>CM049307.1:15381578-16040744 GCA_026874595.1 Sipunculus nudus | reverse complement strand
AGTACATCTTTAAATTGAAAACAAACTAGAATCTATAGTCAGGGCGTACAGACCTCCACCAGAATCTCCTTTAATATCAGTCGTGTTCACGTGTATGCGTTTTATGTGTGAACACTGTCAAGCTCTAGTAACGCGAGTTCACCTAGCAAGTGGCACAACATATAAATTCGAAGGGTGGCTTCCACACGGGGACAAAGGAATGGTCCTTTGTCATTATGGTTTATAAGAAAATATATACTGTGGTGATTCTTATTACCTCCAACATGAAATGGACTATTGATATGTCTGTACCCTAACCCTCTACAAATGTTCAGCGGAACATTTTCGCCTGTCACGCTTTTTCAGGAGGCGACCTGTAATCCCTACTGAACCCCATTTCCATTATATCGCCTGCTAAGGAATTTTACTCCGTCAAAAGGAAGTAAAGATTTTAAATTCAAGCGCGGAACAAATGTTTCTATGATAACCATGGTTTTAATAGTTCGGCCGATTTATGGATTGTTTGAAAAAAAAGTTGTTTTTTTTTTCAAAAGGAAGCCCGGGGGGGGGGGGGGGGGGGGTTGCACATACTTCCCAAGGTCCTGAATCTCTTGGGGACTTTGAAACCCCTGCCAGAATCTACTAATCAGTCGTTCGTTCATACGTTCACGTTTCATGTAAAACATTGTCATGGTTCAGAAACACGGGTTCACCAGGCGAGTGGACGAACAACTGCATACGAATGGGCGGCTTCTACTCGGGGACAAAGAAATAGCCCCTTATAATTATTTCTTTTTGGAACTGAGATTATGGCACTTAAGAAAAAAAATATATTATGTTGATTTCCGATTACCTCCAAAAATGTAATGGATTTCGGATGCAGTTTTACTCTACCCCTCTACAAATTTTCAGCAGAATCTGTATATTACATTTTGTGTTCATTTGCTGAAAGAAAATGCAACGAACCAAGGCTGAAGTGGTTTCTTTGCTAAATGCTTTCATCGAAATATATCAACCTGCTTTCTTTTTATCTTGGAGAGTTGTCAATTTTGCATCAGACCTGCTTATTCCATGACAATTAACAGTACTTAAACCAAAAACTTAACACTCTTGGAATATATTTTTCAGGGCCTATCTTTTTCCGTTCTAATTTGACTCTTTAAATTCGGCAGACGTATCGGTGGTGTGCTTTTCTAGGACAAGTTTGTTTTATTTTCCGGGATTATGCCATATTAAGCTGAATAATTAATAATTTTTATATTTACCATAAGGTGCCCCTATTTCTTTTGTGCTGAAAGGTCCTCCGCGCCTGTGACGCTTTTTCAGGAGGCGCCTCGGGGATTTCCACTGGCCTGTTAACACCGTGACCAGAGCGCATGTCCTACCCAAAAGGCATTTCCGTGCAACACGCGGTCACGCGGGTCCACTATAATCACCATTTATTACCCTTATCCATTTTAACGTCTCTAAAGGAATTTGCTCTCTTAAAAGGAAGCAAAGGAAACAAAGCATCTTTCATTTAATTTCACGGTATAATGCTTCTTTATACAATCGTTATATCTACGATATTATCCAAGCAATGAAGCTGTCGGACCAATGTTGTTTATCGGGAAAAACTTCTTACTTAAAAAATTCGTACAACCGGCTTCTGTGGCTCAGGGGTAAGGCGCAGGACTCAAAGCCGGGAGATCGTGGGTTCGAGTATCAGTCGAGGAGGTGAGGTTTTTCACGGTCGGCCCCCGCCCAGAGTGAGCGCTCTGCAGGCTTATTATGAAGGCAGTGCCCCACAGCCATGTGGCATTCACATACGAGTGCGTCTTTTGGGGGTTCCTCGGTGTTATGACCCCAGCAATGTGATGATTACACACTCAGACCCGGCAGGTGTGGAATACACTGGGTCTGGGTGACACCAGGATACAAAATAAAAATGGAAGGAAGCGAGTGCTACCGCCCTGTCAAGTAGTCCCAAACCAAAATGGAAACTCTGCAGATGTACATACTTAGGTTAAGAATTAGATAAGTCAGCATTAAAAATGGTGGCGGTTACCGCCAACAAAAATAATTATTAAAAATAATAAAAAAAAATTTCGTACACCCTGTATATGCCTAACGACTCTTTCAAAAATTTATATTTTTGTGTGATTTCTGGAATAGAATAATTTTTATTTCTATGTTAATATTTTGGGGGCGGGTGTTCCTGGAGAATTCCAGCAGAAGTAATCTATATATCATATATGATATAAAACACATGACAAAAGTTTCTGAAAAAACTTTAGGATTAAAATATGCGTGATTTAGTTCCTATCAGCTCATTACAAAAATATGCATCAGATGGAGCCGTGGATTTTTCCACGAGAGCAGCTAGTAATTTGTGATTGTAAAGTTTACACATTTATCTGCGTGTCATAGATTTATTTTATGTGAGATTGCATGGCGTAGTGAATCCTTAAATTAATCTTAAAAAATCTTAAAACATGTGCTTCTCATAGTGTTGGGTATTTTTACTGTTCTGAATCAACGCCAGTAAGTCACGAATTCAACCTGAAACTAGTTTCGTCTGACATACAATGTGAAAGGCACATAAAAATAAACATGGGGGATTCATCTCAGTTAAGGATAATAATATTAGGTATTATATAAAATTCAAATGCATTTATTTACTTCTTTCAGTTACAGTTAAGTCGCCTTCATGTCTTAAAGTATACGAGACTAGTTTGTTTTAATCATTTAATTTATTGTAAAAAAGTAAAGGTTAGAAAGATTAATAGTTCGTAGTAAATATTTATTGGAGTATGTACATCAAATTAAATGCCCGTAATAACAACTCGCCAGGCAAGATACCAGGCAAGGAATCTAAGGTTACAGCTGGGAAAAATATATTACGTAAATAGTTTATTTTCAATAGAAACTTACTATTTTTGTGCTCAAGTCGCTCGGACATTTCTTTCAAAAAGATAGAATAATACAATTTTGATAAGGTTTCCTTTATTATGTAGTACTTTCACCCGTTTAGTAAAAAATAAATAAATAAATAAATCTGTTTTAATTATGCTTTCCCCTGATCATAAGCCATTTTTATTGTTACATCCAAAATAAGTTTAATCGCCCGCCCGCACTGATTTATGAAAAAAGCGCTTTAGAACCAAATCATTTTGTTTTTGTGTAATAAACATATTTTGATTTGTTTGAATCCCGCTCCTAAAACTGTTCCACTCAAGTTTAGTCATATGTATCCTTTCATATTTATTAGAAAATAAACTGGTTGTTTAATTTTCTACAAATGCATTGGTCAAAGAAATATACATGTAGAACTTTCTTGCATTGATTCTGGCTTGGGCCACAGATTGCCTCGGCCACATCCAATTTAGGGGTACAAATGATATTGATGAGAAATCGTTGCGCTTAAATACATTATAAGACACGGTCATTAATGATTGACTCTGATTTTTTTTCATTTTTGATACGGCTGCTTTTTGACAATCATAATATTACAACTATTTCTATGTTCTATACGATGATTTAGGATTCATGATATGATATAATTTATTCCTCTGTTATCTAGTCATGCCTTAGCATTTATTTGAAATAAGCGCTCTCATTATAAATCACAGCAATTCTCACCGGTGAACCAAAAACATATGGAAGGAAGGCCGAGGGTATAATCTTAGAATAAAAATGCAATTGTACAAAGTGACAGCTATTATGTATTAATATTAACAGGAAAGTGATATCATTAACAAGAAATGGTACTGTATTCTCTGTACCGGACCTCCATATATCACCATATATCAATGTACATTATATATAAGCACGAATAGTCACGATACATTGCAGTACAGGCTAATAGGCTAAGTCTATAGAACATCCATTCAGACTTAAACCTTAAATAAACTCACCTGCCTGAACTGTGTGGGGCAACTCTGTCTGGGTCAGTAAGGAGATTTGCTCGTCGCTCTTATCTTATATTCCGGGTTTGTTCTGGCACTTAAAAGTTTCCAGTACGGACGACAAAGGACTCTCAAAATTGATAATAAACACGATTCCAACACAGGCCCAATTATTAGGCGATGATGTTAAATAATTAAAATTAAAATCTAGTTTGAGCCCTTTCATTAAATAGAATAGATTTATAATAGGCCTACTATGTATCATCATAGAGTAAGTCCATCACGTGAGATTCCAAGGGGCGTCAATATAGGGGGCCTCCATTTTTTGGTAAAGGGCATTGTCAGTGTAATCAACCCCCCCCCCTATACAGAGAATAATATTTATATATTACAAACAAAAATATTAATAATTAGAAATATAGACTTTGGTTTCATTTATGAGTTTACTATGAAATATCATATGTAAACCTGGTTTAGAATTATACTGGAAACATAATTCCTCATTTTCTATAACCTTATACATAATTGTAATATATATTAAATGTAACATGTGTAAATGTTTAAATTTTTCATACAAATGCTAAAATGATCAATACATGTGTGTGTATGTGTGCATGTGTGTGTGTGTGTTTAACTGCGAGACCCCCCCCCCCCCCCCCTGGATCCGCTTCTGCCTTCGGGGGTTCCGCATTGTTTCCCGTGATTGCCATATCTAGAACTCTGCTGACCATAATCACACAGTCTATTTGTTAAACGGCTGGCGTTACCTATATCCTCCTGGATCGTCAGTTCTCATCTGCTGTAAGCTGAAGGGTTCTCGTGAGAAAGTCTTGTCAATAATGTATTGTTCTCAATCCTGATCGTTCCCGTTGATCCTTACGGTCACGCCATTTCATCGGTTACCTGAGAAGAATGAAAGAAAGAAAGAAACAGAGAGAGAGAGAAAGACAGACAGACAGAGACAGGGACAGAGACAATAAGAGAGAGAGAGACACAGACGGACAGAAAAAAAGACAGAGACAGAACGTCACAGAGAGAGAGAGAGAGAGAGAGAGACAGAGACAGAGACAGAGACAGAGACAACAAGAGAGACAGACAGAAAGACAGAGACAGAACGTCACTGAGAGAGAGAGTGGAGAGTGACAGACAGACAGACTGACAGAGACAGGGACAGAGACAACGAGAGATAGATGAATAGAGAGAGAGACAGGGAGACAGAGACCGAACGACAGAGAGACAGACAGACAGATAGACAGGGACAGAGACAACAAGAGAGAGAGAGAGAGAGAGAGAGAGAGAGAGAGAGAGAGAGAGAGAGAGAGAGAGAGAGAGAGAGAGAGAAAGAAAGGAGAGAGAGAGAGAGAGAGACAGACAGACAGACAGACAGACAGACAGACGGACGGACGGACAGACAGACAGACAAATACAACGAGTGAGAGAGGAGAGAGAGAGAGAGAGAGAGAGAGAGAGAGAGAGAGAGAGAAGGAGGGGGGGGGGGGGGCAGACAAACAGACAATAGGAGCGAAGGAAGGAGAGCCTGAACGTTTTAGTTATCAATCATAGACAAGGAAAGAGAAATAACATTGTTTTAATCCCTTAAAAACCTCAACCTTCATACCTCCTGCCTCAGTAGAGAACGTGCGGTAAGGATAATGATAATACAATGTTAATATGCTTATATTAACGGGCCATAATTGGTCAACAAGACAGCACGTGGGACCTGCCTGTGATATATGAAACTTTGATGAACCTTATTTTCTGTTAGATTCAACTTGATAACAAAAGATACGGATCCCTCGACGGAAACGCTAAAATAACAGCGCTAGAATTCCGCAGACAAAGGCGCCGCCCAAATCCACGGCTTTTCGCGACATAATGGAATTACTTTATTTATGCAGCTCTGTAGCCAATTCTATTTTTTTATTCGGGAGCTAATATGTACTCCATATACCCGGCCATGCACACGTCAAGCTGTGTTTGTATACGGATTGATAGACCTGCCATCTGCCCGTGGACCTTGAATACAAATTATTACTGCTGTGATACATTTTATATTTCTATAAATAGAATGATAAATCAAACGATATTGTGTAAAAAAGATATTAATTGCCTCTGGAGTGTATTAGTCTGTAAAACATTCAATAATTCTAAAATATTTCCATTTATTAAAAAAAATAATTAATTATTTATTACCTGATTGTCAATAACTACTTAAGTTAAAAAATTCAAGTGTTACCATGTAACTCGATTAAAAAAACATATCAAGGTCGATAAATGTCAGGACAAAAAAAAAATTTCTACCGGAGAACGTTACCATCAATATGCTGTAAAATTGTCACAGGATAAAAATAAGATTCAATGAACGCCTATTTTAAATATTTTGTCACATTATCAGTGAGTAAAATTTTAAATAAATAAATATATATATATATATATATATATATATATATATATTTATATATAGTAAATAACAACCATAATGTCGCCTGAGTTGCAGTTGGGTGAAGACGTCACATGCAGGTTAATTTGTTTGACCGTCTGTTTTGTTCGCATATAATTGCCGTTGGAAATTAGACGACCTGAAAAGTAAGTTTTTTTTAGGAGGGGGAGATAATCAAAGTTGGGACAATTATATATATTTATATATGGCAGGAGGGATGATTACATTGACCACCCCCATCCCCCTTGCTAAAAAGTCGTGGGATATATATATATATATATATATATATATATATATATATATATATATATATATATATATGTATCGTCTTCCTTTATTGACGCCACTGGATTAGTTTCACATAAACGGCAGTCCAGGCTTAATTTTTAAAGACTTTTTTGCATCCTTAGGGAAACATATTAGGTGGATTAAATTTGAGCTTTCAAACAAGAGAATAAGAGAGAGGGTCCCTTATTTGGTGATAACAGAAGCCCTGTTTACACATATTTAGTCACATATAACGTACTGTAGACATGTTGAGTCTTGTCCTAAGTGTAGTAAATCCACTGGGAAGCTAATCTTTGAGTTTAACTTTTTATGTAAAATAAATATATATAAAATATGAAAATGTGTTATTATTAATATTTTTTAATTATGTGTGAAAATATCCTTTGAACTTAATTTTGTCTCCTGAAACCTTCAGAAGCATTTTCCCAGCTGCACTTCTATTTTTCAAATTTTAAATTAAAATTTGGATTTCTTTAAATGTCTTCAGATTTAAAATATACGGGCGTTTTATAAATGTCCTTGGTATTCCTTTAAGGCCGTAGTTGTTATATAACGAACATAATTCTACTATGCTATATCCACTTTAATTTTCCTCAAACAATTCTCAAAGGTATGGGAAATGGACGAAATTTAGTGTTGAGCATATACACCACTTATTTCGTGATTCCGTCATTTTGTCCGTCAGTCCTTTTTTTTTAATCAGCAATTGCATGGGCTTGATCTCCATTAATGTTCAGTAAATAAAAAGGAACAAGCAAAAGTTATCGTGTGCTTTATTTGTTTAGTTTGGTTGTTCTTTTACATAGAATTATTTTTACCCGCTGAGTATTGTTTGGGGAATCTAATTTTGGATTTAGTCGGAAAAAAAATTCTAAAAAGTAACAGGGTCTCATTTACTTGATTCTTTATCTATGGACCACCCTTTATCATTTTATGCAACAACATTGTAAAATATATTAATGCCACACCTGTGGTCTTTGTCTACTCGAATATTCACCTGCAGATATGTTTCACCTTAGGATCTTCAGAATATCCATTGCCACCCGTTTTGACATCTCTTGTTTAAAGGTAAGGTTTGCTGCTCAGTAAATGAAACAAAATAACAATGTTTACATTTGTTTATATAAACGGATAGTATGTCCAGACTGAGGATCATTCGACAAATTCATTTCAAAAGCTACCAGTTTGTATCTTGTACTAAAACGCAAAGTACAAATACCGTTTCCTTAGTTGCCTTTGATGATCTTATCTGAGAACTGTTGGCGTCATTGCAGCTGTGTAGCATCAAACAATGTAACCGTTTTTGTTATGAAGAACTGTAGCAAGGCCGGTAAAGAATTATCTCTTTTTGCAGGATGTAGTTAAAATTGATACGGACAAGGTTAAACAGCACGTAAGATTTTATATCAAGATAGCTGCTGTTTGCTTAGATAAAAAGCCAAGCGACGAGACAAGCAGGGCGAATGGCGGGGAGATCACAGGCATGTCACGTGCTCCGTGTATCTGATTCCAATTTACAAAATGGCGCATCCTTTGCATGTAATGAAAAACGACACAGTTTATTTGCCAGTTCTTGCCAACGATTGATCTGCAGCTACGTTGTGTGACAACTTGCTTAATCGTGCTAGAATTACTGCATTACCTAGTTACAAATTGCCAGATTACAGGGGCATAAAAGTTAAAACCATTTTGTTTTCTGACCGAAAGCACTCTTGTATATTTATCCAACTGATTTTGCTGCCCATACTCGCTTAGCAGACGGTAGAAGGAAACAATGAAAGGGCTGAAAAACCATGACGAAACATCTAAATTGTTTGCGTGAGGGAACCCGCTTAACGTATATTAGTTTTGCCAATAGAGGTTAATAACGTCAGTTGAATAATTGCAGTGCTGGGTCATGGAGCGTAATTATATTACGTCATTGTGATTACACAAACGCAAGGGCACCTGGTATAATGCAATAAAGTGTGATTCAGGTTAACCGAAATTCTGGTAAATCTGTTTTCATAAATCCATAAGACTGTAATATCACTGTTGATATTTATTCATCCTGAAAACAAGCAATATCTTTATCGATTTGCTGATAAATATTGTCTTTTTATCATTTTCTTGATCCAGCTTAAATTATATTATCTATATAGTATGTCATTGATGAACTGATGAAGTTTTATATACCAAGAACAATGAAAGCACAGCTAGTTTCGGTTTATTTCTTGAACTACACGAGTATATTGTATCTAGACGATTTGACCATAACATTAGTCAGCGAAGAGAGTAAGGTTCAACAGCGAATTTCTGCCGATATTAAAAGAAATTCATTTCTATCTAACTTTTTATGACTGTTAGCACTGAAAGAAGTTAAACTAGTTTATGTTGGTATCTAAATTATCCAACCAATAATAACGAACCTTAGATGCTTACTTTACATCAACAACTGGTATGAAGAAGAAAACGGAGGCGTCAAGAATAACCTACGGCTCAGAATATACTGTGGTTATTACGTTAAGTTAATTCGGGATTGAGTATATCGCATGATCTGCAAATAAATGAGACGGAGGAACAGGGCAAAGTCACTAGGTAGAATGTCCAATTAACGGTATCTGAAAATCAAAGGAGCTTCGCCGCCTTCAGTCAATCTGTGGGATGTATAGCTCATTTCAAGGATTTGTGTTAATGATATGGGCTTTGCATGGTCTCTTTACTGAGACTTAGGAAATCGAATATTTAAAAAAAAATGTCAAACGTGGGGAAACAGTGGGAGCACATTACAACCACGAGCATAATATATTAAATCATATTTGCGGGATAATTCATTATTGACTGCTTGTGTTTAGAAATAATCAATCCGGAACCGGCTCTAACAATACAATACTGTTTGTGTTAACAAAACAGGAGCGATTACACGCGTCTGTTGAGTTGCTCGCAATACCTTGTGGCCATCAAGGGGGGTCACGCTCCCAGAAGCTAGGTTGATTAATTTTATGATCGGACTAATTACAACTCGTCTCGGGTGATCCGTTATATATTCCCATCCTTTGCTGGTAATGTCGTTTCCTGATTCCCAGACACCAAGAGGTTTCTGTGGTTACCACTACTTTCTTCATCGTCGAGATTAATCGAGATTACATTTAGTTGTCACGTTCGGCTCGTTGGTTGTATATGTTTCAAAAGAGAATTGCTTAAATGACAATCACAAATATACCATACAGCAAAACATATAGCTAGAATGGACACATCAGTGTTTGTGTCCTGTATTTAAAATCTTAGATTTTATTATTATGCTTAAATATTTAACCATGTTTATTCATATATAGCCTTGAAAATCTAAGATTGAATCATCTTTGTTAATAATACCTTAAAACGCACGCCAGGTTCCAGATTAAAATCCAAATAATTATTATTCAGACACAGAAGGAGACAACACGTACGCCAACATATATATAATTATATATAATTAGGTAAAAGGAAATATAATTAAAACTAGATGTGGTCGGACAATGGTCCTCAGAGGGCCCCGCGTTTCTGCTGGTGCTGGACTAGTTTACATATGGGTGAAAAATTAAGTTAAATTTGAAAAATATCACAAACAGAAACAGGTTTTTATTAATATTCATGAGGGAAAAAATCATACTGGATTAAAGAAGATATGTCTGAAATAATGTGTGCAACAGAAAATCACCGAATGTAGTCTGTTAGCCATATTTGATTTTGAGCAAGTCTGTAATTCAATAGGTCCCTCATTATAAGGGACCGATGATCCCTGTAAATTTGGAAAAGCTGAAGTATGTTGTTGTTTAGTTATCACGCACGCAAGATAATCAGCAATTGGACAGTGGCGGCCATATTGAAATTCCAACAGGTCTGTAATTCAAAAGGTCTGGAGCCCTTACAGGTACCAATCATCCCTGTGAATTTGGGAAAGCTGCAGGAGGTGGTTGTTGAGTTATCTTACACAAAAGAAAATCAGCAATTGGGCTGTGGTGGCCATATTGGAATTCCGACAGGTCTGTGATTCAATAGGTCTGGAGCCCTCATAGGTACCAATCATCCCTGTGAATTTGGAAATCCTGCAGGAGGTTGTTGTTGAGTTATCACGCATGAAAGAAAATCAGCGATCGGGCTGTGGAGGCCATATTGGAATTCATACAGGTCTGTTATTCAATAGGTCTGGAGCCATCATAAGTACCAAACACCCCTGTGAATTTTGGAAAGCTGCAGTAGGTTGTTGTTGAGTTATCGCACACGAAAGAAAATCAGCGATCGGGCTGTGGAGGCCATATTGGAATTCAGACAGGTCTGTTATTCAATAGGTCTGTAGCCCTCATAGGTACCAATCATCCCTGTGAATTAGGGAAAGCTGCAGTATGTTGTTGTTGAATTATCGCACACGAAAGAAATTCAGCGATCGGGCTGTGGAGGCCATATTGGAATTCATACAGGTCTGTAAATCAATAGGTCTGGAGCCCTCATACGTACCAAACATCCCTGTGAATTTTGGAAAGCTGTAGTGTGTTGTTGTTGAGTTATTGCGTGCAAAAGAAACTCAGCGATTGGGCTGTAGCGGCCATATTTGAATCCCTACAAGTCTGTAATTCGACAGGTCTGGAGCCCTCATATGAACCAATCATCCCTGTGAATTTGGGAAAGCTGCAGTATGTTGTTGCTGAGTAATCGCGTGCGAATGAAAATCAGCGATTGGGCTGTGGCGGCCATATTGGAAATCCGTCAAGTCTGTATTTCGATAGGTCCGAAGCCAACATAGATACCAAACATCCCTGTGAATTTGGGAAAGCTGCAGTATGTTGTTGTTGAGTTATCGCGTGCGAAAGAAAGCGTCACTGACGGAAGGACGGATGGACGGAAGGACGGACTGACACGGTGATCACTATAGGGCACCGCTTGTCAAGCGGAGCCCAAATAAATACTGTATATTGCTCCAATTGGTAAATTTCTATAACATGTTTTTCGGAAGTAGAATTATCCAGTAAATACAAAAGGAATTATCTTGCGTAAAATACCCTTCAAATGAGTCTTTATGATATACAATATATTGATATGCAATGTTATGTTCTCTCAACGAACATTTAAACCACATTGGTAAATATATATTCTTGTGTCAGTGTTTGCATAGATATTGTGACGACTTAACTTTTAAACGGCAATTCAAAAGGCCTTTATCATGTAAATGATAAAATAATGGGAGACCATCGGCTGTTCAAGATTGATGCGTTTGGCACACCTGTTATATAGAGCCTAAGTTGAAAAAAATTGATCACGTTCATTCCAGACCGCTCTTTACTGTCGTCTGCTCGCGATGGGAAATTGACATCAAGAAAAACGACGATAACTCACCTACTCCGATTCATCAGTAATTAATTCTGTACCTCATCTCCGTGGAACCTGATCGAGCTTAACCAATCGGCGGCATCCGTGGAATTATTATGGCGGAGGGTTACCTTAGATAACCCCCGTTCTCCTCCATATTGGAGAATTAATGAAACATTAAAGAGTTACTGGTTTCCTCATGAAAGAATTATTATATATCGCGCAGTATAAGCAGATATCGTCTGTTATAATTTAGCTTTAGAGGCTGTTAGGGTCTGATATATATGAGAATAATAATACGGGATTAAAGTAGAAATGGCACATCCACTGTTGCCGAATAAAAAGCATCGTGGATAAGATATTGTTAGATAAGGATGCTAAGATATCCTTGCCAATAGGAAAACAACCACAAAGCCGAACAGTAAAATATAATTGTAAGGAAGCAGTGACATTAGAAATCTTGATAAAGCTTTAATTTCTCTGAATCAATATAAACTCAACTTCAATATATATCTTATCAAATGTAAAATGCGAAGCTATTCGCTGATTAGTTGTTCTTGTTGGCGTGTTACTAAGAACGAGGAAAGATTAATCACACATGATCATATCATTTATTTATAAACTATTTGTTGCAAACAGTTTAAAGCAAATGAGGTCCACTTAAAGAAACATATCAATCCATTTTACCTGTGAGTTGTGAGGGACAGGTCTGTGATGTTGTCATTTATTTTATACTAACGATAATTTAGAATGCTTTAATGTCTAATGATAGATGATATATATCTGCCTAATTTAATAGGAATCCTTGAAATGCAATGTTATCTTTCTCTAATTTACCTGTAAAAACCAAGTTCAGACTAACAATAATTAGAAACATTAGAGTTCAGTTTATGGATTAAATATTCTGCATTTATACGTGATATTTATGCCCTGAACCCCCTTCACAAATCACATTTGTACGAGATCTCAAGCTAAATTTCTGTGTGTATTTTAAATATTAATTATTGTCACAGTAATCGTATGATTATTCTTTAAACTTTACACCAGGTAGAATGAGAATCATGCAACAATGCCATATCCCTTGTTCACTGAGATAATGTGAGGGAAAAAATCACTAGGAGTATGCGCCAACCCCCTTGGACAAGGACCCTTGCTCAAAATCTCCCCTTGAAAACACCCAAAATCTCCCCTTGAAAACAAGATACATGGACTAACATTTTTGTTGTCCACAGGGGTGGATCCAAGATTGAGGAAAAGAAAGGATACAGCCAAGGAGAATTTATGACAAAAACTAACAAGAGGTCCCCAGGTCCGGAGGAGGGGGCACAAAAATTGGTCTGAAACCCACAGCTAACGAATGCGGCGGGTCCGGACACCCGGGACCCCGTCCCTGGATCCGCTTCTGAGGCAGTTTACGCATGCCATATTTCTCAATGTGACATGCCTAATTGAGAGCTTATTGAGGAAAATACTAGAAACTCAATGGATATGTATTAACCCACTAAAAACGTGAAGGCGACATGTCTTCTGCCCCCTCCCCCACCCAAACGCGCAGGATCAAGTAATAACTTTACCTGCCTCATTCATGTAACTCCATTTATTTGATTTCTATCTATAAATCATCATAATGCTTGCTTTACTTGTGCTTGGTTTTAAAGAATGATCCGGGTACTACCTGCAGATTCTAACATAATAATTTGCTTCCACTTGCAAAAACCTATGGATCTGCCCGAATATTCTTCCAAAACGTATATTATCTGGGACACATTTACAGTTTACGCTGACCCGATGCGTCAGTGGCATATTAACATGTTTAAAGTGCTTACAAATGTATTAACTCTGTGTGAGTGATCCTTGTTTAAGTACACTTAACGTCACTTTAAATATTACAGCTTATGCATTATAACCTATAGCAATATAAAACAACCTTTAGACGCGATTGCTTTGGGAACTCTTTATTCAATTACCTTAATTGCTTCGAAGCAATAATAACAACGCTTCTTCGTGGACACTAAAACTCATCATAAAGTGAAAAAAATAAAAATCTTGACACTTTAGAACATTACATCTTATATGACTTTAAATTGCCAGCTAAATGTTTCAGCCCTGCATGAAAACCATTGAACTGCAAAAACTAGTAATTATGATAAGATTTGCCATTTAACCTTGGCCTTTCTCTAAAACGTCAAAGGATTTTGTACATGGGTTTTAATGGATTATCTCACTCAACGTGTCATAGGATTTCTCAAATTAGTTGAGAACAAACAGCCAAATACCTTCAGATTGCATGGGTAATACTCCCTACATATAACAAATATCAGTCGTTGCATCCAATAACATCCGGACCTGGAACCCAAGCAGATCTTCACTGTCAAGTTGTCGCCCACACGCTGTCAACTGTGCAAATATATACTTCTTCTTTAATTGCATTAATCTTTATTGATATTGGAATAGAATTGCGAGCTTAGTTTTGGGATTTATGGAACTGTGAATGGGTGTTAGGTCAAAACAGGCTTAATTTGTGCAGATGTTAAATAGATCTTGGCTTCATTATGCTAAATTTGCTTACGTAAAGAAAACATTAATAACACCGTCATGAATCTGAAAAGACACACACACACGAGCGAGTGTTACCTCTTCAGGATAATGAAACACGTAAATATATATCTGATTAAGACACACACACGAGCGAGAGAGAGAGAGAGAGAGAGAGAGAGAGAGAGAGAGAGAGAGAGAGAGAGAGTTCTTTTTTTACCAGAAAACAAGCTGATCTCCCTTAATTCATTTCTGAAATGAACGGTTCAATTTAATATATTTCCATGTCGTGACGGACAACATGATTTTCATATGCGGCACTTTTTATTAGAAATTAGATATTCTTGAACTGATCTTTTTGTAATTAATGAACTGAACTTAATCTGTCGCGTTATGAAAAATAACCATGCAGTCATCTCGGGGAACTCATCAATATCCAGTTTGTTCATTTCTTCATCTGCGGTATTAGTGTTCATCCTAGATCTTAAATCCAGCCCATCATTGGACTGATGATGGTAATACGATTACAAGCAAAATACCTAAGTAATTGTCTACATTTTTGAAAGATCCAGTAAGAAATCTGGAACACAAAGTTTTCAAATAATGAGCATAGGAACTTCAATTACGATATAAATTAAATCGACGTAAGCGTTAGCAAATTTTAAGCATAATCGACTTAGCAGATGGAGCCAGGAATCATTCAACAGGTCTTGCTTTAAATATCACATAAAATCACTGCTGGTTATGGTAAAAAAAAAAATAAATAAACACTGCCACATCGATGAAATACAATCATCACCGGCTTCCATGCACAGAAAGACGTGTATAGACCAGTCACTCTCCAAGCTAAATAAAAATATTTTAGACAGCATTTTAAAACAGGATTCTTAAGGAAAAAGACTGGGTCAATTATATATTTTGAAATAAAATGTGTACATTTCTTTAAACAGCTGAGTTGTATATTTTCTTTCGATTTTCACAAATAATGTGTGTGTAATGGAAGACATATTGTTCTGCTGATTAGTGGAATTCTCTGTTCAACGTCTTTTCTGGTTCCAGCCCTTTCGCTAAGAGGGGTAGATCTACATTCGCCGTATGGGATGGAATATGTCGGATAGAAAATAACAAAATGGGGTAACGGTGAGATATTAACAAAAGGGGGGTTACGGATAGAAAATAACAAAATGGGGTTGCGGATAGAAAATAACAAAATGGGGTAACGGTGAGATATAAACAAAAGGAGGTTACGGATAGAAAATAACAAAATGGGGTTACGGATAGAAAATAACAAAATGTGGTTACGGATAGAAAATTTTAAAAGGGGTTACGGATAGAAAATAACGAAAATGGGTTACAGATAGAAAATGACAACATTCGGGTTAAGGATTGACACTAACAAAATGGTGTTACAGATAGATATGGCGAAATGGGGTTACGAATAGACAATTTCAAAATGGGTTACAGATAGATGATAACAAAATAGGGTTAAGGATAAAAAATTACAAAATGGGGTAACGGATAGATAGTAACAAAATGGGGTTACGGATAGATTAAAAAAACCCGGGTTCGGTATAGAAAATAAAAAAAGCGGTCAACGGATAGATAATGACAAAATTTAGTTCCGCATAGATCATTACAAAATTGGGTTACGGATAGAAAACAACAAAATGGGGTTACGGATAGATAAAAACAAAATGTGGTTACGGATATAGATAATAAGAAAATTGAGTTACGGATGGATCATTACAAAATGGGGTTACGGATAGATAATAGCACACTGGGGTAACAGATAGAAAATTGCAAAATGGGATTACGGATAGATTATAACAAAAAGGGGTTACGGAGAGAAAATAACAAAATGGGATTACGGATAGAAAATGACATTCGGGTTACGGGTAGATAATAACAAAATGGAGTTTCGGATAGAAAATGGCAATAAGAGGTTACGGATAGAAAATTACAAAATCGGGCTAGGGATAGAAAAAATCAATATTTAGTTAGGAGTTGAATACAACAAATTGAGTTACGGATAGAAAATAACAAGACGTTTGTGTCGAATTAATCAAATGTGCTGTGCTATATCGATCAGTTTCGGTGACTCTCCGTGGCAGGATTATGTATCACCTTACACTATTGACTGGAAATGCGACAACAACAGAGGTCTTGAACTCAAACCTATTAGTTTTAATATGTTATTGAACAAGATGATAAATTATTAGAATAACATTGAAATATTTATGGAGTATTTCCGTTATATGTATGTTTGTACTGTTTAAAATTTAAATTGCAGTTTTTGTAAATGTAATTTGTATTAGATTATATATTTTATTAGTTTAACATATGTATCATTATATCCTTATATATGATCTAGTGGACATTTATGTAATTTTTTTTCAAAATTATGAACCATTATAACCCAATAGGTTTTAAGAATTAATGAATTCTTCGCTCGAAGGTCGGCCTTCCTACGTAAGTGTATTTGGTAAAGTTCTGGGCCTTGGAAACTCATTCTGTCTAGGGGCTGTGGCTTGGACTGATGCGGCTACATAACGGCTGGTTATCGAAATATCGACATTTCGTGGTGACGCAGATTTTACGACCTGCTGTATCGTATCAACACAAGATAAACTTACATACTGGTAACATTAGCCTCGACACCGAGGCCGTTTGCTGGACAACGGGGTCAAGAAGTTCACTTTACTTACTGATTTGTCCATGTTTATGCCACGCCCGAAAATTAATAAGGTTTAGGTAACAAGTTACGGCTTGACATTTTGTCATTTTTGCCGAAAAGGTTTCCGGGAATGCAGAAGCGCTCTGAATAACTATGTATCAAGATGAACCCGTTTATATCCAATGTCAGGGGGTTACAGGCTGCACAGTAGAACTCGCCATCCAGCCTACTTGTTTTGGCTCGTAGGAGGCCAAATTTTGTGTCAACTTTCATATGTTCTAGTCTGAATGTACTCACGGTAAGATAGTCTCGGAAATTAAACATTTGACCTGATGACTTGGTGATTAAAACCGAGAATATATAAAAACATGTCCCTGCTTAAATTTTCTGGCTTTACCGATTCGTGGATGAAAAGAATATGTATTAATAATTTATATATGACCATTATAGATTTTACGGGATATACAAAGGTTTAGACTGGTTGACTCTGGGTGCATATTTTGTGGATGATCATAAAATTATATAATGATGGACATGAGGAAAAGTTATCAAGTCAGCCATCCATGTAGTACAAGTCAATAATAGATAAGAGATTAATGAAACAGAACACATCCAATGGTAGTAATTTTATCTTGAATGGTCAACGGTTCGATAGTTTAATTTGCATGATATATATAATGTCGCTTAATGTTGGATCCTTCTGTCTATGATGTGTCACAAGAGAAAAGAGTACATAAAGCGTACTTCATTTTTATATTACACTAATAAAAAAAAAACTCATCGCCGCGTCATCCTTCTTAAGGAGGAAAGGGCATCCAAAGTATTATATTGATTTTGTCATAGATAAGAATGACTGTAACCGTGTTGTTGTCCTCAAGAGAAAATAATTGGCCGCTTGTCAAAGTAAAAAAAAGTCTTTATTATCCACAGTCCATATTTGATCTTAAACCTCCTGTGTTTGTATAGCAACATTTAAAGTCTCACTGGAGATTTCAAAGTAATTGCATAATTACATAGAAAATAATTGATGTCTACGCCTGTATAGTCTGCAGGGTTAAAGCTCGGCAAATTTGAGTGGCGGCTAAATTTTTGGACTTGGCAAAGCAAGCGGAGGTGGTCACGGCGTGGTGGGGGGGGGGGCACTTTATTTTAGCTCTTAGAAATACTTGATTTTGCAAGAATTATCATTTACAACGATATTTTTGCAGTTGAAAAACATGCTAAGAGTAATATGGTACAATATCAAGCGATATTAATGTTTATTTTTAACTATCATTTGTATAATCCATCCTTCAAAAATTTAAGAAATTATGTGCCGGTCGGTGGGTTGCAAATATGCGCTTTGTGCCGTCCGACAGAAGCCCGCCCCGGGTTATACCGACCTGACAGTCTTTATTTTGCACTGAGGGACACCTGAGGCGGATTAAGTGAGGGTACAGACCGATGACCTCTGGGGAATAGAATTATACACGTTTATACATTATAAAGAAAGGTTTCTTTAAAATGCTAATGCCATGTACAGATCAAAGCATTATCATATACCACTCCGAAAACTGTGTACACGACAGACAATGGTACTTCATTATTTTGTCTTGCACAATTACCAATTTCCTTTTGAGAATGTTTTCGAACACATGGTCAGTAAAAACCCAATTGTTAAACACAATTACAGTTTTCACTACCATAATGTTGTTTTATACAATTGCCATTTTCATTTGGGTTCTCTTGTCTAACACCATTGATAATTGCACCAGGATATTGTCCTATATATTTCTCATTATAATTGTTGTCTTACACTTTCTCTTTGTCATTATGATACTGCTGTCTTACACATTTCTCTGTGTCATTATGATACTGTTGTCCTACACATTTCGCTTTGTCATTATGATAATTTTGTCTTACAAATTTCTCTCTGTCGTTCTGATTCTGTTGTCTTACACATTTCTCACTGTCATTATGATACTATGGTCTTAAACATTTCTCTTTGTCATTATGAAACTGTTGTCTTACACATTTCCCACTATCATTATGAAACTGTTTTCTTACACATTTCTCTGTGTCATTATGATACTGTTGTCTTACAAAGTTCTCTTTTTCATTATGATACTGTTGTCTTACACAGGTTTCACTGTCATTATGATACTTTTGTCTTACAAATTTCCCTTTGTCATTTTGATACAGTTGTCTTACACATTTATCATTGTCTTTATGATCCTGTTGTCTGAAACATTTCTCTCTTTATCATGATACTCTGGAATTACACATCTCTTTTTGTCATAATGATACTGTTGTCTTTTACATTTCTAACTGTCATTATGAAACTTGTTGCAGGTGCTCTTTTTATTATGTGACACGGGCGTAACTCTTGTTGTAGCACTCGTGTCTGGCCGCGTATTACATTCTATGTTTAATCCGTACTGGTTGAGCTCTCGTTGTCATGTGAGCCTTGGGTTTTCACGCCTGGTCGTGGGTCACGTGATGAGCCTGGTGTGTAGAGATACACAGCTCTGTTTTTTCTAGAGAGCGCGTGTTAACTGTGATTGTGCAAGATCTTATAGACTGTACGAGAGTTGAAAATTCTCGGCTGTGAAGGTTTATAAAGGGACTGTGTTTTAGAACGGAAGGGCAGAGAGAGTGAGCAGCAGAGCAGATTCCAGCGGACGCAGAAGCGTGTGTCAGATTCTAGGACCTTATCCGACTAATGCGGCTATTATACATTTTCAAAAACTTTCTCCTGGATTTTATGCATTTGGACTTCAGTTTACTTTCTGGGTTGTTGCAAGAACCTTCCACTGGACTGTCATTCTCCGAGAGTTTACATTTAAAGGACTTATCGTTGTGATGGTGTTGGTAACCAGGTGCTGTGCACATACATTATTTTCTCTGTGATTGTCTTAACTTGTTGCTGTACCGCTGTTTTACTGTAAAATTGTATTGATTTAGTGTATTGTAATGTTAGAGTTGTTTTAAGAATAAATTTAATTATTTATTAACAAAAAATCACTGACTTCTTTATTCATTCCCCTAGACATTTCACGCTGCCTAATGTTACAGAATCTGATTTGTTTTTATCTCCATTACAAAATTTGTGTTCATCACGCATACGTGATCTGTTTATATTAGGTTCCGTAACAAAATGTTGTCTTACACTTTTCTCACTGTCATTATAATCCTGTTGTGTTACACATTTCTCACTTTCATTATAATCCAGTTGTCTTATACATTTCTCACTGTCATTATAATCCTGTTGTCTTATACATTTCTCACTGTCATTATAATCCTGTTGTGTTACACATTTCTCACTGTCATCATAATCCTGTTGTCTTACACATTTCTCACGGTCATAATGATACTGTGGTTTGACACAATTCTCTTTGTCATTATGATACTGTTGTCTTACACATTCTTTTTGCCATTATGATCCTGTTGTATTTCACATTTCTCATTTTCATCATGTTAATTTTGTCTTACACATTTCTCTTTGCCATTTTGATATTGTTGTCTTGCCCATTTCTCCTTGTCATAATGAAACTGTTGTCTTACACATTTCTCATTGTCATTATGAAACTGTTTGACTACACATTTCTCACTTTTGTCATGTACTCTGGTCTTACACATCTCTCTTTATCATAATGATACTGTTGTCTTTCACATTTCATACTTTCATTATAATCCTGTTGTCTTACACATTTCTCACTGTCATTATAATCCTGTTGTCTTACACATTTCTCACTGTCATTATAATTCTGTTGTCATACACATTTCTCACTGTCATTATAATCCTGTTGTCTTACACATTTTTCACTGTCATTATGATACTTTGGTCTTACACATATCTCTTTGTCATTATGATACTATTGTCTTTCCCATTTCTAACTGTCATTATGAAACTGTCGTCTTACACATTTTTTCATTGTGATTTTGATACTATTAACTTTCACATTTCTCACTGCCATAATTAAACTGTTGTCTATTACATTTCTCTTTATCATTATGATACTGTTGTCTCATACAAATTTTTCACTGCTATTTTGATACTTTTGGCTTACACATTTCTTTTTATCATATTGACACTGTTGTCTCACACATTTTTCACAGTCATTATGATACTGTTGTCTTACCCATTTCTCTTTGTCATTATGATAATTTCGTCTTACAAATTTCTCTCTGTCATTGTGATTCTGTTGTCTTACACATTTCTCACTGTCATTTTGATACTATAGTCTTACACATTTCTCTTTGTCATTATGAAACTGTTGTCTAAGACATAACCATTTGGTTATTTTGGTACTGCTAACACTAACACTAAATTCAATGGTCATAAAAATTAACTAATCATGTACAATTTTCGAAAAGCTGATAGAATTTTTACGTTGCATAGGTATCATGTAGATGTTTCTTATTATATGATGTCTATTACAAAAATCCCATTGTTGCTGCTTTTTTGTTACACAAAATATAGGTATTTACTGCAATGCTCTAACCGTTGTTGGAACTGTTGTGTTAATTTTTTACTTCTATGCATCAGTTTTATATGACTGAAAGCTCCTTTAATATTATATTATCTTGTGAATCTAACATGAGTGTCAAAGTTTTGATTTAATAGATATAATTCTTCAAAACCGCTTCAGGGGCGGATCCAGGATTTGGGAAAGGGGGGGGGGGGGGTCCAACCCCTAAAAAAAGGTCCCCAAGTCTGGAAAAGGGGGGGGGGGGGGTCCAGGCCGCTGAAGCCCTTAAAAACGTTGTTTCCGGTGAAAAAGGGGGGTCCAGGGGTTCCGGATCTGGATCCGCTTCTGCGCTTGTTCAACAATGGCATATACAAGCTAACAGTGGCATAAATAAGCAAAATTATGAGTTCTTAATATGGTTTTTATTTCATGTTATAAAAAAACAGATATCCCCGAGTTTAGAGAATCATGCACAAAATGTTAACTTTAATATTTTAATGTTCAAATTTGAAAAAAAGGCTGGTTGGGATAACTAACTCAAAGCAGATGGGGGTCGTTTAGAACGTATGTGACAGGCATTAATTTACAAGCAAGCGCACGCAGAACAATGGAAAGAATCACTCTCTATTTTTGCTTGTTATGTGATCGGCCTGTATCAGTGTCAAGTGACTACATTTTTTTCTATTTGCAGGAACATTAGTATCAGTATCACGTGACTGCAGCCCGATGCCGGTCAGTAACAGGTGCGTGTCCACCCCTCCTCTTCCCCCAGGCCTGGTCAAGAGACTGCCATCCCGTGTGTGCTACTTTACATGCTCTGAAGACGGATGCAACTACCCGTTCAACCAAAACAGCATTTTTGGGCCGGTTTGAGCACGCACCATTCGCACTGCACGCGGACTCGGTTAGGTCTTTTATACAGCGTGGCAAAAGAGGATTGTGTTGCTTGTGTAAGCATTACGAATTCCTTCAGAAACCTAATTCCACTGTGTCTTTTGTCCTATTTTAGTCTACCCTGCAACCCGAGGTTGGAGACTGTATGTTAAATATAATTCTCGAATAGCTGCTACGAACTCATGAAAATCAGCTGTGTACAAAAGAACGGTTACTTGATGACACGTTCCTTCCACGCTGAATGATCGAGGATGCTAAGATGAAAGACCTTTGCCTAATATCAGAAACACTCGTCTACCCAACAATTAACGACTCAGGAAAACCACCCCGTCTGCCCGCTTTGGACTGCTTTTAAGACATTTCATCTTATTTACATCATTGAGCTTAACTCGTTTTTTAACACATATTAGTTGCACCATATTGCACTGTGAACAAGACTGATTAGTCTTTCAGTACCATGGTGATATTTAATCTTAATGCTTAATGCTACTTTATATGTGTAATGCCAGAGTGTCATACTTCGCAAGAAAGAGACCCTGCCTTTTTGTCGAACACACTAAGCTCTGTTCCAAGTAGCTTATGGTTGTAGTTGGTTTAGTACATATGGATGTACATTGCATTCCGTCAGTTGGTTTCCGTATTAATTAAACAATGGTGTTTAGTTTTCTCTCATGTTTTTTATCTATCTCTATGATGCGAATGTACGAAGTAGAGTCTGTGTGTGAGTCACATGATGACCACGTGACAACCAGATATTATATTTTCTTTAGGATGTCTAAAATCGAAATATATGCGATTTGGAAAATTGCCCGTTATTTTGACATTTACTGAAATACATTTTCATTATTTTTCCAAAATAAAGATTGTGTTCAATCTATAACCCTCGCGTGACCCGGAGCAGCGCTTTTCATAAAGATATGACATCTCCGCAATTCATAAATACAAAAATAGTGATTAATCTGGAACTTTTTTATTTACCCTCTCATCAATTTCTTTTACTCCGTTGACCGATGGCCACTTGCTCGATGGATCTTTATTTTTGTTTGCTTAAAAGGCCAACATTATGGTATTTGGATATGATTATAACGGAGAGACATGAAAAGGCCACTGGCGAGCACAGAGAGGAAACGTCTGACCAAGGAGGGAATAGCAGCAGGAGAGAAATAATTAAAAACGATTGGAACCTTAAAGTTCCTAAATTAGGGTGACTGCATACTCAGTTACTAACGGATCTAAAATTCGATAGCGCAAGACCTCTGGTATGTGTCAACCTAGAAAAAAAAATACTTATTTGCTTGAATGGCTCTTGAGATATGCAGAGCATGATAGACGGCCAGGCCGACGGAATACCTGATTACAATCGGGCGTCTGCAAATGCGGTAAAGCATGGGAAATGTTTCAATATATTTATAAATAATTTACGAGAAGAGTAAGCATATATACTGGTCATTGTATGCAAGTGAGATAATCAACTTACGATATGTTGGTTTTTCTAAGTATGGTGATAGTTTCCGCCCGCTCACATTAATGCCTTAAATAAATCCCTTTATCCGACTAGTTAGAACATAGCGTTCATTGTTTATCTCTAACCAAGCCTTCCCCTCTGTATTTTGTTGTCGCTGAAGTGCACATGAGAAAAGAGATATTAAGAGTCCCAAATATTTCAAACGCTTTCTTCCTCTTGATTACAAAATATCTACATTATCATTGGCAGAAAGTAGAGGTCCAACCCAAGAGGACTGATGTCAAAACCTGAAAAAGTCACAATCCCGGAAAAAAGGGTGCTCAATACTGCAAAGATTGGTTCGAAACATTAAAAAAAAGGTTTCGGTGGCTAAAAAAAGAGGGGGGGGGGGGCAGACCCTCCTCCTGGATCTGATCATTCTGAAAATACAAATAAACCTGATAACGTTTCATGTTGTATTAACAGAATCCTATCTAATCACGGGAGAACTGAACATATTTAAGATTTGCCCGTATATCTGTCCACTGTGAATGCAGGTTTTGGCTTTTTGTTTTTGGTGGTGGTGGGGGGGGGGGGGGGGGTCAGTGCTCGGTATGTCCTGTATATTTATGTTGCTAATTACTGTTCCTGTCGCAATCTCTTCAAGGAAATGTAAATAATGTATATCAATAATGCAAAACTTATAAAAGTATTATTGAAAATAAGTGAAATGGGTGGGTAAATGAATTTAAAGAGTTGTTCATATGTACCACAAGAATTGTCGCACATTTTTGTATCCGTATTGCAATTTAACAAAATATTAAGTAATTGTCTCGACCAATCAATTTCGCCTTCAAAAAGAGAGAAAAATCGGCCGCTTGCTTCATAGTCTTGGAGTGATTAGAACAAACAATTATTTTGCCGGTGTAGCTGAAGCTATAGGTGGCAAAACTTTATCGACTCCAGCTGCAGTCGCTAATTAATCCATAGAACGGGAAAGAACTTAAAAACACAGTGTTTACTGCCTGTTGCTTAACATGTTCGTAACGTAAGCCCGACTTAGCCGGCTATTACCTAATTGTAACACCCAGCACAGAAGCTCGTCGAAGTACATGCATGTATTTCTCACAGTTGGACGTGAACACAACCTGCTTTATTACCTTTTCTATGTTTAAGGAGTCCAGGATATCTTATATAACAGGCCCTTTGGATTCGTTTATCCTGACGTATCGATTTATCGGCACATCGGTATATATAATTTGCTTAAACATAAACTACAGATACATTTCATTCATTTATTGAAAACAAATGGATTTTTTTTAAGTTCCATCAGGGACGGACTGGGGTGGGAAACAGACCCTGAAAATGTTAGTGAAAGAGCTTCAAATTAAATAAAATCGGCCCACAATCAACAAGGTGTAAAGGTACGCCCCTGAGTGTCGTAAAAATTAAGTGCACATGTTGGGTGATACCCTTTATCTACTCAATGTCGCCTCGAATCCGTACCCCATTTCACATTAAATAAACAACACTGCCTTTGACAGGGCAAAGAGAAATTAATCTTGTTCTAGGGGAGGTATGGTTTTATATCCGGCCCGCGAAAAAAAAATCGAAATACATAATACAAATACATAAATGTTTAGTTCGCAAGGCAACAGTGGTTGAACAAAACAAATTTAATGAAATCTATTCCTCAAAAAAGGTTTAGATCTATAAATAACTATAAAATGAATCATTTACATCAACAATGTTTGAATTTTTACCAGTGAAACTCCTAAGGTGAGATGAAACCTTCTAGAACATCTGGATTGTAATGTTCCATGTGGAACAATATACATTTTATCAGCTGTTCTTGGTTTTAACAATTTTACTTCAGTTTACCTGAGTATTATAATATACTTCCCCTGGTTTTAGGGTTGACCAAGTACATGTCACCATATATAAGACAACACATAGGTTTGATTTTGGTTAAACTAGTTTTACACGGGCGCGATATGGCGCACTGTCTCTCCAGTCATGGACATATGTAGGCCATATCAGCTTGCTTGATTTAATTGCTTACTGAGTATTTGGGTCACAGTTGGAGAGGTTGAAGATATAGCAAGTAATTCAATGCACAAGTCGACCTCGGATTGCCTCAAATTATAACTGTAACGTTTATATTTGTAAATAACTGGATTGTCAACAATTAGAAAAAAAAGTACATGGCGTGCCAAGAGGACCCTTTCTTGTATCAACTTTCTATAAAAGAAAGTCATAGTGCAAAGTTCTCGTTATACCTTTGAAACAGAACAAACCATGATGTTCAAACAAATTAATTGGAGCCAGAAGATTACATCGGTGAATTAAGCCCGACTCCCATTACATTGATATGCTTAGAGCTTTTATGGCTCAGAAGAGTAGAACACTTTATCTTACGTTTAATCAAACGTATAAGTGTAACATGCTCAGGTTCTATTCATTATATTTCATTATGTCCATTATCATTATGTTACATAATCTACTCAAATGTTATACTCATGTTACAAATAATCCTTATGACATTTATCTACAATGGCAAATTACAAGAAAAAAAAAATACAGTAAATTTTAGAGCATGGCAAGAAATTGGAGTAACTTGGCGAAATACATAAATATACCTTTCTTAAATCCTCATATTCGTGTAATATTTCATTTTAAACAACAAATTGAAATGACAATCGATTATGACATACAATAATTCTCAGGTAACAGTTCAACAACTTTCTTGGCTCTTTCCTCTGACGTGACAGATGCCACAGCATTATCAGTAGCATCCTTTACAATAAAGTATCCAACAAGCAGCTGTCAAATGTAACTTTTTTTGTATATGATCAATAACCCTGACTGTCATATTAAAGTGGGTTTTAATTTTATACTGCAAAATTGGTTTTGTCGCATAATGTGAATGGTAAGAATGTTTTGGCTGCTATTGTAAATTGGATTTAATTCAGTGAACATTCCGATGAAAAACGTGTCTACAAAACAGGTGGATACAAGTCAGTGGACCAGCTAATGTATAGACGTTGTCAATCATGAAAAAAAAAATAAATAAATGAATAAATAACAAATTCGGGGAAAAACAAATCTGTTTTACCCAAAATTATTCCACATTCTAATAGAGGTTGTTTTAGTATATGATATGTTTGTAGACCTTTTTCCAGCTGTTTCGTGGACCACCTCTTCCACTCGGTTTTGAAATACATTGCCATGCCATATTTACTGAAGACACACATAATAAAGACCATGATAGAAAATGACAGGAAGGCGTAATCGGCTTTGCTCGGTCAATGAAGACTTCATTTACACCACAGTTACCATAGTGATTCAAGCTTGTTAACGATGTTTCGAGTAGCAAAAGAACCTGATATACAGACCACTCCAGCCCATTAGAAACACAGCCACAATGCTCTACCTAATGTGAAACACGTGTGATAAAAAATACTTTATTTGAGGAAGCATGATTAAAAGCAATATGTCTATTCCCTCCTGCCCTGTCACGCATGTCGTAAAAATTCATCAAGGTGATCCTTGGATTGTATACTCTCTCTACATAAATCATAACCATCAACTCCGAAAATGAAAGCAATCTAGAAATTGTGTTCACGTTATTGTGTTCATGTTGTACGATACATATATCATGAGTGAGTGGACATGTCGCAATCAATAAAGCTTACTGTTTGTAACAAGTATGGGGCTATAGGATGAAAACGGAAATACAGCGGCCTTAAATTTCCAAACGTACCCGGTGGTTGGTTTTATGTTCGCGTGGGTATGACAATTTGAACCTTAGCGATTAAGACACAGCCGAGGGCATCTGTATAGTGGGCTATTAGTCCATATAGAGTCGAAAGTAGAAAAGTCAAACTATTTGAATTCCCTGTAAATCAGTGAGTTCTGTTTGAAAGAATATATCACATCTTATCTACATCTTTAAAATGTTCTATCAGGGATGAACAAATCCACAGGTCTCTTATATACTAAATTATTCTTCAGATTATAAAGAGTCTGTGCGCTTATAATCAAGGGTAATTATGCGATTCCTTTCTCGTGCGTGACGAAATAAGTCATATGATAATAAATACATTATGTATGAGTGATATGGTATGATATCGCGAAAATAGAGCCTATGTGAAACAATAGCAAAGGGACAATTAATCCTAACGAAAATGAAACCAGCCACGGTTTATCAAGAGGTTTGGGGTTTCGAGCTATAGTTTGTTCAGGAAAGAGCGTGTGTATCGGCTGAGGGCATTGGGTGTGGCTATCCCTGTCGTTCGGTGTGGGATTTCTCTTTACGAATTCCATTAAAAATGTTTGCAAAGCAATTTTCCTGGAAAATTATTGTCTTCAGAAATCAACGACAAGCCCTTTGCGTACTCATTGTAAATCACTTTGATCCCAACAAGTATAAAATATGTGGCATTTATAGCTTCATTTTACAGAGCTGTGGATATTGAAAGGCTGATATTTGAGGAACTCTGACACATTTTTTTTTCATGGAATAATGACATTATTTTAATTGCCGAAATGTATGTGTGTGTTTCATTTCCCCCTGGTTGAAACAGTGCGGGCGACATGCCCCCCCCCCCGGTCTATTACTTAATTGCGCCATGCGGATACGTTTTATGGCACCGCAACATCTATGGTCTAGAGGTCGGTTAGCTTACGTGACTCTTTATTGTTAACAGTTACATGTGTGCGTGGTACGTTCAGGGATGGCCATTGATAGAAAGACAATACATCCGCCGTCATTGCCCCCTTTAAAAAGACACCTCCGAGACGTCATAACACCAACACGAACACTCTTTCAGACTTCCATAGTAGGAACGGACATGAAAGTCTAAGGTTCCATTTTTAAATACAGGGAACAAGCAATTATACGTACATACATGTAGAGTCAAGGATGATCAAATTTAATGTCTGTGCTGTTTACTGTTTTTTTCATTTATCGCACACCCACAACTAGTCAAGACGGTCTTTTATTGAACAGGGCCCAGGCCTACAAAAAAATTATTTGTGTACTCTTGTCCGTCAATAACAATGTTCTTTTTTTCTCTCGTTTGCCGAGTTACAAATCCGTCAACTGTAAAACGGAAGAATAAATTTAAGAAAAGTCGGTATATGTAAGGTAATTCACACACACACACACACACACATATATATATATATAAAGGTAGTGTTACCCTCCGTTGTAAAGTGCCCTATGGCCTACAGACTAGGCCAGAGCGGTATAACTCACCTGATGATCGGGTCGCATCCCGTGAAACAGACTTAAACACTGTGAATTTACAGTGTTGTTTTTCTTCAGAGTTATATATATATATGTGTGTTTATTGTGTATTCGTGTGTGTCAATAACCTTACCAGTTGATACCATTTTTCTCTTCTTGAAAAACAACTTGCATGTTTTGCGGCAATATTGGACTAATAAAAGTTGCAGTACGCCTTTCACATTAGAAATGAATGAAGCGCTTCCGCCTCTTTCAGTTAATATCGCCAGCTGTAACGCCCACACTAATCACCACTAAACGTCACCCAGGACTAATATTACAGGTAGGCCTCCTGTTCTTAATACATTTCATCCTGTTTTATTTTAAATCATGGATGTGTGGATATGAATGAAGATCGTTAGTGGAGGATTGATTCTGAAGTCTCGTTTATTGTTATTGCGATTGCTCACTTCTAGATTTATTTGCCATGGAAAGCAAACGATGGGGACCATTGAGTCAATCTACGTTTCTCGCCTTTAAATTATTCAGATTGAGTTAAACCTCATTGGGAACTGTTTTTCGTAGGAATTATGGGATTTTTAATAAGTTTTCGTAGTATCTGCCATTGGGAATAAAAATACAACAAATCTCAGAAAATCAGATTTCCTGGATATTGTTATTTAAAAATAGCGTTCGGGGTCTAAGATCTTAGCCTCTAACCTAATGACCCTAAATAACGATCAATAATTATTTTTTTATCCAAGATATGCAATTTTGTTAAAACAACTAGGCTTGTGTTGTCAAGAAGTACATTGAAAACCAACTTAGATATCACTATGCTGCAGTCATGTTACTGGTAAATCCAAGATGGCGTCCGAATAGCCGCCCATTAACACACTGCATAAAGTAACATGGTCATAGGCTAGTGATTGTAAAATTTCTGTGAAAACTGTGTCTTTGTAAAATGATAATAATCATAAAAAATGGGACCCGATAAACATTACACTAGAAAGCTCCTATCTGATAGGTAAGATCAATGTCTGCCTTACATTCTAGGATATAGAAGTATTAGATTTATTTTGTTACATCTGTCACTTAGTATTATGGAAACCTTAAAAAAAGCATTCTGTCTAAGATGACTGTCAATGAAAAAAATTCCAATATGTATAATTCTAATTAGAAAGTAAGTGAATGATGAATTGGATGCAGGAGGAGGGAGGCATCCTGGTATCAAAAACAATTTTCCAAATGATGCCATGAATCCTCCGCAACATTTTCTAACAAGGCGGCACACCATGGTACAATTACTAATAAAGAAATGTATGTAGCCAACCTCAGCATTTCTATGCATCCGTTCATATCGAAACACATATGTATATATGTATATATATATATACATATATATATGTGTGTTACGATATATGTATATGTATATGTTTATATGTATATATATTATATATATATATATGTGTGTGTGTGTTACGTGCATTTTTTACGTCAACGCAACTGCTCAGATGGTCAATGTATAGCACGCGGAAAAAGTACGGGCAGCAAATATCCGGGCAGAAAAACACGCTCAATGGAAACCGGCCTTTGGGTATTGGATCAGTCGTTCAGTAAGAACATACTTGGAGTGCCTATAATAGTGCCCTTTTCTTAAACAGGGAGGTTCAAAGAATTTGCAACACACCTGACATATTGACCTTAAGTTGTTTAGTCATACTTAATCTTTTTGCCATCTTCTGAAAAAACTGTATAGAACTCAACAACAGTCTCTCTATAGCATTTCGTGTTTTCATTCTAAACATGACGGTCAGCACCTTTCTGGATTTCGAGAAAAGCCCCTATCGATTTTGCTCGATATACATCATCGGTATTTTGTGTAATGGTAAGCGTGTCTGGAACCTCACATATATCCTTACCGCCAAAATAATGTACCATGGTTTCCTTTGCTTAGCAGCGGTCACATTAATGGCAGCAATATGTTTAAAAGCATATAGGGATAATCTCGATCTCGGGGTTTTAGATCGGATTCTGGAATGGTCGACAATATTTTCAATTTAAATTTTACTTTATTCGTTGGAAAAAATACTTTTTTTTAATGCTAACTTAACTAAGTGTTAACAAGTGCAGAATCCTATTCCAGGTTCGGACTACGTGAGACGGCATAAGCACACAGTTCCTCTTATTTATGGCCTGGTGCCAGGCCTGGTGACTACTGCACCTACATGACCTGGGTGTATAAACTTCCCCATCGCTGGGTCATACCACCGAGGAACCCATGAAAGGTACACTCGTTTATGAGTGAAACACGGCCGTTGGGCATGACCAAACCGTGATAAATCTCATTGAACTCACCATCCCACGGCTTTAAGTCGTGTGCACTTCCGCTAGACCACAGAAACCGGTATGCTCAACATATTTATAATTTTCAGTTAATTATAGGGGGAGAGTAAGTCTACAGTTAAACAGATATGTCACTTGAATGAGAAAATTATCATGTTATAGTTTTTCACAGGATCCTGTCTGTGGTCGCCAGTGGGGGTAATTTTTGTTGTAAAAATCTGGGATATAAATATTTGCAAAACACACTGGTGGATAACAACGATGCAAAATGCAAATGGTTTATTCCAATGATCTGGATTATACAATATCTACATTTTACAGGCCACATTACGCTCTCGCATTGTCAATGAAGTGGAAACGAAGCGATGGCGAAATACCATCTGTTATAAAATAGCACCCGGGTTCCTAATTCATATCCCGGGCATTCCGACTGGGGCTTTTACCAGAAAAAAAAATGTAATGTTGGCTTTTCATAGTGTCATAAATAGATTCATTTTGTCCAATACCTTTTAAATACATTTATCGAATGTTGAAAGAAAATGTAATATGGGCTTTCATTTTGATATAGAGAGATTCATTTGATCCAATACCCTTTTGAATTAAAGTTATTTTTAATTATATCTACTAAAAATATACCCTGTCGCGAGGAATTGTGTGGATTTAAATTTGTATTTTATTACAAGATCGTTTTTCTATATTTTACTGACACCACTCCCCAAGCTAAGTTCAGCAATAAATTGAAATATAAGGTTTTAAATATCGGGATGAGAACATAAACTTTAGAGAAAGCTTATTTATGGGTCAGCTGCTCGTTTGTTTTCACAACCAATACTGCTGTCGGATCGGAAGGATCACCTGGTGGATACGTGTCGGGCGATAATAATTAACGATACGGATTGAGATTTGTATAGGATTGTCTTATCTAGTGTGACTTTTACATAGTTTATATCGTATTTTGAGCAATATATGACCTTTGTCAGATATCTCAGTTAAATATATTATAGTATTTTAGCAGTAAACAATAAATATTTGTTTGTGCGGAAAAACGATAATTTTTAGACTTTAAAAATAAAAGTGTACATTGAAGAAATCAGCTAAAAGGTAGCACGTGATTAACCTTACATCGGGAGGATGCTGAAGAATCAGCTAAAGGGTAGCACGTGATTAACCTTACATCGGGAGGATGCTGAAGAATCAGGTAAACGGTAAAACTTGATTTACCTTACACCGGGAGGATGCTGAAGAATCAGCTAAAAGGTAGCACGTGATTAACCTTACATCGGGAGGATGCTGAAGAATCAGCTAAAAGGTTAAACTTGATTTACCTTACATCGGGAGGATGCTGAAGAATCAGGTAAACGGTTAAACTTGATTTACCTTACACCGGGAGGATGCTGAAGAATCAGGTAAACGGTAAACTTGATTTACCTTACACCGGGAGGATGCTGAAGAATCAGCTAAAAGGTAGCACGTGATTAACCTTACATCGGGAGGATGCTGAAGAATCAGGTAAACGGTAAAACTTGATTAACCTTACATCGGGAGGATGCTGATGAATCAGCTAAAGGGTAGCACGTGATTAACCTTACATCGGGAGGATGCTGAAGAATCAGGTAAACGGTAAAACTTGATTAAACTTACATCGGGAGGATGCTGAAGAATCAGCTAAAAGGTAGCACGTGATTAACCTTACACCAGGAGGATGCTGAAGAATCAGCTAAAAGGTAGCACGTGATTAACCTTACATCGGGAGGATGCTGAAGAATCAGGTAAATGGTAAAACTTGATTTACCTTACACCGGGAGGATGCTGAAGAATCAGGTAAACGGTAAAACTTGATTTACCTTACACCGGGAGGATGCTGAAGAATCAGGTAAACGGTAAAACTTGATTTACCTTACACCGGGAGGATGCTGAAGAATCAGCTAAAAGGTAGCACGTGATTAACCTTACACCGGGAGGATGGTGAAGAATCAGCTAAAAGGTAGCACGTGATTAACCTTACATCGGGAGGATGCTGAAGAATCAGGTAAACGGTAAAACTTGATTTACCTTACACCGGGAGGATGCTGAAGAATCAGCTAAAAGGTAGCACGTGATTAACCTTACATCGGGAGGATGCTGAAGAATCAGCTAAAAGGTAGCACGTGATTAACCTTACATCGGGAGGATGCTGAAGAATCAGCTAAAAGGTAGCACGTGATTAACCTTACATCGGGAGGATGCTGAAGAATCAGCTAAAAGGTAGCACGTGATTAACCTTACATCGGGAGGATGCTGAAGAATCAGGTAAATGGTAAAACTTGATTTACCTTACACCGGGAGGATGCTGAAGAATCAGCTAAAAGGTAGCACGTGATTAACCTTACATCGGGAGGATGCTGAAGAATCAGGTAAACGGTTAAACTTGATTTACCTTACATCGGGAGGATGCTGAAGAATCAGCTAAAGGGTAGCACGTGATTAACCTTACATCGGGAGGATGCTTAGGAATCAGCTAAAGGGTAGCACGTGATTAACCTTACATCGGGAGGATGCTGAAGAATCAGCTAAAGGGTAGCACGTGATTAACCTTACACCGGGAGGATGCTGAAGAATCAGGTAAACGGTTAAACTTGATTTACCTTACACCGGGAGGATGCTGAAGAATCAGCTAAAAGGTAGCACGTGATTAACCTTACATCGGGAGGATGCTGAAGAATCAGCTAAAGGGTAGCACGTGATTAACCTTACACCGGGAGGATGCTGAAGAATCAGGTAAACGGTTAAACTTGATTTACCTTACACCGGGAGGATGCTGAAGAATCAGCTAAAAGGTAGCACGTGATTAACCTTACATCGGGAGGATGCTGAAGAATCAGGTAAACGGTTAAACTTGATTTACCTTACATCGGGAGGATGCTGAAGAATCAGCTAAAGGGTAGCACGTGATTAACCTTACATCGGGAGGATGCTTAGGAATCAGCTAAAGGGTAGCACGTGATTAACCTTACATCGGGAGGATGCTGAAGAATCAGGTAAACAGTAAAACTTGATTTACCTTACACCGGGAGGATGCTGAAGAATCAGGTAAACGGTTAAACTTGATTTACCTTACACCGGGAGGATGCTTAGGAATCAGCTAAAGGGTAGCACGTGATTAACCTTACACCGGGAGGATGCTGAAGAATCAGGTAAATGGTAAAACTTGATTTACCTTACATCGGGAGGATGCTTAGGAATCAGCTAAAGGGTAGCACGTGATTAACCTTACATCGGGAGGATGCTGAAGAATCAGGTAAACAGTAAAACTTGATTTACCTTACACCGGGAGGATGCTGAAGAATCAGGTAAACGGTTAAACTTGATTTACCTTACACCGGGAGGATGCTTAGGAATCAGCTAAAGGGTAGCACGTGATTAACCTTACACCGGGAGGATGCTGAAGAATCAGGTAAATGGTAAAACTTGATTTACCTTACATCGGGAGGATGCTTAGGAATCAGCTAAAGGGTAGCACGTGATTAACCTTACACCGGGAGGATGCTGAAGAATCAGGTAAACGGTTAAACTTGATTTACCTTACATCGGGAGGATGCTTAGGAATCAGCTAAAGGGTAGCACGTGATTAACCTTACACCGGGAGGATGCTGAAGAATCAGGTAAACAATAAAACTTGATTTACCTTACACCGGGAGGATGCTGAAGAATCAGCTAAAAGGTAGCACGTGATTAACCTTACACCGGGAGGATGCTGAAGAATCAGCTAAAAGGTAGCACGTGATTAACCTTACATCGGGAGGATGCTTAGGAATCAGCTAAAGGGTAGCACGTGATTAACCTTACATCGGGAGGATGCTGAAGAATCAGGTAAACAGTAAAACTTGATTTACCTTACACCGGGAGGATGCTGAAGAATCAGGTAAACAGTAAAACTTGATTTACCTTACACCGGGAGGATGCTTAGGAATCAGCTAAAGGGTAGCACGTGATTAACCTTACACCGGGAGGATGCTGAAGAATCAGGTAAACAGTAAAACTTGATTTACCTTACACCGGGAGGATGCTGAAGAATCAGGTAAACAGTAAAACTTGATTTACCTTACACCGGGAGGATGCTTAGGAATCAGCTAAAGGGTAGCACGTGATTAACCTTACACCGGGAGGATGCTGAAGAATCAGGTAAACAGTAAAACTTGATTTACCTTACACCGGGAGGATGCTGAAGAATCAGCTAAAAGGTAGCACGTGATTAACCTTACACCGGGAGGATGCTGAAGAATCAGCTAAAGGGTAGCACGTGATTAACCTTACATCGGGAGGATGCTTAGGAATCAGCTAAAGGGTAGCACGTGATTAACCTTACATCGGGAGGATGCTGAAGAATCAGGTAAACAGTAAAACTTGATTTACCTTACACCTGGAGGATGCTGAAGAATCAGGTAAACAGTAAAACTTGATTTACCTTACACCGGGAGGATGCTTAGGAATCAGCTAAAGGGTAGCACGTGATTAACCTTACACCGGGAGGATGCTGAAGAATCAGGTAAACAATAAAACTTGATTTACCTTACACCGGGAGGATGCTGAAGAATCAGCTAAAAGGTAGCACGTGATTAACCTTACACCGGGAGGATGCTGAAGAATCAGCTAAAGGGTAGCACGTGATTAACCTTACATCGGGAGGATGCTTAGGAATCAGCTAAAGGGTAGCACGTGATTAACCTTACATCGGGAGGATGCTGAAGAATCAGGTAAACAGTAAAACTTGATTTACCTTACACCGGGAGGATGCTGAAGAATCAGGTAAACCGTAAAACTTGATTTACCTTACACCGGGAGGATGCTTAGGAATCAGCTAAAGGGTAGCACGTGATTAACCTTACACCGGGAGGATGCTGAAGAATCAGGTAAATGGTAAAACTTGATTAACCTTACACCGGGAGGATGCTGAAGAATCAGGTAAACAGTAAAACTTGATTTACCTTACACCGGGAGGATGCTTAGGAATCAGCTAAAGGGTAGCACGTGATTAACCTTACACCGGGAGGATGCTGAAGAATCAGGTAAATGGTAAAACTTGATTAACCTTACACCGGGAGGATGCTGAAGAATCAGGTAAACGGTTAAACTTGACTTACCTTACACCTGGAGGATGCTGAAGAATCAGCTAAAGGGTAGCACGTGATTAACCTTACATCGGGAGGATGCTGAAGAATCAGCTAAAAGGTAGCACGTGATTAACCTTACATCGGGAGGATGCTGAAGAATCAGCTAAAAGGTAGCACGTGATTAACCTTACATCGGGAGGATGCTGAAGAATCAGGTAAATGGTAAAACTTGATTTACCTTACACCGGGAGGATGCTGAAGAATCAGGTAAACGGTTAAACTTGATTTACCTTACACCGGGAGGATGCTTAGGAATCAGCTAAAGGGTAGCACGTGATTAACCTTACACCGGGAGGATGCTGAAGAATCAGGTAAATGGTAAAACTTGATTTACCTTACATCGGGAGGATGCTTAGGAATCAGCTTAAGGGTAGCACGTGATTAACCTTACATCGGGAGGATGCTGAAGAATCAGGTAAACAGTAAAACTTGATTTACCTTACACCGGGAGGATGCTGAAGAATCAGGTAAACGGTTAAACTTGATTTACCTTCCACCGGGAGGATGCTTAGGAATCAGCTAAAGGGTAGCACGTGATTAACCTTACACCGGGAGGATGCTGAAGAATCAGGTAAACGGTTAAACTTGATTTACCTTACACCGGGAGGATGCTGAAGAATCAGGTAAACAGTAAAACTTGATTTACCTTACACCGGGAGGATGCTTAGGAATCCGCTAAAGGGTAGCACCTGATTAACCTTACACCGGGAGGATGCTGAAGAATCAGGTAAACGGTTAAACTTGATTTACCTTACATCGGGAGGATGCTGAAGAATCAGGTAAATGGTAAAACTTGACTTACCTTACATCGGGAGGATGCTGAAGAATCAGGTAAACGGTTAAACTTGATTTACCTTACACCGGGAGGATGCTGAAGAATCAGGTAAATGGTAAAACTTGACTTACCTTACATCGGGAGGATGCTGAAGAATCAGGTAAACGGTTAAACTTGATTTACCTTACACCGGGAGGATGCTGAAGAATCCGGTAAACGGTAAAACTTGACTTACCTTACACCTGGAGGATGCTGAAGAATCAGCTAAAGGGTAGCACGTGATTAACCTTACATCGGGAGGATGCTGAAGAATCAGCTAAAAGGTAGCACGTGATTAACCTTACATCGGGAGGATGCTGAAGAATCAGCTAAAAGGTAGCACGTGATTAACCTTACATCGGGAGGATGCTGAAGAATCAGGTAAACAGTAAAACTTGATTTACCTCACACGGGGGGGATGGTGAAGAATCAGCTAAAAGGTAGCACGTGATTAACCTTACATCGGGAGGATGCTGAAGAATCAGCTAAAAGGTAGCACGTGATTAACCTTACATCGGGAGGATGCTGAAGAATCAGGTAAACAGTAAAACTTGATTTACCTTACACCGGGAGGATGCTGAAGAATCAGCTAAAAGGTAGCACGTGATTAACCTTACATCGGGAGGATGCTGAAGAATCAGGTAAACAGTAAAACTTGATTTACCTTACACCGGGAGGATGCTGAAGAATCAGCTAAAAGGTAGCACGTGATTAACCTTACATCGGGAGGATGCTGAAGAATCAGGTAAACGGTTAAACTTGATTTACCTTACACCGGGAGGATGCTGAAGAATCAGCTAAAAGGTAGCACGTGATTAACCTTACATCGGGAGGATGCTGAAGAATCAGCTAAAAGGTAGCACGTGATTAATCTTACACCGGGAGGATGCTGAAGAATCAGGTAAACGTTAGAACGTGATTAACCTTACACCGGGAGGATGCTGAAGAATCAGCTAAAAGGTAGCACGTGATTAACCTTACACCGGGAGGATGCTGAAGAATCAGGTAAACGTTAGAACGTGATTAACCTTACACCGGGAGGATGCTGAAGAATCAGGTAAACGGTAAAACTTGATTTACCTTACACCGGGAGGATGCTGAGGAATCAGGTAAACGGTAAAACTTGATTTACCTTACACCAGGAGGATGCTGAAGAATCAGGTAAACGTTAGAACGTGATTAACCTTACACCGGGAGGATGCTGAATCAGGTAAACGTTAGAACGTGATTAACCTTACACCGGGAGGATGCTGAAGAATCAGGTAAACGGTAAAACTTGATTTACCTTACACAGGGAGGATGCTGAAGAATCAGGTAAACGGTAAAACTTGATTTACCTTACACCGGGAGGATGCTGAAGAATCAGGTAAACGTTAGAACGTGATTAACCTTACACCGGGAGGATGCTGAAGAATCAGGTAAACGATTGAATGTGATAAACCTTGAAAATGCTGAAGAATCAACTGAAAGGTAGAACATGATTAACCTAACACAAGTCACATAATTTGTCTGGGTTACGATTAGAGAAGATCATTTTCTCATGCCCATTTATCTACACAGATCTATTTCAGGTTTCCCTCATCCACAGAAGGATATACCCATGAGGCGGAATGAGTCTCGTCGAGGACGAAAAGGGAAAATTGGTACTCAACAGTTCTGTCAAATGTCAAGGGTACATTAACTTGCGTGTTGTCTCGCTAATCCGCCGACAGCGGATAAAAAGGCGGCCAGAGAGTGTGGGCAGGTTCCATTACGGAGACAGACGAATTTGAAGCTGAATATCAAGCTTGAACAATTGCACCTTAATACATGTTATAAAACCTCGATAGTGAGCCAAAGAACGTAGTTATCAGACACTTGTCTGTCACACACTCTTTATATCTTATTACTTTGTACCCATCTGTTACACATTGAATAGAGAAAGGTTCCCATGACGACCATGCAGACCGCCTGACAAAGAGAGTAAAAGAGGGACAAATTTGATATCTGAAAACATGTACAAATTAATTAATAAATTTAGTTTACGTTCCGTTGTATACCTCTTTTTTTAACTTTCTCTCCCTCTCTCTCCTATATAACAATATATATGTATACATATGAGTTTACTATGGTATATATATATATGTATGTGTGTGTGTGTGTGTGTGTGTGTGTGTAAATCTAAAGGATATCGGCCGATTTCGTGAAACTATTATCTCTATCTTGAAAGTAACCATATAACTGGCCTTTATCCGGTATTATTGCAACGCCGATTGCAGAAACGAAGCTTTTATTTCTGCGGCATGGGATTGACTATGAAATCATCTGATGGTATACGTTTTACTAATCAGACAACTTATGCACAGACTTTTGTCAATTTGGCACTTGGCAAAAGAGAAACCAGTGTGCAGGAGAAACAATGTTTATAGATCATATTTACAAGGATTTGTGAGGAATATTTATATGGTTATATCATAAGCCAAATTTATTAAAGCTTTTCAATTCATCCAGTCAGTGTGCTGTGTCTTGTAATGCAGTGTCCTAGTGTTCCAGAATATTGAGCGCACAGGATTTGTGTTTTGAAGGATCTCGCCTACTCCACAGGTCTGAGGGTTAGTTACTAGCTGCTGCGACGAGCATGGTATGGATGCTTCATTTTTGTTTGCTTTGGTCATGCACCCTTTATCAAACAGGGAAGGATTATTAAACCTTGATAGGCTGCATCGTGGGTATGGGAATATTGGTAGTTACTGTAGGCGGTTCCCCCGTCGGTTATTGAAAACGGAGGCATTTCCTTATATTAAACCTACATGTTAGGAAAACCAGCTTTTTTCAGAGTCGATTCTGATAGTCAATATGCACAGACACCACCGTTGTATTGATAATGAGGACGTGGTATTGCTTTAGAAAAAATAAACCAACACATAATAATACTGTGAGAGCAGATTGTCAAGGGGCCTTGTTGACCTTTGTTGACGATTCGATGCAAAGCTTTAGCCTACCTCTCATGATAATTTAAATGCCAATTTCCTGTAGAATTTTAAAGAAAAAATCTTGTTGGCGGAATGTCATTCCATTTGCATTATAATGAATGGTTGTTTATTCTGTAGCCTATCTTTGTGGAATTAAATCCCAGAATGAATGAAGGCTTTGCGATGGAGACTGAAAATTTTATGAAGTTAAAGTTTATCATATTATAAAAGGTACTGACTTGAAAAAAAATATGTTTCCTCTGTGTGATGACATAATAACCATAATAATAGACTTCATTGATAATGCAATAATAAAATTCAAAGATTTGTAACAGAAAAAAAAATCAAATATAGAAATCAAATATTTTTAGAGATCCACTATTTACATGTTAATAGAACTTCAGGCTGTGGAATGTACTTTTGACTAACACTAAATGTTAAATGAGGGTGCATTGCTGGTGACTGACACTGTTTGTTTAACAAAGATCCTTGGGCTGTGACCGACACTGTTTGTTTAATGAAAATCCGTGTCTTGTGACTGACACTGTTTGTTTAATGAAGATTTATATCCTGTGACTGACACTGTTTGTTTAATGAGCATCCGTGTCCTGTGACTGACACCGTTTCTTTAATAAGAATTCATGTCCTATAACTGACACTGTTTGTTTGATGAAGATCCAAATCCTGTGTCTGACATTCTTAGTTTAATGAGGACCCAGGTCCTGTGACTGACACCGTTAGTTAAATTAGAATTCATTGACTATGACTGACACCATTTGTTTAATTAGAATCCATGTCCTGTGACTGAAACTGTTTGTTTATAGAGAATTATGTCCTGTGACTGACACTGTTTGTTTAATTAGAATTCATGTCCTGTGACTGACACTGTTTGTTTAATAAGGATCCATGTCTTGTGACTGACACAGTTTGTTTAATTAGAATTCATGTCCTGTGACTGAAACTGTTTGTTTAATTAGAATTCATGGACAATGACTAGCACTGTTTGTTTAAAAAGATTACATGTCCTGTGATTGACACTGTTTGTTTTAGGAGGATCCATATCCTGTGACTGACATTGTTAATGAACATCCGTGTCCTGTGGCTGACATTGTAAGTTAAATGAGGAACCGGGTCCTGTGACTGACACCGTAATTTAAATTAGAATTCATGGACTATGACTGACACTGTTTGTTTAATAAGAAATCATGTCCTGTGACTGACACTGTTTGTTTAATTAGAATTCATGTCCTGTGACTGAAACTGTTTGTTTAATTAGAATTCATGGACTATGACTGACACTGTTTGTTTAATGAGAAATCATGTCCTGTGACTGACACTGTTGGTTTAAAGAGAATCCATGTCCTGTGACTGACACTGTTTGTTTAATTTGAATTCATGGACTATGACGGACACTGATTGTTTAATGAGCAACCGTGTCCTGTGACTGATACCGTTTGTTTAAAGAGAAAAAAACGTCCTGTGACTGACACTGTTTGTTTAATAAGGATGCATGTCCTGTGACTGACACTGTTTGTTTAAAGAGAATCCATGTCCTGTGACTGACACAGTTTGTTTAATTAGAATTCATGTCCTGTGACTGAAACGTTTTGTTTAAAGAGAATTTATGTCCTGTGACTGACACTGTTTGTTTAAGGAGAATCCATGTCCTGTGACTGACACTGTTTGTTCAATTTAAATTCATGGACTATGACTAGCACTGCTTGTTTAAAGAGATTACATGTCCTGTGACTGACACTGTTTAATGAGAATCCATGTCCTGTGACTTACACTGTTTGTTAAATGAGGATCCATGGACTGTGACTGACACTGTTTGCTTAATGAGGATCCTTGGGTTGTGACCGACACTGTTTGTTTAATGGGTATCTGTGTTCAGTGACTGACACCGTTTGTATAATTAGAATTCATTGACTATGACTGACACTGTTAGTTTCATATGAATCCATGTCCTGTGACTGACACTGTTAGTTTCATATGAATCCATGGACTGTGACTGACACTGTTTGTTTCATATGAATCCATGTCCTGTGACTGACACTGTTAGTTTTATATGAATCCGTGGACTGTGACTGACACTGTTTGTTTATAGAAGACCCGAGCTATGTGACTGACATTGATTGCTAAATGAAAATCCATTTCCCGAGACTGGCACTGTTTTTTTAAAGAGAACCCATGTCCTGTGACTGACACTTTGTTTAATGAGGCTCCATGTCCTGTGACTGACACTTTGTTTAATGAGGCTCCATGGACTGTGACTGACACTTTGTTTAATGAGGATCCATGGACTGTGACTGACACTGTTTGCGTATTGCGTATTTACTGAGGAGCGAAAGATGTTTCATGGAAGCATACTTCCCTTTCATTATGTTCAATTTGGTTCACGCGAGCTTCTTTTTTCTCCTTATTCGCCAAATCCCTGAGAAATGGTTTTTGTACCCGTAATATCCAAAGCATTTTTCATGTTCCTGAGCGTTCATAAATGATGAATCAGCCAAATCCTAGCCCAAAGCCCCCAACCTTACCAATACTGGTAGACTGACAGTGCAAATAAAGGAATGATAGACATGTGCCCAATTATCGGTGTTTGCTCCCGAAATGAGACGAGTTTCCATTTAATCAGACGTCCTGGTGTCATGGCTATTATAGAAGATCAGTTCAGAACAGGCTAGAAATCGAACTATACACTCTGTGAATTACAGACCGGACAAATACACAACTGGATTTAACGTAATGTTGACCCACGGCGGTCACAATCACAACTTGTCATTCCCTGGCCCTCTTCGGTTTGTTTTTGCATGAAAGTGTTTAATCAATGTATCATTGTGATTAAGTTAAAACTATTTACAGACATGCTCATGTATTTACTGCAGAGTCGAATTAGGAATATAATTAATAAAGGCGACCTTTGATTATTTTGAAAAAATAGTGTATTTTGAAAATTAACCTGTGAAATGGTTTATTAGTCCTGGGGCTGAGGGGAGTTCTGTGTGCAATAACATGTCCCCTAATTTTGACTTCAGTTCCAGGTAGGACGCCCTTATGGGAGTAAAAAAAACTTGGGTAGACATTCGGGATCGTGGGCAGAAAGGGTGAAATTCAAGACGGCGTCCAAGATGGCCGCCGAACCATTGAATCATATATAACTCGAAAAGTAATTGAGGTAGGGGAATGATTTTGGTGTCTTTGCCTATGTTTTCAGGGTCAAGGAATCTATTAAAACCATTTCCAAGGCAATACCGTATTTGGTTTCGGTGATATTCAATATAGCTGCCAATATGGCCGCCATACCATAAAATCATACATAACTCAAAAAGTAATTTGAGGTAAGGGAATAATTTTGGTGTCTTTGCCTATGTTTTCAAGGTCAAGAAATCTATAGAACCCATTTCCAAGACAATGCCGTATTTGTTTACGGTTAAATTCAATATGGCTGTTAATAGGGCCGCCGTACCTTAAAATCATACTTTATTCAAAAAGTAATTGAGATAGGGGAATGATTTTCGTGTTTTTGCCTATGTTTTCAAGGTCAAGGAATCTATTGAAATCATTTTTAAGACAATAACCTATTTGGTTTCGGTGATATTCAATATGGCTGCCAATATGGTCGCTGTACCATTGAATTGCATATGACAAGCCATGGAATCAAGGTAGGGGTTGATTTTTGTGTTATCGTCCATGTTATTAGGGCTCAGGAGTCTCTTTAAATTATTTTCAAGACTATACTGTTTCTGGTTAAGGGGATATTTAATAGGGCTGCAAAGAGAGCAACCAATGAACCATTGGATCATATATGACAATCCAAGGAATTAATGAAGGGGTTGATATTTTGATGTCTTTGCCAATGTTTTCAGGGTCAAAGAATCTATATAAACAATTTTGTTGTCTTTTGTTAAATTTTTAATGGTAAAAAAACTACCAAAAATATCATCAGGCCGGTATCTTTTCAGGCTAAAGTGGAATTCAATATGGCTCCGATACGGCGGCCATGTCATTGAATCATCCAAAATTCACCAAGGAATGCAGCTTGGTGATTGATTTGGGGGTCTTCAAGGTCAAGATATCTCTTAAAATTAATTGGTCGATAAAGTATTTGATAATGACGAAATTTAGTATGGCTGCCAATATGCCAGAGTGACGTATCATCCTTAGATCTCAAGCTACATTGACATATAGTTGATTATGAGTTTTTGATGTAAAGACATTGGTGAAATCAACATATATCAACGGATAATACATTTCTCTTTGCATGCAAGTTTCATATCTAATGGGTACCAAGTCCATCATAACTTATTCAGGTTTATTGTGTGCAACTTTCCACATTAAGATTTTACATAGGTGCGTTTTACTTGCTTGAAATTTGCAGAATATGAAGTCTCCATTTCCTGCAAGACCAGACACACTACAGAAACTAATGTATATCTTATAGAATGCTTTAAGGTACGGCCCTGGTTAGAATTGTTTGCTGGTGGTAGATCATGAAGTGAAGTTCCTGTTCGTTGATGCTACATTGTGGAAGAACATAAATATAAGCTGGCTGACTCTTCTGTCGGATCATGAATTGGAATATACCTCGTTTTTTGTCTCCAGTTCTCTCCCTGAGCCACATTTCATTAAGTCCACTTGACACAAACAGATGTGAAAGGCACAATACAAGTACAATCACATCTGTTTTACCAGCGATGATAACGATCTGTTTCAGCTCATTTCTTACCCCAAAGGAGGACAAGAGGAATGATTGGGACATCCGCCTCTTCATGATCAGAGACTAATTCAGGATGATGTGTGGGCGATCCATTTTCTGATCGACTGTGTCTTAAGGGAAATATTAACCAACCTGCACTATTCTAGTGTATACTCAGGTCTTTCTGAGTAAAAAATATTTCACTGGACACTTTCTGAGGAAAGCTTCAAGTTAAATTTTATTATTTGATGATGGGGAGAAACTGTCCAGAAGTTGTTTGGTGTCCAGAGAAATATTGCTATCAAGAACAGGAGTTTTCAATGTGCGCCTTTGTCTTTCACAGATACCTTAATATAAGAGTAAAAAATGAAACCTATACGTTGTGCAATTTGACGCATACCCTAGCACCCAGCCAAGGAATTTGTTCAAATATTTCCCTAAAGGTGGTAACACTGATTTTTATTATTTATGTCATGACATCAACAACACATCCTGATGGCATATGCGATTGTTCCACTGGCAGAACATCTTTTGCTCTGGATTTGTCTCAAGTTCTGTAATTTTTTCATGTTTGTTGTTCTTTTAGCTCAGCAGACTGTACGTCATTTGCCTAGGCAGGCAAATATCCTTAAAAACAAGAAATTAGGTCACTGTGATTTATATTCTACCGGCTATAGGAACAAAAAAAATGATTTGTGCACCCTGAATGTCAGATTGGCACTTATAGTATCTAATAGGTCCAGAATCCTCTAACGCAACATAGGAGCTTCTGGAAATATCTTCAAGGAAATCTAAAATTAATTTATCGTGACATATACTTTGCAAGCTACAGGGCTAAAAGATGATCATGAACACCCAGACAGTCTGACTGGGTTCAAATGGTGTCCGTAAACCCTAGAATATTTTAACCTAACATCCAGGGAAGTTCTGGGCAAATCTCCTTTGAAACCTGAAATTAGGTTCTTGGAGCATTCTAATATAACATCCAGAGAGGTCTTTGGAAAGTTTTTGTCGAATCCCTAAACTAGATCACTGTAATCCTAATGCTGTGAGCTAAAGGAAAAATACAAATTTAACACTGAAAGTCAGATTGGTACAAATCATTAGAGTTTGACCTAGAACCTTCTCACATAAAATTTTAGGTCCACCCGAAATCTCAATCAAAAACTGAAACTAGGTCATGGTGATCTATATTTTGTGAGCTACAAGCAGCAAATCTAATTTTGACCACCCAGAAAGTAAGACAGGGCATAAGTCTTAAATGTTGGAAATAAAAATAATGTCTTAGCTAAAGTAAACAGAGGTCATTGTCATGTCTCCTTGGACATAAAAAAAGATAAGTCAACGGGACCTATGTTCCCAAAGACTTTTGAAAGAACATGATTTGCAGCAATATTGAATATCACCATAACCAAATACGGTATTGTCTTGGAGTTGGTTTCAGTAGATTCTTTGACCCTGACAACAGATATATAGCAAAGATACCAAAATCAAATCCCTACCACTGTTTCATGGAGTGTCATACATGTTCAAATGTAAAATGGCCATATTGACAGCCATATTAAATATCCCCATAATAAGAACAGTATGGTCTTGAAGATAATTTAGAAAGTCTCCTGGGCCCTGAAAAACATAGACGATAACACCGAATTCAACCCCCTACCTTGATTCCTTGGCTTGTCATATGCGATTCAATAGTACATCGGCCATATTGGCAGCCATATTGAATATCACCGTAACCAAATACGGTACTGTCTTGGAAATGATTTCAATAGATTCCTTGACCCTAAAACATAGGCAAAGACACCAAAATCAATCCCCTACCCCAATTACTTTTCGAGTTATGTATGATTCAATGGTTCGGCGGCCATATTGGCAGCCATATTGAATATCACCGAAACCAAATACGGTATTGTCTTGGAAATGGTTTCAATAGATTCCTTGACCCTGAAAACACAGGCAAAGACACCAATATCGATCCCCTACCCCAATTACTTTTCGAGTTATGTGTGATTCAATGGTTCGGCGGCCATCTTTGACGCCATCTTGAATTTCACCCTTTCTGCCGCGCGATCCAGGATGTCTACCCAAGTTTTTTTTACTCCTCTAAAGGTGTCCTACCTGGATCAGAAGTCAAAATTAGGGGACATGCGAGTGCACACAGGACCCCCCTCAGCCCCCGGACTATATATGCCACCGTTCATTCATTCTTTATATGGCCATACAAAAGTAGTTGTTCTACGGATTCTCCACTTCCGTTTCTCATGTTTATTAATTTGTCATTGCCAGTAAGAACCAGGTCCTTTTAGTAATGTTGACAAAAGCTTGGAAAAAAAGAGTAATTTTGTGTCGCTTATACACACGATTTCAAGGATTGAAGCTATTATCTTTTTTCTCTGCTAAGATTTCAAATTACTGTGAATTGTGTCTCAACTCATAATTATGAAAATAAATGAACCTTGTTTTGTCTCAGAGTCTGTATGGAACAAATAAGTCATTTGATGTGGACTCAATATTTTTTTTTAAAACTGTTTTGTTACATAGGACCATTCTTCATAAAACATATTTTTTAACCAGATAAAATGATTATTGTTTCATTTATTTATTTTTATTTTAACTTTTTCTTGAAATCAAGGGGATTATTTATTTGAATAAATGATATTATGCCAAGGGTTATTTTGTGTAAAAAAATTATTTGCTTGTTGAATCATTTTTTTTTCTATACGTATGATACATAAATACAAATTCCTTGTGACGGTGATGTAAATTTTATAAAAGTAACTCATTTTCAATATATCGAATAGATCGCACGTTTCACGCATCTACCCTAGTTTTCAAATACTTGACTTATCCATATTTGATGTATTAGATGTCTTATCGACGGGACATTATAGTATGGATGGCGTCCGTTCGGTCGTATGTCTGTCCGTTAACCTTAGGTTGTGCCGCGATAACTTATAAAGCCTTAAACGGAATTTAATGAAACTCACCAGAAAATATTAACAAATGTCGTCTATCGACCGCGTTCGATTCCGCGCATATTTAATGAGGTCACAAGGTTTACGAAGGGGATATTAGGTACTCATGCGGTTCTGTGACACCATTGATAAATATATACATTTTCATGAGCTTTCAAACATTGTTGTTCGTGAAAAAAAGCATTTTTTTATAAACAATCTCATGCAGGTTAATTGTGTTGGTGCTATTAACAAAATTAACAAATGCGACTCCTTTGTAATTATAATAATCAAAAGAACAAGTGATTAAAAATACAAAAAAGTTCACTCTTACACCTGATGAAACGCCTCCAATTACTCACCGTAAATGGTCTCATTTGGGCATCTCATAGTAAAACGATGAAGCCACAATAGATAAGACGCAGGACTCTAATGGCATTATTGACAAGTTATATTTCTGGACTACTAATGACACTCTATGGCGACATTATTGGCTACTATTAAGTGCGGAGATGCTTTTTCCCGGCATGAATGTTGAGCGACTATCAGACTCCCAAGCTAAGCCGGAGAAAGTATCCTTTTAGGTCGCCTTTGATGTTAGGAAAGGGATCTGCATTATCCTTTGCTGATATGACTTTTTTGCAGAGTGTACTAAATTTATTTTTATATTTATATTTTAAAAGGACAAAGTTCTTCGGCACTGCAAAATAAGCTAAAATGTGTGTATAACAATCAGAGCAATAGTAATGAACACATGATGTCCACATAGCATAAAATTACATTTTTATGGCATCAATTAGAGAAAATAATCACAAAAACATGCATGGACCACACAGGAAGTTTCAGATAAATTGCCACCTTGGTTTTGTCAGTGTTACATCTGCCTAGACATAATTAATGTGCAATTAATGGTAACTGGCGGTGTGACAATGTATTGAAAATAGTCATCCTTACAATTAAGAAGAGAAGTTTCATTTTCTTGTGATACAGAAATTTATTCCTAATTTCTAAAAAGACCCAATACCTTTACTACCATATCCTTCCTAATTCTCTCGCATGAGGCTAAAGTTCCTCTGTGCAGACTTTCGATCATCGTGGTTATGATGAAATTGAGCAGTTCATGTACTAAGTGGGATGAAATATAATTAAGAAATTCTTCTAAATCATGTTAAAACAGTAAAATGTTTTACCTTAAATAGGGTCTAAGATTATCAGGCGGGATTTCCGGAAAACGTGCGCTTTGGTCACGTGTGCTTCGATAGCTTGGCTCAGCACAGGTACCTGGAGTAACAACCTGTTTACCAGAAGCGGAGCCGGGGGGGGGGGGGGGGGTTTATCCACCGCAAACTTTTTTAAGGGTTTCAGACAAAAAAAAAATTGCGGCCTGGACACCTGCTTTTCCCTGCCTGGAAAACTTTTTTAGGGTTTTCATAAATCCACCCGGATTGGCCCCACTTTCCCTGATCCTGGATCTGCCCCTGTTTACCTTCATATTCTGTGATCATATATTGTTATCAAGGGCATAAAGTCTTCAAATTATCCGACCCTGAAGTGAATTGCTTTTTCTTTTTTTTATCATTTGAAAGGAATGCTGAGTCAACTTCTTAGGATAAATATTATAATAAATGACTCTACATCTTAATTTAATACCAGGGACGTCAATACAGGGGGATAGGGGTATATACGTCAGTACATTGGGGATAGGGGTATATAACCCCCCCCCCCCGGCCACACACACGAACACATTTTAGCAATGGGAATGGTCAATGTAATCATCCCCTGCTATTCAGATAATAATATTTATAAGCTTGGAATGAAATATACAAATAAGTAGAGTGACAGACTTTCAGTTCCATTTCTGAGTTTACTCTGAAATATTATATCTAATTAAACCTGTTTTAGAAAGTAACCTATACTGGTAACATGAAACCTTACTTTTTATAACTTATCCTTAATTGTAATTGATTTGGAATTTGCTACACAGACAATAAAAGGGATATATATATATATATATATATATATATATATATATATATATATATATATATTATATATATATATATATATATATATATATATATATATAATATGTTATAAAAATGTTAATGAAAAATATTGTCCGGATTAAGATGACTCTCACAGTCCGAGTCATCCCCCATCCTCAAAGATAAATTGACCTAACTGGTTAATACAATAAATGACATAACGGAGTGGGGCATGAGTTAAACACTATAGGAACATAGAAAGTATATTGTACAGGGACCGTAGTACGCCCTTTACACAGCGTTTTACCTATAGGCCTACTACCTATATCTTAAGCGCTGTTTATTTTGACCTCGTATCCTGAATTGCTACACCAGAGGGGAGCACTGAAACAAAACGGTTTACCAGCCAAGCGAGGAATACACGGAGCCAATGTTGTTCATTTCGTTTTGAGTGACAGCTCATCCCCTGGCATCCGTGTGAACAGGCCACAAGGTCAGAGAGAATGGCCCTACACGTGGTTTCTTGGCAGAGCCTGATTCGTGTCGAGTGTTTGTTGACTGGCATTTGGTTAGCTGCTAGTCACGACAGCAGTTTTTTTTCAGCAGACAGGCCCACCATTTGGTGTTTAAGTGCATCATAAACTGTCAAAGCAGGCAGCTTCTTTATAAGCGCAAGATTTCCGCTGCCTCGGGAGCGTAGGACCGTAGCGAATTTATTGGTTACCAGCCCAAAGCATTTTTAAACCCAGCTTAGATTTTGTATGCATTTTGACTCCTATAAGTTGATTAATTATGCAGCTTCAAAGAACAGAAACGCTTTTTATTATATTTATGCAAAAATGTGACAGAAAAGGTATTGATTAGAGGTTTAAATTCTGTTATGGTAGATCATGATTTACTTAATTTGACAGATGAGTGATCTTCCTTTAGAAATCTCAGAATACGCGGAATTTTTGTAATTTGTTAAAAGGTTGTCAGGAAGGAACGCTGTGGTAATTTAAGGTTGAGAGCAATTAAAAAAAACCTAGTTCAGATTGACCTTTACAGAGTAGGCTTATTTTCAAAAAGAATAAATCCCGTCCTTTACTTAAGGTCGTTAAACATTAGCAGAAGGAATAAGAAAGGACTCTGCGTCCCGTATCTTCACCTGAATAATACACTTTTCATAACAGACAATCGTCTGTATTCTCAAAGGCTTCTGTTACAACCCATAATGTAATAACCGGCCCATAATGTAATAACGGCCCATATTGTAATAAAAACGACCCATAATGTAATAATCATACCCTGCCCATATTGTAATAAAACTGGCCCATACTGTAATAACGGCCCATAATGTAATAAAAAACGGCCCATATTGTAATAACGGTCCATATTGTAATAAAAACGACCCGTATTGTAATAATCACACCCTACCCATATTGTAATAAAACAGGAAGTGGGAAAAACGACCCATATTGTAATAACATATTTATATTGTAATAACATTTGTTTAAGCTCAAGAATGACAGGGCACACGCTTAGTGTCATTTACATAATATCCTGCCCCCTCCCATACCCTCTCCATGAACCTGTTACTAACCTTAATGAAACCAAGGTTCACAATTGATTAAAAAATCATATTTTCATACACTAACACATAACGTATAATAATAATAATAATAATAATAATAATATAATAATAATAATAATTATTATTATTTTAATAATAATAATATATATATATACATATATATATACACGTATATATAACAGTTTCCATAGTACCCATGTATGCATATTAGCGCCCCCCCCCCCCCTTTTCGAATTTCTAGATCCGCCACTAATCATGGCCCCCTGCCCTCCCTCAAACCTGGTTACGCCCCTGAATCTCCCCGCTCTGCGCCCTATGCTCTACCTCTAGAACACAGAAACCGGCATTTTCAAATTGTTGTTTTGTTGTTTGGGCTAATTATTTATAAAAATTAAATTGTAAACTCTTGAATCGCACGAATGACGCATCCAGGTTTTAACTTCAAATATGTGCGTTGAAAGCTCTTTATCTATGCGACGTGTTATACATATTAACCTAAGACATCTTAACCAATACATATATAGGCACCAATTCCAGCAGTACCTCCATTTATAATTTCCAAATCTCGGGAGGTTTCGAGAGATCATATAAAATCTTCTCTATGATACATTGAGCAAAACGCACTGAAATTTAAACTTTCATTTATATTTTAAAAAAGAATTAAAATACATTAAAATGTATCGATAATGAGAGTTTTGTATATTTTATCTGTTAAAATTGACAAAATATTTACATTTTGGCGATATATATATATATATATATATATATATATATATATATATAAATTATCTTGTTTAAATACTTTATCACCCTATTTAAACACTGATTCAATAAAAGGATAATCATGAATCATGGCCATATTTCGCTCATATTAGCTTGGTCACCGTTTTAAACAAATAGTCATTATGTAATCCAGTGGTTTTTCATACTTGTATGTTCACTTACACATTCGTGTCACGAGAAGTCAATATTTGAATTGTCTAAGTTAATTTGCATGAACTTTGATTTATGAAATTATTGGCCGTTTTACCCACCTTCGATTTTATTGCAATATGGGCCGTTTTACCCACTTGCGATTTTATTACAATATGGGCAGGGTATAGTTATTACAATATGGGCCGTTTTTTATTACATTATGGGCTATTATTACATTATGGGTCGTTTTTATTACAATATGGGCCGTTATTACATTATGGGCCAGTTATTACATTATGGGTCGTAACAGCTTCATTGTCCAGAATAATTCCGGGATTATCCTTAAGAGATAGAGGTATGTCGCACTGATGGGTGTTTCATGTGGGCTTAAACTTGTGGAAAAAACATTGAATACGAAATTATTATCTTATTTGTCAGTCGGAGCGTTTTGAGTTGGACAGATCACAAGCTGATATAGACATCTTGTTTTTTTCCCAGGCTTGTATTGGCACTGTACCTATCTAATGTCCTACATATTTCCTTTGCAGTATATTCAAAGCCACTTGCATTGCAGAAAGCTATGATGCTAGTCAACCTGCATGACAGTCTTCCAATAAGGTATGTTATGATTAGCATAATAACCCCATCACACTGGTCATAGTGTACCGGGAGACCTACCGTTAATCATACGCTGTTGAGAGCACTGAAAGATACTTTGGGAAAACTGGCGACATTCCACTGAACGATAAGATTATGATATATCGGTTAAAAAGTGTCGTATTCATCAAAAATCAAAGATTATTATATCGAAATCATATGCAAAATACACTTCGGCAGTGTTTTCACTTAACTTACCGTTTGATAAGCACTGATCCGCGGTGATAAGCGGCAAAAATGTTTTCCTTAAGCCACTAACATTCATGAGCGTTGGACATATATAATCTATTATCGTTAAGTCGTGGGGCGTTGGCGTGCATGCATGGTCCTCCGTGGTCTATCCTGACATCCCCGTGGACGTCCCTGGTATTTCAGCAATTTGTAAAAGTCTTTGACCACTGTGCGACAAATATATATATATATATATATATATATATATATATATATATATATATAAAGCTTACAAGGCAGAACTAACTGCTCTTGGTCTAAGCTTAAACCAATGCAGTAAAAAATCAAACTGATTTTGTTAAAATAATTGGCCGGCGATGACGAACTTGAGTCAGCCTGTAGAACGAAATAAAACGGAGACGCATAGGAGACGTATAATACTAGTAAGCTTTATGGATATTTTGCACTCGTGATGACAGCTGATAAAACATGGTTCACTTCTATATCTGGGATCTTTTTAGATCCTACCTTGGAACAGCACCTGTAAAGGTTTTATGACAATAAATCGTTGTCAATGAATAATAAATGAACACATATGACAGAGAGTTCACCTGATATATGATTCGTTTGCTGACATATATTTCCCGTGACCTGTAAAAAAACTTCAATATAAGTAACTGAACGTCATGTGAGCTATGAAGCATTACATGTATTGTGTCTTCCGATATAAAGAGCTGTATTAAAGTTTCTTCTGGCCACTAATCCCTTTCCATTTTTTGTGATGTTTCGACAGGAAATTAAACCAATACTGTGTTCAACGGGAATGAAAACATTTCGTCTTATGCAAATTTCTTGTAAAAATAAATATAAAAAATAGTTTTGCGACATTAACAATGACAGTCATTAAAGCGATATAGCCTGAAAAGTTTGTTGCGTCACAAAGGAATGTGAATTGATTCACGGTGCGGTGCGAAAACGCATGGATGTTTTTAAACGTTTGTGTTTCCTTAAAAATACATGTGTTTGTAAGTGTGACTTCCAGTTTTTTCAACTATTCATAATGTACCTACCCCCGCAAGAGCCGGTCAATTGACAGAAAGGTATTAATCGAATTGCCAGTAGAGTTAACCTATGAATTATCTATAGTACACGTTTCTTTATGGTAAGGGTCCAATGATACATTTGAGTAGGGCCGCGGAAACCTAGGTCTATACATAATGTTCGACCAATTTTCATGGTTAGTTCTTGAGATATTGAATAAGTAGAATTTTCATCAATGGCGACCCTAATATTACAAAAATTGCCCAAGGTCGTCGTTAGGCAGCGCATCTCAAATATTTCAGTAGACGCCTACCATATCCATAAAAAAACATTGTACTATAGACAAATCGATCATAGGTTCTCTTTGGAATTTATAATTACGGCAACTGGGCTATATCCGCAGACTCCTCACAGCACAAATGGACAGTCATTGTTTATTTCTTTGTGAGAACATGAATGCATTTATAAAACAGGGATGAATTCGATGTGAATAAGCCCGTGAGATCCAAGCCCGATACCGGACACTGATAGACTGTCGTCTACAAACCATTTTCTCAGACTTAATGTTCACTAACCCAACTCTAACACTTTTAAATAGTTGGTGTTACATTTAAAAAAGACCAACTGAGAAACAAACAACCAATTTTTTGTCAAGGAAAGAATGTTAAACACCAAATGACTAATATATATATACGCTGCAGCAGATATAACATCCTTAAAAACCTTAGTTTATAAATGTTTGCATTATGTGGGCAACATTTTATCTTTTAATGCTTGAAATTCAGAAAAAAATAGCAGATCAAAATAAATAATAAACAAGACAAACAAAATATATTGAATTTATGAATTTTCATGCCTTCCAAATATTTATAATTGTTTTTACATATAGGGTTTAGCCTTCAAACAATGCATAAGTACCAGAATTCTACCTAATTGCACGGGCATCCTAGGATTTAGTTAAAGAGGGGGTCAAACCAAGGAGGGCTAATGACAAAACAAAAAAAAAAGGTTCCAAATGGGGGTGGGGGGGGGGTGGTCCTGGTCGCAAAAATATGGTCAGGAACCCTTGAAAATGTTGCTGCGGCTGAAAAATTCGATCCGCTTCTGCAATGCTGTCGTTTTTTAAATAATGTATCAGCCTGTTCAGCTCACATTAAAAGACTTACATTAATAATCGATGGAAAGTTGACAAGTAAAGTTTTCTTGCTAGAATTCCTTTGGGCGAACATGTGGTTTTGCCAATAGTTTGATGCTAATATGACAGAGAATGAAATAGTATACGTTATCTGCAATTTGAACAAATTACACCAAGATTAACACTAGGGTGTGACGTATTAAGCGCGGATTCTGTTCCACTGTGATATATAACATCAACACGTTCCGTGATCAATCCCCTCCACAGAAATTCAATAAAAATATCTATACAAACAGCACTAGTTATTTGAAAGCACACATGGTTTTCCGTACAGAAATTGTTTAGAATTTAATCTTTACAAATTATGATAGCTAACGCAAGGAGGAAAACTAGTGTCTATTGCCTTAACAATTAAGTAATGGCTTAAAGTTATAAAAAAGAGATTATTTTAGATATAGCCAGATGATGACTACAGTACATTACCTTTAAATGTGCACATTGCAAAATGGAGAAAAGGTACCTTTCCATTAATAAAATGGATGTAGCATTAAGATCTTGAATTGATACGATAACTCCCTTCAAGGCAGATTTAATTTAATCATAAAACAAGAATTTATTTGTTTGTGGAAGTTCTTAATGTTTTTATGCACATAAATATATATTTACTCTTTGGATGTGTTCTAAGAATGTTTCGTTTTAACTTTTACCATCCCTAAACTTAAATCGCCATCGTGTTTATTTGAATAGGAATATCTTGAAAAGAGATTGATCGATTACAAAATCAACTTCAGGGATATGATTTACATTTTCGGAGGTTAATTAAACATGAACAAGTTTATAGTGGCGGCTACGTGGTATTGAATGATCACATATGACAATAAACTGGGCGGGGGGCACATATAAACCCCTTCATCGAGAAGATGTTAATACCAAAAATAGCCAAAAAAAATATGGTGTCTGGTTTCCAAAGACCCTTTGTTACAGGTGCCCCTTTTTATTGTGTGCAGCGGTCTTACAGATGATTGTTTTATAGTGCACACGAATGTTCCATGTGTTGTAGGTGTTTGGTTTGTGTGCCACGCGTAGCTCATGTTGTGGCGGCCTCGCCTGGCCAGATGTTGCAGGCTCGGTTTAATCCGCATTGGTCGAACCCTAGATACACAGCGTTCTCGGCTGGAGGTGTAAAGTTATAAATAGGGGGCTGTGTTTTAGAGCCGGGAGAAAGGTGAGAGAATATTCCAGAGGGCACAGAAGCGTTTATGTCAGTTTGTGGGACCTATTCCGATAAGTGCGGCAATTATAGATTTTCTTCAGATTTTCTTCTGGATTTTGTGACGAATCTTATTTGGTCTTCAGTTTACTTTCTGGATTGTTACAAGAGCTTAACATTGGACTGTTATTCTCAGAGAGAATTTGTGTGAACTTTTCATCCGGCTAATCTATTTTTAAAGGACTTATCGCTGTGACAGTGGTGGTATCCAGATACTGTGTACTTTTATTCTACTGTGTGATTGTATTGCTTTGCTGTTATACCACTGTTATACTGTGTCATTTTATTGATTTAGTGTATTGTAATGTGAGGGTTGTTTAAAGAATAAATTATAGTTATTTGTTAACAAAAAACCACTGACTTCTTTATTCATTCCCCTTGACATTTCACGCTGCCTAGTGTTACAGAATCTGACTTTTTTATATCCTTGACAAAATTTATGTTCATCACGCATACGTGATCTGTTGATATTAGGTTCCGTAACGCCTTTTAGTATGTCTTAATCTCAGAGTTATTAGTTAATAGCATAAGTAACAATAAAGTTGGTTCAGTCAGATAAATACGCTACTTTTAATTTGTGAATATAATTAGTAAGCGCGGCCTCTATAACACAGGATACCTATAGCCGGCAAGTACATGCTTCAGTTCCTCTATTAATTACCGAAAGATTTATTCTGCAAAATATTTAAGGATATTTCACGTTCAATCCTATTTTATATATAAAAATCTAAAACTAAAACAGTATTCCACGAACCAATAGTTTTAATTATTCAACAACGAACGTAATAACATGTGTACATGCATATTATTTTGATAGCTCACATTTTGTTGACAGAAGTTACTAGTGAGTTGCGTCAAATGTATTGATTTATTTCGAGACAATATTGGCTTTCAAAAAATAACCCGGAAGGAAAACAAGAGACTTCCGGCCAAATACGTGACAACGGAAGAGAACAGACAAGAGAACTTTTTTACTAGCTCACTTTTAATTAAGTGAAACATCATTGTTCACATATTAATATTAATGAGTGAGTATTTTATGACAGAGTTATTAAGTGTTGGGATAATTGAGAGCTTCGTCATCTAAGATGATGCCCTGTACCAGCTTTCATTGTTATCCTAATTGGTCAGTGAGGTACTTTCTTCGGATGAATGTTATAAATGGCGCATAAACTAACTTGAGAAAGAGTCTAATATAACATAACATAACCAATCTAAATATAAGGAATGTCTCACTTTAGATTTGGGATTGGGGTTAACTGCAATTAAGTGCAATAATACACTCTTACGGCGGGAATAGTCTGCTGGTTTCCGTCAACCTTAAACGATCTGCAAAGCCCACCCATTTTGAGGGGAAGCCCCCTTTAAGCGTCCCCTCTACCAAACTCTTTTGTTTTCAGCAGGAAAGTACTTTTGGAATGAGCAACTAATTGTCATTACTCCCTGTCATTTTAAGCCTAAAATCAATTACTCTTGTGTATCGTCTTTAAGAACAATTTAAAAAACCAACAGACATTTATGTTGATGTGTTCTACCTCTTTGCTGGAATGACGATAAATGTCGTGTGCGAGTTATTAAAATTCCCCTTTGTTTTCTTTTACGTAAAATGATTGCCAAGTATTTCTTTTGTGCTTTGTCATTCTAACAATTAAGTTTATCTATCACATCCGTGCATATTCAATTAATCTTTACTGTTTATAGTGTAGGACTTAAAACTAATTAAAGATGTGAAAATGGTCCATTATACGAAAATCTAAGCACCATAATTTATAATCTTCATGATATATCAGAGTCTTTGTTTTCAGCAATCACAGTTAAATATGACATTGATTTAAGTTCGTGCAAGCATGCGCCTTACAGTCCGTTTGTGCAAAAGCGCTCAATTTTGCTCAGACCCGAAAGCCATAGGTTTTGTGTGCAAAAAAAGTATCAGCACTTTTATATGAATGTAGGCATCGTTCTTTTTTACTCAAATGAAACAAAAAATCATTCTACCAAAGTTCACTAAAGTTACATATCATTTACAAATATTATAATTATCATTTATTAAAACAGGAATTCTGACGCCAACGGTCCGTGTCTTCAGGGTTAAGGATGTCAATCTTTGACGTACCTGGGACAACTTAATACCCATTAATGAACAGAGGCAGGCTGTCTAATGTCACCAGGAAGTGAATCATGTGAACGCACCTGGATAGTCAGAAATCAAAGCAACGGCCTCGCGTAATCCACCCCTCCTTCCTCAACAGACTAGACACTGTCACACTCGTCAACTGATCTATCTCGCCAGGTGTTTACATGAAACCTACATATACGTGTACATCATGAAACGACCCTGGGCAGGACCCAGTTATTGTACATTTCCTGTAACTAACCAGGCTCAGGAAAACATGCAGGGTCATATTTATACAATAAATCGGGTTAATATACATGTATATAATTATACAAATAATCGGGTTGCAGCTTACACGGGCTCATTTTACGCATGTTATCCCTTCCTTGATTTGGACCACGACCTTATTTTCAATCAACTCCTGTGGCTCAAGGGTAGAGAGCAGGACTCTAAGCCGGGAGATCGTAGGTTTGAATCTCAGCAGATGTGGTGATTTTTTTCACGGTCAGCCCCCACCTAGGGTGAGCGCTCTGCAGACTTAATGGGAAGGCTGTGCCCAACAGCCGTACATAAATCACATACGAGTGTGCCTGTCGGGGGTTCCTCGGTGTTATGACATAGAATCAGGAATGATTACACACCCAGGACCGCAGGTGCGGTAAACACCAGGCCTGGCTGAGACCAGGATACAAAATGAAAAAAATAATGATAGGAAGCGAGAGGTACCGCCCTTTCAAGTAGTCCCAAACCGAAATGGAAACTCTGCAGATGTACATACTAAGGTTAAGAATTTGATAAGTCAGCATTACAAAATGGAGGCGGTTATCCACCAAAAATAAATACCTTAAGTTCTATATCATCGTGTTCAGCTCAGTCGGGTGCGACGGGGAGACTTCCTTTCCAAAAAAATTGTCCATTGTATACATTAAGTATTCTTTCCAAGTGATAAGCAGCCACAGATGTCATAAATATAAAAAGTGGACCTTATCCATTAAGGTAATTGTGTTTGTTCTATCGTTAAATGTTGCCAATTACTGAACAATCGCAGGCAGGATATGTAAAGCACTGGCTTAAATTCTCGTTCCTCCCAATTCGATTCCTTCGAAGTGTCTCTCACATAATAGTGGTGTGCGTGCGGGTGTGCGCGATAAAAGCCATGTTTGAAAGACATGCGACGAGTATGCGTGTTCTGGGGTGTCCGTGTTCCCTTTACGGAATTACGCGAGTACATTTCTTTTTTGGGTAATACAATCAGGAGTTTAGAAAAAATGCGAGGCAACGTCCTTGTGACAAGTGTTTATAATTTTATCTGTATTTATGTGTGCTCTTCCTCACGTTCCTATGCGTTGTTGTGCGTTTGTACAATTTTCGGACATTGTACTATTTTGAGCATATCCGAAATATATCGACATGTCGCGTCTCCATCAACGTTCTTACGCATTGTCTGCGTTCTCATGCGATTGTATGCGTGTTTATGCGTTGTCATGAAGTAAGGTCAGATGTTTAAAGATGGTTTAACAAAGAGTAACACGGAGCGAAAACCCTAAGAAACACCGATGTGTGAGTTCCACCTAAGGCTGGGGAAGGGGTTCTATACTTCAGCCAATGACATTTGCTTGTTTATCATTTCTGTTGTGCGGAATTTGAAAAAAAAAGAAAGAAAAAGATACCTTATTTTTCTGGTAATAGGCAAAGAAGAAAAGTGTAACTTAAACACACAGCAAAACGATTATGGGCAGACCGCGGATAAATCGGCCGGGCATTTTGAGAATAGCTTCATCTCTTCCTTTAAGGTCAAATGTATTCAGTACAGGCTATGCTGAATAAGCCGAAACATGAAACGAGGCAATAAGGAAAAACGCAAAACTGAAAGGCCTGCCACCCAATCATGCTTGCAGGGCATGAGAGCTATTTTATTCCCAAAAGCCAGTTTACTTTCTATTCTCCTATGCTCTTCTGTTATGACGGAATAGAGAAAAATGAGTCTTCATGTAAAAGGTAATCAGCCCCGGGCGATTGTATTGCATGACACAGGCTCTTCAAACTCCGTGTTATATGTGAATCAGAAAGAAAGCACTCGGTCCCCAGGGGTAATCATCAACGATAACCACACTATTGTTGATAAAACCTTGGGAAATATTTCTTCACCGCAACAATTTCAGTCTTTTTTATATGTTGTAATAAACAGGAGATCTATCATTCGCTTAGCGCTCAATTAGGGCGGAGTCACATTTCTTGTTTATTGGCATGTGCTCACACTCCACCATATCCTATTTGATTTACGTGAGTTTTTATTAAGCCTGGCTCAGATAATGTTTCCTTCTTCAGTTATCGTCTTCAATATTTAACCGAGATTCCTCCTCGGTCGTGTCAGGTTGCCAGGTTATTGAACTTAAGCAGCCGTTCGTGTCAGGAACTCATCAGCTTCTCTGCTAAAACCCGCCAGGGTGTCAACCAAAACCAGCCCTTTGATTTGTAAAGGGAAAAGCCTTTAGCGACCAGTGCTATCTTTTACACTCAAAATACCATAAACCTAAAATGTAACTTGTCATTTGTCAGATCGATTCACAATAATCTGAGTCGACTAAAGCACGGCTGTGAGGCCCTGTCATCAAATGTCAATCAGCTGAAATTTTTAAAATCATCGGTTTCATGAAATTACTGAAACTATGAATTCACTTTTCCCTCAAAATGATTTATCAAAAATAAATAACCATATATTATGTGTATAATAGATTCAACAATAAAATACGGTCAACTAGGTATTTCCTCTAAATAATGCTAGACAACTGTATATTTTCATATATTTACAAGCAGAAAGCCTGTTGGTGGTGCGCCGATAGAAGTTCATGTTGGAGTTTTTAAGCTGAAGTTAACAATAATCATACAATGGTCTGACATTTTTTTCAAAACAGACTTTAAAAAAAATGTTGAAAAATCAATCTAGTAAAAATCGTGCTACAGCTTCTCACGGATTTCCAAGATCAGTCAATCATAACAGATTGAAGCGTAAGTCATAATCTTACTGACGAAAGCACGGACTGCGACCGATGGTTTTAGATTAAGTTATCACGGGCAATCTATGGAAGACATTTTTATTGCAGTCATGCTGTTAGCGAAGGTTCTCGAGGTTTGAGTATTTCTGTTGCAAATGCGCTCTTTGGGGCGGTCTCCTTGGGCGTCGGCACGGCCTTGATAGGGTTTCAGGGCAACAAGATCAGGGAATATCAGTAATTCCTAAAGCTTCAGTCACACGCTCACGGATCTCACCAAGGAGAATCACAGGTGATCCTGTATTAATCCCTGGTGACATGCGCACTGTCTCCGGCTTTGCTCGTCGTCACTCGTCATGGTAACTGGTCTTGGTCCGTCAAGCTTTACGGAAGTTTTGCAATGTTCAAAACTTCCGTGGTACAGCCATAGATGAGCCACGCCGTGCTTGTCCATGTTACGGTGCGTGTCAGTACATGTCCCTATACTACTTTGGTACATGCGTACGTGGTTTGCCGGGGTGCTGTAGTATCGACATGGTGTTTCTTTGAGGGGCTGCGACACGACCAGTCATGCTTGGCCAATCACGAGAATCCTTGAGTAATTCAAACTCAAACCCCCCATCACCTTTAATTGGAAATCCTGATTTCCCCTGCCATCATCCGTCCGAGGCTGACCGTAGGATACTCAATGCAATACCCTCACTCGGGATATGTGACTTAGGTTGTAAGGCCAGTCTGTTAAACTTAAAGCCTTAAGTCACACTGTTACGGATGATGTCTCAGACGGGGACGGATGGCCTTGATTTGAGTTATCAGGGTCAATCCGTCAGAAACACGTTTTCGATCACAATCATGTTGTCAGCGAATGTTATCACGATTTCAGTACGGCAAACGTGCTCTTTGGGGCGGATTCCAACAGTGTGTGAGGAGGTCGGAACTGATTTTATACGGTTTCGCAGCGATAAGATCAGGGACTATGAAGAATTTTTCTTTGGTCAGCACCGGACCACATACGGATTGCGGGTGGGGAACGGAGTCCAACGATTGGGAGCGGATTGGGCAGATCGTTGTCCACCGGAATTAAGCATAACATAAAATGCCTGAAATGTTTGATAAACTAACGACAGGGTCATAATCTATTTAATACGTTACATATTATTTATGACTTCAACAGTTTTAAATTTCAGCAAAATTATGAAAAGCAAATCTAATAGGTGCAAATGTTTCCAAATAGCAGTTGTTAAATTATTCATATAAATACTATTTCAGTGGCTTATTAAATCACTAGAATTGACAACAAATAAATTAAATATTAAACGTATACAGTCATGTGGTAAAAATAAATGGACTGACGGTTCTGCCATTTCTTGAAATGACCAAACATTTTAGGGAATTTCTTTGAATGTCTTGTTTAACAGGTTAAGTGTACATATGGTAAACGAGATAAAAAGCTAAGTTCCGGGACAAATTACATGTACTTTAAATCACATTACATTAGGACGGCACTATTATCGGATGATGCAATCAATATTAGACCATATAAAAAGCAAGAGCCCACGCATGAACCTTTGCAGTTGATAAGATTGTTTTTAATGCTGCGGTGTAGCAATTAAATTACATTGAAACTTGCGTCAAGTGGTATTTATGTAACTTTACACGAAATGAGAGGATGTCTTTTCATTGAGAGTTATCCCTTGATTTTTTTCTGTAAAATGCATCAAATTATTTAGGAAAAAAATTGTGAAAACATGCAGTTTTATGACAGTGATTAATTTGTAGAAGGAAACATTGCCATAATTTTCTAAGTTTACCAAAAGGGTCAAAATAAAAATGTGTCATGACTGTAATCTTCCTAAACTTATTGCCTGGATCCTCGATGAAGAATTATCCAACACCTCGTGAATAGAAGTGAAATAATGCAATTTATCTCCGAACACAACACTTTGAATGGTATGGCACTATTTGCTCAGGTCTATTTGTCATTCTGTTGGCAGGATGTATGAAAGCACATCCACCATTTGGTTATACGTTTCCTCTGAAATTAAAACATTTTTTTAACAACCTTTATTCAAAGAATATATAATTTATAAGTTACTTCTTTATATTCAAGTGCATGCACCCATATCGCTCTCGCAGCTTCCATTATCAAAATGTTTCACTGCGGAATCTCTTTATAATTGCTCAAATGGAAATTCCTAGAAAACGGTAATTATCCAGAAATTAATTTAATGATACTCAAGCTGGGGACTTTTATTATGTTTTCAACTAATGTGGATCCCACGTCAATGAGCAAAAAGTATAAATGTCGACTTCTGGGGTACAAAAAAATAAGTTTCAGTTTTAATTGGTTAACATGAACATGCAGTTTGAATGCCCACATCTAGTATTTCACCAAATACTCTTTACTGTAATGTGTATATTCCCCGTGAGAACAGGATCAGGTTTGAACTACCTATTAATCACTCGGAATCTTCTCAACAGTTGGATACGCAGAAGTTAAATATAATAGGGTTAAGATGACAATCTTCATCACATGATAATTATTAATAGTTTTTATAGTTAATAGACAAAGCTTTAAAATGAATGTTATGAACCATGGGTGACCCATATGTTTTAACGCTCATCTTAAAATCTATGCACGTATAGTAACGTGAAGCTATTGTGCAGACGCCTGTGGGGTCATTAGACACAGGAAAGTGTGAAGTAATGAGGTCTTGTGTGGGTACCAGACATGTTATCGGCTCCATATAATTACGCTCAAACCTGTTAATATTCCACCTGCCTGATAAACATTCATATTACCTAATGTTAACCGAGCCCCAGTGGAAATTATTCTTCAAATGTAAGGATATGCTAATTACAAATAAAATGTGTGATAAAACACACAGTGATCGATCAAGCACACACTCTCAGCTTGTTAAGTTATGGAGACGGTCTTGTTAAGACGAAATTATGGGATGTTTTTACCAAGCTGTTTAGAATAGCCTATAAATTACCGCAATACCATTTTAACCTTAGCCAATGCGACTGCAGTTCAAGCCACAGAGACGATTTTTGGCTCCTGTGCTCATAACATAAATATTATCTCGGCCAGTTAGGAAATTTGCTTTAAGCATTTTTAAGCCAGGCGCAGGTGTTTCGTTGAAATAACCCATGGCAGCTAAAAGGATTTAAATGACCCCAATTTGGACCAAATTACGGTAAAGCGCGCCACTTAATGCTTATTCTATGGGTCCTCGGGAGAATCATCTTCCGCATTCTGAAATCATCTACACAGCTGATGATATCAAACATACAAAATGCCTGTACGGTACGTTATATAATCACATTTACTTGTTTATTCAACTTAAGTTGGCGCTAAGAAGACATCGGGTGATTAATATTTATATCGCCTGACCATTCGGTTGCCTGAGGTGGCTATAGAGCAGGAAACATAAATAATGCGATTTTTTTTACATTAAATTACGACTACTATGATTTACGATTCATAAGCATTTGTCAGATGATTTAAGCTGATATTTACTGTGAGTTAAGGTCTCTGTATTATAACACATAAAAGAGGGGTTCCAAACTCAATCATAACAGTCCCCAGGTTTCCATAGACGGTACGTTAATAGAGGGACGTATTTCCTAACGCATGCACACGAAAACCTTGGATTTTTAATAACAGTTTTGCACATACATTTCGGCAAAAAACTTTTTCTCTGAAATGCCTTAGCATCAACTATGAACTTATACGGTTATTCATTAAATATATAATATTTTGTATAAATTGCAAACCCAGCATTTTGGCCTATCGCTTCTATGAAAATTAGTCTTATTATTCAAATAAAAATTAAAAAGCTAAAAGAGAGAAAAATAAAAAACGAAGAAAAAGTATAATATATGGATGTGTGATATGCCGCCTCTACATTTTCCATTCTACACACGCTATTTATAAACATATTTTCAAATTTGTTCTGGCAATGTGAGCTCTTACTCTATTAAGCTCTGTCTGCAGATAAATTAATATCAGAAATGAGAATAAAATGTACATGTTTTACTGTTAAGTCAAGATCCTCATCTATTAAGGTTGCCTGAAATCAACCATCACTGGCAAAAATGAACATTTTATTTGACTCTCAGGTTTGACAAGACGGACAACTCCTCCTCAGCTATTACTCATATCGCTATACAGTTTATATAATTGATGTTTAATCATTTAGTAGTACCACGCCTACTAAGCCTCGGTCACAACCGGGATACTGTCGCCGCACGGCATTAGTTTTGGCTATTTCTTTTAGTTAAGCCGCAGGGACTCCAAAATGACCGCAACGGACAGCGCAGCCGCCAAAATAGGCCGTACAGTCACCGTATACAAGATTTTGTAAGATTTTGCCACCAAATTGACCCGAAAATCATACTGTGTACCTGCGGAAGTCGTGCGGCGGCCTTAAGGTTGACATTTAACGTGCGAACGCCATCTGCAATAATATCATTTTCCTCTTGAACATCTGATCTGATATGAGAGCTGTTAAGAGATGTACCTTTTAAAGCCAGCAACATTACTTTAGCTGTCTTGCGGTGTCTGCACGAGCGCCGGGTTGCAGCCTTGTAGGGTACCACAGATTTGACACAAATCCTCAAGGCTGACTTAAGGAGCGATCACACCAATCAGTTTTTTTTCTTCCGTTCCCGCACCCGTCCGGTATCCGATGTCTCCGATCACACCTACCCGGTCTTGAGTTTGTTTTGTCAATCAGACAGTCTTACCTGATGACGTTGCACTTAACTACGTTGTAGTAAAGATGTCTGACAAAATTTTATTTCTCTATTTGTATTTATTTATTTATATATATATATATATATATATATATATATATATATATATATATATATATATATCCGGATGAGTCCATTACAGTCGGGAAAAAAAAACTAGCAACAATTGGTTTGATACGCCCCCCCCCCCCAAAAAAAAAAAAATTGCGGCAGCTGAAAGGGGGGGGGGGGGGGTCCGGCCCTCTGATCCTCCCCCTTGGATATGCTTCTGAGTAATTATCATCTTTATGTAAAATGTATAACTGATCCAATGTGGATATTTTATTCTAGATCCGAGATCTTATAACAAATTTTCTTTTACCACGTCTCGGAACCCATTAAACCTTGAATTTGACCAAACTCATGTAAATGAAGTTTAGAACCGTGATTAAAAATGGGACCGGTTTCAGCTCCCTGTCCCTATATGACTTGATTCATCCTGATTAACCGTTTTTACAACAAGGATGTTTAATATTCTCCATAATAAATATAGTTTTTATAAAGCATTTAATGGCCACCCGCAAGTCCCATATTCTTTCATATTCAAAATCAACCGCTTTTTAGCATTTTCGACGAAGGGGAAAACACAATGACAAGAATATACCTGATTTATAGGGATTCCCGTCCGCCCCTGTCGCCTGCGTCCGTCGTGAATCGGTCCCAAACCGATATGTGCGGATGGTGATGTGAGTGCGGGTGCGGAAGCGGATAGGCGTGAAAGCCCTATGTATTTGTTACTCGAATTTGACGGACGGCGGATGACGATAGCGACCCGTTCGGAAGGATAAACTACACGACCATAGGTCGAACGCTTGCCGGAACTTGAAAGTGAAAGACAGACGGAGCGACCGAACATATTGTCGGTTTTCTATCAATGGAATGAATCTCGGGGTTTTGGCTCAGAAGTTGTGGCCCGTAGAATGACATATGAGACAAAAAAACAGGCAAGCAGACAAAGCTGACATCAAAAGACGAACAGACAGACATACTGACAATGTGAGACATGATTGACACCAGGTGACTCAGATTCAGAGAAGGAAAATAAGTTATAGTTTATGTATTGAGGTTTATAGTTTTGGAGATGTGGCCAAAAAATTATATATTTGTGAGGTTCGACTGCAGCGCGCCCTAGCGGATATACCCTGAAGACGACAAATGCGTTTCGTGATATAGGGTATGACAAAAGATGTCCCAGTTTCAAAAGGATTCTTCAAAAACTCTGGCCTATTGAATTCTATATGTGAGATGCAAGAACCAGCAAGCAGGCGACTTTGATGAGATCTGAAAAAAACAGACAGACATACTGACAAAGTGACACAGGATAGAGACCAAATGAACTCAGGATATTGAGAAGACCAAAAGGAAGAAAATAAGCCATAATCTCTGTAAATGAGGTTAATAGTAACGGATATATGGCAAAAAAATGATATGTTGGTGAGGGTCGAGTGCAACGCCCCCTAACGGCCTAGTGAAAATCAATTTCGGGATAATAGAGTAGGACATAAGTTGAAATTGTTTCAAAAGGATTCTTTTTAAACTGTGCCCTGCAGAATGCTATATACGAGACGCAAGAACGAGCAAGCAGCCGAATTTGAGGACAACTGACAAACAGACAGACGTACTGGGAAATGGACATAAGATTGAGACCAGATGACTTATTCAGGTTATGGGTAAGACCAAGAAGAAGAAAATAAGCCATGTTTTTTGTAATTAAGGTTTATAGTTATGGAGATAAGGTCAAAATAATATGTTGGGAATTAAAAAAAGCTAGATAAAAAGCAGATGCCCCAGAGCCACGTCAGCAACCCTTCAGCAGTCTAGATGTCACAGAGTACAACTTGGTGCGATGTGTACATAAAATGTTTCCGAGCAAATAATTGATAAGATGCATTTCTATGTGATTTTTTTTTTAAAAAAAGGTAAACAGATCTGGATCATTGTTGAACTCAAGAGCTGAAATTCTCTCTAAGTGCCGCCATCAAAACAAATTCACTCTGAAATGTTTTAAAATCTAGCATTCATACTAATTCCTACGTGCCCGCTTCCCCCCCCCCCCCCCCCCCAACGAGAATCCGCTGGGCAGATTCATCTGTTCAGGTGGGTGCTCTCCCACTGCTGGCTCGCGGAGTCCATTGGATGACAGGAAAGCTCTACTTTATCCTGGTCTAAGTTGCTTTACGACCTTCAGGTGGGAGACCTGCACCACTTGGTATGAGTATAGTACATTTGCCTTTTATATTCCCCTATATATTGTATATTTGCCTTTCGAATTGTATATTATCATAGTATATGTGTATTGTATATTTAAATCATATGTGTATACTACTGAAATGTTACTGTACCTAGGACCCTATTAAATATTAAATATCAGCTTACTTGCTAATGAGCTTCCTGGTAAAATATCTTTGTATTAATTATAAACTTTAAACCACGATAAACCTCTGTGCCCTGTTATGTTCCAGTATCGCACGTGTACCCCGCCCAATCCTATTGTACCCCCGAGGACAATAGGATCAGTGCCAGTCATTAAAATGCCCCACCCCCCATACGCACAAAGCATAATCTCGTAATCTCGTAAAGTCTCGGCTTTTCAAACCACGCCGTTAGCTTCATTCTAACAACATTCACCTGATGATCGGGTCGCATCCCGTGAAACAGACTGTAGTGAATTTACAGTGTTGTTTTTCTCCAGAGTTATATATATATAAATATATATATATATATATGTATATATATATATATATATATGGAGCGTGGTGGTGTAATGGATAGGGCGCTGAACTTGTGACCGCAGGGTCTTGGGTTCACTTCCCGTTCTGATCGCCGTCTGCGCTAAGACTCCTAGGCAAAGTCTTTACCACAAGGGTGCGCTCTCTCGACTCGGGAGTGAATGAGTACTGGTCATGAGAGGAAGGCAAATGTAGAGCGAATAACCGTCTAGCGCATGATATGGCAGCTTGGGTTGTATGCTCCCCAGAGAACCTACGCTCTGAACACAGCGCGTGACCTCCCGGCCCGGTGACTATCCACTCACAAGCTGTGAGATATAGCAAGATTTTTTAGGTTTGGCAAAACCCAGTCAGTTTGCGCTGGAGAAAGTAAAATCTGATTGGCTCTGCGTTTAAACAAATCTGCAGGACAGGTAGAAGATATCTGATTGGCTTAGCGCGTAAACAAACATAGCAATGCCAGTGGCAAGCTCGTGTTGCACGGAAGTACAGGTAATATTCAGACGGGGGGGGGGGGGGGGGGAGGAAAACTGACATCAGGCAAGCAGGTATAGAGACTGTGGTGAAAGTTGACGATTGCATCGTGTGTAATCCAATGTGGGTGAAAAAGTCCGTGCTACCAAGCGCTTTCCACGGCAGTGTGGACCGATACCTCGAAGAACATCTGATTGTGCATGGTGATACCTGCAATGTGTTTGGTTAAATATTACATTGGGGGAATTCAACAGAGAAAGCACCGGCTGGTGGCCAAACCTGACCGCTACCGCGGTTTAATGCAGCGGGTAGTGTAGCGAATAGTTGAGCGCAGCGGTTATCTGCTTATGGAGCGTACAGTGAACCGAGAAAAGCTACAAGAGTGAACAGGCCGAAAGACAAGGAAGGCGAAGTGTAAAATCGGATGAGACTGACATCGTCGGTGATATCAGACTATGAACCCCTTCCTTTACCTTTACCTTTACATATATTTTCAGGAATAATGATTTTTAATGCTGAAAAGTGCCACTCACGCATTGATTTTGTAACGAAGAAAAATTGTTCAGGGGAAACTACTAGGCCGATCCCGGTTTCGTACCCATGTGGGTGGCGCACAGGTCCGGCGTACCAACCGTATCGCTAGAAAAGCAAGCTTCACTAGCGAGACACTTCGGTCCGCTTTTATGTCACCCTGTAACACATCCCCTCTTAAGAGCGTTCTGCTATCATAACAAGACTAATTATCCCAGGAATCACACTTTGGTGAGCATATTCCCTGGGCCACAAAGTTTACCGTCACGTTGGATGAGCCCCCATTTTGTTAGGAAGACAAATTTCTCAGGGGAAAATATTGGGCCGATCCGGGAGTCGGTGGCCGGCGACCCAACCGCTTCGCCAGTAAAGCAAGCTTCACTAGCGAGACAGTTCGGTCCGTTTTTATGTCACCCCGTAACAATATACAACCATAAAAGATTAGTTAAATACTCCTAACGATTCTTAATCTTTACACGCATGTTAGAAACATGCATGCACAAGGGGCTCCACAACAGGCATATACAGTACTACTTTCAAGACATGCAACAGCGTTTATCCCGCGCATATCCCGTTTCTAAATGCTCTCTGGAAGCGTTTCTAATGTCTATATGAAAATAAATAATTGTGTTTGAGAACAAACAATTGGTAATATATTCTGCAGCGGGGGCGGATACAGGATTTAGGAAAAGGAGGGGTCAACTCAGGATAACTACTGACAAAACCTAGAAAAATGTCCCCAGTCCGGAAAAGGGGCATGGTCAAGGCTGCAAAAATGGACTGAATCCTTAAAAATGGTTAAGGCAGCTGAAAAGGAAAGAGCGAGGGGGCCTCTTACCCCCTATGCCCCCCCCCCATCCGCTGCTGCACAACATTGAACGACTAGAAAAATCGTGAAATGAGAATATATATTGTTGCCACGTTTCATCTGCCATGTGACATAATAAAGTATCTTAAACAGATTTAATATTACGGCAGCAATCAGCATGGCAGAGATAAGATATTGTATAAAGATGAAGAATTTTGGTATTCGCCTATATTTCAATGTAGCAGGTTTTACTAGTATAGACTGATTTAAAGTACAATATGGATATAAGCTAAATCACCCTTACCGGACGAAAGAACTGGGAAGAGCATTATTGCTGGTCCAGCTGTAAATTTTATTGATTTGGGTAAAACAGCGATATATATGATTGCTGAATGAATACTAAGGGATGCTTTACGCCCACTGTTATGTTATTATCAGGCGGAATCCTGAAGCAGTAGTCCATGAGTGAGACAGTCGTCATGGAAACCTTTGATATTCAGGTTATGAGTGTATGCAATGTTTATAATATTTTTTCATTTAAAGCATAAAATTCTATAGTTCGTTATAAATTACTTAATGTTATTGCCTTTACGCTGTTTATCTTTGCCATTGACTTTCTCTTTGATCACCCAGACAACACTGAAACATTTACCTGTTTTTATACTTATACAAAACCTTGTACAATTTTTTTATTTTGTAAATTCTTCTAGGTTTTACAGATTCAAATACACAGATCGTTCTTGGAGAACCAAAATTTCATTTGTCATACACATTGTCAAAGGTTTATTTTGAGCAAGGCATTTTCCTTCCCCTCGTGTACAGTTGGTTGGCGGACGGTTTCCTTAAATAGTAAAAACGTTTTAGCTCTGTACAATAAATTTCCAGCTGCAAGATGGTAAGTACATCTGTTCAAAAGCATTGGCTTTTACAATACAGCAATGACTCTGATGATAATTATGACATACTAACCGGCCCACTGCCGTTACGTACCCTGCCAGTTACCTTGGCAGCTGAGATATCTGCCTTATAAAACTACTTACTGTTTACCGTGAGTTGTAATGCCAATAGTCGAAATACGGATTCAAAATACATGCAAAATCCCGGCCAGCATGATGCAAGGCAAAGCCGATTAAACCATCGTAATCTTCGTTTAGTAATACATGGTGCTGTCGTGGTCCATCCCCATCGAAGAAATCCGAAATGAGAGTTTATTCGCTTATGCATGATTAAAACTACTATATATGTATTTAAGTATAAGCTTAAACTAAACACCAAATGCGACAAATTGAGAAAGCCTCTAATTAATAAGCTAAAATATAATCACTTCCGTGAACTTGAAAAATGGGATACATGGCCCTTGGATTTTTAATTTAGGAAGAGTTAGATGCCCCAGTACCACGGACATTAAGCGTTATTTACTTAACGGATATCCCATGACATTTGGATGGAACTGTCCATTATACATGTGGATGGAACTGTCCATAACATGTGAATAGAACTGTCCATAACATGTGGATTGAACTGCCCCTAACGTGTAGTTGGAACTGTTCATAACATGTGGATTGAACTGTCCATAACATATGGATGGAACTGTTCATTTTATTAGCTAAGGATGAAACTAAACATATAATAAGAACTGTGTTATAATTGCATATTCTTTAAATCAGTTTTTGTACGCATATCCGGGCTGGGAATAATACATATGGCATAAACAAATAACCTGCATATGTGGTTTACACATTAGTGTTGATAAAAGATAGCAACAGCTCCCTGTATCCTTGTTATAAACATTATTTTACATCAGTTGTCTTAATTCTCAGTATAACGCCCTAACCTCGATCCCAGTCTCAGCTCACCGCCAGCTATATCAATATATGTCATTCTTTAGGCTTCTCCAGATTTAATAAAATAATATAAGCTTGTCTTGCTCTTACGTATCTACCCAGCAGGACGCTGTCCGATAAGACCGGCAGTGCTCGGGGACCACAACCTCGTGTGAACATGAAAGCATTTTTAGCTCAGATGACTGAAAGTCATCTGAGCTATAGCGATCACTCTTCGTCCGGCGTCCGTCTGGCCGTCCGTTAACAGGGTACAAATCGTAACCGCTAGACCTGGATTTTTCATACTTGACATCTAGGGTTGTCCTTGAAAAATCTCCTTGGAAACCTGAAACTAGGTCTCTGTTACCCATTCTCTGAGCTATGGGTCTCGATAGTACCCCTCAGAATGGTTAAAAATTTGATGCAAAGGCTCAAGTATCTAAATAACTACTGCATTGAACACCATGATTCTTTGCATGAATATTGGTCAGCATGAATATTGCATTGAATATTCGATCAGTTCCTGCAAACTTGTGCCGCACCTGTATTTTTTTTTATTTTTTACGATTTTTTCTCTATTTTTGATATTTTCAAAGAAGCTGATATCTGTTAACAGGGCACAAAATGTAACTGCAGGACCTGAAATCTTCTAACGTGACATCAAGGGAGGTCAGTAAAAAGTCTCAGTAAAAACTTAAAATAAGGTCTCTGTTACCCATATCCTCTGAGCTATTTATTCGTAATTATCATTCAGAATAATTAAACATTTATTACAAATGCTCGATTATCTAAATAACTACTGCATTGATCACCATGATTCTTTGCAATGTTCTTCGTTCCTATAAACTGGTGGTGCCAAATGTATTTTTCTCATTTTTACGGATTTTTCCTCATTTTTTTATTTTTTCAAAGAAGCTGTCACCTGTTAACAGGACAAAAATTGTAACCGCTGGACCTGGAATCTTCTTATTTGACAGTAAGGGAGGTCCGTGAAAAGGTTCTGTAGAAACCTGAAATTAGGTCTCTGTTACCCAAATCCTCTGAACTATGTTGTTCGTAATTATCCCTCAGAATAATTAAAGATTTGATACAAAAGCTGGAGTATCTAAATAACTACTGCATTGATCACCATGGTTTTTTGCATGATAATTAATCATAAAGTGTTCCATTAGTTCCTGTACACTGGTGGCGCCACCTGTATTTTTCTCATTTTTACGAATTTTCTCCTCAATTTTTGATATTTACAAAGAAGCTGTCATCTGTTAACAGGGCAAAAATTGTAACCGCTGGACCTGTAATCTTCTTATTTGACAGCAAGGGGGTCCGTGAAAAGTCTCTGTAGATACCTAAAATCAGGTCTCTGTTACCCAAATCCTCTGAACTATGTTGTTCGTAATTATCACTCAGAATAATTAAAGATTTGATACAAAAGCTGGAGTGTCTAAATAACTACTGCATTGATCACCATGATTTTTTGCATGATAATTAATCATGAAGTGTTCCATTAGTTCCTGTACACTGGTGGCGCCACCTGTATTTTTCTCATTTTTACGAATTTTCTCCTCAATTTTTGATATTTACAAAGAAGCTGTCATCTGTTAACAGGGCAAAAATTGTAACCGCTGGACCTGTAATCTTCTTATTTGACAGCAAGGGGGTCCGTGAAAAGTCTCTGTAGATACCTAAAATCAGGTCTCTGTTACCCAAATCCTCTGAACTATGTTGTTCGTAATTATCACTCAGAATAATTAAAGATTTGATACAAAAGCTGGAGTGTCTAAATAACTACTGCATTGATCACCATGATTTTTTGCATGATAATTAATCATGAAGTGTTCCATTAGTTCCTGTAAACTGGTGGCGCCACCTGTATTTTTCTCATTTTTACGAATTTTTTCCTCAATTTTTTATATTTTTAAAGAAGCTGACATCTGTTATCAGGGCACAAATCGTAACCGCTGGACCTGGAATCTTCTTATTTGACAGCAAATGAGGTTCCTGGAAAGTCTCTGTAGAAACCTGAAATTGGGTCTCTGTTACCCATATCCTTTGAACTTTTTATTCGTAATTATCCCTCAGAATAATTAAACATTTAATACAAATGCTCGAGTATCTAAATAACTACTGCATTGATCACCATGTTTCTTTGCATGAATATTGTTCATGAAATGTTCCATCAGTTCTTGCAAACTTGTGGTGCCACCTGTGTTTTTCTAATTTTTTTACAATTTTTTTCTCTGTTTTTGATACTTTTTAAGCTGTCATCTATTAACACTAAACAAATCATAACTGCTGGACCTGGAATCTTCTTACTTGACATCAAGGGAGGTCCATAAAAAGTATCTGTGGAGACTTGAAATTAGATCCCTGCTACCCATACCCTTTGAGCTTTGTGACATATAAGTACCCCTCAGGATAATTAAAAATTTGATACAAAGGCTCAAGTATCTGAATAACTACTGCATTGAACACCATGATTCTTTGCATGAATATTGGTCATAGAGTGTTCGATCAGTTCCTGCAAACTTGTGCCGCCACCTGTATTTTTTTATTTTTTACGATTTGTTTTCTCTATTTTTGATATTTTCAAAGAAGCTGTCATCTGTTAACGGGGCACAAAATGTAACTGCTGGACCTGGAATCTTTTACTTGACATCAAGGGAGGTCAGTAAAGAGTCTCTGTAGAAACTTGAAATAAGGTCTATGTTACCCATATCCTCTGAGCTTTGGGGCTCATAAGTACACCTCAGAATAATTGAAAATTAGATACAAATATCTGAATAACTACTGCATTGATCACCATGATTCTTTGGATATATAATGGCCATGGAGTGTTTCTCCTGCATTTTTTTCTTCTATTTATGCTCATTGTTCATCATTACTTGAATTCACCTGAGCGTCATGGCCCATTGGCCACTAGTTAATATCACGGAACAACTCAACGTCTGAAACCCGTTTATGTATTAACGTACGATATTCTTACAATAAAAATGGGTTCTTCCTCAAACAGTGAGTTTCAGGATTTTATTAAAGTGTTATTTTCATTTATTGTCATTAATTACACAAAGAATAAATACATTTTGACGATTCGTTCTGTTAATTATTGGAACTGTTGAACTATAAATATCGCAATTAGTGTTTGTCTTTACTTAAATAGTAAATTACCTTTTACACTAACAGGTGACTTATGGGTCATCATGCTCAGCTTACTAGTAAGGCATTCGCAAAAAGAACTTTTTTCATCTGAATGTCAAATTTTGTAGGTGGTATTCCCAGTCAAATGTAGCTATTAAAGTTCTTCAAATTCAACAATAAGAAAAAGTTTCATGATAATACGCCCAGCCATTCCCATGCATGAAATGTAGCCTATTTGTATGCAGTCAGCTGAGGTATAAACGACCATGCACATTTTTGAAAGACATCCCTGGATGTTAAGACCGAAAAACTCAGGTCAAACAGTAAAGTTTTGTACCCTGTCTGATTGTTTAGCTGCTTAAAGTTTTTTTTACCATTAATATAGGTAGCTATGACCTAATTTCAGGTTCCATGGAGATTGCCCAAGACTTCTATGTATATTACATAATAACATTCTAGGGTTAGCAGATACAATTAGTGACCATCTCACTTTCAGGGTGCTAAAGTCATGTTTTTTGCCCATAATTCACAAAATATAGGTCACGTGGCCTACTTTCTGGTTTCCATGCAGATTCACCCGGGACCTGTCTGCATTTTATGTAAGACGATTCTAGGCCTAGCGGATAAAATTTGTGCCCCGTCTGACTGACTTGGTGCTATTAAATCATGTTTTCAGCCTTTAGTTCGCAGATTATAAGTCACCATGATCTAATTTCAGGTTTACAAGGAGACTGGCCTAAGACCTCCCTGGATATACAGTTAGAGGTGACTAGGTCTATAACGGTTACGATATGTGCCCTGTTAAAGGACGAGCTGCTTCATCTGAAGGTGTCAAATTAGAGAAAAAATGCGTAAAACTTAGAAATAAAACAGGTGACTCACCAATCTTCAGCAAATGATGAAACACTATTTGAATAATATATAAGGGAAAGAATCATGGGAATCAATGCATTAGTTATTCAGATATTGGAACTTTTGTATAAATTTTTTAAAATATTTTCGGGAGTACTTACGGGCCCCATTGCTTGGAGGATAAAGGTCACAGTTACTAAATTTCAGGTTTCCAAGGAGATTTATTATGGACCTTCATTGGGTTTCAGTTCGAAGTTTTAGATCCAGCGGTTACGATTTGTGCCCTGCTTACGGACAGATGGACGGCACGACGGCCCGACAGATAGACGGACGAGGAACAAAGATTGATCCCTAATATAGCTCAGATGAGACAGCCAGCTGAGTAAAAATTTTCCTGGTTGAAATGGCGGGGGACAAGCGCCAACTGATGGCCAGCTTCCGTCAACCCTTCCTTACTCATTACAAGATTGATTGCGTATACCTCGGGTGCTCCTTCATATGATGTGAATCTGTAATTAAATATTTTATCATTATTTTAGAAATGATGAAAGCCTTTTTAAGTATGTGCATGAACAATATCAAAAGATGCCCGCTGTAAGAGCTCAGAAGCGGATTAGTGTTAAACGCCTTTAATCTTGATTAGTCTACATCCCGACGCCTTTGAATATTCATAATTTTAGATGTAAGATTGGCTCTTATTGTTCCTACATGCGTATGTTCCTAACGAGAAAGTAGAAAATAAAAGAAGTGTTGACGCAAGAGCAGAGACATTGCCAGAATAGGAAGAAAGGCTACCATTAATCTGCTAAAGAAATGCTTCAAAGCTGTGATATTCTACTCGTGTAAATATGATAGACCCACCATGGTCATTGTTACCATTTCCAAAAGCTGTCAAAATAGTGCCATTGTCTGATATCAGGTTTGAAATTGTACATCGTGGCCTGTAAAAACTAAATGGTTGTCTTTTTGGAGTTGTTTTACTGTGTGTATAAAAGGTGTTCTAGTCTTAAGGAAATGAGAGCACTGTCCAGCTTTTAATCAGTCAGACATTTAAAAGCTTTGTGGAATATATTTTGTTTTGAAGGGGTGTTTTTTCCTGATGAACGTGACTATCTCCTTCTTTCACCCCCGCTGTAATATTCCGAAACCCGAACCATTCGTGTTACCTTTATTACATGCAAATCCTGTCATGTACTTATATAACCTTTTGAAATTCTACTCTATATCTATTTTGTAAAACGTACATTAGAAATACTGTGGTAACATTTCACATGAATCATATGTTATAGATGTTATCAGTTAAAAAAAACAGTGAACAGATCTTTATATCTTGGCCTTAGTTGTAATAATAGTGCAACATAATATTACTGAACATCAAGATCATTTAATACTTATCAGATAGTACTGTTTGTCTTTTGTTGAGTGTTATCAGACACCTGGCCAACTTGGTGCTTAATTAGAGCAACCAAAAACAGACAAAAAATGAAGAATGATTCATGCCTCCCAGGATATTAAACTACAACTCTTGTTCTGGTTTAATGTTAATATATGCAACAAAATATAAATTCGCTCAATAAAAGTGACCTAATTGCGGACTAAAAGCGTCACATTATTCTCAGATTTGAAAGAACGAAGACATTTGAACCTGCTTATTTTTTTCATGAAAATAATATTCAGTTTTAGTCAAAGAACAGAAATATATAAAAATGTAGTAAAATTTCAAACAGCAAACTAAATTTCAGTTTATTAAGGAAAGCTCCTTATTATGAATTGATATTTATCTTAAATCTTGTTTTTTTCTTAACTAAAACACTAATGAAATATATCTAGGATTTTATGTGTGGAATTACATATATTTAACACAGAAGGTAAAAGGACTTTATTCATTAAAATGATATTAGGAAATGTTTGCACATCCCCCTTTTGCTTTGAAAGTTCCGATATCATGACCTTTTCCTGATTTTATTTCTTGCTCATGGATTAACCTACACCTCTTTAAAATACATGTCAAGCACGTATCATGTATATGTATGTAGAACTGTGCCTTATTGGATACATCCAAAACATTTTCTTTTAGAAAAAAACAGGCCTGGTACCCCATTACAGGGTTTTCAGGCTTTCTTTTGGCAGGTTCAGCAAATCAATTACAGTTATTAAGTGATCACGGAAAATAACTGTACCTTGAGTTAATTTTGTATAACATTAAGTGATTAAGTCATCATGCGTATTGTTCACTAGTTTTCAAGGGTTAGAAATTGGTCGTCCTTTTTTGCAAATGTAGGCCTGAAGAATATTTAAATGATTAACTGTTCAAATGGTGACTTCAGGCGTCTGAAAAACACAGAAGAAGAGTCCAACAATCCTTATTGTTAATATGTAAATATTGGTTGAGCTAGTTACAATTAAAGATTAACGTTTGAACTATCATTGAAATAAATGGAAATCTTACAGTGACACAACATATATCGAATATATCATAATATAGTATGATCATCCTCATTCCCTTGAATTGGGGATTTAATCATTACAAATGCTTATATATAATGTAAACTTGTCGTTTTAGGATGTTGTTTGCGAAAGGAAGAAGGGGAATTTAAGAGACTTTTTTGAAGGTATCCAAGCTTGATGAAGGTAAAACAATACTGCCATATCAGAAAATGATAAATCGATGTCACAAACCACAGGTTGTTCTAAGACGTTGTCACGGCTTATATTTTCTTTCCTGCGGCTTATTTTGCAGGACAGGCAGAGTGTATGACCCATGCGGACTCAGTATATTGCAATGTAATATCTACAGCCGGGGGCTCACCGTCTGTGCACCCAGGTTTATTATAGAGTTACATGACAGCTAAAAATCGTATCCAGTTAATGGAATTTATAAATACCGAAAAACATATGATCTATATTTTTTAATAAACACATATTCTACAAAAAAGGGAAAGACAACAAAAAGGGGGAATTGCAGGGCCAATAACAGGTTTATTAGATTAAGGACATTTTTACGGCGTGCCCGAAGGTGGGTTCATTGATAAACTAGAATACGGGGAGTCGACAAGCGACTACGTGTATCCGCCGAAATCAGAGTGGAACGTGTGAAGTGAGGCATGGTTTGAGTGGCAAGGGAAAATATAGTGAGGTGTGTTGCATATTAGCATGAATGTCTGCAGCCAAAAGGTATATGTAGGTTGCGCCACCTACCACAAATGCAGAAAGCTGTCACATAAATGTAGGTTGCGCCACCTGTCACAAAATCGAGAAAGCTATCCAGGACGATAAACCTGCAAAATTTTAGGTGGATATGTCAAACCACTGCCGAGATATGAGTGATTTTATCCCACGGCAGACAAACAGACGGACGCTGTGCAAAAATGGTTGCAGGTGGCGCCACCATTTTTAGTGTATGTAGTGTATGTTATAAAGCTATCCAAGGGTTACATTTGTATAAAATTTTTAGCCTGATCGGTCAAACGGTTCCGGAGATATTAGCTTGAACGTTTCCAGCGTAAACGTGAATGTAGGTGGCGCCACCTGTCACAAAATCGAAAAAGCTATCCAGGTTGTATACGCATGCCGAATTTCAGGTGGATAAGTCCAACCTATGCAGAGATATGAGTGATTTTATCTAAAGGCAGATGAACAGATGGACGCAGTTCAAAAATGGTTGCAGGTGGCGCGACCATTTTGAGTGTATGTTATGGAGCTAGCCAAGGGCTACATTTGTGTAAATTTTTTAGCCTGATCGGTCAAAACAGTTCCCGAGATATGTGGGTTTGTGTGTGGAAACAGACGCACAAATGGACGCAGAGGGCAGAGGAAAGGTCAGAGGTCAAAACAAAAACGGGGAGCAGCAGTTCATATGTGACCCGAACATAATCCCGGGTTTCGTAAAATCCCGCTAGCAGTTACGGAGGAGTTCACCGGACACCTACGCGGCGGCGGCGGCGGCGTCCGAATGAAAACATAGTATCCGCAAAACTCTGTTTTGGCGGATACAATTAAGGTTCTGGATGTGAAATCAATATATTTTGAACATGCATGTGTATATAAGATTGGAAATATTGAACACACATTCGGTTTTATTAAACATTGTTTTAAAATTAGAGACTGTGTTGGAAACAAACTTGTATATAAAGACGATTCAATTTTCCTCTTTTAAAGCTGTCAAAATAATATTTCTCGGGATTACATTTACAATCAGTGCTTGATCAGCTGCCCCTTAATTTACAGGTGTTCACTTTCCTCTTTAGTTTGCCCGAATCGACAAGCTAGTTTTCAGATTTGTGTTTGTAGGATACATAGTGATTAGTCTGGAGTGAGCTTGGCGGAATTATCCCAATTTTATGATTCCGTGTTTGTAAAAGTCCATAGCACATGGCATTTCAGGAATTAAATGATTTAAGTGATACAGTGTTTTTTTTTATTTATCCAGCATTAATTTGATAAAATAATATTGGGCAGGCAGTTGGTTGAACATTTCTCTTATTACTTCGGTTAAAATAAATGAATGCCTTGTCAGGGCTGATGTATACCGTGTCAATGCATCGTTTCATAGAGATAATACATGTTTGAGTTGAAAGTGCTGCCCATTCTCCTCAAGAGTCCAGTAGTTCCGTGAAAGAATTTTCATTTTCCTCGTCTTCTTTTCACAGTATTGGGTATGGGAGCCTCAGAGGACTATTAGGATGTCAGAATGATGCATGAACTCTCTCAGATCATTTTTCTATTTTTTTTACCATATTGCTCAGAACGATGACAGGTGACACAAAACCCACAAATAAAACCTGAAAGGACTAAAAGCATTTTCATGGAAACCAAAATTAAACAAGTTCTCCCATATGAAGATGACAAAAAGTAAGTTGACATTTAAGGGATCTAGAGTACTGATAAAAGAAAAAAGCGGGTGAGACAAATGACTGAAATGACTATAAGAGCATGTACAAGTTATGGTGTTATGATATTCGGCACCGCGTGAGTTGATGGACTAGATGACGCACACCATTTGTTTAATTTCCACACATTGGAAAAATAAATAGCATTATCTGGCGCTAAAAATTATAAGTTAATTTTAGGCCACTTAGGCCCAGGCCCCATGGTGGTAAGGCTGGTTCTTGCTTACAATTTCTCAGCTGCAGTCCCTCCTTCCGAGTGGCACCCATTGGTTATTCTTTCCATGGAGTCTATTCTAAAATTACGTTTTAAAAAATGCCTTCAAAGCATGGATGGCATTAAACGCCAAACCTTTCAAAAATTTACCAAAGATCTAATATTTCAAATAACAGTTCATTTAAGGATATAAGCTGGCATCAATCACAATGATTAAATGCATAAAATGGTTACAACTTAGCATTTTATTATTCTAAGGATGTGTTCACTAAATTAAAAATCTCCAATAGCAAATTCGCTAGAAAAGAATCGTACCCTGTTTTTCTCATCGATGGTTATTTTCATAATTATCTGTCTTTCTCTTGGGTTTTGGGTGTGAGATATATAAAACAGGCAATGTGTATTTTTGGGTATTTTTCTGTAAGCGTAAATAAACACAGTCATTAATTGTGCCGGAATGTCCTTATGTGGGAGAGGTGTTTGTAATTAATACGTTGTGTTGGAATGAACACAGTATTTATAATTTTATCAATTTCCTAAGTGTAATAGGAAGTGAATTTAAGACTTTTGAGGCGGAAGAAACGCAGGGTACGCAAAGGCCGATAGGTTATTATTTTTCAGACAAATATGATGGATACGAGTCATCAAAATGGCGGTAAACAAGTAAGAACAGCAATTTTGTATTGTACGCGGTACTTAATGGGAAGCGAATGGAGCTGTTTGAGCAGCGGCGTTACGTGGTCAGTCTTACGCTTCTTAAGAATGAGACGCGCAGCATTATTCTGGACCGCGAGACTTGCTCTGCAGGTAACCAAGCAAGAACTGAATGACGGTAATAATACTGTAGCGCAAATGAGCCGACAGCATTGACAAAGTCCAATTAAATTGTGTCATAACGTATCAGATCTATAAATTGAAACATAAGTGCGTTTAATTTTTAGAATATGCATATGTGTTATGAACACATCAAGCCAGTACATTTAATTTATTTTTGAATAAATATTATTAACTGATCTTTCTTTTTAGTTGGAATTTGTTTTAAATACTACGATGGAATTCCAATTTATTGTCTCGTTAAAGTTACACATTGTTTTAATCTTCAAAATTTGGTTGAAAATTTATAAAATATCAATATATTAAATGTAAACGTTAGCATCTTGTTCAAATTTCATGTTGTGTCCGACAGAATAGCAAAACCTTATTGTGATTATTCCATTGAGACGATATTTTATTTGTATTATTCATTTTCATTTGAATTAGTTTATCAAATTTAAAATCTCAGAGTTTAATTATTGATAAAAGCGGCCGTGAAGAAAGAATTTAGAACATAACCGGATTGGAGACAAATTTCAGGCCTGAGGGTGTGTGTGAAAAAAAGACTGCCAAAGCTACCAATTAAAGCAGCACAAGGTAGGCTTTGTACATAGTTGCTCGGCGAAACGGGCGTTGGCTGGAAGTACATCTGCCTTTAGTTAGCAGTAATTACCATACTCGTATTACATCAACTTCTGTTCATGACCACAGAGTAATTGTATATATGAGGGCAGTGCCTTGTATGACTTCATTTAAGAACCTGAGTGAAAGCCCGTGTTCTCAATCATAAAGTAGTCATGGCTAAGGCCAACATCTGGGATAGACTGACCACTAAGAACCCTATACAGTATATGGATCAGGTAGCACTCTACCATCATCTGTGGTCAATTTGCTCATATACACCTGCTGATGTTAATTGTTCGGCATATGAATTGCTCTGTTGATTATAGTTGGGTTTGATTTTGAACATTCTGAGAGAAAGCGCGGAGGCGGCCATTGTCCTCCTGAGTGGAGATACCAGTGCTGGGCAATGTTTTGCCTCCAGCAGGAAACCCAATGCATTTCAATGAGATCAGATCATATTTCAATGAGCCCTTCGAAAGGTGTCTTTAGCTCTTGGATAGCTTTATATCATACACAAAGCGTCCATTTGTTCTTCTGCCTTGGGTTTAAATCATTCATATGTCGGCATTGGTTTAACTTATCCACCTTGAAGTTTGCATGTTTATACACTTTGGACAGATTTCTCGTTTATGGGCAGGTGGCGCAACCTTCAATCACGATTACGCTGCAGACATCAATGCTTATAATTCAGGACAGGTTTGACGTATCGGCCTGAAATTTTGCATGAGTATAGATTGTACATAGCTGTACAGCTTATACACATTTGGTGGCCCAACCTACAACCATTTTTGCGTGATGCCTATTCGTTCATCTGCCTAGGATCAAAGCACTCATATCTCAGCAGTGGTTTGACTTATCCACCTGAAATTTTCTATGTGTATACACCTTTCTCGATTAGAACTCTCGTTTATTTGACAGGTGACGCCACCTACAATCATGTTTACACGGTAGACATCCATGCTAATTCATGCCTCACTTCTCCATTACCCACTCCGAATTCGGCGGATTCATGTAGTCGCTTTTCGACTACCCGTATTCTAGTTACTGCATTAGATTTTGCACTATTTCATTTATAGTTGCGGCTTTCTAGGTTAATGTCATCCAGTTACGGAGAAAGGCTATTAAACATAACATATGCCCAACAAAGGATGCCTTTGATCGTGCAAATTGTATTTAATAATGTTATATATCAAACAAAATACTTCGGGGGTTATGCGAAACAACCCATTTGTGATACAACTTTAATAACTATTACAAAGGGAGGGTAACTTAACTGGATGAACGGCGCATACAAATAACTGATGAAAATTATCGCAAAGTATTAAAACATCACAGGCGTAGGTACAATATCGCTTCTGTTAACAGCTGAACAACGTGTTTTTGAAGCAGATTAGGCTTAAACTTGCCTGGTTTGGGACTGAAATATTGATCTTTTAAAATTACTTCACAATTTTTCTTCTCTGGTTATTCCAGTTTTTTTTTTATTTTATCGGGATTTGAACTATGTTCAATGCGTGAGAAGGTAAACATCCGGAGCAGGAATAACTCCTTAGTAGAAAAATGTAACTCGGCTGAAGAGCAGTTCATATATAAAAAGTATATATGAAGAAAATAAAGGAAACAGCTTGTAATATAATAGTGATATTTTACACAGCAGGTGAACACTTCCTTTTCGTTATATTTACCCATTAAAGACACCTTTGACGGAGGACTCTGATGGTGCTTAATATTTCAACTTATTCTCCTTCGTGGCAACTTTAACTTTTTTAAAGGATGTTTCACTGTCACGTTCTGGGGATTATTGGGAGGAGATCACTGACTGCTTTTCTTGGATGTGGGTTTCAATGAGATATTTAGTATATAGTTCCACCTTCGCTGTCACATAATCCTCTTGTCTTACCCTAGCAAAACCAATCGTCTGAAGAAGGGCCACACGTTTCATTTATTTCGATACCAACATTAGCGAAGCAGACAAATAATGATCCTGTCTCAAAGGATAAATATAATACTACAGTGCGTTGTAATGTCACATGTAACGGTTTTATTTTAGACAGAAGTGGGAGGACCGTGCCATAACAAGGTAGCTGTCCTGAATTTTAGGACAGACCAATATACAACTCTTTTTTTGTATATTTGCATCAGTCTTTAACTTGTCCCTTTCTCATAGAAATGTAAGGATGGGTCGGCAACTTTAAAAAATGATGTTATAATATACTTTTTTTCTCTTCAATTTTATCCGACTGATACAGGTGAAATTTTACTAAATTTTTTATTTTAATTATAACAAAGAAATTACGCATTTTTTTCAATATGTAAAATAATATCCAGATTAGATTTGTGCCTGAATTATGTATATTATTATAATGCCGGGCTGAGTACAGAGCTCTGTTAAGTGTGTGAAGTTGGGTAAGTAAGAATAAAGGGGATTTTATGTTAATTTTATCTTACACAACGCTTTCTCCAAGTTTCTTGAAAAACAGTTGTAACACTTTTGTTTTTTTTTGTCAATGATATATGACAATATTAATGTAATCGATATTTTTTTGGCAAACGTTAAATGTAAACGGTTTATATTGCAAACACGTATAGAGGTAAAATATATATATATATATATATATATATATATATATATATATATATATATAGTTATATATACATATATAATAGAGGCAGAAAAAAATATATGTTTTTTACTTTGAAGTTTATCTTCTTCAGCTATGTCATACGAATATGTATTGCGCAGGAAAGGCTACCAGGGGAGCAAGCAGATACTTCGTGATTTCAAGTAGCGTAAATTAAGTATAGGGCTCACCGTTTTCATATGCTTTTTATTAATTTAATTTAGTTTGACAGCTTTTCTTCGAATTTGTAACAGATTTTAATCAGTAATCAGTTTGCCTTTGGGATCACTATCAGAACTTCACTTTTGGATTACAACAAATTGATTTTGTGATTCAACCGGACTGTTATCCTCTGAGAAGATTTATGTGAACTGTTCATCTGGATTATATGCTTTAAAGGACTTTTTGTCGCTGTGACAGTGGTGGTATCCAGGAACTATACACATTATTTATATATTTGTATTGATTTACTGTTGTTATACTGTTTAATTGTTTTGATTTAGTGTACTGTAATGTTAGGATTTTTTAAAGAATAAATTATAATTATTTGTTAACGAAAAACCACTGACATCTTTATTCCTTCTCCTAGACATTTAGCGCTGCCTAGTGTGAAAGGATCTAATTATTATATATTGAAAATACTCAATGCTCAATGCTCAACAAATTTTAACCAGGTACAAGACATTATATATTATTTCCCGCGCTTAACTAATTTATCTGCTGTGCGTAACGTAAATAGTGCACCATTTAAATGGAATGTATTTATTGCACGCCATGTCTTAAAGTGGTTTGATTTCAATGAGAGTCTTCTTTTAAAGTTTGGATGATTTCTCCCTTTTTCCTGTCACTTTGAATATACCCATTGACTTGCTTCACGGCATAGCAAATTTTGTATTACCCGTTCATCAAATTACCTCCGGAGGAAGCTTGAAATTGATTTCAGACTACCGCTAATGAATTCGAATTACCCCTTTTAAAACAATTGTTTCTTTATGTTTATTTACTTAAAATTATCATACAATTCCTTTTTTCTTAATTTTTTTCAAACTAGACTCTCTCTTTGTATTTTTATGTTTGCATGTAATATGCCATGCCTGCAATAAAATTAACAATATAATTAACATTTTGCTGAGTTAAAATTATGTATCTTGTATTTAGTTAAATCAGCGAGGTGGAAATCTTAAAAGTACAGGAATAACCTAAAATTAGGTTCGTTCTACCTCCGGGGTTTATCTTTGATTTTAGTTAAGGGGGGGGGGGGGGATAATCTGAAATGGGGGTAGCCTGAAGACTTTACACTGGAAGGGGACACGAATCCTGATACACGCTGGCAGCCGGTGATGACTGCAGCTTCAGGCAGAATGACCCCATGACATGTGGTTACATCAGTCTTGAGGTACATGTGAAGCGGCAGACCTACGGGTCATACGCTGTCAATCAACACTCTTCAAATAAAGAGCGTTTGGTTTGCTAGAAACCCACTTCGTATATTGGTGAACGTCTCCTGAGGGGCTCATAGCCACGTGCAGTGTACACAAAAAACTCGGCAGGCTGTTGTATCCTGTAACTCTCTCACTCCGAATATGTCATATATTCAAACTTATAGTATAACCGAGTTTTTTCTCGAATATTGTGTGCACGTTGAATCATCCGCAAAATAAAGTAACTTTGTATATTTTTCAACAGACATAATTGACAAGCAACTTTTGCCATTTTAAATGAGTTATTTTTAAACTATACATCAAAGACAGATTCCCTTGCATGAGCAGATCTCCTGACGCGTGAATATTTAATTCGAGACATTGATATTTAACACTATAGAAGGAATCACGCTTAGCTTACAAATCTTTGTCAGTTCAAAAGACTTGTAATAAGGCCCTGTGGCATTTGCCCGTGCTCAGTTCTAAATCATCGTGTGTCTTTGTGTTCGACTGGTACCACACGTGGCCTCATGATTTCATCTAGCAAGGAAAAACAAGAAATAAAAATTTGAATCAAACCCAGATAAAAACGTTTATATGAATCGCAAGTGTTGACAAGTATTCTGTCCGTACCAAAGTTAAGCATATGCTGCTTTTGGAGCAGCTGCTGTATATCTGCTGTGACTTTACTCACACTCTGCTCACAACTGGGGCAGCAATCCAGCAGCTGTTACCAGCTGCCTGTTTATTCTGCTCAATGTCTTTACAGCATATGCTCTATTACTACTGAATCTAAATATATTTTATTGTAGAGATACTGAAGATCAGCTGTGCTGAAGCAGTCATCTAGGCAGATAAAGCAAGTCTGCTGCAAATCTGCTACTTAAGGATGTACCTTTGTGGATTTCAGAGATCAGATTTTCAGTAGATACTCACACACCGCTGCTTTGCGATAGTGCCCATAGCGATAAGTAACATTTCTTAAGTTTGAAGGACAGATATTAAGCATATCCTGATTATTTGCTGCTTTGAGATAGATCGAACAATTAAATGAAATTCTTTAGCAAGATGCCATGGACTGCAGATTTAGAAGAGCGCCTCCCCCCAGTCCAAAAACCACTTTTTTCTTCTTATTTTAAAATTTATTATATAAATAATCAGTGTAATGGCTGATTTTTGCTGACAATATACACTGAAATCATTTTATTTTGTTCGACACATGTGCAGAGACACTGGCATGAGATATCTCCCTCATTTGCTAAATTAGAAATGAGAGATGAAAAGTTGTGTCACAGTATAAGGCATTCATTGGTGGATAAGGGTATATTTTATTTATTTTTATTGTTTATTCCCTTAGCTAGGGCATCTTTTGTCAAATATTTAGATGTTTTGCACATGCTTGTTGTCTATACATACATGTCATTGTCAGAGGCCCTAAATGCATCTGATAACTCAGTAAAAAGTTTGACTCAAGAACAGTTTTAAGGGCTTTGATTGCATCATCCCAGTCATGTATGAAAGTCCACATGGACATCAACTAGGACACAGGGACTTGTGACCATTTAGTCTTATGACCCCATCTTAAAACCGTTCTTATCAAGCATGACATACCCCTCTGATACCCTGCCTTACAAGAGGCATACTGAAGGCTCTATTACATCATATCAGGCATCAGAGCATTCATAAGTAAACCCAAAGGGTCCTGATATTGACATTACCTTGGCCAATGAACCTATGTGCCACACAAACAGGGTTACATGCTCAAAAACCTATACAGGCTCTTTGAAGACTGCATGACGCCAGCCAACAGGAAATCATGCATCACTAATACCTGAAACCTTCCAGAAGCCAAGCGAAGCCTTGTTACTGCATCACCCGAGCCAGTTTGGTAGTTTTATAGATCTTTAAACACATTTAAATAAATATAGGTTTTAGGCACTTTTGGTGCCTAAAACCTCCCTAAAACCTGTTTAAGGCGGGGCAGTTTAAACCAGGTTAAAACCTTCCTGCCTAAAATTTGGCAACCCTGACCTTCAACGTTTCAACCCATTTTGTGTATGAGTAATTAGAGTATTTCGATAAAAGACCTTTATTTATTTAACATAAACTGCACAGGCCTGAAGGCCAACGGGCGAGATCTAATGTTATTTCGATGTGCAGCTGCGGGAAATTGAATTTTAGGGGTAAAGGGAGATCCATATTTCTATCCAGTACTACCACCTGTGTCAATAGATGATTTGAAACGTGAGTTTGTTAAAATAATTAAAAAAAAATAGCTGATTTTAGACCATTCAAATCTTAGACCCAGGATTTTCAAGGGGCACTGCTATCTAAACTACTGCCATGGCAAAGTCCAAGGAACTAATTCGCCCCCAAAATTGATTCATGGCAAGACACTCGAACCGAGTAGGATTTCCATAATACATATGTAAGTACGTTTGTTTCAATACACCTGATGTTTTAAAAGTTGCCATCTCAGGATTTAATTCCAGTGCCAAATCTAAGTGTTGATAAACTTACCGTTTATCTATATGCTTTTTAATGTACTTTGCACGATGAAAGAAGAATGCTATATATTTTCAGTTATACCAGTCTGGGTAACCGCTAATAAATGCCAGATCAGATACCTCGAAGAAGCCCTCACCAGTGAACAGCGTCGCTGATTTTATACACCCACAGTAAACGTTAGGGAACATTTGCTAAATCTTTTGAGAACTTTGAATAGTTCTAAAGGTCCTGACTGTTGCTGACGTATGCAATGCCAGTTAGGATTAAACTTTTAAGTTGCAAGGGGTGTTTAATTGCCAGTATTGACAGCTGTAACAAGTGACCTCCACCATTGCCACCATTAATGCAGATTTGTCTAGAAAACCGAGCTATATTTTCGACATTTTTATTGAAAACGAGTGAACACCTTTATCGCGATGGACGAAGCTCTCCGAGTATTTGATGATAATCGGTGCAAATCTCCTTGCACTATTAATGGTGTAGCCAGCCTTGTAGTTTTCGCATCAGCTATAGTGCCCCTGCACTTCTTCGCTTGGTTTGCGAGGTATACAGTAAAATAATAACATAAAGGCCTCGAATCGCATATAAAAAAGACGATCGCCGGGTAATCAAAACAAACAGTCCGAAATAGTAATAAATACGAGCTAGGAGACTACAGACATTGTTTTACAACGTACTGCAGTTTAAAAGTTCCACATTTCTTTCTCTTCTCCGGCGGATATCAAATAAATTTCGTAATACCGCTTAAGAAGAAACATTCATTCTATGGTCGTTTCTAGTCAATGGACATCATTGACCTTGGTCTTCTGATTAGCCAGTAAATATCTGACAGATGATCTCTATGATTATCGGATGTGCTGTTCCTACAAAGGGTGCCTACGTTTTCTTATTAAAGGTTATTACGCGAAATACTCAAAGGAGTCAGGGCGACACCGTCTTTAATATAAATAAGTAGGATCAAAATGTCACGAAACTGCAAAAATATTTTAAACGGACGCTGATGCATGGTTCACCTATCAGACTGCCGGACCATGTTCAAACAACAACGCCGTTCAAACAGGGAAATAAGGAAATACTTCTCACAGAAGGCACACAAAAGTGAAAGTTCTCCACTTTCTCATCATGTTTGTTATTTTCGAATTTAGGCAGATCTGCAGTTGTATCCATTTTATTTTTTGATGGGCTTGATAACATGTTCAGGAAATTTGTGAATCAGCTAAGTTACTTCCTCGCTCGGATAGTCTGCCTCTTCCGTTCAGGCTGAAGTAACACATTTTAAAACCGGGAGGGGGGAACAGAACATAGCTTTACTCAGTAAAAAGGGCCACAGGGATTACAGCTCCAAACATTATTAAACGTATTTAACAATCTGGCAGTTTAATGACAAAGCTTTCTTTATTTGCCGGGCAAAAAGAAAAAGGGCTTGAAATTATAAAAAATGCATTCGTGCTTTTTATGCTTAATCTTACAAAGCGCAAAAAACAGTATAGAACAATAATTTTTTTTCCCTAATTAATTTTGTGTCCACCATACAATCCAAAGGGAAGATATCCTGTTTTTATGTGCAATACCAACTTCATCTTCTTAAAAATTTAGATTGTTATCAAATGTTATTTATTTAAACATTGAGTACATCATAAAATAAACAATCTAACAACATAATCAGTACTTAAAGCATATTTGAAACGTTGAGTCTTTGGCGTTTGTCTGCCAACACCTCGTCATAAATTTACATGGTCCCACAATAATATATGTATATGGTCACTTGTTTTAAGAAATAATTTTTTAATTCATTTTTTCTTTCAGGCTTCTGTCTAATGCATGGCAGTGGAACCCCTAGGAGAGTTAAATATGCCATGATGTGCACCCTCACTCCCCCTGGGGCAAGGAAAAGAATTAGCCAATTTTAAGTGTAAATCTCTAATAAAGGTCTAATGTACACATTATGTATGTGTTTTTCCTTCCTCTTAACATGAATGTAAAAGAGGATGCTGATGCATGGGCCCCAGTCAACAAAATACACTAAGAAGAAGATGGAGAGGGAATGTGATGTGGGCGACTTTTAACACGGGTTTGCTCCAACTAAGGTCTGCTTCAGGAGAGGACTGCTTCAGGAAAGTAAACTGGTCTATTACAGGTGAGCACTGCTCCAGGACAGCACTTAAGTCAGCCCAAGGAGAGCACACATGCCTGTTTGAGGAGAGCCCTGCACCAGATGAGAACACAGGTCTGCTCATACTGCACAGGTTTTGCAAAAGCACTACTGAAAATCTGCTTATGATATGCAAATAAGCCTGCTCCGTTGGCACATCAATTAAATGTTTGGAACCGCACATTTTGTGCTGAATCACTGGTCAAATCTGCTGCGCAATACAGGATTATACATGATAGGCGGGAGAGCAGACTTACAGCATATAATCCAAAGGTCTTGGAGCACTAAACAGTACATGCTGTAACTGACCTTAATACCTGCTGCAGATCTGCTGAAAACAGTGCCCCGACTGTCTGCCGAAAATCAGCATTAAATATGCTGAAAAACTGCTGCATTATGGGTGGGTTGGGCTTATCCTGTCCTTACAGAATTCGGGCCTTGCACTCTGTGTTATACCTAGGAGATAAGCTATTCTTAAATGATTAACGCCCGACAATAATGATGGTAATTTCTAACTATATGTTAATGAGTCGCCAATTAAAGCGCACGTGTCTACAAATTACATTAATTTCAGGGCTTTTGATGCGCAGTAACCAGTGGATTAGTATTGTATCAAAACAGTAGTTGAAGAAATAATACCCTTTGTTGTGGCATTATAATAGTCTATCACCGAGCATTCTATTCAGAAAGAACCTCGACGTCATCATGATATCTCCTCTGTGAACAGTATCTTTGTTTGTTACCCAAGTGTGGATCTGTGTATATTATTTGTGTGGGAAAGTTCACAACTTAAGCTCAGTGTTTGAAACCGTGACAGTGGTTACCATCTCAAGGTATGGTCTTAATACATCCCATAAAAGAAATGTTTCATATCAATAAACAATTACATTTTTTCTGAAATGAGACTTTGATAAAAACGGTGTCGTGGGAAATTTATTTTTTTCTCATTGGAACGTAAGGTCATGTGCAATTTGGTAAAATGTTGACTTTAATGAGATTAAAAAAAATTTTGATACAAATGGTACATATGTGATAATGGATTGTGAAATACAGGGAATGTATTGTTTACTTGTGAATGTCTATGTACCGAACCTTGAAGCACAACAGGTTTAATTTTACAAGGTTGTTTTAATGAAATAATGAAACTGATTGATGTTTCAGATGTAAATATTGTGTGTCGAGGAGATTTCAGTGTTCATTTATCAGAGAAAGGTGCTAATGGTGTAAGGTCTTATATTAAACATAACTCAATTAACAAGGTAACGTCTAAAATGGAATCACTCAATTTTGTGACACTTGGTGTAATTCAGAGGCGTCTGGACAACTTTTTAATAACAAACAGAATGCAATCATATTTAAATTATTGTGAAATTATATACCTGCTGTAAGTACAGATCACTCGGCCAATTTGATCGAATTTAAAATGATACATCAGTTAAAAAAAGGGGGGGGGGGGCTTCTCACTGGATTATGAATAATGAACTTTTGGATGACAACAAGTAATTAAGTGGAATGAAGCAAGCGCTTACTGAATGGAAGACCAATGAAACTATACTAAAGTGCAAGTTATAAATGGTAATATCTTAATTATAAAATTAGAAAGTTTACAATGGAATATGGCAAACATGAGCCATAAAGATAGGAGAGAAATTACCACTTTTGGAAAAAAAAGGTTGGTGAACTTGAAAATCATTTTAAAAGTAGACAATCAGAAGAAGAATATCGAAATGCAAAACAGATGCTACAGAAACACTCTGATAAAGTTACTAGAGAAATTATCATTGGATCAAGGGCACAGCAGTTAGAACAAGGCGAAAAAGGATACTTTTATCATTATAAATGAAAAAACCCTATAAAAAATGTGTACTACGTAGGCTAACTTATAAAGAGAGGAAAATATGTGATCCAGCTGATATAAAGAAAAATCCTAAACCATTTTTTATAGATAGATATAGAAAAAAAGGTGACATGTGATAAACATGAATTGCACTGTTTTTTTTCAGTGATCTTCAGGTTATTGAAAGTAGAATAAAGTAAGATGAATCACAATTTATGTGAGGTCAGTCACAAAAAATGAAGTGTATAATTGTTTATAGACCAAGAAAAACAGCAAAACGCCAGGAAATGATGGATTGACAAAGAAATTGTATATAACTTGATTATGAAGAACTGGACCAGTGTCTTAATTACAGGTTGTTTAAATAAAATATATAATTTTGATTCCCTTACATCATCTCAAAAACAAGCACTCGTCCAGTTAAACCCTAAACCAGGAAAGGTTAAAAGAAATGAAAATGCTTGGAGACCAATAGATTTTTTTCCAATGTGGATATAAATTACTCGGTAAAATGTTGGTTTAGCGTATAGAGTAAAAAAGTATTTTCCTAATATAATCAAATCAAACCAGTACGCCTTTATCCAGGGGCGTTATATTGGAGTATCGATTAGACTGATATGGGGTGTCTTGCATATACTAATTTAGCAAATCAGCCAGAAACTTTATTAGCAGCTGATCTTTAAGCTGTTTAGATAGTGTGGATCATGATTTTATGTTTGCAACTCTGAATTATTTAGGATTTGATCAATCTTTTCTCAGATGGATAAAACTTTTGCATCATGGTATACAGAGTTAAGGATGCAATAATGGTTACACAATAGGATATTTTAGACTTGAAAGAGGAACTCGCCAGGGTGATTAACTCGCTGCCTATTTATATATAATTGTAATAGGAATCTTGGTTGTCATGATAAGTGGATATAAAGATAATCATGGTGTACAAATAGAGAATATTATGGAAAAAAGTGTATGTTTGGTGATGATACAACAAAAAAAGAATGGATTCACTAAGTAAAATACTTTCTGTCTTTGAAGTATTTGAATATTACTCTTCACTGAGGATGAATCATCCAAAGTCAGAGGTTAATTGTATTGGTAAAATTAAAAATAAGGTAATGGATTTGTTTAATTTAAAGTGGATAGAACTGACCAAGTAACAATAAAGATACTCTGAATATTTTTTCCATACAATGCATATTTGATATATAACAACAATTTAAGAGTGTTAAGGAAAATTTAACAACTAAACTAAAAATATGGAAGGTAAAACTCTAACAACATATGGTATAGTACAGGTGGTTCGTTCATCAGCGGTTACAAGTGTGTTATATGTTACAAATATAATGCAACTTCCTTCCTGTGTAACAATCAACCAATTACGATAAATAGAAACCTGTGTAAAGCCAATGTCTGCATAAAATGTAAATATGTCATATAATAGAATGATAAGCAATGAAAATGGAAAACATGAGAAATGTTATCTCTTAGTATTAATTGTTGTAAGACTAATATAATTATTTATATATCCTGAATGGTACCGGGAAGAGTAAACCTACAAAAAAATGGATACAACTGATCACTGGACATAAACAGATGTCTGATAAAAGAAAAACAGAGGATGACAGTAATCAAGAAACAATTGGTAAATTAAACTCAAGAAAATATTTAAAAGGTTAGTTTAATACGAGAAATAGAAAAAGTGGTGGGTTGGCATTATGCCTATGAATGAATATATAAGATAACACTAGATACATATCTGAGAGATTTTAGTGTAAACTTTAAATGATAATATTCCATTGAATAAACAGTTATACAAATGGAAACTAAAATAAAAAACGCCACGATTTTCACATTGAATTATTTATCAAGAAACAGGTATACATATTTTACATAATGTTTTGTGTCGAAGAAGTTCTACTTTAAAATAAAAACATGGTTCATCAGTTAAATGTAAATTTAGCAAATTTGTTACAGACGTTTATAATAGTAAGCTCCATGCAAGTTTATATGGATAATATGTTGATCAATCAGTTGCTATTACTATATAAATACATTCTTAATCAGCAAAAAGGGGATAGCGAATCTTTGTTTGCTCTCTTTAAAAATAGGGTGAAAGAATCTAAATATATGGAATGGTCTATAGCAATACAAAAGGAATATTGAATAAGCATTATCAAAAATGGGGTAACCTAAAATATATTAGCAACACTATATATTGGTGTAACATGATATACTGGTGTAACATTGATTTATTTGTTGAACTGTTCTTGTATGTTGAGTCAAAAATTGCAAGAGAATATATTCATTTCTACGTAGTTTTTATTCAGCCTTTATCTTTTGTCGTGGCATTATAATAGTCTATCACCAAAAATAACAACACGGCAGACTATTCAGAGAGAACCTCGATGCCATCCAGACCTGTCGCTTGCGGAAAGTACTTTTATTACCCTAGACTGGACCTGTGTATGTTGTTTGTGTGAGAAAATTTACAACTTAACCTCAGTTTATGAAACCGTGAAATGATTATCAATTCAGAGGAAGGTTTTGATACATCTCAAAGGGGTATGTTTCATTCATATTAATAAACAATTATATCGTTTCTTAAAAGAAGTTATGTTTTCATTAGCCAATGTTTGTTGTTTGTTCTTTTGATAGTTATACCTAAAACGGGCATTTCAGTCAAATTTATATATTTGGTTTGTAGAATAATGGAATATATGAATCAGGAAGAACTCGTTAGAGTTTTGTGTTGTTAATGGATTAATCCTCCTTATTATCGCCCACGGGGAGCATTTACAGATCAAGTGACCAGTCTGCGCCTGTTAAAACCACTGTCGAGTCTCTCTATTTTTTAAATTAATTTCTTTTAATAGAAACTGGTGGTATATGTTGAGCGTGTTTGTGTTTTATGGTTAGCAATCTTTGTGTTGGTACATTTGTGTTTTCCTTCTTGGAGGCGACAAGATGACTGAAATTGCTGATGTGATGCATCATAAACACGGCGTCATGACCATAACAACGTTCAGTGTTATTGTTCTATATCAGTCAGCCCCGTCACTTCCGCTGAAAAACAATGTGTGTCAACTGGAAGAGGTTCGTTTTGAGCAGACACGATCTCTCGCGGTGGGGTGAGTCTTCATCTTGCGTTCGCGACCATATCCTATATTTTGGTCGGCCTATTCGAAGTAGCCCATGTCTGATAAATAACGTTTCTTGTAATGATGCATTAAGCACGGTCGCCTGATCTCGCCCGTCTATACCCGAGGTCTGTCCCGCATTTTCTTCGTATCGTTCTATTGTATATGAAAATGATCGCCAAAGACAGCTACAAGCATAGGGTTTTTTCTAGACCACGGTTTACCTGCTTCTGTTCTGATTTTACTCTCTAAATTCGGCGGACGTATCGGTGGTCCGCTCTTCTAGGACACGTTTGTTTTATTTAGCAGGATTATGCCCTATTAAGCTGAATAATTAATCATTTTAATATTTCTCCATTAAGTGTCCCTATTTCTTTTGTGCTCCAAGGTCCTCCACGCCTGTGACGCTTTTTCAGGAGGCGCCTCGGGGATTTACTGGCCTGTTAAGACCGTGGCCAGAGCGCATGTCCTGCCCAAAAGGCAATACGCGGTCACGCGGGTCCACTATAATCCCCATTGAACCCCAATCTCCATTATAACGACTCTAAAAGAATTTCTCTCTCAAAAGGAAGTAAAGATTTTTAATCCAAAGACCACATGACTCCGCTTTCAATGCGAGGGCTTTTCAGTTTGGTCAACACTGGGCACTGAGTCCAGTGATGTGACCACCGTTTGACAATTTTATGGGTTACAAGTATGTTGATTTTTATACTTTAAAAAATATTTTTCCATGATAACCATGGTTTCAAAAGTTCGGCCAAGTCATGTGTTTTATGTATTTTTTTTTAAAAAGAAGCCCCACAACTTATTTATCATTCGGGTTAGGTGTGTGTGTGGGGGGGGGGGGGGGGGTTCACATATACTTTTTTAAGATCCGTTGTCTGTAGGGACGGTGAAACAACAAAAATCTCCAATACATCTTTAAATTGATAACAAACTAGAATCTGTAGTCAGGGCGTACAGACCTACATCAGAATCTCCTTTGATCTCAGTCATGTGTTCACGTGTATGCATTTCTTATGTTAACATTGTCATGCTTCAGTAACACCTTGCGAGTGGCAGAACAAATAAATACGAATGGGTGGCTTCAACACTGGGACAAAGGACTGGTCTTTTGTCATAATTGTTTATAAGAAAATATATATTGTGGTGATTCTTATAACCTCAAAAATGAAATGGACTATTGATAGGTCTTTACCCTGACCTTCACAAATGTTCAGCAAAACATTTTTCGTCTGTCGCGCTTTTTTAGCAGGCGACCTTTAATCCAAACTGAATCTTATTTCCATTATATCGCCTGTTAAGGAATTTTACTCTGTCAAAAGAAGTAAAGAATTTAAATTCAAGCGCAGAACACATGTCAACATAAATCTTTTAATAAGGAGCATTTTTCCGTTAAGTGGACACAAAGAGCTGAGACCCCTTCACGATCACCGTTTTATACGTTTACAGGTGTTACGGAACCTAATATAAACAGATCACGTATGCGTGATGACCACAAATTTTGTAATGGAGATAAAAAAAAATCAGATTCTGTAACACTAGGCAGCGTTAAATGTCTAGGGAAAGGAATAAAGAATTCAGTGTTTTTTTTTTTGTTAACAAATAACTATAATTTATTCTTAAAACAACCCTAACAATACAATACACTAAATCAATACAATTATACAGTAAAACAGCGTTATAGCAACAAGTCAATACAATCACACAGAAAGATAATGGTATAGTACTTCGATACCAATACCGTCACCACGGTAAGTCCTTTGAACGTAAACTCTCGGAGAATGACAGTCCAGTGGAAAGTTCTTGCAACAACACAGAAAGTAAACTGAAGTCCAGATGTATAGAATCCAGGAGAAAATCTTTGAAAATGTATAATTGCCACATTCGTCGGATAAGGTCTTAGAATCTGACACACCCTTCTGCGTCCGCTGGTATCTGCTCTGCTGTCTGCCCCCTTTATATACCTTCACACCCCAAGCCGGGAATTTTCCACTTCTCGATTCAGCGTTTCAGGAATTCTCTAGAAAGACATATATAGCCGTGTGTCTTTACACACCAGGCTCATCACGTGACCCACGACCAGGCGTGGAAACCCAAGGCTCACATGACAACGAGAGTTCAACCAGTATGGATTAAACATAAAATGTAACAATTACACGAGTTACGCCCGTGTCACACAATTAAAAGAGCACCTGTAACACAGGTATGTTGATTTTTAAGTATCTTTCCATGATAACCATGTTTTATTGGTTCGGCCGATTTTTGGGATATTTGAAAAAAGTTTTTTTTTTTTTTTTTCAAAAGGAAGCGGCGGGGGGGGGGGGGGGGGGAGTGGGATTGCAACCACTTTTAAAAGGTCCTCTCTTGGGGACTTTGAAACCCCCGCCAGAATCTACTATTCAGTCGTTCGTTCATACGTGAACGTTTCATGTAAAACATTGTCATTGTTCAGATTTTTTTTTCAAATTGGTCAATTTTGCATCAGACCTGCATGTTTCATGACAATTTACAGTACTTAAACCAAAGATTTTTTACTGTTGGAATATATTTTTCTGGGCCTATCTTTTTCCACATAAGCAGCTATACGTTTTGCGTACAAGAGACTTCAACGACATATGCATGTGTATACAAATAACGCATGTGTCTGTTAACATGCCTTAGACTATACCCTCAACTGACTACAATAAACATCGTGTTTTACGATGTCGCCTGAGCTTCAACTAATACAAAGCATCTTTAATATAATTTAACGGTAGAATGCTTCTTTATACAATCGTTATATCTAAGATATTTCACAAGCAATGAAGCTGTCGGACCTATGATGTTTATCGGGGGAAAATTTCTCACTAAAAAATACGTACACCCTGTATATGCCTCGCGTCTCTTTCCAAAATTCATTTTTTTGTGTGACTTCTGGAATAGAATAATTTTTCTTTCTATGTTGATATTTTGGGGGGATGGTGTTCATCGAGAATTCCAGCAGTAGTAATCTTTATTTCATATAAGTGAAACACATGACAAAAGTTCCTGCAAAAACTCTATGATTAAAATGTGCGTCGTTTAGTTCCTATAAGCTCATTACAAAAATAGCATCAGATAGAGCCGTGGATTTTCCACGGGAGCAGCTAGTATATAATTAATGAACTCTCACAGGTACTCTCAAAGCTCAACATTTCTATTAATTTTTTTCTACTTTATTGGATAGTAAAATTGCAAGTGGCCTAGTAGGAATAATCCTTTCAAATATGATGTCTGTTCATCGCGCTTTCATTCCTCTACCAAATTACGCTACATTAAGGCCTCTTCATAACAATCTCTTAACCCTGCTGTTCAGATTAGCCGGTGGATTGTCACCCTCCTACTGTATAAATTAATTTTTCATTTTTTCCACATTTTGACATGAATCCATATAAGAGACATTTACTCGGCAACCGTTAAAGGTATTTTGTGAAATTTTCAGCATTTACTGTCAGGTATATGTGCTTTATAGTAATTATGTTAATTTTTGCACCATGTATTTTTTTATACCATGTATGCAACTCAGGTAAATACAGGTAAATACAGGTAAAAATGTAGTACTGTATTTCCGCTCACTGATAGTTCACCAAAGGGACCCCTTCATCTTGTTCAGGTAACCCATTTACCATTTTATCAAAACAGGGGAAATATATGGAAATTATTTTACTCCAAGGTAATTATTAATTACACGTAAGTAAAAGGTAAATGATGTTAAATTATTGAAAGAGAACCATCGACAAACCAGAATGTGCAAGTAAAAATGGATTTCACACTGTTAATTATATATTTTTCATCTGAAAAGCTGGCTGACTCAAGGAGCTTGTTCTTTGACTCTGTTAACTTATAACATATATGTTTACCTGTACAGGTAAGTACAGGTTAATGTTTTTTTTTTTCTGAATGAGTGTGCAAACAGCTTGTTCATCATTACTGGGACTATAAATTAAGACCTTATTTATATATGGACTGTACAATTCGCTTTTTTATATCAGAACAGGTGTTATTTAATGCAGTAATTAATTTACCTCTGTGAATACCTTTGATCTTCAACTGATCTAATTACCTGTGGCAATGACAAAATCATGCTGAATATAGTGACAGAGTAGAATATTTATGATCAAGTAAACTAAGTAAAAACATTTATTATATTTATTTTACTGACACGTAAGATATGAATTGTAAATCTGGTTATGGTTACCTGTAAAAATATGCTCACTTGTACAGGTGAGTTCAGGTAAATACAGGTAAAATATTTTTTTTATTGAAGAATATATTTATACAAGTAATAAGGGATACCGACAGAATAATTCTCAATTTTTTGTAGCATGTGTACATTATATGAATTACTGGTACTAACTGCACAATTCAATGGGTTATCTGTAATAATACCTTTAATCTTAAATGGATTTAATTACCTTTGCCAGTACAGAAAATAAAGACTACTATTGAGTTGAAGAATGGGAAGGAAAGTTTTGAAGGAACCAAAACAATTAATATGCAAAAACTATCTTAACATCAAATGCACAGCCACCCAAGTTGCACATTTTAATTTTGGCAACTGCTAACTTTAAATATGCTTACCTGCACAGGTGAGTTCAGGTAATTATGGCAAAATCACATTTTTAAAATCAAATTATCAAAATAATTCAAAATGCATGAATTATCGGTGCAAACTGCACTAATTATCTGCTTACCTTTAAATCTTAAATTAATATATTTTCACCTGTGCAGGTAGAAAAAACAAAATCGCGAATCTAATTAGTTTATCATAAAAATCTAGAAATTGTATTCTCTGGCTGTGACGTTTCATACAATAAAAGATTAAATCATGTTCTGTTTGGTGAGTCACCTGCACAGGTAAAAATCCAGGTGGGATAGTAAACAGGTGTGCACCTGGTGTACACTTCAAATAGACATATAATATTTCTATCACATATATCTAATCTGGTAACCTCCGTATGCAACTTTGTGATACATTTTGAGCCCTCATATAGTTAGAAGTCACTGCTGATATAACTTCAGTTTCAGTAGTAAAAGCATGCGGTCTTTCCAGGCTGCAAGTTGGTGATTTCACGGAGATGCAGAGATCCAGTTATATAACAACATGCAACACCATGCAGTTCTGAAAAAGCGCCTGTAATTTTCATGCACAAAACTTCTTACAAGTTATGAACTCTTGGGTTTTTATTTATTTATTTATTTTGTATTGACCAGTCAGTCAGCTGAAGAGAAGTGGACCATGTAACTTACAGCTTGTCGATACATGCATGTCGTTTAATTGGTTCCTGAACACTGTAAATGATGCCATTTCCTTGGATGATCATTAAAACTGATGCCAAAGTCCTAATTTCACTTCGAATCTCCGACTGGCTGGCCATTTGTCGTGTGCTGACATTCACTCAAATGCGTGATAAAACTTTCAATCAAACATATACATGGTCGGATGGCTAAAAAAAGCGGACACCCTGTGGTATTTTCGGTTTTCGGAAGGCGCAAGTTTGAATCAAAATCCAATAAAATTTTACAATATATATATTTGTATATCTGTGGATTTTTTTTATCTTATCTTACATCAATGGAAAGGTATAATTTGATTTTCAGTTTTATTTGCCCACATCGCTTCCCGTCATTTTAACCTCGAAGTTGCTCTAAAAATTTGTGGAGTTATACTGTGAGAGAAAACGGCAAAATAAAGCCGTCTTTAGAATATATAAATACTGTATTGGACACTATGTCATTTGATTTTAAACATAAGGTAGCATGAAACCTGTCAGTAATCATCATCGAAATATCAACTAAAGTCTCTCATTGTTTCCAACTAAACCGTTTAGAGAAACAGACAGGGATGAAATTAATCCTGGTAAGATTTTATTTTCCAAAAATATAAACACTTAACGCAGGACTTTTCCTGAAAAAAAATTATATCTATTATAGAATCAAATTAACTTAATTATTTATATTAATAATTTGATTTGCAATGTGCCATTTATGTTAAAGGATGCATTGCAGCTCCATCCCAAATCTGCAACACTAAAAATTATAAAACGCACGTACTGAAAACACAAAAAAGTGCGCATACACACGCACATACATAGGACTATATATACAGGCAGACCTATACATATCAGTGGCTGATCCAGAATTTCAAGAACGGGGGCGCTAATTCTGGTTTAGCGGTTGATGGTTTTTTAGTAATATATATACATGCAATATCATATTTACCATATATATATATATATATATATATATATATATATATATATATATATTATTTCTATATACTTAATATAAGTTAACCTATGAAAAATATAAATATTTGTTTTTCTTTGTATTCTTCTGCATGAATAAAATCAAAAGCCATGTTCATTTGAAAAGTTAATTACAGGTACAGGGGGAGGGTTCGGGAGGGGGTGTCCCCCTCCCATATTGAGAAAATGTTTAAATATGCAATGAAAAGAGGACATATTGAGGCACCCTTTACAAAATAAAAAATTTGATGATTTTCTGTTTCTCAACTACTGTTCTCTTAAATATCTTTGCATGACGTAGTCAAATTTCAGAGGGTGGGAGTTCACGTGTTGCCGGCCATAATATTATATTTCTTCGAAAATTGGATATTAACTGGAAAGTCCAAACAAGCAATGGTTTGTAACATGTTGAAATAGGTATATATATATGTATATATATATACATATATATATATATATATATATATATATATATATATATATAAATGGCGAAAATGCGCATCATTTATAACATCTATAACAACTATAAATGTATTCCTCGTGGTAATATAATTGAATATGTTCAAGTCGCATGTTAAACTTTGCATATTACCGGCTTCTATGGTCTATAGGCAGCGCATAGGACTCAACAGAGCACAGGTCGTGAGTTGAGTTTAAGCTGAGGATTCTAAGGTCCGGAAAGTCTCCCTCCCCAAGTATAGAAACATGTAATACACTGTGGATAAATTAATAATTTAACTGCTAGGAAAAAAAGATATCTAAAAATCAAAATTAATTAAGATTATTTTGGAAAAGAAAGACATAAAATAAGAGAAGTTACGCCACTGCATATAAAAATCTGTAAAATCTGTTCAGTATGTGTGAAAATTTCATATTAATACAAATTTGTTCAAGGGTATTTATAAGATAACATATTGTATTGTCTTGTATACAATGATCTGTGTGTAGGCGTACGGGTTCACGTCGCATATAATATATATATATATATATATATATATATATATATATATATATATGTTATTTATTCATCAATATTTTGAAGTATGAAGTTATCTTTAACTTTTACATTGAAAATAAACCATATCAATAAGTCATCTGGTCCTTTCTAGGTTAAGACGGTAGTTCTTTTATTTTTAAATTAAAAAAAAATAACTCTAGAAATGATTGACAGTTCTTAGATGGTGTACGGGCCGATTGACCCGATTCATTTGGCACAAAACTAGTAAAACATCAGATTTTACTAATATATATATATATATATATATATATGTATGACATAATGTATGACAGTATATTCGATTTATAGTTATGCAAATAACTTAATACTTAAAATAAATACTCATACATTGATAAGACATCGTTTTCCAATGCCAATATACGACCCAGTTACAAGGTCATGCAGATCACGTGCGTGGTGTCTGTCAGACGCGGCAGTGAGTCGGGCGGTGAACTGATCATTGGTCACTAGTGGCGAAATGTTAAGCCAATAAAAAAGGTTAATATATGATCATGGCACTATATAACGGAAGTTAAATCTGTAAACAAATTTAACATAGTTTTACCAATGTTATGTCACCGGGACAGCCTATAACAACCGATTTCTGCGGAATTTAGCGCAAGTGCCTGATTTCACTCTCGTAGCCGACATGTTGCCAGGCCACTCGTGAGAGGACCATGTGAGTGGTAAATCATTCTTATTTGTTTTCAAGACATTCGGCGTCCGCGCAAATTTGATTAAACAACTCTCGACGTTTTGGTCTTTCATTAAAGTACAAATATGATGGGTGACAGTTAATATATCATCACCTGAACTAACACCAAGTAAGGGTATGTAAAATGATCCTTAGCGGGCGGTTTTAAGGCGCCTTGGACAAATGAAGCGTGACAACCCGCGGGCGTTAGAGGGCACTATTGGAGTTTAAAGGCTTAAATACACAACCGCCTACTCCTGTTGCCCAGTGACTTAAACTTGTTATACGTACTTTGATTTCCCTATGGCACATTTGGTTCCTGAAGTTAAGTATGTTATAGTTCTAGAGATAACTGCATGATCAACGCTTGGCTGCTATGAAACGGAATCACTGCTGATCAAAATAAGTGACAGCAAGGAGACGCCCGTGCCCTGTATCCCTCAGGACAGAAAATTAATGCTGGAATTAATGTATTGGAACCAACCATTAGAACATACGTTGAGAAATAAGAAAATTATTAAAGTAATATATATATATATATATATATATATATATATATATATATTACGGAACCTTATAACAACAGATCATGTAGTCGTGACGAACATAAATTTTGTAATGGAGATAAAAAAAATCAGATTCTTAACACTAGGCAGCGTGAAATGTCTAGGGGAATGAAGAAAGAAGTCAGTGGTTTTTTGTTAACAATAATTATAATTTATTCTTGAAAAAAAAAAACACAATCCTAACAGTCATTACAATACACTAAATTAATACAATTACACAGTATAACAACAGTACAACAATAAATCAATACAAGTCTATAAATCAAGTGTACAGTACCTGGATACCCCTACTGTCACAGCAATAACAATTCCTATATAATGTACAAGCCAGATGAACAGTTCACATAAATCTTCTCAGAGAATAACAGTCCAGTTCAAAATCAATCCGTTGTAATCCCAAAGTGAAGTTCTTGTTATAATCACGAAAGCAAACTGAAAACTATATAAGATCCGTCACAAATTTAAAGGAAACTCAAAATTGCCGCACTTCAATTTCTCGAACTGTCCAAAGAACCTAACATGATACACAGTACACATGCGTTACAGGAAACATCTAGAAGAACATCGCTGTGTTTTTACATATCAGAGTTCACACATGGGCCGGCCCGGCTCGGCCAGGCGAGAAAACCCCAGACTAGCATGACCGCTTTTAACACGTGAGACCCCACGCGTGGGCCGGGCTATGCCATCACAGCAACAGACAACGCCAGCGCTGAACAAACACACTGCTGCATACAATAAAAGAGACATCTATAACAATATATATATATATATGTGTGTGTGTGTGTGTACAAGCATGTAATGGAAACAACTCATTCATAACCACACAGCTTACGTTACCTGCTGTGTTGTAGCCATCTTTTAAATATTTAACAGTATTATTAAAGCGGGAATAGGACACTACTGCTGTTTTAACCTGACATGCCGGCGGCACACCGTATCTGGGTTAACAGCGCTTCATGGCTTGGTTCGTTTAGTTCACTGTCACCATTTTCCCCGGTTAGGATGCATGTATGAGTTTAACCTCATGTCTCGACATAGCAGACATACGTAGACTATTTCTTTCATAAAAACCTAATTTTAGCCGAGTTCTAGGATGATGGAACTTGCCGTCATGCGCTTTGTCATGGCGAGATGGGTTGAACAGGTATAAATACTACCATTCCTTGCGATATGACGTGAAGCGTTCTACTGATGCAGCGAAAGGAACTTTGATTTCTCGTTCAATGGCTGGAATCGTACTGCCTAACGGACGCTGCAGATGTTCTCTTGTCACATATACACTTTTTTTCAGCTTTTTAGGCCTCGGCATGCAAGTTGTATTTAAACGCCGGGCTAGGCGTAGATTTGTTTGCAGAAAGGGAATTCTTTGTGTAGTACAATAAATAGGTAAAAACTCGAACAGACAGATAGACAAGCATATGGACAGACGAAGTACCGTGCCTATCCACTTTATTTTTCAGAATCATTATGGCTTTCATCCATGACATCACCTGCTACAGATCTTATTTATTATTTATCGGTTCATTTACAAATCCTTCATTTTTTTTTCTTTTTTTTTACATTTTGACTTGTGCCTTAACTGACTGGAGGAAGTTCGAATGTGTTCCTTAGTCGTATTTCTTCTCCCTGGGCAATCGTTGAGAAAAGCTGATTCGGAAAAGCTGAGGGGAGGACAGGGGCGATATTATCCTTAATGATATTCAACATTAAACAAAAATATTACTATCAATAAAATTGGAATATTTAACAGTAACTGAAAGTCTAGTATATTGCACTTATTTTGCAACTTAACATATGCTTACGATTGTAGAGGACATAATTTTGTGTGTTACATATTTGAAAAATACACCTGCAGTCACGTCACTATGGGTCATAAAATATATAAAGTGACATTTAATGTTTCTTTGCCACATGTTAATATGTGTCGTTGAGATAAAATGAATCACCGGGATATTTACTCAATTGACCATTCTTCTTTAGTGCTCAAAAAAGGAAATCAAGTTTTTATTATAATTTTTATTATATATATATAAGTGAAAACGCTGATCTGATTCAAGACGTGCGAGTAAAGACTGGCTTGAATCAAGCCATGACATGCATTGAAAACCAAAGGAATCTTGTTTCCGGTCAGCGTTGACCGGTCGTTTTAGCTATCAGCTCCGCAAACAAGTGGTTATGATTGTGTGAATACACTTAATAAGCTCCTGAATATATATTTGAGGAACAAATAGAATAGGACGGTAGAGCTCACATTGTAAAAATGATATTGAAATCAATTTTTTTAAAATCTGTATATACCTAATGACAATACGTAAAAATTAGTTCCACAGGGTAGAAAAAAAATAGGGGGGGGGATCCTGGCCTAAAAAAATAGTAAAAACTCTGTAAAAGGGTGGCAGCGGCTGAAACAGGGGGAAGAGGTTTCTCTGGATCCGCTAGACCGCCCCCTCTGGACACGCTTCCATGGGTATGGTTCAATAGATGAAGAACAACGCATACGCCGAGTGCAGCGTATCTATCCAACAATTAATGAAGTAAGGGTGGACATCTTTATAAATGGCTTTTAGATACGTGGGGTAGCTTTGTTGCCTCATGCACAAAATCTGTTTAACGTTCAAAATGAGAATGGCAAGTAGCAACAAGACACAGCAAAAATGATCATTGATAAAAAATTTTTAAATTAACACACAATATGCGAATCACCGTATCTCGATATGCCGTTATATCGATAATATCGCACAACCAAAATAAAATGGATAAAAATGCTGGCAAGTGAGTCTGAGCATAAATTCATTGTTCTAGGCTAGGAAACTGGTTAAGTGTTTTTGAGAGTGATATACATCCTGTCAACTTGAAAGGGATTCACGCATCACTTCAGATTTTTACAAAAATAGAATTTTTAATTTCCAAAGGGAGTGTAAGGGAGATACAAGGTCAGGAATTTAATGGAATAAGTAAGTTGCTCTTGCTGCAGGCAAACCAACCTACTTCGAAAACTGGATACAAAACAGGTATATTATATGTAAACGACATAACAGGTATATTATATGAAAACAACATGTAAGTGAACAACAATTTGGATCATATGCAAAAATGGTAGAAGTATTAGGACGCATTCCAGACAGAATAATAGAGTTTAATGTGGTGTGAACAGCAGTAAATTACTTTCGTGTAATAGGAACCGTAGACATTAAGGAGGAGAAACAAAATCATGCTCAATAGTGTTAATATTGAATATTAAGCAACTCTGAAGCATAATTACTTAGAAGGTACGTGCAGTACAACTAAAGCCTGCGCAATTTTGGACTAGAAAACATCCTGATTGCCAGTTCTCGAGAGAACACTGGGTGATGATTGACAGATGAAATAAGATGATGCAGTGAAGAATACAACATAATATTTGTACTACTAGAATATTGCTACACAAAATGGGTAATCATAACAGTCATTGACCCTTACAAGTGTCCTTTATGCCACCGTGATTTTATATGGAAGATGCTTTGTCTTAGTTGAAGCTCAGGCAACATCGTGAAACACGATATTTATTCAGTGTAGTCAATTGAGGGTGTAGTCTAAGGCATGTTAACAGACACATGCGTTATTTGTATACACATGCATATGTCGTTAAAGTCTCTTGTACGCGAAACGTATAGCTGCCAATGCGAAAAAGATAGGCCCAGAAAAATATATTCCAACAGTATTAAATTTTTCATTTAAGTACTCTAAAATTGTCATGGAATAAGCTGGTCTGATGAAACATTCACAACTCTCCAAGGTAAAAAGGAAGCAGGTTGATATATTTCGATGTAATTTACATTTTGCTAAAAATATGTAGAGGGGAAGAGAAAAACTGCAAACGTAATCAATCACATTTTTGGAGGTAATCGGAATCACCGTAATATTTTTTTTTCTTAAGTACCATAATCACAGTTCCACAAATGAATATATTATAAGGGGCTATTGTTTCCGAGTAGAAGCCGCCCATTCGTTTGCAGTTGTTCTGCCACTCTGCCGTGTTTCTGAACCATAACAATGGTTTTACATGAAACGTGTACGTATGAACGCACGACTGATTAGTAGATTATGGCAGGTGTTTCAAAGTCCCAAAGATAATGAGGACCCTTAGAAGTGTGTGCAATCCCCCCACCCGAACTATTAAAACCATGGTTATCATGGAAAAATACTTCCGAATGTATAAAAATTAACGTAGATGCTAACCTATATAAAACGTAGATCTCAGCCCTTTGTGTCTCTCAACGGAAAAGTGCACCCTATTAAAAGATTCATGTGGACATGTGCTCTGCGCTTGAATTTAAAATCTTTACTTCCTTTTGACATAGAAAAATTCCTTAACAGGCGATATACTGGAAATCGGGTTCAGTGGGGATTACAGGTCGACTCCTGAAAAAGCGTGACAGGCGAAAAATGTTTTGCTGAACATTTGTAGAGGGTTAGGGTTAAGACCTATCAAGACATTTTGGAGGTAATAAGAATCACCATAATATATATGTTCTTATAAACCATTATGACAAAGGATCATTCCTTTTTCCCCACCCATTCGTCTTTATTTGTTCTGTCACTCGCAAGGTGAACTCGTGTTACTGAAGCATGACAGTTTTCATACGTTATACGCAGACACGTGAACACAGGACTGATATTAAAGGAGATTCTGGTGAAGGTCTGTACGCCCTGACCACAGATTCTAGTTTGTTTTTATTTAAAAGATGTACGGATGATATGTTTTTATGTTTCACCGTGCCTACAGACAACGAATTTTAACAAATATATGTGAACCCTCCCGCCCACGCCCACCCCCCCCCCCCCTTTCCTACCCGAATGATGATTAAGTTGTGAGGCATCTTTTTGAAAAAAAAAAACAATTCACGAGTCACATGACTTGGCCGAACTTTTGAAAACATGGTTATCATGGAAACATATTTTTGAATGTGTAAAAATCAACATACCTGTAACCCATATAAAAATTGTCAAACGGTGGTCACATCACTGGACTCAGTGCCCAGTGTTGACCAAACAGAAAAGCCCTCGCATTGAAAGCGGAGTCATGTGGTCTTTGGATTAAACACCTTCATTTCCTTTAGAGGCGTTACAATGGATATGGGGGATCAATGGGGTTTATAGTGGACAGGCGTGACCGCGTATTGCACGGAAATGCCTTTTGGGCAGGACATACGCTCTGGCCACGGTCTTAAAAGGCCAGTGAAAATCCCCGAGGCGCCTCCTGAAAAAGTGTCACAGGCGTGGAGGACCTTGCAGCACAAAAGAAATAGGGGCACCTAATGGGGAAATATTAAAATTATTAATTATTCAGCTTAATGGGGCATAATTCCGCAAAATAAAACTAACTTGTCCAAAGAGCACACCACCGATACGTCTGCCGAATTTTGAGAGTCAAATGAGTACGGAAGCAGGAAAACCGTGGTCTAGAAAAACCCCAACTCCGTATTTATTATAAAGAAGAATATCACTTGTAAGTTATATGCTTATAAAGACAATTTACAAAAAGCAATGCCATAGCTATACTCACCATTCTAAACTATTCAGATTAAACTGAATTCTAAATACGTGTTTACGGATTATATCGCCAACAATTGCAAAATGGAATATATTTTATTATTTTTCATGAAATTTGCTCCTATGGCTGCAGTATAAGTTTCTTTGATCTAATATAACAAAACAAAAGAACTAACATAAGCGTTGATAAAATGTCTATAACGGATTTGATATTCATTGTATGGTTTTTCTGAACATGGGTCTTTGTTTTCTTGACCCTCGAATCAGGAACATATGACATTTATTATTATATGATGGATCATGTTTTAAAATACCGCTCTCATTGATTAACTTTCCCCGACTGTTAGTGAATGTATCATCAACATACCGGCGCCGTCCTTGTTTAGCAAATTCTTTCCGATGATGACGTCATTAACTTAAAAGCGACCAAGGTCCATTATTTTCTAGTATGACGTCAGGTTATAAAAGTAGTAAACTAATTATCACGAAGATCCGGCTGTCTTGCGCCTGTTTGTATCTGTCGACTATTATTTTTATGAACTTTTTAACACCTTGAGCCATTTTCAGGAACATATGTCCTACCTGGGATGAATTTACGTGATTGTTGCGTTTCAATAAACATCCTTACCGTGAGGATAATCTTGTGACACGACTCGGGTGCAGGTTAAAAATGAGAAACCGAAATAACACACGTCTATGAGGAGCTGACAGGTGACTTTCAAAAGCAGCTGAGAATACCATCCACGTTTCAAGAAGTGGCAGATCCAAAGGACCCCCCCCCCCCCCCGTTGAGCTGGAACATCTGTTATTTGATCTATTATTATCCAGTTATTTTTAATAAATTTTCATTTTTTAGTAAAATCTGTTTTGCATATATTATTAAGTTATTAACAGTTTATGATATTCTTATACTAACTAAGAGGATGTTAATGAATATCTCTGTGTTTTGCTCTATGAACTAAAATATAGTATCTTAATGTTTCATCATCTCATCCCCTCCGATCCCTGTCTGTGTAGAGACACTGAACAGTTATCACTTCATCCCGTCCGATCCCTCTTTGTTTAGAGACACTGGAAAGTTATCACCTCATCCCGTCCGATCCCTTTCTGTTAAGAGACACTAAAGAGTTATCATCTCGACCAGTCCGATCCCTGTCTGTATAATGACACTGGAGAGTTATCAACTCATCCCCTCCTATCCCAATATGTGTAGAAACCCTGAAGAGATATCATCTCATCTCCTCCGATCCCTCTCTGTTTTGCCTCTCGAAATTCAGACATCACCACAAACGGATTTTCAGGTACCTTGTATTGACGGTTCAATTCCATGGGAATTGAATGGATTCTATTCTGTTACTCCCGTAGTATTGAACAATCATATGGATTACGCATAATGGAAGGTAAAAAGAGTATTGCGGGTTGAAAACGTAACTTCCCTCATTATCGCAAGAAAGGTTTAACCTTCGTTGTCATATAACAAGTGATAACACGGTATTAACGTTTTATTATTTCGTCGTTTGACCTGATTTCTACGTAGTATCTCTAAGAACATTGGAGATTTGAGACTTTATATTATAAATAGGGATTCAAGCGCTTGAACTGATATTCAGAAAATAATATTTACACATTGGAAAAGGCAATAGGCACAGGCACAGGCGTACAAGGCGTGCGTTCATCATTCATGGACAAAATATTTAATGTAAACCTGGTAAGTGACGAACACTACCTCCAAACTATCACGCCAAGCTACTGATCACGGATAAGAATTCCCATTCTACGCATAGATACATCTTTTGGGTGTGTCTTAACATAATTAATTCGGAGATAAAGACTTGTTCTGCAAATATCGCTCATTCTAGTTATCAACAACAACCGGGTTGTCAACGCGTCACCTGTGACTGGAAATCCCCTGTCACGGTCTAGTTCCGCCGCATGTCAACAGTAGCCTGGTTGTGGTGATCTATCGTGCGAGTTCACTAAACCATGTCATTCCGCTACCAATTGAACACTTTTTAAGAAACCCATTAAATAGACAAGAGGATTGTAGGCCTACTATTAAAAGTATACCATGCCGTACAGTACCTGTTATGAGTGTAAGAAAAAGAGAAAGTCTGTGGCGACCCGAATTGACAATAGCATGTACTGCTTAGAATGTGCAACAATAAAGTGGCCTCAGATATATACACCAAAAAACGGATCTTTGCCAAAGAGCAGCCAGCAGGCTGAAAACAGAGAATCTGGAACTGACCCAATGTCGCAAGCATCAGCTGAATCCAATGATGTAGATTCGGATCATCATCCAGATCTTGATACATCAATGAATGGATCTATTGAGGAAGGTGATGACCCGGAACACTCAAACACTAAATATGTGGTCAATGATGTTTTGACATATATTCAGTTCTATGTTCATAGAAGCACAGCTGAAAACATCAGGAAAGCGGTATGTAGATTTTATACACCAGAGACAATTAAACAAGCAAAAAGAATCCTATGGGAAACAGCCTCTACCTCCGACATTATCGGTAAGAGATATGAGAGGCAAAGCACATCTGTGAGAGAGGCACATGAGGCACATGCAGCCGACATGATAGCAGCCTTCCAGCGCCTAGACAAACGTAAGGACTGGAATATAGTTTCACCCATTGGGACTTAAACAAAGTACCCAAATTTAGTCCCGACGAAACAGATGTGCCGAGCGCAGAGCGAATCAGTGAACATGAACAACGTATAGGTCTGGTAGAACTTAGGTCAGAAACAAATGCAGAGGCAATAAAAACCCTACAGTTCCTGGTGCATCAGCTGCAGAACGAGCAATTCGGAAATAAACCAGCTTATGCAGCAGCCGTCAAGAGATCAGCCCAACCACCAGGTGTTACCCAATCGTGCTCCAAAGACCGATCAAGTGATGATGCATACATGTCCCAGCAGAGAAACCCTATAGCTTCAGAAAGTTATAATCATATCATGATATCACAAAAGAAACAGATGGACAAAACAGACGTTCCGACCACACATGAGCCCAGGGTCCGTGGGGATAATCACAGCTATCGGGAATCAAATACGGGTGATTACTCGTATCAGCGACAGGAAAAACGGCGGCTGGCCCGGAATCAGGAATGTATTCAAGGTAAACGCAATAATACAACCATCAGAAGTGGTGCCAAGTATACTGACTTATTTGTGTCACGTGTTCATGTGGATATAGGCGACGACCAGCTTCGTGAATTTATTTCTGAGGAAGGTGTAAATGTAGAGAAACTTGAACAAATATCACATCCTGACGCACGTATGAAACCTTTTAAACTGACTATAAACACAAAGGACATTACCACGGTGATGAAAGAAGACTTCTGGCCAGATGGAATCTGGTGTAGAAAGTTCTTCAGAAAGAGCAATATCGTGTCTTCAGAGGTGGTTAACAATGCTGGTCATGGAACATCACCTTCATCATGAATATGGCTTCCTTAACACTCGCCTCGTACAACTGTACAGGTGTTTAACATCTCTCAAAGAGACAGTATATTAAACGCGTATTGAAAGAACAACACGCTGATATAATGTTTCTTCAAGAAACCTGGCTACAAAATAGTCAGTTAACATATTTAGCGGACATTGATGAAAATTACAGTTACACAGCCGTATCAGGCATGGACTCTAGCAGGGACATACATTTAGGTAGGCCTAAGGGTGGCGTGGTCATCCTTTGGCGTCAATGCTTGTCCAGCAGGGTAACCATACTTCAGAAAGACCACTCTCGCATTTGTGCTATACTAGTTAATGTGGATGCTACTTTTAATATCCTATTTATTTGCTGTTATTTACCATGTGACACCAGGGCTAGAGATGTTGAAAATGAATTTTTGGAATGCCTGAATGTGGTACAGCAGATAATTGCTAGGAATCCATGTGACGCAGTTGTAATTGCAGGTGACCTAAATGTAGATTTGAGTAGGTCCACGGGTAATGTAAATTACTTAAAGCAATTAGTGCTGGATTAAAATTTATATTTTGTATGGAATCATGAAAAAGCTGAGTGTCAAGCTACATATGAAAGTTATGATAGTAGTTCCGTATCAGCAATTGATCATTTTATATGTTCACGTAATATTTATGATAAACTTGTAAAGGCCAAAGTCATAACTGACGTTGACAATACCTCCAATCATAACGTTATTATCATGGAGATGAACTGTTCACATAAAGGTGTAGATCTAATATGCCACAATAACAATAGAACGGGGGGTATTAACTGGAACAGGGCAACGTCTGATGACAAATTGAACTATAAACGTACATTGAACACCTTACTTTGTAACAAAAGTTTTCCAGCTGATGTTTTTTTACTGTAATAACCCTTTATGTAAAAACAAAAAACACTGTGATTTGATTGAGGATATGTGTAGCGATATGATACAATGCATGTTTAAAGCCTCAAAAGATACAATTCCCACTCATTTACCAAAGAAAAAAAGAAAACCATTCTGGTATGAGATTGCACAACCAGAACGTAAAAAAGCATTGTTGTGGCACAATATTTGGAGAGATAGCGGGCGGCCCCGAACTGGATATGTTGCGGACATCCGACGTAGAACCAGAGCGAACTATCATAGACTTGTTAAAAAGCTTCTGAGGGAGGAAGATAGAGGGCGCTTATGTCGTATGGCAACAGCTGTGACGAAGGACCACTCACGTAACTTATGGACGGAAATAAAAAAAGTTACAGCCACCTCAAAGACGTAATGCCCATATTATTGACGGATTAAACACAAATAAAGATATTTCAAATAAGTTTAAAGATAAATACAATAATTTATATAATGTATGTGCAACAGATTCCAAGGAACAAGGAATTTTAATGGAGACTATTCATGCTACGATTGCACATGATTCCAACATCCTTCATCGAGATCATACCATAACGGTACAGCAGGTAGCAGAGGGAATAGCTATGCTGAAAAAAGGGAAATCAGATGGATTAAATAATTTATACTCTGACAATATCATATATAGTTCTAACCGATGTAACGTTCTACTTTCTTTAATGTATACTGCAATGTTATCCCATGGATATTTCCCACGATGTATAAATAACTCAGTTATTGTGCCTATCCCCAAGGACAGAAATGGAAACCTGAACGACAGCGAAAATTACCGTGGTATAGCACTTAGTAGCTCAATCGGTAAGCTCTTTGAGATCATCATATCTCAGGTATACAATAATTGTTTTCGCTCATCAGAATTACAGTTTGCTTTTAAAGAGAATCACTCCACGACAATGTGTGCTACAGTTTTAAAGGAAAATGTATCTTATTATAGGTCACGAGGTAGTAAAGTGTATAGTTGTTGCCTGGATGCCAGCAAAGCCTTTGACAGACTTAATTTTGGTAAAAATTTTTCCTTACTTATTAAAAAGGGGATTCCTGGGGTTATCGTAAGACTTCTTTATGATCAATATAAAAATCAATCAATATGTGTTGCATGGAATCGTGAGACATCTGATAGTTTCTGTTCACAAAATGGAGTGAAACAGTTGATTGTACGATGTATGTAGAAAATTTTGACAGGGCAGATTTAGAACATATGCTTGCCGTGATATCCACTCAATAAGCAAGCACAACGGCTTTTGACTATGCACACTTTATATTTTTGTTATAAAGCACGACAAATTTCTGCACTTTTTCATGACCATATATATTATAATGTACCATGTATGTACGAAATAAATGATAATAATAATAAAATAATATTAAGATTAATAGACTTTGGTAATTCCATTTCTGAGTTTACTCTGAAATATTAAATGTCTAAATCTGGTTTGAATAAACATATACCATGAAATGCGTTGCACGGACAATAATAGGTGTTTTTATATATAGTATGTATGCTTATAAAAAAAGGTCCCAACTTTACCATCCCAAGCCTGCGAGTCATTGCCCCAGTCTTGAAGATGAATTGACGCAAGTGTTTGTCAGAAATAACATGTTTTGGATATCAATTACAAAGGCTACAAACTTAAATAGAAGGTCGGTGACGTAAAGGAGCGCTCGGGGAACGTTTTCATATTGTAAGTGTTAAACCAAGAAGCTTGTGTGGTTGTATGGTTATGTATTACGTCCTTGGAAAGAATAATAAGAGTTCGTTCGGGTCAACAATTCATGAAGCATGAATTCAGGCAGGTGAGTGAATATAGACCTGAAAAGCTCACGGTTATAAAATGGATTAAATAACGACAGGTTGAGCCTTCTGGGCTATTCTTAACACCATGCACATCAATCCTGAATTCCAGAAGGTTAGATAATTACATGGCGTTCTTATAATATGGTTACACTCATACTCATTGCAAAAGCCAGTGCAACCAACAGGACATGTCCTAATATGAACATATGACCTTTGGCAAGGCCATACTGATTCCTTTTGAACCTAGGTGGTGCCTAGATGAATCTTCGGGACCATTCCTTGATGAAAACAAGCTAGTTTAAATAATATCACAATAATATTTCATTCAATATGTTATGGGGGAAACCGGGTAAAATAGGTTTGCGATCAGGAATGTTAATGACCCATAAAATACTATATTTCCAGACGATGTAGACAGGACTGTAGATAACTTCGTAAAGAGAATGTTTTATTCTTCGTTAGTAGCTACGTCACCAACAGGCGAGTTATTTGTTAAAAAATATGTTTCAACATTGGAAGGCTTCATATTTGCGAGGGTTTCATATTCGCGATCTTCGTAAAAGGGAAATTATAAACGAAAACATAGGTCGTGAATGAGACACCCAATCACATCGGAACAGTCATTTATACAGTAGAGTCACTGGAATACCAGGTACATTGTCCATTTAAAATGTCGATGAATTGTTTTAAAATCAGATTAGATTGTTTATATTATCTATAAAAAGGGAAGAATTAGTTCTTTTTTTTTATATTCCTTTGGTTATTTCCATATTCTTCCGATTTGCAATAATATAAAAAAGGGGAATTGCCCTGTATTTGACCAAACGAAAGATGAGACTGATATCCTCACAAACATTAAAAAAGAAGAAATCGAGAAAAATTATCTTTGCGAACATGAAGCAAAACACCAGCTTTAATTTATATCGATAATCGGACACAGAGTCAGGGCTGATAAAATTGTAACTAAGAGTAGATTTTTTTAAATATAACTTGGCAACAAGGTATATTTTGCCGGAAAACTATTTAATCCCTTGAAAGTCTAGTTTGTGCAAGATAATCGTAAATTACAGTTGACAGAACTATCGGCTCATTCCCCAAAGAACGTAGTTAATGATATGACTCGGCGTATAGGAGTCAGTGGCGGCAGTCTGTCGATAATCTAAACCATTCATGTTTCCAAGCACACCATAAAAAATATCACGACCGTGAGGGGAGCTGACCTGTCAGATAGTACCGATCTGGCGAAGAAAACTGGAACATTAAGACTGGTCAAAGAATAAAATAGAATATATATATATATATATATATATATATATATATATATTATTTATCTTAGCTATTCCATATTGATAATATCACTAGGCCTGCAGCTTTCTTTAAATTAAAGATATGGTTGATATTTTTCATACTACTACTATTAATAGATGAGTACATTACCCTCCTACTAACAGATGATTATATACTACCATTCTATTAATAGATGATTACATACTACCCTTCTACTAATAGATGATTACATACTACCATTCTACTAATAGATGATTACATACTACCATTCTACTAATAGATGATTACATACTACCCTTTTACTAATAGATGATTACATACTACCATTCTACTAATAGATGATTACATACTACCATTCTACTAATAGATGATTACATACTACCATTCTACTAATAGATGATTACATACTACCCTTCTGTTAACAGAAAATTATATACTACCCTACTACTTATGGATGATTACATACTACCCTTCTACTAATAGATGATTACATACTACCATTTTACTAATAGATGATGACATACTACCCTTCTATTAATAGAAAATTATATACTACCCTTCTACCAATAGATGATTACATACTACCCTACTACTTATAGATGATTATATACTACCCTTCTACCAATAGATGTTTAAATACTACCCTACTACTAATAGATGATTACATACTACCCTATATACTATATGTTTAAATACTACCCTACTACTTATAGATGATTATATACTACCCTTCTACCAATAGATGTTTAAAATACTACCCTACTACTAATAGATGATTACATACTACTAACAGATGATTACATACTACCCTTCTACTAACAGATGATTACATACTACCCTTCTACTAATAGATGATTACATACTACCCTTCTACTAATAGATGATTACATACTACCCTTCTACTAATAGATGATTACATACTACCCTTCTACTAATAGATGATTACATACTACCCTTCTACTAATAGATGATTACATACTACCCTTCTACTAAAAGATGATTACATACTACCCTTCTACTAAAAGATGATTACATACTACCCTTCTACTAATAGATGATTACATACTACCCTTCTACTAATAGATGATTACATACTACCCTTCTACTAATAGATGATTACATACTACCCTTCTACTAATAGATGATTACATACTACCCTTCTACTAATAGATGATTACATACTACCCTTCTACTAATAGATGATTACATACTACCCTTCTACTAATAGATGATTACATACTACCCTTCTACTAAAAGAGGATTACATACTACCCTTCTACTAATAGAGGATTACATATTACCTTTCTACTAATAGAGGATTACATACTACCCTTCTACTAATAGATGATTACATACTACCCTTCTACTAACAGATGATTACATACTACCCTTCTACTAACAGATGATTACATACTACCCTTCTACTAACAGATGATTACATACTACCCTTTTACTCACAGATGATTACCTACTACCCTTCTACTAACAGATGATTACATACTACCCTTCTACTAATAGATGATAACATACTACCCTTCTACTAATAGATGATTACATACTACCCTTCTACTAATAGATGATTACATACTACCCTTCTACTAATAGATGATTACCTACTACCCTTCTACTAATAGATGATTACATACTACCCTTCTACTAATAGATGATTACATACAACCCTTCTACTAACAGATGATTACATACTACCCTTCTACTAACAGATGATTACATTCTACCCTTCTACTAACAGATGATTACATACTACCCTTCTACTAACAGATGATTACATACTACCCTTCTACTAACAGATGATTACATACCACCCTTCTACTAACAGATGATTACATACTACCCTTCTACTAATAGATGATTACATACTACCATTCTACTAATAGATGATTACATACTACCCTTCTACTAATAGATGATTACATACTACCCTTCTACTAATAGATGATTACATACTACCCTTCTACTAATAGATGATAACATACTACCCTTCTACTAATAGATGATTACATACTACCCTTCTTCTAATTGATGATTACATACTACCCTTCTACTAATAGAAGATTACATACTACCCTTCTACTAATAGATGATTACATACTACCCTTCTACTAACACATGATTATATACTACCCTTCTACTAATAGATGATTACATACTACCCTTCTATTAATAGAAAATTATATACTACCCTTCTACCAATAGATGATTACATACTACCCTTCTACTTATAGATGTTTATAAACTACCCTACTACCAATAGATGTTTAAATACTACCCTACTACTAATAGATGATTACATACTACCCTACTACTAATAGATGATTACATACTACCCTACTACTGATAGATGTTTAAATACTACCCTACTTCTAACAGATGATTACATACTACCCTACTACTAACAGATGCTTATATAGTTCCCTATAAATGAAACATGATTATATACTACCCTTCTACTAATAGATGATTACATACTACCCTTCTTTTAATAGAAAATTATATACTACCCTTCTACCAATAGATGATTACATACTACCCTACTACTAATAGATGATTACATACTACCCTACTACCAATAGATGTTTAAATACTACCCTACTACTAATAGATGATTACATACTACCCTACTACTAATAGATGTTTACATACTACCCTTCTATTAATAGAAAATTATATACTACCCTTCTACCAATAGATGATTACATACTACCCTACTACTAATAGATGTTTAAATACTACCCTACTACTAATAGATGATTACATACTACCCTTCTATTGATAGAAAATTATATACTACCCTTCTACCAATAGATGATTACATACTACCCTTCTACTAATAGATGATTACATACTACCCTACTACTAATAGAAGATTACATACTACCCTACTACCAATAGATGTTTAAATACTACCCTACTACTAATAGATGATTACATACTACCCTATATACTATATGTTTAAATACTACCCTACTACTAATAGATGATTACATACTACCCTATATACTATATGTTTAAATACTACCCTACTACTAATAGATGATTACATACTACCCTATATACTATATGTTTAAATACTACCCTACTACTAATAGATGATTACATACTACCCTATATACTATATGTTTAAATACTACCCTACTACTAATAGATGTTTACATACTACCCTATATACTATATGTTTAAATACTACCCTACTACTAATAGATGTTTACATACTACCCTATATACTATATGTTTAAATACTACCCTACTACTAATAGATGTTTACATACTACCCTACTTCTAACAGATGCTTATATAGTTCCCTATAAATGAAACATGATTACATACTACCCTCCTACTAATTCATAATCACACACTACCCTTCTACTAATAAATGATGTTACAGGTGCCCTTTTTATTGTGTGACACGGGCGTAACTCGTGTTGTGGCGCTCTTGCCTGACCGCGTGTTGCCCTCTCGGTTTAATCCGTACTGGTAAAACTCTCGTTGTCAAGCTAGCTCGGGGCTTTCTCGCCTGGCAGAGCCGGGGCGAGCTCACGTGTGAACCCTGATATGTTGAGACACGGCAGTTGTTGTTCTGGTATGTTATTTGAATGTATGTACTGTGTATACATTTTAAAGAACTTGTCGCTGTGGCGTTGGTGGTATCCAGGTACTTTGCACTTTGTTTATTAGGCTGTGTGATTATATTGATTTGATGTTATACTGTAATTATACTGTGTAATTGTATTGATTTAGTGAACTGTCTTAGGGTTGTTTTAAGAATAAATTATAGTTATTTGTTAACAAAAAAAATACTGACTTCTTTATTCATTCCCCTAGACATTTCACGCTGCCTAGTGTTACAGAATCTGATTTTTTTTATCTCCATTTCAAAATTTGTTTTCGTCATGCATACGTGATCTGTTGATATTAGGTTCCGTAACAATGATTGTATACTACCCTTTTACTAATAGATAATTATATACTACCCTACTACTAATGGATGATTACATATTACCCTACTACCAATAGATGTTTAAATACAACCCTACTAATAACAGATGCTTATATACTTCCCTACAAATGACAGATGATTATATACTACCCTACTACTAATAGATGTTTAAATACAACCCTACTACTAATAGATGATTATATACTACCCCACTACTAATTGATGTTTAAATACTACCCTACTTCTAATAGTTGATTATTTACTACCCTACTTCTAATAGTTGATTATTTATTACCCTACTTCTAATTGATAATTACATACTACCTTACTACTAATAGATGATTATATACTACCCTACACCTATAGATGATTTCAAACTACCCCAAAACTAATAGATGATTACATACTACCAAACTAAAAATAGATTTGTTATGTTTCACGTATATGTTCACAATGTTCTTACTACTAAATAACTCCTATAGTCAAAGAAGCCGAGTATGTTATGGTGGTAAAAACAGTTTCTACATGTAAAGGAATGTTTAAAAAGCGCCAAGAAAACAGGGTTCGTGCTGGATAAATTTAATCCAACGTACCCATGTGCCGATCGGAATGATTAAACGTTACTGAAACAAGTTCAAACGCACGGGTAATGTCATATATGGGGTATGAAGTATTAGAGCGAGTCTTATCTCTGGTTTGTCCCGTCAGGCATGCAATGGCTCAAATTAGTTTCGTTTGAACGGGGAAGAAGAACCCAAACTTGCACCGCCATGCGGCAAATTGCCTCACTCACGGAGAGAAACCTTGCTTCAGAAAGCACGGCCTATGCAAAATTGTTGAAAATAAAAGCAATTTTAGATCAAGGAACTCCCTCCACGTCATTACAGAAGGTTTCTATTCAGGACCAAGCTTATGACAGCGACAGGCGTAATGTTCACCTTTTCGCTTTTAGGAATAATAACCAATTGACTTGGTCGCGTTACCGTTTTCCACCGTCTTCTCGCCTCTTTCAGCCCCCGGTACGTGCGAAAGATAACGATAGAAGTTCCATCACCGCATGAAAGACGGTTACGAATTTCTTTTTCCTGGTAATATGCAGTTAAATAAACGAAGGCTATAAGGATTATACAGTAGCTAGTTGACGATGTCTTTATTAGGTACTGAAGTTTTAGTTTTGGGATTAGAAAAGTTTCTTTAATGTTGGATTTTTAATGAGTGGCCATTAAAGGTCCTACACGGGAAGGGGGTGGTAAGAAAACCAATAAGTAAATGTAAAACCAACAACTTGTTTATTCCACGCCTCCAATACGTTTAGCAATTTCAGTTTTTGCAACCGGTTTATAATAACGGTGACTATTTTGATATTAATAACATAAGTAGTTGCAAATGCAGCAGATACACTATACTGTAACATTTATTACAGTTGCAAAGTGGCCATTGTTGTTAGAGAACAAAACTGAAGTCGCAGATGCAAGAATCTTCGAATAGGAGAACAACCGGTAAAAGTTAATAACCAATGACTGAAGTCGGAATCACGAGCTGTATTTAAATATTCCGTATAATAGTTGGCACAAACTTCATCAGTCATCTTATCTTTCCTGAGAATTGTGAAATTGTAATTGCATTTACAATCTGGCGATTCTAAAATAGAAGGGAGGTGAAAAGTAAGTAGTATGGAAAGTGATATTTAACTGACCCATTATCTTTTCCATAATACTTACTTGCAATGATAACGAAACGTGATTTGAAAAACAGATTGGGACAGTATGTCTACATTGTGAATGACGTACTGGCATACTCAAACGACAAATTGGATGAAACTGGTTCGTTTCAGGGCTCTCCAAATACATGTATATGAAACCCTCTATGATATCATTATTACTAGCTGGTTATTTCCCCTATACAGATTTGTATAAAATTATATATAAGCATAGAAAAAAATTGAATTAAACATATAATAAAAAGAATATTTCCAATAAAAGTATTAACAATTATGTTTTTTGTATAATTTTTATAACAAATAGTTGAATTCAAAAATGTGTTTAAAAAGATTCTATTTTTGAAACCATGTGTATGTCAGTTTAAATAATATTTCAGGAACAGGGACCATGAAATATTGTGATTGAGCAACAGCGTGGCCGTAAACTACGACTAGCTCCACCTTACAGTACAGTCGAGCTCGAGAGGAAACAAGTGTGCGACCTTTAAGCGGTGGAGCGGAAGGGAACGACTGTGGAGGACAACAGGTCCATTGTGTTACAGAAGGGGAACTCTTTATTATTTAAACTACGTTTAGAACTTGTATTTTAAAGATCACTCTCTCGTTATAGTACATAAAAAAAATCAAAACCCAAGCTTTGGAAATCGCGTCCGGAGATCACTGTTAAAACGCAGTTAAAAGCAGTTAAACGTGGTATGCATCGGGGGAATTAATTTTCTTTAATTATAATCTTGTTTAACATGAACATGAACATTTATAATTCCTCATGGTGCACGTGCATCTTTTATTCGATGCTACATCACAAAATATACAACTTTTCCCCGGCCTAGATATGTAACAAATGCGAAGCACATTTGCATTTTTGGTAAACATTTCCCTTAACCTGTGTTTCCATGTATCCACAAAAAACGTATCCGCAAAAGACATACGTACGTTTCATAGTGCGCTGTCCGCAAAAACTGTTTCCATAAGTACGTACGTTTTTCTTGCGGATACCCTTTCACGTGACTCTTTTGAAACTGCAAGGACGACAGGCAGGAAGTATAGTGTAGTCGCTCATGTGCCAAAATCCCAATCCCTTAGGAATTGTATGCCCAAATTGAGATAACACTTGTTTTCACTTAATTTTGTTGTAAGCTGATGGAAAATGTTAGGTAACAAATTTTATCAATCCCCTGACCCCCCAAAAAAATCAAAGATGGCCGCCATCATAATAAAAAAACTAGATATGGCTTTGATATTGTAACTATCGCATCAAAATGAATAATATTGGATCGAATTATAAGATTTTGAATGTGTACTGGTAATACCAACTACTCCAGGAGCTGTCCAAAGGTTCGGGAGGGTATTCAAGGTCAAGGTCAAACTTATTTGCCAACCTTCGATCTAAAGAATAACATTAGACATCTTGGGTACTACGCTGTCATTTATTATGTGATAAGGTTTTCAAATAGTCAACAGTATTAATAATTGTCTTGTCAGAATAAACCATAAGGACGATAATAAAATACATTACACTAAGATACTGTCATATGGTTTTCAAATGGACCTTAAAGGTGCCCATTCACCTACCTTTTTGAAAGATAATTTGTGATTTCTGGCTTCCCTTTGTATATATTAATGATCTTAAGGTAATTCTTGTTTTCGAAAATTCTTATAATACTTCCGTGAAGGATGTATGAACTTGTTAATCAACAACATGTTTGTAAACACAGCAATGTTGACAAAGGGGGAGAAAATGTAACTTAACATGGTATGTTGCATATATGCGGAGGCCCAAAATTTGTTGTAAAACGTCATTTGCAAAACTCTCGCCTTTCCGACTTGCTGTCCGATGCCATTTTAGAATTTGTTTTTTTTAAGGGGTCCCACATATTATAAACACGTTGATATAAACTAAACAAGCAGCCTATGTGCGTGATATCAACGTTTTCTGGCCTATTTTTAATAAAATCTCAAAGGAATTACCTTTAGTTTTAAAAGGTCAGATAGGTGATCTGGCCCCTTTAAAACATAATATTGATGTGCGTATTGCATATTTCACATATTGCTGATTCTCTGCTTATATATTGCTAAGTATTAATCGTCAACAGTATTAATGGGAAACAACCATTTTGAAATTTATTTGTGTGGATAGTAAAAAAAGATTAAAACAGCCTTGTTGATCCTGATACAGGAACAATCTATGGCATGTTAATTATTCCAGACGCCTGGTACACTTCGAGGAGCTTCAGTAGAAACCTTTGTCTGAATACCTTTGGAGTTTACCTGAATATGGGTGGAAATAGGTCAGCTATTATTGTAATTGTCACAAAAAGATTGAACAAGTAAAACAGAAAAATATGCTGCCCTGACAAAAAGAAGACAACACATCCGCACGTGCGCAGGGTCATACTGGTGCGGTCCATAAAAAAATAATAAGGGTGTACATGTAAATGGCATCTGGCTAATTCAAATACTTGTACCTTTAAGAACCCCGTAGGTGAATGTCGGATATTCGGGACCAAGCACCTCAAGATTTAGATACCACTCCCACAGATGATAATATCAGGAATCACTATCAGGTCTGCATCACCGGCTTCTGTGGCTCAAGGGTGGAGCGCAGGACTCAAAGCCGGGAGATCGTGAGTTCGAATCTCAGCCGAGGCGGTGAGGTTTTTCACGGTCGGCCCCCACCCAGGGTGAGCGCTCTGCAGGCTTAATGGGAAGGTCGTGCCCAACGGCCGTGTTTCACTCACAAACGAGTGCGCCTTTCGGGGGTCCTCGGTGGTATGATTATCAACCCAGGGCCCGCAGCTGCAGTAGTCACCGGGCCTGGTTAACGCCAGGATATAAAATGAGAGGAGGTAGCGTGTGATACTGCCCTGTCACGTTGTCCGAAACCGGAATGGAAATCTGCAGATGTACATATACTTAGTTAAGCTAGCATTAAAAATATGGAGGCGGTAACCTCCAACAACAAAAAATATTTAAAAAAAAAACAAAAAAACTATCAGGTCTGCATCGACCAGAAGATGCGCGTGCACAGGAAAACTAGAATACCACAGCAGCTGGTCATAAGATACGCTTACAACGTATTGGAATAACATTGAGATGGGCAGTGTAATATATAAGAATAACTGTTTCAAATGACCGTATATATGTATGATGTTAAAGTCAACATAAATGTATCTTGAACATGGTTGAAATTATGTATTTTATGTCAATCCTAAGGCACAGCGATGCCTGAAAGACAGTCACTGGGGACATTGGAAATACTTGTTTTTCTGCTACAGTCCTATTATATAAATTATTTGGTGAAACCCTTGACCATGCAACTACGGAGGCCGATGATGCTGTGTCAGAGAATTAGTGTTAAATTTGGCAATCTGCGCCGCTCTTCTTGAATTCGAGAAACAATGGAAGATCTCTGGTGAAGGTTCCCTCCTTAATTTGGAAACGCTCCTGCATGTTTCTTACCTGTTATATATGTTGGTAATATCGTTGGTAATATCGGGGGATTAAAGACATTGAAATTCAAAAATATGTTAAAATTTGTCAATTCATGAATCAAAACACCTGTAATAACACGGTAGTATAATCGCATGATAAAGCCTCAAACATTTTCTCCCCAACGTATCTCTATGCACACGATATGAAAACCTTGATATAAATAATGCCGCCTGTATAGGGAGAAAATTTTAAATATGCAATTTTAGGAAGAACATTTTGAGGCATTATTCACATAAGATATATGAGGTTTTTGTGCTCAACAATTATTATTCTATTAAATGTCTTTGGATTATGTGGTTAAACCTAAGTGGGGCTTAACTTTAATATTTATATTTTTACAAGTTCAAAATCAGAATATAAACTGCACGGCCCATACATTCAATTGTATGTTACATATTGATTCATGTGTTTCCAAGTTAAACACTCACAAATAATCAAACAAATTTAATTTTCGTGGTAAAATAATTGATGTGGAAGTCTATGTTTAATTTTGCAAATATCATGACTTCTGCAGTCTAGGCAGAACACTTGTAAGAGTATGAGCCGACACCAACCCAGACTGGGCGCCCTACAGACTAACGCGTAACGGGAAGGCTCTGCCTCACTGAGACCTGAGTGCAATTTGGGGATTCATATTATACCCTGGTTTTATGACCATGCAGGATGCAATTTAGTGAAGACCCACTGCCTAAGTATACAAACATTTAGATGTTATCTTCACGGAGGAAATCACACATACGTCAATTAATAATTTGATTGCTGGGGAATAAAAATAAAATCTAAAAACAATAAAAAATCACGAATGAAATGGAAAAAAGTCAAATAACATGAAGGTGTTAGCGGTCAACGGGCGGGGGGGGGGGGGTTTTCCACTGGAAACTGCCGATGGTTTACATTATTGTGACATTTGCATCCCCTGGTTGATGCACACTCGAAAGTGATTCCATCCAGGCGTAATGGGAAGGTCGTGCCCAACGGCCGTATTTCACTTTCAAACGAGTGCGTCTTTCGGGGGATCCTCCGTGGTATGACCCAGCAATGGGGATGATTACGCACCCAGGACTCGCTGGTGCAGTAGTTATTGGGGCTTGGTGAACGCCAGGATATAAAATGAGAGGAAGCGTGTGATACTGCCCTGTCACGATGTCCGAAACCGGAATAGAAATCTGCAGGTGTACATATATGTAGTTAAGTTTGCAATAAAAAATGGAGGCGGCTATCTCCACCAAAAAAAATTATTAAAAAAAGATTCCATCCGTGGTGTTTGCCTTTATGCCCGGATCTACATGGTCCGTTTTATCCAACAAGTGCACCGTAGAGATATTTGTATTCCCATAATATACAAATTTTCCTTTAGGAATAATGCATACTCATATGCCATTTTACAATGCATAAGTGCCTTCTTTTCTTGTGATCAAATATGGCTGATTAGTTTTTTATGTGCATTATTTGTCTCTTTTTAGCTTTTAGAAGTACCTTATCTATAACTTGTTCCAATTAGACCTGTTTCAGCTCATATTCAGATAAACTTAATAGAAATATAAATATCCAGACGACCCCCTGTTCTATACAAGGTACTTGGAATATTTTGATATGACATGAATATTTTTGTATCAAGACCACCAACAAGGATTTTGGAATCTTGAAATTTCCCATATAACCACACAAATGGATTCTATTTTTTTTTTGGTAATATGGTAGCCACGTAGACCATGTAATACTACTTTGAGAATATCAACAATATAAAAAAGAGCTCACGAGCATGAATTTCACAAGGTCTATTTCCTTGTGATAACCATATCACATAACATATGACAGAGTAGTGCCCAAGATATTTTTATGCTTTAAATATTAGTACATACATTTGACTTTGACCTTGCGTACCCTCTGTGAGCTTCTGACAACTCCTAATTAGTTGCAATTAACAAAACACATTAAAAAAAGTATAAATAGATCCAATTATCTACTATAATTAAGTTTAGTCATTATCTCTATGTTAAGATTGCCATGACGGCCATTTTAGATTCCCTGGTGTCACAAAGCTCATAAAAACTCTTATTTAGTTGCAATCAACAGAAAACATTCAAAAACGTATAAATCGATCCAATATCATTAAGTTTTACGCGACAATTACAGTAAAATATAGCATAATCTCTATGTTAAGACTGCAGTGGTGGCCATCTTGGATTCCTTGAGGTCACAGGGTTCATAAAAAAATTATAACCTGCATTCATTCATCAGCTTAAGTGCAAATAAAATGAAAGCAAGCACTATTTTATTCAATTCCTAAGAATTCCTAAGAAAACCTGCAAGTAAACTTTATTCCCAACACCCAATAATTCTCATGGGTGAAGGCGGCCATCTTGGATTTTCGGTGTAAGAGGGATCTGAAAATTTGTAACCTAACATTTTCCATTAGTTCATATCTTGTTTATGCTAAATCAGTCATTTTCACAATTTGGGCAGCAAATTCCTACGGAAATACACACCCGTCTGCACTAGAAGGTCAATAATATCTTATCACACCTGGCGCTGGGGCACTGTTGGGAAATGTATCGCTCACCGATCCGTTCCGATGCTGTTCGTTTTTGCGGATAAGCAAGCGGAGCACGTTAAAACGTACATATGGGAACAGTTCATCACAAAGAGGGATCCGATTTTTGCGTATGAGACGTACGAGATTTACGGATGAATGGAAACACAGCTTCATGCCAACGGTTTAAAATGAAATATACATGTTTGAAATGTACATGTGCAGCATTCCATCACCCGGAGTGCGACTGAAATGTGTAGGCGTTTCTGGCATGACGTCACAAGTCAACCAGTGCTTTAAAACACAACGAATGACCACATGCAGGCGCTTGATTTGCTATGGCATGGCAACCGAGGACGGTTGATGGTTGATATGTCTTCTACTGGAGTCTTCAGATGGTGACACCGCTGATGTAACAATGGTTCAGCCCGTCGCGCATGTACTTCAAATTTAGCCTGAAACCGGGGCTTCTTTCCTGCCTATCTCGAATATAAAGTTAGTAATAAAGAGATAAACCATATAGTGTAAAAAACGCTAGAAGAAATGTCAGATAAGTTATAGTTATAAGGAAAAGTCTAAGAAAAGTAACAAATTTAATCGAAATCCATACTAATAGCAATTCAAGCGCCTGTTGTATGACATACCGCGGGTAGCCAGGCTGATGAAACGCGCAACCAGTGACCAAACAAAGCGGCTACCGTCATCTTCATTTTACTGTTTCAACCCAAAGAAACGCTGTTCATATTGGGGTTTGAAAATGCGAAGTTTGCACAACAATGATAACATATCCATATCCCATAAGCAAAAATTGTTTTAATACCAATATCAGTGTACCACAATTTTTGAGAGGTATATATATGTACATTAATTGAGGTAAGCCTTAATCAAAGATTGTAACAAACGTATTTTCTGCCATTTTAAAAAGCCCGAAAAATTTGAAGGGATTACCAAAGAAAGGTATGGTAAACATGCCTCACTACATCTGCTAAATATGTAATGTTTGTTTTAGTTGATAAAGAGATATACTGGGTAATATTTACCAAAAGTATTTAAATTGTGTATAAAAATATTTGAACAACTTAAATTTCGATAATAATTGCATACCATTGCTTCTGTATATGTGGTTGTCTTTATTGTCTGCCAAAATATTTATTATTCTGTATTGAAAGCAAATATAGTTAAATACCTCTTTTTAACATTCGATGGTGCAGGTAACTGCCTCTATGTTCTAATGCTAACTGAACTAAGTATATGTACATCTGCAGAATTCCATCCCGGTTTTGAACTACGTGACCGGACAGTATCATACGCTTCCTCCCATTTTTATAGCTTTGCGTTAACCAAGCCCGGTGACTACTGTACCTGCGGGCCCTCCGGCTAATTCGTCTCAGTTCCTGAGTCATACCACCGAGGAACCCCAAAAGGCGCATTTTTATATATGAGTTAAACATGGCCGTTTGGCACGACCTTCCTATTAAGCCTGCAGAGTACTCACTCTGGGTCGGGACGACCGTGATAAATCTCACAGCCTCGGCTGAGATTCGAACTCACGATCTACAGGCTTTTAAAACGCATATCATGCCAAAATATTTTAAGAAAGATGATTTGATATATGTCGGTAAATATAGAAAAAAATAGATGTTTGTAATCGGCTAGCGATCACTGGAACCTTGACGCCCTTAAGCGAGAGATAATCGGGAGTCAGCTACGGAGAGTATAACAATGGAAATTAGGTCAAGTTTCGAAGAATATATCAGGTGAAAGTTCTAACACTAATATTGTGCCCAAAGGTCTGTTTTTTAAATATGTCATATGTGAGATCTAGCACTAAATCTAACAGAAGAAAGAAAAACAGAAAAAAAAGAACCCTAAAAAACGGAGAAAAATTGTATTTAAGGCCAAAATAAAAAAAGGTATGGTTCTCAGGCACTTTTTTTTCAGAAATCAATGCGGGCGGGCGCTTTTTTTATTCTAAATTTTTTGGTATGTTTCGATAAAAATGTCAAATGATAAGGGAAAAGCATGAAAATAATAGTTTTATTTTACTAAATAAGTAAAAGCACTACAAAACAAAGGAAATTGCATGGTTTTTTCTTCTTGAAAGAAATGTCGGAGAGGCAGCAGCTGTTTAAAATTGGAAAGTTTTTATTGAAAATCAAAATAAACATTTTTGATGCGGGGGTTTAAAATTGATGCGGGCGGTGCCTGAGAACCATACCTTTAATTTTTTTGGCCTAATGGTTTTGTACTCAGGGGAACCTGAGAGGTTCCGCCCACAAAGAATGTAACTAAAATATTGATATAGTGATAAACTCATCAACCCTTATAACAAGTGTTTCCTTACCGCTTAATGACTTAATGGACAAGGGGGTTACACTCCTTAAATATTAAATGTTTTTTGCCCCCTAAATATCTCAATCAGGTACATATTTAACGGGGGTTTACACATTAAGTTAGTATTAATACCCCTCCCTTGATATGTAGTGTGGAACGTCCATTCCATCTAAACCAATTTCCTGACTTTTTGACTTTTGCTTATTAACCATAAATTTAGCTGTTTAACAGCTCCTGAACAACTCCACGATCAAGATGTAACTGACACTGACATCCCATTCGGTGATTCAAATATTGTTCTATTTTTGCAACATAAACTACATTCAGTGAAAGTTCCCTCGGGTATTATCCTAATAAACTAACAGTCATTTCAACATTATTCAAAAGGATTTCCTGGATGAATTGGGGGATTAACCATTATTGCAGGCTGACATATGAAATGAGTGCAAAGTGCACGAGGGTCACATATTGTTCACATTTATTGACCTTGCAAGTAGGCCAGTGACTGGGTCAAAGGTCAGGTCGAACATGCTTACATCCGTCACTAACAGCAGGGTTTATTCATGTCTCGCAAAGGGCCCGTCATAACTCAATGTTTGTTTGCTACATAACAAACACAAGAAAGAGTATAATAACTGTTTTAAGGAAGGGTTACTTAGCAGATTCCAAGACAATACACAAGCCAAGCCGGATTCAGACAGTGCGGGGGTTGTTATATATATTACAAAACCTCTACCCCCTCAAAACATACAAATATTAAATAAAATAGTTTAATTTCAAAGCACGTTTTGGGAAAATATTGTTAAAGGGGGTGGAAGCCTTGCAATTTAATCCCCATATATGAATAAGTCACACCTGAAGGGCCGCCCGGGCACATTGAAAATATATTATAATCAGAATCTGTATATGTAATAATATGGAATTGCAGTCGAGAAGCGCAGTACTGGGCGCTGCCATGACAGCTTCTGTAGCCGTGAACTGCCCCGTGATAAGGCGACATAACACGGGACTATGACGCGGTGGGAACCCAAACACTGTCACTTCCGGTGCACGTGTATTACTTGAAGCCTTGTAAAATCCTTCAAATTATCAACTACAAAATCAAAGATGCCTCAGTGTCAAGCTGTCGATTATTCCAACCGTCGAGTGAACACTACGAGGATTTCTTTCTTCATGATCCCTTATTGCCGCAGAGACCCGAGTAAACGGGAATTAGCTCAAAAAGGCTCCACAACATCGGTTGGGGCGTGGCAACCGGTGCCATGCAGTGGTCACCCATCCTTTCGGCAAGGACTGGGGTTTCTGCATTGGAAATTTTACTCAAGACTACCTAACAAATACAGCACTAACGACGGACAAGAAGAGTATCAGATGTTAACAGCTGAGGCATGATGCAATAACAGCTTTGTTTGGGTACAAGATCCAAGATGTGGACAGAGGTCCTGACCTCGCCCGGCCGTCAAGCGGACGAGAGCAAAAGCAGGCAAGTGCCATCACGTCTCTTAACAGTTAACAAGATCTCGACAGTTACTGAAACTTTTTATGTTTTTCGTGTTTTTTAGACATTTAAAAATTAGCATTGTATGAGGCTTTTTTATCAAATTTCCTGGCAATTTGCACACGCTGCGGTCATATTTTCACCTTATGTTCCCATCAGCCGCTGGGGGGGGGGGGGGGGGGGGGGATTATTCTTTCGCGGTCCTTTTGCAAAAAGTGAGAAATAATTCTGTACTCTTGAAAAGGTGAATTTCATGTTCAGAAAAAAATTATCTGAACAATTATTAAAGGGAAGGACAGATAAAAGGTATCTGGGAAGTCTTAGAATATTTCTTGTTAACATTAACTTTTGTCAAATGTCGATTAGTATCAAACTCGACACTCGTTTTTTATAAAGGATTGACTGGCAGGAGTCAGAAACTTGGTCTGCTCCCCAGATCAAACATACTTTTTATTATTTACAATTTTTACACAGGTGAACATTATTTTGTATTGATTTTTTATTAATTAAATAATATACATGTATAAATACATTCGCTATTTTTTACCTCTCCTCAGTGTCATTTTCTTTATGCAAGAACATAAAAACTGTATTTTAATGTTACTTATGACATGCAAACAATATCAGTATTATAAATGTATAAATATATATATATACACGCACACAAAATTATAGTTTACCGTCTTATAATACTGAGAGTAGACTTTCTCAATATAAATATATAAATGTTGTATATTCATGCTACTTCTGACACACAGACAAACATTTTTAAATAATATACATTGATTGGTAGATCAGTAAATATCACTGTATGTAACACTATTCTGTGGTTAATGGTTATAATATTATTTTTATTGCAGGGCTTCCCCCACTTCTTTGAAACCAGGGTACATGTCATCTGGATCTGGATCTGGCTGCAGCACTTCTTGATGGCAGAGTGATTCTGTTTGCCCTGCCCAGATATTGCCAATGTGTATCCAGGCTGGCAGTTGTCTGAAAGCCATTAAAGTTTTAATAAATGTATGAATACAAGAAAACTGCAAGACTATTATTAAAGTTCATTTGTATATTGCTATGAGCTTCACTGCTTATTCCCCTTTTCATGCTTGTGAGAATCTTTTTATCAAGTTTGCAGCTGCATGAATGAAGAAGCTTATCTCATAAAGTTATGAATACTCATTTTAAGTATGGTATACATAATATACGACATATTTCATTTGCGGTAGTTTAATAGTTAAACTTGAATGGGACAATATAATAAAAAATATTTATTTACATGCATTCAATGATACAATACATTACCGGTATATCCATAGTTGCACAAATAATTTTTAAAAAGTAAAAAGGGAAGACAGAAGGTGTGAAAGGCCCAAATATAAAGATAAAAAATATATGCAGGAGTAAAGTACTGACGATCGTACGCATATCGTAATTATTATTGTTTTATTTGAAAGTCCTTCTGGTCTTACCTGTTACTATTGTCATTATGTAAGGTACCCATCTCCTTTCAACTTTCGATATTAGGTCTCTGGAAAATCACGTCCGAAGCACCGCCTCCGACAGACAAAGTAAAGCTGGCAGGTTAGATGACACAATCGGTTTCGGCCATGTCAGACGCGCGGACACCTCTCTAAGCTCTGTAGCACACGCGTGACCTCCTGGTCGACATTGCGTCGGTAACAAGTGACTGCGTCGAGACCATGAATCCAAGGCATGACAATCCCGCCCAGTGTTTTCATCCTCGTCCGACGATGTTTTTTGTCATTTTGCAGTACTCGTTCACACTGTCACATATCTGGCTCGTCAAATACGGTTGAATTTCACTGAGATCGCGCGTTGTTTTCCAAGTCGCCATGCTGCTTTCCCAGTATGACCTGCACCCTAACCTCCGCGCAGAAACCACTGCTGCGCAAGCAGATGTCACACAACTGACCAGTTTGCTGGAGGTTACAACCCTGAAGCCAATCACTGTGCTGCTACAGTAGGGTTACCGTTACGTCAGCAGTGCTGGGCCGAGCAAGCCAACATGGCAACTTGTTTTTTTCTCATTTTACCTTAATTACTGGACTAACTGTGATCATATAGCGCGTATGCCATCCCTGTTTACGATGTTCATGGATGGATTAATTGAATTAAGCAGGTTCAGATTTAAGGCTTCCACCCCCTTTAAGGTTTCACATAAGCAAACTCAATGATAATACGGGAAAAGCCCATTTCACCTCAAGTTCATGTTCAATTCATATTAGCTGGAGAATGTTCAATCTATTTTGGTCTATATATGGTGTTTATATGGTGTTTCTTAGTCTAAATTAACCCTTTTGAAATTGACCCTTCTCCATTGCAGTTTATTAAAAGAGGTCTGCAAGGAAATTTCTACGTTTGGTAAAGTCCAAATGAATAATAATTAATTTATATAGGCTAGTAGCATATGCTACTTTTGCTACTAAAGAGGTTAGTCAACTATGTCAGCATCCGCCAAGGAGTGTCAGAAACGCAAGCGTGGGCTTGTAACAAGTACAACACTACAGGGTTGTCGATAGATGTTTAACTTGTGGGAAATGACGGTGACACTCACTGGCACAAAACGATGTCTAATACATGGGCGCAAACTCCACTTTTTCAATCATAGAGGAAATATATATTATCCCACACTTTTTGCAAATTATTCAATCTGACAAAGGTTATACAAATATCGAACATATATGTGCCTCCTTTCTGCATCTATCTTTATAATACTTGTACAATTATAAATAAAAAAGACAAAAGACCAAATGCTGACTCTTTATTGTATTAATTGTGTTATAGGTGCTCCTTTTATTGTGTCGCGCGGGCGTAACTCGTGTTGTTGCGCACTCTTCGGGCCGTTTGTTACATTCTGTGTTTAATCCGTACTGGTTGGGCTCTCGTTGCCATGTTAGCCTTGGGTTTTCACGCCTGGCCGAGGTCACGTGATGAGCCTGGTATGTAGAGATGCACAGCGCTGTTTTTTTGGAGAATTCCTGAAACGCGTGTTTACGGTGTTGTGCAAGATCTTATAGACTGTTCGAGAAGTTGAAAATTCTCGACTTGGGATGGGAAGGTATATAAAGGGGCTGTTTTTTAGAGCCAGGCAGAGAGAGCATAGCAGATTCCAGCGGACGCAGAAGGTGTGTCAGTTTCTAGGACCTTATCCGACGAATGCGGCAATTATAGATTTTCTAAGACTTTCTCCTGGATTTTATGCATTTGGACTTCAGTTTTCTTTCTGGATTGTTACAAGAACTTTACACTGGACTGTCATTCTCCGAGAGTATACATTTAAAGAACTTATCGTGGTGACGGTGTTGATATCCAGGCACTGTGCACATTATTTTTTCGATGTGATTGTATTGACTTGTTACTATACCGCTGTACTACTGTATAATTGTATTGATTTGATGTATTGTATTGTTAGGGTCGTTTTATGAATAAATTATAGTTATTTGTTAACAAAAAACCACTGACTTCTTTATTCATTCCCCTAGACATTTCACGCTGCCTGGTGTTACAAGATCTGATTTTTTTATTTATCTCCATTACAAAATTTGTGTTCATCACGCATACGTGATCTGTTTATATTAGGTTCCGTAACAATTGATTAATCACAGAGAAATGTGTAAGGACAAACAGTTAAGACATGAATCTTCTGCCAGTCGTTGAGACCTGATTTCATGGATTTACATTGTTTTATTGCAAATTTCATCCTTTCGATTAGTACAAAATGCGTTTTGAAAATAGGTAACTCCCAGAGCTAATCGCTCATGGTTAATGTTGTCCAGTCACCCTTATTATAAAACGATATTGTGCCCCTGGTTTATCTGACAATTAGAGCACGTGTATAAAGGTAAATGGTAGGGTATTGGATGTGGTAAAACTTACGCATCTTAACTTTCGTTTCCGTATCTGAATTCGGTCTCACTTTCATGACATAACTATTATAAGATACATAATTCATGCATCTAATTGCCACCAGGTTCAGTGCAATGAGTGTATATTAAAACAATGGACTATCAACACGCAGTATGTGTAGTCTCATATCTAACACACACACACACACATACATATATATATACATATATATATATATATTTCTAATATAGAAGCTTTCGAAGTACCAAGACTTCTTTGTCAGGTGGTAATTAATTAAGAAGTCTTTGTACTTCGAAAGCTCGTGTGTTAATAAACTAGTCTATCTAAAAAGCGTAACTTTCGCTTCAACTACAGACTAACACGACTATACCACTCATTACTATATTTGGGTTAGGTCTTATTGTACATAATCAGTGCGCATATTCAGTGCAATGGATATGTAACATTTCAACAGAAATACAATTTCATAACAGAACTTTACGGGCCACAATTTGAGACACCAAATAAATAATCCTTCCAGGGACAATTGGCCCCACTCACGATCCCTTTAGCGAAAATTGTTAAGTGAATATTTGTTAGCGGCAATGCGCCGAGGTTAAGTGTTCAGGTGAACAACTGATAGCTAGTTGACGAAGCATTGTGGCAAAAATAATATCAGAGATATCAGCTCGAGGCTCTGGAGGAATGGATTAATGTAAATAAAGTGACGATTCTTGCGTGAAAGGCGGCAAAAAATAATGGAGTGACATAAAATTTGCCAAAGGCTGCTGTGGATACCGGAGGATACTTGGGTCACAGATGTAGCATCTTCCATAGCAACGCCCAGGTGTTTGACTTCATATAACATAAAACCTAAATTTTTAAAAAATCATACCTTGGTTAGCGATGTTATTGGTAAAGTGAAAAAAATACTGGCCATAAAAATTACAGAAGGTCCATGACCAGACAAAGAGCTGCACTGACAGGCAATAAAGGACCAGGTAAACACAGAAAACAGATGGACCAAGTGAACACAAAGAACAGATGAACCAAGTGAACAAAGAAAACAGATGGAACAAGTGAACACAGAAAACAGATGGACCAAGTGAACACAGACAACAGATGGACCAGGTGAACGAAGAAAACAGATGGACCAAGTGAACACAGAAAACAGATGGACCAAGTTAACAAAAAATCAGATGGACCAGGTGAACACAGAAAACAGATGGACCAGGTGAACACAGAAAACAGATGGACCAGGTGAACACAGAAAACAGATGGACCAAGTGAACACAGAAAACAGATGGTCCAAGTGAACAAAGAAAACAGATGGACCAAGTTAACAAAGAAAACAGATGGACCAGGTGAACACAGACAACAGATGGACCAGGTGAACGAAGAAAACAGATGGACCAAGTGAACACAGAAAACAGATGGACCAAGTTAACAAAAAATCAGATGGACCAGGTGAACACAGAAAACAGATGGACCAGGTGAACACAGAAAACAGATGGACCAGGTGAACACAGAAAACAGATGGACCAAGTGAACACAGAAAACAGATGGTCCAAGTGAACAAAGAAAACAGATGGATCAAGTGAACAAAGAAAACAGATGGACCAGGTGAACACAGACAACAGATGGACCAGGTTAACACAGAGAACAGGTGGACCAGGTGAGCACAGAAAACAGATGAACCAAGTGAACACAGAAAACAGATGGACCAGGTGAACACAGACAACAGATGGACCAGGTGAACGAAGAAAACAGATGGACCAAGTGAACACAGAAAGCAGATGGACCAAGTTAACAAAAAATCAGATAGACCAGGTGAACACAGAGAACAGATGGATCAAGTGAACAAAGAAAACAGATGGACCAGGTGAACACAGACAACAGATGGACCAGGTTAACACAGAAAACAGATGGAACAGGTGAACACAGAAAACAGATGGACCAAGTGAACACAGAAAACAGATGGACCAGGTGAACACAGACAACAGATGGACCAGGTGAACGAAGAAAACAGATGGACCAAGTTAACAAAAAATCAGATGGACCAGGTGAACACAGAAAACAGATGGACCAGGTGAACACAGAAAACAGATGGACCAGGTGAACACAGAAAACAGATGGACCAAGTGAACAAAGAAAACAGATGGATCAAGTGAACAAAGAAAACAGATGGACCAGGTGAACACAGACAACAGATGGACCAGGTTAACACAGAAAACAGATGGACCAGGTGAACACAGAAAACAGATGGACCAAGTGAATACAGAAAACAGATGGACCAGGTGAACACAGAAAACAGATGGACCAGGTGAACACAGAGAACAGATGGACCAAGTGAACACAGAGAACAGATGGCCAAGTGAACATAGAAAACAGTTGGACCAAGTGAACACAGAAAACAGATGGACCAAGTGAACACAGAAAACAGATGGACCAAGTGAACAAAGAAAACAGATGGACCAAGTGAACACAGAAAACAGATGGATCAAGTGAACAAAGAAAACAGATGGACCCAGTGAACACAGAAAACAGATGGACCAAGTGAACAAAGAAAACAGATGGACCAAGTGAACACAGAAAACAGATGGACCAAGTTAACAAAGAAAACAGATGGACCAGGTGAACACAGAAAACAGACGGACCAGGTGAACACAGAAAACAGATGGACCAAGTGAAAACAGAAAACAGACGGACCAGGTGAACACAGAAAACAGATGGACCAAGTGAAAACAGAAAACAGATGGACCAGGTGAACACAGAAAACAGATGGACCAGGTGAGCACAGAAAACAGATGGACCAAGTGAACACAGAAAACAGATGGACCAAGTGAACAAAGAAAAATGATGGATCAAGTGAACAAAGAAAACAGATGGACCAAGCGAACACAGAAACAGATGGACCAGGTGAACACAGAAAACAGATGGACCAAGTGAACTCAGAAAAACAGATAGACCAAGTGAACACAGAAAACAGATGGACCAGGTGAACACAGAAAACAGATGGACCAACTTAACACAGAAAACAGATGGACCTGGTGAATACAGAAAACAGTTGGACCAGGTGAACACAGAAAACATATGGACCAAGTGAACGCAGAGATCAGATTGACCAAATGATCAAAGAAAAACAGATGGACCAAGTGAACACAGAAAACAGATGGATCAAGTGAACAAAGAAAACAGATGGACCAATTGAACACAGAGAACAGATGGATCAAGTGAACAAAGAAAACAGATGGACCAAGTGAACACAGAGAACAGATGGACCAGGTGAACAAAGAAAACAGATGGACCAGGTGAATACAGAAAAGAAATGAACCAACTAAACACAGAAAACAGATGGATCAAGTAAACACAGAAAACAGATGGATCAAGTGAACACAGAAAACAGAAGGACCAAGTGAACACAGAGAACAGATGGACCAGGTGAACAAAGAAAACAGATGGACCAAGTGAACACAGAAATCAGATGGACCAAGTGAACAAAGAAAACAGATGGACCAGGTGAACACAGAAAACAGATAGACCAACTAAACACAGAAAACAGATGGACCAGGTGAACACAGAAAACAGATGGACCAGGTGAACACAGAAAACAGATGGACCAAGTGAACACAGAAAACAGATGGACCAGGTAAACAAAGTAAACAGATGGACCAAGTGAACACAGAGAACAGATGGACCAAGTGAACAAAGAAAACAGATGGACCAAGTGAACACAGAGAACAGATGGACCAAGTGAACAAAGAAAACAGATGGACCAAGTGAACACAGAAAACAGATGGACCAAGTGAGCACAGAAAAACTACTACAGATTTCTTAAAACACGTGGAAGGATAATAAAAAAAATACTTGTGTAGAAAATAATTGAGAATGCTCACATCCGATCAAGAGCTTTGAAATGTCCACACAAACATGGCGACATAGAAACTTACAGAAGACTGAGAAAGGTTCAATCATGTTTAACAAAACCATTTCATTTTCCTCCACTTAAATGCACATGTGTTTTCACCTTTTACTCAGAATGAAATGAAACATTTCAGGGGTAACGGAACTTAGGTTATGCAATGATTAACATATAGTAGTCCTGTCTGACTATGAAGAGAGAGAGAGAGAGAGAGAGAGAGAGAGAGAGAGAGAGAGAGAGAGAGAGAGAGAGAGAGAGATACAGAGAGAGACAAAGGAAGAGAGAGAGGTGTTTATAATGAATAAGGAAACCACTTAATGGAAAGTTTTTGAAGGAAACTATATTTCCTTCAATTCCAAACATTTTTAACTTTAAAAAAAATAGAAAACAATTACTCACTTACCCTGGAATACACCGAATGAATTTAAAAATGGCTGTACTAAATTGGATTGGTGATGTTTTGATTGAAACTATATATCTTTAATATGATGAGTTCATCTTTAGCTATGGCGGTTGGGCTTGGGTCCGTGAACTGTGGTACAATGTCGACACCTCTTAGACCATTAGTTAATTGGAGTTCTCGTCTATTTCTTAGCATAGATGACATTTTCGTGTCAACAGACTTCTTGTTTGAGATATCAGTCCATTTCTTTCAACTCAAGACGTTCGGGTAACGGTAAATCTTATTTTAAGATGCAGCTGCAACCCCTAGTGAACGTGGGTGGAACCTGCTAACTTAATCTGGACTGTTTTCTGAGAGTTAAATGTGATCCTTCATTAATAATGAATATTTTTCTGCCCTGTTTAAGTATTCATAAAAGGGGGTTCCGTTGAAAATGCGAATTGGTTTACTCAGAATGTGTAATGCGCGGATAAGCATCCAGAAAGTCATGCAGGTGAATATTGATTAGATTTTTTTTGGAAAAATCGTATTTACTCTAAAAATGTTAAAACTGAACATCATCAAAATCAACTTAATTCATGGTTGTGATTTATTAGCAAAAAATCAAGGAATGTCAAATTAAAAAAAAATAAATTTAGGTGATTTATTTTTTAATATACATTTTATTATTTATGAAACAATGCTAAAATAGTGCTACTACCAAAATATAAATTAAATTCCAAAATGATTGTTTTGCAGAAAAAAGTTTTATCTATAAATAAATATATATACATATATATGTAGCCTTCGTCAGAGCGAGTGACTAACTTAGTCACTCGCTCTGACGAAGGCTACAGGTGTAGCTGAAAATTTAGCAACAATCTGTACATGTTATCCAAATAATATGATTGTTTGAAATGCTGGCGTTGATGTCTCTCTTCTTTTTTTGTTCATTGACTATATATATATATATATATATATATATATATATATATATATATATATATATATATATATATATATATATATATATGATTCAGCAGATTAACAAGCGAATTAACAAGCGAATCCGTTGAACTGTATACTGTTGCAAACAATCTAAAACGGTTACCTGGAGACTTTGACATTGATTTCCTTAAGTTTTTCATTCTTAAAGAGTTTAAAGAATGGTAAATATACAACTTATACAAAATACCCGGTTTATTTAAGCAAGATATGCACTTACAAATACGTGCCCTTCATTGCTGTTGGTTAAGAGTTGGCCGAGTTAATGTACCTAGAAACATTATAGTAACTTTATGTTTGAAACTCATTGGCCGTAAAATCTGAGAACTGCATATCCGTCCAAATCTTTCGACATGCCATATATGCATTGCACTGGTTCTGAACCAGACGAACTGATCTATATGTGTACCAGTAATGAGAGGAAAAGTACTACGCACTGGTCATTGACGACATAATTGCTTTAATAATCATCCCCTGAACCGAAATTGATTGCAATTATGTCCACGAATTATATGGGCCCATATCACCAAACTAATAGCGGAATAGATATTGAAATGAAAGTCCAATCGCTTAAATATCGGATTACTAGATCTCTTAAAAATGGTGCACATTGTGAGTCTTGTCCAATGCTTACGTTAAAAATTGGTTTTGTTTGCCAGCGACAACCCGCGTCAAATGCATGCATATGTTATACTAACATCTGCCGACTATCCGTGATGTCTTAATTCTTCGCTTGTGTTCAAACATTGACAAATATTGATAAAACATAAGCTAAAAGTCTATTTTAGGAAATATCACACAGAACATAGCATATGCTTTAAACATTTCACAAAACGTTCTTAGAGGTGTTGACCATGATTTGTTGCGTGCCCTCACATACAAACACACATAAACAGAATTCATTGGATAATCATCAACATTTTGATGCACATTATGTCCATGGAAATGATTCATTATGAACAATCATCGAAAATCTTAAATCTGAAATCCGATGTAGTTTTATTCTAAAGCATAAAGAAACCTTTTGGCATTTAACTTTTAGATGCATGCTTCAAATATTTAAAAGGATCAAAATGGTAAATTTCTTTGTATATTTCTTACGGATATAACAATAAAGTTTGTTTAGGAGTAAATGTTTTTTTCTTCATTCAAAATAGAAGTTAAACGTTTGTGTTATTAAAACACAAACATTGATTTATGAAGGGCCATTCCGAAACTCAGATGTATATTATCATTTCACTTTCTTTGCGTATAAAATAATTTAAAAAAACTCATAACATACGTTTGCCTTTATAGTATTTTTTACAAATATATAGGCTCTTTTTTTGCTTAAAGTAAAAACGCGGCTTGTCTCAGTTGTCAGGTTAAATGAAAATGAAAATTGCTCGTTTTTATATTTTAAAAATTGGTAGATAAATGTTGTCCAACGTGGTAAGGTAGTTACTTTGACGTGTACAGGCGTTGGAACTCCCCTCCTTGAGTAATCTTGAGATGAGCACGTTGACAGTTTTGCTGGAACGTTAATATTTCTTCGCCAGAATGAAGAATGGTTTCTTTGTCTCGGGTACATTTTTCCATGTAATAACTTTTGTTTTCGCAACTTTGATATTCGAATGTATAACATTAATTGAATATCCTCGCTTCAACTTTTTTATATGTAAGAGTAGTTTATTCTTGGCAAACACGTCATTGTAGCTGACTTTTTATACGTGTCTAACAAACATTGAATAAAACAAAAATATTTCATAACACTTTGGTTTGTTTTCTTTTCTGTAGAGGTATATAACAACTGCCTAAACTATTTTCAAATTATGATTTATTATCTGTTAACATTCCTTAATATTTTTAAATTGTTTTTAATTGGTTTCATGCATAATTTGGACGATCAGAAAGACAATTGCAATACGTGACATTCATTTAGGTTTTATTTTTATAATTAAGGATAATATATGTCTACAGTTAATAACCTTTATTATAAACACCTGTCTATTCAATAATGCATTTGAATCGCCTGTTAGTGCTTGTGCATGTACATACAGTCACACTCAAGAGTTCTCATCATTACTCAAATATAGCCACATAACCTAGGACAACCGAAACATAAGATGTCAGATTAATTCTTATTCAAATATAAATTATCTTAGCTTCATTTCCAAATAAAAATGTTGACAAGTGGCATTCAACAAAACGTAGCAGTATTCTCTTTAAACTAATGGGAACATCGTTTATTTGTGCTGTTCAGTTCGCATGGCATCCTTTACTGCAAGTATAACATGAGGATTTTTTAACCGAACTTCGATACAGATTTTCTGTTTAAACATGTTCAAAATGATCAGTGGCCTGCGCTTATTTGAAGTTGTTTTTGAAATCTTGTCGCATTTTTTTCTAATTTTGACTCAGAATCTTTAAACAAAACAAAAACTCGTTTGACTAAATCTAAAACCATAAATCTAAAGTCACATCTTTGAAGGGTATCAGTATATTATATTGGCTCATTTAATGAAACCTTAATGGAACCCATAATTACATACAATCCATACAGATCGCTAAAGATGCAGGAATAAGCTATTGAGACCAATACGTCAGCCAAAGCCATGACAAACAAGATGGTATATATTTTCTTTGAAACGTTCATTTGAACTGTATATACATTTGCTCCTGCGGAGTGTCCAAAAGTTGGTTTCTTTTTTATAATCAGGCGTATTGCAAATCTAACACAAACAAATTAAAACAGTTGTAATTAACAGGTTGGCATTCAAGGAAACCTTAGAAGCTCCACCAGAGATATTGACCCAAATATTGATATTGAAACAAAGTTACTCTCGTATAGACCTCCCCTTTCTATAGCAGAGAGAAGACTTACACATTGGCGTCGCTAAAGTTCCCGAAAAACAAATACTGACTGGTACTCATTTATCACACTCGGGTCGGCATCTTTAAGTAGCCCTGCAAATATTCATTGAAAGCCATACAATCTGAGATGCTATTAATCGATCATCCTTTATACGTGATTTTTTTGTTAAAACGCTCACTGCTTGCCTGTGATAATAAGCTTCACTCTGGGAATCTGTTTAAATACTTAATCTGGTCACTCCCAAGGTGATTAAGAATAAGAAAAATTATTTCCTTGAGTATTTTTATTTTTCATTTGTTTCACATTTGAAGTGCGTCTTTTGTGACATTACCACTCACAGTCGTGCTCATGACTCCATGGTTGATACATGTTGGCATCCTTATGCGATAACAGAGGAGAAGTCATGACAAAGCACATTTCTTCACATACTTTAATCAAACCTGCCATACTCTTTTTGGTCTTTTTCTTATTACATTTTCTCATATTTTCTCTTATTATTTTGCTTTAATTTAAACTTTCCAATAAAAAAATACTTTGTGTGTTAATCGCCATCTTCAAATCAGTATATTCATTGTTTTTCAGTTTTCTTCATATTTATGATGTTTTAAAATAAAGAAAAGAAAAACCGTTAACAGATGGTGTCTGAGAGATGGCAACTCGCCATGGCAACTCAACTAGCAGGGTTTGACTTTCGACTGTTAACATGGCACAAACCTCTCTGAATTAACACCTGCATTAATTCGGATCTTCGAGGGTATATAATATATATATAAATATATATATATATATATATATATATATATATATATATATATATATATACAACACTGTAAATTCACAACAGTCTGTTTCACGGGATGCGACCCCATCATCAGGTGAATGTGGTTAGAATGAAGCTAACGGTGTGATCTGAAAAGCCGAGACTTTACGAGATTACGAGATTATGCTACGTGCGTATCGGAGGGAGCATGTGAAAGACTGATACCGATCTTATTGTCCTCGGGGGCACAATAGGATTGATCGGGATACACGTGCGATTTTAGAACATAACAGGGCAAAGAGGTTTGTCATTGTTTTAATGTTTATATTTAACACAAAAATACTTTCAAAGGATGCCCAATTAGCATATAACGGTGATTTATAATAGGGTCCTGGGTAAAGTGAACATTTCAGTAGTACATGTGTTCACATATGATATAAAATACACATATCCTATGAAAATAGACAATATAATAGGCAAATATACAATATAAAAGGCAAATATACTATACTCATACCAAGTGAACTCGACAAACTCACCATGGGGTACTGGCAACGCCATGTCCCTCATCACTGCAAAGCTGTGAGAAAGCAACTACCTGAACAGGTAAGTCTGCCCAGCGAATCCTCGTGAGGGGGTAGGGGGGGCGTGCACTTTGAATATTTGTTTGAAAGCTAGGTTTTTAAAACATTTCAGAGTGAATTTGTTTTGCTGGCGGGTGGAGGCCGTTGCTATAAGTAGCTTTACATACAAATAGAGATCACACTTTCTAGTCCCACAGAAGTAAGGAGCTGCCGTGGCAGAGATTTCCCAGGAGAGCTTGTAATTGATATTGTTGTCTTTAAGTGTCCAGATGTGTTTAGACAGTTCAGTGTTTTTAGCGTGGGATCTGTTACGAAAGGATTGTTTGTGGTTATTGTATCTGGTCTTAAAATCACCTTCAGTACCCCCTAGGTAGTGTTTCTTGTCAATGTCTGGGTTAGACATGTTGGGTAAACAGCTATAGCTTATTTTCAAATTGTTCCTGTTGAATAGCTTGTGGTACCTGTGATGTTTTTGGAAGTGTTTTTCATTTAGTTTCATGAATTGTCTGCCAATGTTAGTTTTTTCCATATATATATATTGTTACGGTCCTCATTCAGACACGACTGTAGGGGGGATTGAACCATATTATTTTACTTTTCCTGTTTCTTTTGCTTTTCACTGCGGGTTCAATTTATTTTAAGCTTTATGAGAACCCGCTTTTTGCTAGAGCATTGTCTACATGGATTTGGCTTTCATAAATAGCTCTTCATTGCAAGAGGTGTCAGATACACGCTTGCTGATCATTATAGGTATCTGCCTGATAATTGCTGGAGGGGTGATTGATTAAGCGTGGATATAGAGCGGATCATTGTTCGGTTTTCTGTAAGGGTACAACATGTCATTTTGGAGGTCAAGTGTTACGTCTAAGAAATCTGTGCAGGTCAGGTTAGTTAAATGGTTATTTTAAACCCAACATGGGAAAAGAGTTTGATCATTTTCTTACGGGTGCTGTCTGCTTTGGGTCAAGACATGTTCTCTACTTTATAAATATATATGTATATATATATATATATATATATATATATATATATATATATATATATATTTATATATTGTTACGGTCCTCATTCAGACACGTATCCTCACAGGGAAAAAAAGAAGACGTTATAGTTACTATAAATGTGCTCTATTGATCCGTATCAAGGCATTATACACAATACGTACAATAAAAAAGCAAATTATAGGATTAACACAAAGCTAATCAAAGTGTCTAGTATGCTCTGTAACACATATAAACTTTCCCATCCGGCGCTCACAAAATGTTGATAGTTAAACGTTCAATGGTAGTCTAAGGTGGCTCACTCGTAACATAAACGTCCATGGCTGTTCCGCCAACGCATAACGATAATAAGTCCAGAAATTCATGGTATGCTGTTGGGAGGTGATAACATTCAGGATATCCTGCATAATAATAAGCAGTCCTCGGTGCATTTTGAGCATTATTCCCTTTTATAGGACAGTATAAGAGTCACTTGACCAGTTATATGCTGCTGTGCGCTTTATTTTTGTTGTCCACGATGATAAATGACAAAGAGCATGACAAGACTTGATTGCTTGACGTAAACAATAACGACCTGGGTCGTCCAGACATCCAGACCACATGGGGCGATCAACGCGAGGATAAAGGTCCATGTCGAGAGACGGCCACAGTCGTTACATATATATATGTGTGTGTGTGTGTGTGTGTGTGTGTGTGTCTAATTGCGTGTGTGTTAGTGTGTGTTTGAAGCATTGAACATTGGGGAAATAAATTAAATTAAATCATTTTATAACAAAAATAGATAAATTGTGTTTTGAGTTTCAACAACATATACTCGAATAATAAGTTAAATCCTTTCAAAACATGAGGGATATCTAGTATTTTGTAGGTTTATATATTCAAATTGAAAAAAAAAAACATTTCTCCTTTAGCCCATGACGTGTCCCTTCACATTTTGATACCTTCACATTCTCATACCTTCACATTTTCATACCTTCACACTTTGATACCTTCACACTTTGATATCTTCACATTTTGATACTTTCAACTTTGATACCTTCACATTTTGATACTTTCACATTTTGATACCTTCACACTTTGATACCTCCACATTTTGATACCTTCACATTTTGATACCTTCACACTTTGATACCTTCACATTTTGATACCTTCACACTTTGATACCTCAACATTTTGATACCTTCACATTTTGATACTTTACACTTTGATACCTTCACATTTTGATACCTTCACACTTTGATACCTCCAAATTTTGATACCTTCACACTTTGATACCTCCACATTTTGATACCTTCACACTTTGATACCTTCACATTTTGATACCTTCACACTTTGATACCTTCACACTTTGATACCTCCACATTTTGATGTCTTCACATTTTGATACTTTACACTTTGATACCTTCACACTTGGATACCTTCACATTTTGATACATTCACATTTTGATACTTAACATTTTGATACCTTCACATTTTGATACCTTCACATTTTATACCTTCACATTTTGATACCTTCAAACTTTGATACCTTCACATTTTCATACCTTCACATTTTCATACCTTCACATTTTCATACCTTCACACTTTGATACCTTCACACTTTGATATCTTCACATTTTGATACTTTCAACTTTGATACCTTAACATTTTGATACTTTCACATTTTGATACCTTCACACTTTGATACCTTCAAACTTTGATACCTCCATATTTTGATACCTTCACATTTTGATACTTTACACTTTAATACCTTCACATTTTGATACTTTACACTTTGATACCTTCACGTATTGATACCTTCACACTTTAATACCTCCACATTTTGATACCTTCACATTTTGATACCTTCACACTTTGATACCTCCATATTATTATACCTTCACATTTTGATACCTTCACACTTTGATACCTCCACATTTTGATACCTTCACATTTTGATACCTTTACACTTTGATACCTTCATATTTTGATACCTTCACACTTTGATACCTTTACGCTTTGATACCTTCACACTTTGATACCTCCACATTTTGATACCTTCACATTTTGATACTTTACACTTTGATACCTTCACATTTTGATACTTTACACTTTGATACCTTCACATTTTGATACCTCCACACTTTGATACCTCCACATTTTGATACCTTCACATTTTGATACTTTACACTTTGATACCTTCATATTTTGATACCTTCACACTTTGATACCTTCACACTTTGATACCTCCATATTTTGATACCTTCACACTTTAATACCTCCACACTTTGATACCTCCACATTTTGATATCTTCACAGTTTGATACTTTACACTTTAATACCTTCACATTTTGATTCCTTCACACTTTGTTACCTCCACATTTTGATACCTTCACATTTCGATACTTTACACTTTGATACCTTCACATTTTGATACCTTCACATTTTGATACCTTCACACTTTGATACCTTCATATTTTGATACCTTCACACTTTAATACCTTCATATTTTGATACCTTCACTTTTTTATACCTTCACACTTTGATACCATCACATTTTTACACCTTAACATTTTGACACTTTACACTTTGATACCTTTACATTTTGATACCTTAACACTTTGATACCTTCATATTTTGATACCTTCACATTTCGACACTTTACACTTTGATACTTTCACATTTGAAACTTTACACTTTAATACCTTTACGCTTTGATACCTTCACACTTTGATACCTTTACACTTTGATGCCTTCACACTTTGAAGCTTGTTTTTGTCCCTCCAGGTAGGACACTGTGTGATCATAATCCACGAATGAAATTCAGGCTAAACATTAACCAATAATCACTTTTATAAACTGACCAGAAAATTTGCCATATACATTAAACCTTTAAATAAAGGGACACCTATTTAGGAAATTACCGTAATTTTGCATGCATTTCCGATTTTATGTGGTGTCCAGCTTAACTACTTATAAAGTATATTATAACTGCGATTTCTCATTAAATACTCTTTAATTTAACCGTACTTGCTATTATTCATTTTTTATTACTTTCTTAGTAAGTATATCATATACTTAAGCCTCGTGACATGGCAAAAAAAATTGTAAAAATAGTTTAAATGGGGTTAAAGTATACAGTATATTCGTTGGCGAATGGGTGAGATCAAGATACCTGTGATACACTGATGTGATTATGTAGGTGTGAACCATGAACCACATTCGAACCATAAGCTTCCATTTGCATATAAAGACTGATCATACAACCAAACAGTCTGTAAAATACAATTAAGAATACAGTATTCGAAATGAAATACCTTTAACCATGCCAAAATGCAGTTGTACTTTTCAGTATGATTCTAACAAAACGAAGAATCAACACACACACACACACATACGCGGATAAACAAACCTGCGAGGACCCAGCTTAAACACCGCACTTCCGAGGACCAGCAGTTCCGCTACAGTGAGAAAGAAGTGCATGTATCATCGCACACTTATTTTTTATAGGAGAAGGATGGTTAGACGTGAGAACTATGGGTTGTTTTAGCACATAACTTGGGTGGACAACTTGCGAGGACGTTCATTTGCAAGTTCGATAAAACACAAGCACGCACGCGCGCGCGCGTGTGTGTGTGTGTATTAAACACACTAACATGGGGGGGGGGGGGGGTCTCTTGTTCCTCTCAGTTTGGGCAGCTGGTAATTTTACGGAAGGGGATTTAGACTGGGGATCTCAATTTCTTTGTGGGTGTGTGGGGGCTTTTCTTGACATTTATTCTTAACAAATAAGGACAGTAACTAGGACTTCATACACACAAGTGCGTATGATTGTTCTTGTGTATGATTAAAAATAATAAAAAAGACATTTTTATTCATTTACCGTACAAATAGAACAAATAAGCTCAAACACACCTGAAACGTAACACCAAACGGCACCGTTTCACAAACATTTTTCTCAATATATCCAGTAACGGTTCGTCAAGATCCGACGATTATGCTGAGCTTTATTCACTTGAATTAAAGATGTCATTAAAGAAGTAATCTTTTGCATAAAGCTGAAATTTAAAAAATATTCTAACATGTTCGAACTCCCACTATTATATAGTATAATGGTGGTACTGTATTAAACAGCCGGTAATCTTCACATTAGGCTACGAGTGATGAATTAACACAGCAGAATACTTGTGGCCTCACAAACCAAACTGAAAATCCCGTCTCTGTGGTAACGAATCATTTTCTGTATCGCACACAAGTTGGCTCTCGTCCGGAAACTCATGCGAGCCATGCTTATGTTTATGCGGTCATAAATGCAACAAACAGCAAGGTGATTTACCAATATGCTGAATTAAAACGGACTTTGTTGTTGGTGTGTTGGTGTTGTTAGATTGTATACGTAAAGGCTAACGATAGGTCTGCTTTGTGTCAAGTGAAAGTGTACTTGTAGGGCATGAAGCGATGTCAAACATGTCGAAGAAAGCGACCTCGTTGCAAGATGTAAGGGCACTCTGACGCCTGTACGCAGGTTGCAGGCTCTCTAATATCAGAAGGCCACATTGGCGCTAGTTCTTGATGCCATGAAAAAACTTTGGAGGTGATAAAGAAGCAGGATTAAATTTTGTTTGTCTTAGAGTGTATGTTCACCTCTCTTGATATTCATACCCGTAAAGTAATTTATTTCTATGGAACTTTGTGGACAGGTCACCCTCATGATACGGAAGTAGAACATCTGGTATGGGTGGAGGTGTGTTCTCTTTAACTGCTCGCGTCTCGACATAATTAGACTGACCCTTGATATTCATACCTGGTACTGCACATCATAGATGCACTAAAATACTGCAGCACAAATTCATGTGACCATATAAATAAGCGCTAGTGTACACCTGTCAGACACGTTTATATACATATAAAAACAGTCCCCCTCGCTTGTGTGAACTAGTTACGGATGAGCTCGTGCTCACAAATAATAAAAGCTTACATATACTTAGCACCTGAAGTCCTGTTGGCCTGATTTGACGACAAAACGTACGTAAATCGTCAAGCATAATCTAAGATCAAGACGCTACCAGCAAAAAGCATTGCAGTGGGCGGATCCAGAGGGGGCGCCCTCATTGCGCCCAAATCTCTCATTTTATCGCCTGTGAGTAAGCACTGGCCAAGCCAGTGGTTGAGGAATAGAAAATCTTATAATATTTTGTTAAAGGTGCCTCAAAATGTCCTATAAATATTATATATAAATATATATAATATAAAATAAGCCTTTATTAGTCATACAGGCATGACATTTAGATTGCAATATTCAAAGCACAGGTAGTAAGTACAACACAGGTATTTGTACATGTAACTACGAAATGACAAAGGAAATATATATCTTTACATAATCACACATACGTAAGAGTTAATCACAGACATTTTACATATTCACACATAAGTAAAAGCAAATCACAGGCATTTACATATAACAGAGGATCTATCCTACACCTAAAATAGTTACATTAATGAATAAATGGAATATAATAAAAGTGAATATTTCACATTACAGAAGCGGATCCAGGGGGGGGGGGGGGCCAGGGGGTCCGGACCCCCCCCCCCCCTTTTTCACCCGAAGCAACCATTTTAAAGGGTTTTAGACAAAATTTTGCGGCCTGGACCCCCCCCCCCCTTTTTCGGACCTGATGACCTTTTTTTAGGAATTTCATTAGTCCTTCTGGGTTGGACCCCCCCCCCTTTTCCTAAATCCTGGATCCGCCCCTGCATTATATCACAGCAGCCTTCACATTCTTAAGAAGTCTGATACTTTATGACCCGAAAGTCTTGCTATATCTTGCTGTTTGGCACTGTATGGCTCTTTACCCTATCCCCCGGCCTCAGGGTGTTATATAAGCCTATAAAAGCGCATGAGAGAGATGGGCCATGAACGCCTTTGAGCTCGTACAGCATTCCTAAGTTCCAACTTTAAACTCAAAGAAACTATTCTTTCAGGTTAATTTTATTTTTTGACTGGACACTGCAATTTTTAAGCCAGCCTGCAATACAAAATGCAAGTACATACTGTATTACTGACATGTAGAAAAGTTCCATTAATTTTGTATCCACTTTAATCCTGTGCAGTTTTCTCAAGAAGAACAATCTTAAACTGGCCTTTTTGTAAATGATTCCAACATTAGTTTCGAAGTTGTATTTGTCATCAATTATAGTACCCAGATATTTGGATTATCTCACTGTTTCTACCATCTGACCATTTATTAAAAGAGGATTAGTGTTTATTTTTATTTCCTTTCCTGTAATCTACAATCATTTCCTTCGTTTTATTTATATTATGTTCCAAGAAATTACTTTATATATATTAAATTAATCAAACAAAAATTTAAGAACTTAGTTTTCATTTTACCTATCAAGCGCCAATTCAATTTAACGCCCACTGTCCTCCAACTTCTGGATCCGCCACTGCATCGTCTGTACAACGCTAGCAAAGTCGTTCATCCTTGCTGACCTCTCACCTTTCGGCACAAAGAACAAGGTCTCGTTTACGGGTTTAAATCTAAATCATTTCTGAAATATATGAGTCATCTCTGCAGCTAGGTTGGTTGAGGACAGAACGCGATACGGTCTGTGTCTGTTATTGTCTGATTTCTGTGCGTTATCTAAAGAAGTAAGCGTATGCTATGGAAAGACACTTATTAAAACCAAGTTAAATGATTAAACCATGTGATTCCGAGTGCAGTCAAAGTCCAGACCAATCGAGTCCAAGCCATGCCCGAGCACACTACAAATGTCCTTAAAGCGCAATTTTAAATGGATGTTTAAGTAATCATGTACGTTTTACTGTAACTTCTCACATGCGTATACTATTATAGTTAAATACATGTATAGCTCCTGATATGGAGTAAAGCTTGGTATATATATATATATATATATATATATATATATATATATATATATATATATATATGATTATATACATATATATATGTTATCATTTTGTGTGACATTCTGTTAGCAAGTAGTTCGCAGATGCACGTAAATCTTTATCAACTGCGATAGGGTATTTTTTTTCTGTTGGACTCTAGATGGACCTGGTCTTATTTCGCCTATCCTTACCCTCGAGCCCCAGTACAAGTCCGGGTCCAGGACCCTCCAGTCCGAGGCCGAGTCCCTTAATAAGTGGACTCAATTCCAAGTCCGAACTCGATTCCTACATCACTGATTAAAACCAAGCGATCAAGACAGCGCCGATTATAACGCTGATAGACATGCAAAGAACGGGTGCTGCGCTTGGATTTGTATCCCAGATGGCATAAATCCACGAAGGGGCGCCACTGCCGCCTTTCATCTTCATGGGCAGCACTGATACCACAGCACCGCTCTCAGGAAGCTCTTTCAGATTTGCCACCATCTCCAAAGCCCACTTGCCATGAGAGGAAAATATTGTGTGAGATTGAAAATCTGTGGAGATTCCTTGGTCTACAGACGCTGTGTCAACTCCTAAACCTACGATAGAACGTTTGGTGTACAGCCATGACGTAGCTTCCGGTGAGATCCTGGAAAATGGCGGCTAGGGTTGTCACCACCAGGACGAATATCCTCTCCTCCTGAGGCCATCCCCATGAAAGCTGGCCAGTCACCGTACTTTTCATGCCAAGCGCTGTACATCAACACCACCGCGTTCTCAGGGATCCTCCCGTATTTTTTCTCCCAGTCTTCCAGATCTTTCACTGTCACCATCGTGTCTGGGTCAGATCTCGCGCGCTCTGAGATGTCGATCTTAATCACGGGACGACTCAGTAGCTTTGACAAGGGGATCTCGCTAATTCCTATTCCATTCTCAGCACAGTGTGACGGGGAGTCCAAATGACTTCCGCCATGTTCTGCAGTTCGGACATTGTAGGCCTTTAACCTTCAAAATAAAAAAAAAATAAAACATATAGCCCTACAGGCCGGTTAAACATAAATAAACATAGGTCCCCTGAGGGCAGAGCCTTCATACGGGGGGGGGGGATGGGGGTATATATCCCCCACTTTTTAGCGAAGGGGGATAGTCACCCCTGATATTCAGAGAATCATATTTATATATTGTTATTAAAAAATATTCATTATTATAGAATTATAAACTTTTTTCATTATGAGTTTACTCGCTGTGTCTGCGAGCCATCCCCCTCCCTTGAAGATAAAGCCTTGAAGAAGCCCCTGCATATCGGCTTCTTGGAGACCGTTGCATTTTATGTGGGGAGTGGGGAGTGCACAGACACGCCACCTTCTTAGTCTCTGTCATCTAAATAAACCTGGTCTATTTGATTTATACTTTAATTACATAAAATATTTAATTGCGGTATTTGTGAGAGTTTATACTTTCTGTAAAGCATTCCAAAAGAAAAGATTATACAAAAGTGTTGGTAAAATTAATCTTTTAAACCGTGCGGAGCTGCTTTCCTGGGCTGAGAGGGTACAATCGAGAAAAAAAAAACGAAAAACTCACCAAAAACCAGCGGGATAATAACCAATCCGAAACTGGGGGCTTCGTGAAAAGGCGTTTGTACGATCAATGTACATGGTGACATTTTCTTCGTAATCATAGCTCATATCTAAAGTTATAATTTCACCATGGGCCACACAAATAAAACCAAGCAAAAGAGCAGCGCTTATCGTCATGATTCGCACCATCTTGAGTGCTCGGTCGAGTTACGTGTTATGATATGCTTTCCAGAAATCTCTGTAAGGGCACCTTACCGTTCACGTTCAGGTAGTTGTTTCATATCCTTCATGTTTTCTGTCATCTGTCAACACTCTGGAGCAATAGACGTTTCGGGACAGTCGACGATGCATAACACATACACAAACTGAGCAACCATGATTTATATAGCTCCAATTTTGACTCTCTGACATAACAGAGCCTGTCTTGTGATATATATGCCTACTGAGTCGTGTTCTCGGGGCTAGGCTTTACAAGGCCTCCGCCCTCCGAGTATAAATTCCCTATGCGGTAAAAATCATGTTTTGTCAAGCAGACAAGTGAAAATATAGCCAGAATACTTCAGTTGATTATTCATCTTAAAGCACCAAATTTTGCATGCCTGTACTTTATGACCCTTTTAGAAGAAATAAAATGTGAGTCAAACAAAAATCCACCGTGCTACCATTTTTTAAGATGGACGAAATAAACCCGATTTTCATAAGACGTATAATTTGTTTTCAAATTCAAATAATGATCTTTATGTCATTTATTAAGTATTTTTAGGTATGGAGGTCGTACGTTTGTACGAGTGTTCCTGCGTTCACATGCGAGTGTTGCACGATAGGGAACGAATCGTCTGACGTCAAAAATAACTGTCGTGCGACTGATCGCATGGTTGCACGAGTTGACGAGCGACCATATAATTACCCGTGCAATTGGATGAGACCGGTTGCACCATCATGCGATTAGTCTTACGAGTGGTCGTTGCAAGCTGCAAGATGTGATGCGACTTATCGGACAACTGTCGCATGGTCGTATCACAGCACAACCAAATGCACGCCTTATCTCTAGACACCGTTAACACACGTGCAAGTTTTGCACGACTTTCAACCGATCAAGTGCGATTATTGCTGTATTTGTGCTCCAAGACCTATGGATCACACGCTGAAAGTCTGTTTCCCTCTTACCATGTATAATCCTGCATTGCGCAGCAGATTTCGAGCAGTGATTCAGCACAAAATCAGCGGTTCCAATATTTAAATTAGTGCTCCAATGGAGCAGGCCTATTTTATTTATCAGAAGCAGATTTTCAACAGCTCTTCAGCAGAACCTTAGCAGCATGTTCTCCTGAAGCAGAGATGTATGCTCTCCTGGAACTGTGCTCTCCTTGAGCAGACGTGTGCTCTCCTGCATGTGGAGCAAACCTATGTGCTCTCCTGGAGCAGACCTGTGTGCTCTAGTGGAGCAGTGCTATCCTTGAGCACACACTTTTTAATAGTCGCTTAGATCACCCCTCTCCATCTTATTAGTGGATCTTGTTGATTAGGGAACACACATCAGCAAAGTCAGCAGGAATGAAAAAACACATACCTTTCAATTTGTATAATGGACCTATATTAATTATAAAACACTAAATAATGGCACATTCTTTTCCTTGCCCCTGCAGAGGTGAGGATACACATCATGGCAATTTTCATTTTCCCAGGTGTTCCACTGACATGCATAAGACAGATGCTTGAAAAGAAAAAAAGAAATTAAAACATCAGTTCAATTTTGAGTAGCAACAGGGTACCGCAGTAGGCCATGGCACCCCCCCCCCCGATCCGATTTTGCATTTTATATTGAGGACAACCTTCGAGACACAAAATATCTGCTAAAAATGATAGTATGACAGTAATTAAAAAACACCAAAATATATCAGTCATGTTTCCACCAAGTTTCTGTATACTTGTAATTTATCAAATGTATCAAATTCAAATAACGATCATTTATCAAATGTTTGTTGAAGTCAACTGTTCTATGTAACAGACATAGATAAAATGTTTTAACCGGGTGAACTGTACCATACATACACCAATCAAGGCGCTAGTTTTGCTATCAGAGTAGATTTCGGTAAAATTTGTTATTTTTCTGGATTATTATCTTATAAAAACGCTAGGAAAATGTCAGATAAGTAATAGTTATTAGGACATGACCCACACAAATAACAATTTTAACATTCACACAAAGAGCAATTCAAGTACCTCTGCACCATTGGACTCCTCTTCTCAGCACAGTGAAATCGGAATACTGGATTTCCTTTCTTTGACGGCTAACTCTGAGAAATAAATGCACCATTATCTGTCAAAGCATACCTTAAATTGTGAAGATAACGTTTCCATCTCTTAATCCTTATTGAGCAATCTAGGGAAATGTCTAATGACAGTGTCTCTGTGTGAATCAAAAGAATAAAAGATTTCAGCTCTGATTGTCAGTGAATTCAGCCATTAATTAATAAATTTATAAATTTTGGTGAAAAAATGGTGGTCGTGACTTAGGGTATGGGGACGGGGCCGAGTAATTACCTTGGTTGGCTTCAGCAAACCTTCAGCGTATGCTCTAAATCTACTGTCCCAACTTGTAAAGAATTATATTCAATTGCATAGTAAGAGTTGTCAATCAGCATATGGTCACAATCTGCTCTCCGAACTTAAAAACATGCGTCTGTCTTGGTGGTTATTTTAGGAGAGCAGTGTTTCATTTTATCTTCTGAAACTATACTGAGATTCAGTAGCAATTAATAGAGCATATGCTGTAAAACTGCTGAATCTCGCAGCAGAGATAGATCAGAATGGACTAGCAGGTATTAACACCTGCTGATTTGCTGCTCTCCGAATGGTTTGGGTACAATCACAGCAGAAATACAGCAGCTGCTTCAAAAGCAGCACATGGTGATGGTTGGTACGGGTTACTATACGGGTTACTTGACGACCCCGTAGTATAATACGTTTCCCGTTACAGATATGTGAAACTGGATATCTTTCCCAGGGTCACATGGTTGATATCAGGAATATCGATATTTATTTTATTTTGATAAAGTAATGTATATAATCAGCTGATGTAAATTTACTAAGAAGATCTATTATCTTTTAAAATTTCATTTCTTGAAAGAATGGAAAATCTTACTGTACTTGACTGATGGATTATGACTTTTTTACGCCCTTCTATGACGGAACGTATACCCACGGTCCGTCCGTCCGTCGTGCCGTCTGTCCGTCCGTCAGTTACCTTTAAGTGTCGCCGCGATAACTTACCAGGGCTTCGATGGATTTTCAGGAAACTTACCTAAACTACTTACCAATTGATTATCTCGCCCGAGATCGAATATGGCAACTCAACGGATATTTGATGAGGTCAGAGGTCACAAGGCTGTTTTGTGGTGTCGCCGCGATAACTAGATGAAATGATGGCTTTTGATGAAACTCAACAGAAAGAGTAACCAATAATATATCTCGCCTAAGTTCGATTCCCGGAAATATTCATGCATATTTAATAAAGACAGAGGTCACAATACTTTGATGGCGCCATGAAGACGTACCAAAAAATCTTATGGATATTCATGAAACTCATCACAAACATTAACCAATACAGTTTCTCACCTGAATATAGTTCAAAGTTCATGCATATTTAATGAGGTCAGACTTCACAAGACATATGACGGGCGTATTTTCCTGTTTGCTTAGCTCTATTCTTTTGGCCTCAAGTTGGTCATATTTACAGTGAAATATATAAATAGATTACATTTAGGTTATGAAGTTTTTAGAAAATGCAAACTTTTCACGTATACACGTATATATTGAAGAAGCAGTGATTTCCAAATCCACCATTCCAACATCTGGATTACTTTCAACATACATCATGCGATAAAACGTATAATAATTTGATGATATTTTATAAAATCAATTATTTATGGTCAAGATAATTGAAATCTCTGTTTTTAATCCCGTGTCTGTGTCCACAGGCATTCATGACTTTCTGAGACTCAGAAAAAAAGTCAGTTCTGCAGATATTTTTGAAGTAATCCCGGTGTAAAGCAGCCTTTGAATACATCATGCGTGAGAGCTAGTTATAGTGATCATGCAAGACCTCCGGTTTTCGCCGGCTTCCCCTGTTTCCCCATCTCTAAACACTTACTATCCTACACTGCAACTAAGCCATGGAGAGTGCCTAGATCAGTTGTAATTACTATTTGTACAATCATTGTAAAATCAATATGGTTTATTTTTTTATTCATTGTAGTATTGGTTTTCATATTTAACATTTGTTTCAATCACTTTAATATGATACAATCATGACAGGAAAAGAAATGTACATCAAGGCTGGATTTTCACTGGCCCTCCAGGCTCACTTCTTAACGTAGAAGAAAATTATCCCGAGGAAATAATCACAGGCCTTTAGTATGTGGGCCAATGGAAACTTTAAACCTTGTTTTTATGTAAGCGAGCATAGTTTTTGTAATACTTAACGATTATGTAATGATGTTGCCTATTTTCATTATAAGCAATCGTTATTAAGGATTTAATGTAAGGTTTTAATTTTTATAACCATACACAGTTTTTAATTTCTGCTCATGTTTATGATTGCTGTCCTGATTTTATGTTTGTTAATGGGTTCTCATAATGCCTTTCCCTAGTGAAGTAAAATTCTCCTATATCAGTAATATTTTCCTAGATTTCCAATAAAAACTCAGTATGCATGTGTTCTGCTTGATGAAGGGTCAGTGACTAATGGCGGATCCAGAAGGGGTCAAGGGGGTAATGACCCCCCCCCCCCTTTTTTCAGCCGAAACAATTTTTTTCAGGGTTTCAAACCAAATATTTCGACCTAGGGCCCCCGAGGACCTTTCCTAAACCATAGGGAGAGTGTGTCGATTAGCTTGTTGGGTACTCAATAATATGGCAAACTTAAGAAAAATGTTTTGAAAATAATCATTTACATAGTTTCCTGAGGGAGGTGTGCCTGTTTTCTTCTGGGGTTACTTCACAATCTTGCAGATTAAACACAACATTTATAGGGAATGTGTGCCAAATGTCTTGTGCGGCACTTTATAATGAGGCAAACGTTACACAAATGTTTTAAATATAACTATAAACGTAGTTTCCTGTGTTTAAGAACTGGTAATAGGGAATTATGTGCCAATTCTCTCGTGGTGTACTCTCTAATACGGTAAACTTAACACAATAGTTTTGAAAATTAGAATAAATATTACAATATGGTTATCTTCACACGACATTTTGAAAATAAGAAAATATAAATAGTTTCAGGGGGCCTTTCATATGGGCCATGGTAATTGATTTCAGACGTGTTAAGAAATAAACCTCATGAAGCGGGGGATTTCTTATATTATCGCCTTGTAGTGCTGTATTTAAATCCAATCTGGAGATGAAAGCGCAAATCAGCCCCAAAATGTTAACACTTACAGTAATTAGCATTATCCTCACGGACATTACCCTTGAGTTTTTTGCAAGCATAACATTAAGGTTATATATTAGTTCTTGAAATCTTCATCAAACCACTTATTTGCAGGGATCATGTTTTCCCGTCGCTCTGGCGCCAAAGTGAGTAACGTTGTAAAAATCAGCCAATCAGATCCGTTTTTACCGACACTCTCCAATATTATGATGATATGGGACGAGCAGGAACGCATGATATTTTGGAAGCTGACTGCATGAAAAATACTTTTGATTGCAAAGAAGATTTCAGTACCCCATAAAACACTTTTATACGCATAAATTATCAAGAAAAGGAAAATTATGTTTCTGTCACATATTTCAACTATAAATGGATTGGGATGCATAACAGGGTTAAAGTGAAAGCTGCTACCGTGCTTTTAGACGTTGAGTAGAAAATGGTCAAATGGGCCTGGCAAACCACAGGTCATAGGTCCGTCCCAGGAAATTTGCATGTCTGCATCGATGACTTATTGGTATGGGAGAAATATTTCCATGTAACAAAACAAAAAGTGCAAAACACGGTCATAATATTTAATCATTCATTTAAATTCTCTCCTATCTTATGATAACTGCATTAAGGTCAAATGTCAAGTTAACAGTACTATTGTGAGGTGGTTCACGGCTGTGTTTGTACACACCACCTATACCGCTGTGTACTAAAACACAGCCCAGAAATATCTTATTGACAAGTTATTAACACATGTTAGGCCTTAAGAAAAGTTTGACATTAAAGGTTTCTTTGAGTAACGTCAACAACATATAAAAACTTTACGAGGTACATTAGTGATTAATATTGTCATATTTCGTATTGGAAATACTGATCTGTACATAAACTTTTATTTTCTCATTATAATTAACATGATAAAAATGATTAATTGTAATAAAATTTATATATTATATCTATTTATATATCTGTCTCTCTGACAAACACAAACGAAGCTGTTTTTTTGTATGAATTCTTAGAAAAATAAACTGTTAACAGTAAGGATGTCAGAATAGCACCCTGACATAGATTTAGATCTTTACAATTTTTGTCAATATGTCACTAGGTTTATGTCTGTAGACTACTGTAAGGTAGGTAGGTACTTCTCGGTGGCCTGTTACAAGTTACGGTCACATCAGTACATACACTGTCCGCTGGCTGACAGCTCCGTATTCCGTTTGACGTTTATAGGCGCGACTTGCAGACAATGTGGACATTATCCCAGTACGTAAGTGGATAAAGCGGCGGGACTGTTTCCCGGCGTAGGAGCAAAATAGCAACAGGAACATTAACGTCAAACTGGTTTTGTATACAGAAATGAACTAGTTTACCTATATGGCTGAATGATGATATATTTGGTTTTGTTATTTCCCGCACCGAAAGAGGGGAATGTCTTGCTTCAGTGCCTGTTTGATTTAAACTGGGATCATCTTGTTTGTAATCGTTAACATCACAGCCACACAACACGTAATAATAGTTTAGCTAACAAACAAGTTATTTAACAGTCCTGTAAATATCATAACACTCTTTGTTTACATGAGAATTGCGACCGACCTTAAACCCCCTTCCTGTGTTATACTGCCCTTGACCAAACGAATATTATAAAGTATTTGAATCAATTCTTAAAAGCAGCTGTTAATTTTAATAATATACAAAGTCGAGTCTTTATATGCCCCATTTATACTATTTCTCATATGCAGCCGTGTATCATTCACAAACGAGTGCGTCTTTAGAAGGTTGCTCGGTGTTTTGACCCAGCACTGGGGAAGATAACACCCACTGGATCTGCAGGTGCGGTAGACATAGGACCTGGATGATACAAGGATACAAAATAACATTTTATTTTTATGTCACGATATTCCAAACCGAAATGGAACTCTGCTTATGTAAATACTTACCTTAAGGATTAAATAAGTGAGCATTAAAAGTGGAGGCGGGTAACACAAAAAATAAAAAAAATATACGTTTTCTTTCACCCAGACGACAATGCTACAGTTTAGTGCAGACAAACCACCACTCCTTAAACGCAGTGGTTATTAACTGCTGTCATTCTAAATCTCCTTTACTTGCTGCTGCATACGAATAAACACAATGCTAAATAGCTTATTGCATAGCGCTTAATTGTCAGAGGATTATAGAAGAGGAGAAGAATTATATATGGAGGGCACGAAGCTTCGGATATGAAGGGGCTGCCGCGATGTTGAAAAAGTATTGATTCGCAGACACACACACACACACATACATGTATAGCGTTTTAGCGTTTGTATGTATGACACATTTCAAATATATATGCTTAATCACATTTCAAATATTTGTCAATCAAGTAAGATTTTAGAAAATAAGGTTTTAAGAAGAATCCCTTGATGAGCTTGTTTATAATGTTTGATCGATGAAACTGAAATGTGCATGCATATCTCAAAGCTATTTTACAGACATGTTAAGGTTAATAGTCTATTTAGTAGAGCAGTCATTTAAATTATTATTGTTATAATGTAATACATGTTTTTACAATTTGTATTATATTTTACAGCTGTGTTTCCATAGCGCGCAGTCCGCAAAAACTGTTTCCATAAGTACGTACGTTTTTCTTGCGGATACTCTTTCGCGTGCCTCTTTTAAAACTGCAAGGACGACAGGAAAGAAATGTCAATATCTCTCATCCCATCTGGCGTCGGGGCACTGTTTAGAAATGTAGGCATTTTTGCCATCCGCAAAACGGATAAATCGCTCACCGATCCGTTTCGATGTGTTCCGTTTTTGCAGATACCCATGGAGCACGTCAAAACGTACACATGGAAACAGTTCATCTTAAAAAGAGGGATGCGGTTTTTTTGCGTACGAGACGTACGAGATTTACGGGTACATGGAAACACAGCTTTACGCAATAACAGAGAAAATACACAGTACAGCGTTTCAAAAGGAAGTATTCGTTATAACCCCCCTCCCTCGTCATGATGGAAAATGTCTGTGCTCTATTGAAATACAGTTCTTTGAAAGAACTCACAGATGTGAAACAAACTCACTGGAAACCAGTTACTCGTTTGATGATCTACATTTTGCCAATAAAAATGTACACTGCAGTCGTTCCATATCTTCTTCGCTTTGACCGCTGTTTATACGGTTTTTCGGATTTTCTGGCACAGGACCAATATACAAGTACTGTAATTAGACCGATTAGAGTGGTGTCGCATTTGAGGCACACTGCGACATGACCATCTCATTGTAGTGATGTCGGACTCGGGTTAAATTAACATAAAAAACACAAATGATGATCTCAAATTTGCATTTCAGCTCCTTTTAACAAGGAGATTACTATTGGACTTGGGTTCTTAATGACTCTGGCTCGAAGAGGATGGACTTGAATCTCTAGGACGTGGACTCAGGCCTTCAGAGCAGAATAATATGTTTGAATATGTAGAGATCTCATTTAGATTTTATTTTATCCTATATACAGTTTAGCTATGTAGCCCAAGATTGCCTGGATCGACCAGGAGTGTCCTGTAGGGCACAAGAATTGCTTGAAAATGTTGGAAGTCTCATTTGTCATTTGAGAAACATGTTTATGTTTTTTTCATCGGGGTCAATCAAAGGGACCTAAAATGGCTCGGAACGGCTATGAACTTACTATAGGGCCCAACGAAACGTTTGAAAATCAAAAGTCTCAAATAAGTCCATAATACGGCATGTGAAAATGCTCGAAAATCCGGAAGTCACGTAGTCTTTTGCTTAGGGCAGTTATAGGGGTCTATATGGGGATTGATCTAGAGGGGCCTGAGCATGTCAAGAGTTTTCTATATATAGAACACCAGAAGATACTTAAAATGAGGAATTTTTTTTTTTTGGCTTTGGTGTAATCTTTGATAGAAATATATAATAAGCTTTCACCAGGAGGGCTCACAAGGGCCCGACTTCGAGTTAGCCTCCTATAGGGCCAAATTAAATGCTTGTTAATGCGGAACATTTTCCTTGCATGTCACGTTATGGGGTTTTAATCGGAAGTGATAGAAGGGTCTATTGGTCCTCGAGCCAAGCAGTTTCCAAAGGCAAAAGAACAAGCTTGACGATGAAGTCTCATTTGTCTTAAATAGCATCAGCGTTGAGTCCAAAGGGCCTAAACGGGCCCAGAGTTCTTGGACCCTCAAAAATGCTTAAATTGAAATAAAAAATTTCGGTGTTATGAATAGCAAAACGTTAGGAGGATTTTAAGTGTGATTAAAGTGCACCAATATCAGCAATAAATATCTATTTGCTTACATTATACAGTGCCCGGAGGGAAACGGAAAGCGGATATAATCCGGTTTTTTTATTTTTTTTTAATATTTCTTTTACTTTTTTTAGTATAAACTCAAATATAAACATCATATAAATGTGAAAGGTTAATTTGTTTTTGTTTATTAAAGTGTTTGTGAATAGAATTTATATAGTCAACCAGCTGAGTTCAGCTCTGTTCAGTTCATCATACAGGCTTGTATTGAGGAAACACTATCATTGATTACCAGCAACACACTTAAATTGAATACTGGCAAGACTGAAATTATGCCTGTCGGATCTAAGCCCCTCCTAAGTATGACTGACAGTGAGTCCATTAGCATTGGGGGCTGCACTGTCCTTTTCAAAATTCAGTGAAGTATCTAGGTGTTAAGATTGAACTTTCATTGCATGATTATATTAGTAGTATATGTCGTGCTACCTTTCTCGAGCTCCTTTCTCGAGCTTCCATCAGGCATTTCCTCTCTACTAATGCGTACTGTCGGCTCATTTGCACCACAGTTATATCTCGCCTGGATTACTGTAATTCAGTATTTGCTGGGTTACCGGCAGAGCAAGTCTCTCGGCTACAGATGGTCCAGAATAATGCTGCGCGTCTCATTCTTAAGAAGCGTAAGACCGACTACGTCACACCGCTGCTCAAACAGCTCCATTGGGTTCCCGTCAAGTACCGCATACAATAAAAAATTGCTGTTTTTGTTTACCTCCATTATGACGACTCACTTCCATCATATTTGTCTGAAAAATAAAATAATTACCTATTGGCCTTTGCGTACGTTGTCCTCGACTCGTGGAAATCTTCCTAAAGTACCAAAGTGTAATATGAAAGTCGGTGAACGTTGCTTCCGTTTCATAGCCCCAACAGTTTAAATTCACTTCCCATTACACCAAGATAATCTCCAACTTTTGTATCATGTAAAACGTTTTTTTTTAAACGTATCTCTTTCGGCAAGCTTTTGGCATCCTTTTTTTTTCTTTGGTACAGGGAGTAAATTTTTCATGAAATTGTACGTGGATTTTTATTGTTATTATTACTATATAAAACGGTGCAGTGGAGAGGCCCTTTTATCATCTGGGCGCTTGTCTGAGGGGGTTTGAAAGAGTCGCTTTCATTTTTTTTATAAATCCCGCTTCTCTATATATGCATGCCAAGTATAATGTCGACTATCAAATTTTTACGAAAGTATATAGTTTCCTATTTTTGTAACAACAAAAGCATGCATGGATTTGACATGCCAAATGGCAAAGAGTCAAATTCATACAAGTTAAATATACGCCTGGTCTTACTATTTATCAATACTATTTATTATTACAGTTGATGGATGTCGGTTACTTCGATCTGTTTGGTTTGACTTAATTCAAGTTAATATATATGTGAACCGTGAGATATTGTTTAAAGAATCTTTCACAGAATCAGCTTCCACTGTCGATCTAGCAGCTGTCACAAAGGAAAGTGTCTATGGAGGGGCTGATATGCAAAATCTGCAAATATGTGGCAACTTACTCATATCGACTTAGTTGGGGCGGCACGAGGTACAATTTGGTGCTATTTTAACCGCCTACAATGTTTCTCTATATACTGTTTTTATTCTTTCAAGTTTCAATTGGTTTCGTTTCATGTGAAACTATTGTCGCTGACAGTACACATAGAATGAGAAGCACAGATTTTAACATGAGTAATCTTTCGTTGAAGGTATCAGCGCCCCCCCCCCCTCATTTTTTACCCGCCACATTTTTAAAGCTTAGCTGACTGAAAGTCATTTAAGCTATAGTGATCTCGCTTTGTCCATCGTCCTTTCGTATGTCAGGGCACGAATTATTACCACAGAACCTAGAAACTTCTAACTGAGCATGCAGGGACGTCAATGAAATATCTCCTTAGACATTTGAATTTAGGTCATTATGACCTACATTCTCCGGATTATAGGGCCTGTTTGTTCACCCAAGAATAATTAATATATTGACACAAAAGCTCCAGTATCTCAATAATTAACACACTGATTTCGATGCATATTGTTCATAAACAGTTTCATCAGTTTCAGAAACAAGTGGCACCAACTGCATTATTTTTTAATCTTTACGCATTTTTTCTCTATTTTTGAGACCACATGAAGCAGCCTGGACGTTAACAGGGCACAAACCATAATCGTTATAACCATAAAATTCTAATTGTACATCCATGAAGGTTCAGGCAAATCTTGTTAGATAACTAGAATTCGGTCACCATGATATATATTGTTCGAGCAACTGGTCAAACTTGAAAGTCAGATGGGCTTAAAATGTATACATTTTGCCTAGAATTTTCAAACTAAGCATCAAGGGAAATCTTCTCGGAAACGTAAAATTAGGTCAGTGTGACCTATATTCTGCGAGCTACAGGAAAAAACACGCTTTTAACACTCTGGATGTTAGACAGATCATGTCATCAGTATCATGCATCACCTGTATGTTAAATGTTAAATTAAGCTGAGCGTCATGGCCCATGGACCCCTAGTTTAAGGGTCTAACACCAATTTATGTCGCCTCCCCCCCCCCCCATTTCGGACCTGGAGACCTGTTGTTGGGTTTTGTAATTAGTCCTCCTGGGTTGAACCCTTTTTCTAAACCCTGGTGGATATGCATAAGGATATACATAGCATTAAAAAACGAAAAACATTTTTTTGACAAAGTTCTCAGAAGAGTTCGATAATTGGCGACCTTGACCTGATATTTAGAGAATAAATTTATTTAAAAATAAAGTATTATTTTTTTAATCAAAGGAAAGAAAACATTTAATTGTTAAATGGGATAAACAGTTACATATGTACAGATGTGCTCACTTTAGTCCTTTATGACGTGTATGTGATGCATCTCATAAAGACTGTGGAATGTAACTTTATATTGACTGGTGGATGGTGATGTATGTACCAAAATTTCATTTAAGAAATTATTTAAGAGTTCAATAACGCAGTTTTCTGTTAACTATTTTCTAATATATATTTTATAGTTTGAAGATTTCTGGCAGAATAAATGTATTTTTCTATTTTCTATTGTTCTTCATTGTTATAACGTGAATAATGACCACTGAAACAAGAAAATATACAGCATACCTTGATGAATTATTATCTATCATTATCACAAGTACTTTCAGGCTATTTTTATTTGATAGATGTTACGGGGCAAAATTTAATCCCAATATTATATCTTGGAATATATATTTCAAAACACAAGCTATGATGTTTCACATGTAAAGTACATACCCTGGTATTGATTCATATCCTACGCGCAACTACATTACCCACAAACAAAGATATGCATAGATGAAACCTTATACCGGAGAAGCATATGGAAGAAATAACAAGTAAATGCGTAAACAACGTAAAAAAACAACGTTTTGAAGGGGAATATATCACAATGAATAGGTAGAAACTCATTATAAGTTAGGGATAATCTTATTTCAAGTTTTGTTACATCCTATTTCAAGTTACCAGGAGTAATTTGAAGCGAAAGTAATCTGAAATCACTACACTAGTGCCCAATGTCCTTCAGGTGGCTCTTTCTACTAATGATATATATACCAAATGTAATTATTGAGCCCCAGGGTTTCATGTTTCATATGCACGAGGCCAGGAATAATCCAAATACCTTCGGGTCCGAATTCCAATGCATTAAACATTAGGTAAACTTTTAACCAGGCTATTTTTTTAAATAATTTTTTTTATACTGAGCTTCTTATAGGGTGGTGTAATATATTGGTCTTAAAATTCCTTTGCCTGATACTTTCCTGCGTTAGAATTTTTTGCATATTCTTGTTTTGTGTCTGCCATATAAATAAATAATTTTTTAAAACAAATAATGAACAAAAACCCGGCTACCCCGGTCACGACCATAAAAGTAAGGTCAGTGTCAAAATTCAATACGAGGTGTAAATCTGTCACCTATGATTTACCCAACCAAAGGTCAGTATTTGCTAATCAGTCGTATTGGAGATGTAGCGAAAAAAGTAAAAATATTGAAAAATAAAATCCCATCGACTGCTTCTTACCCTCCGGATATTTGACTCAAATATCAAAATGGATAAATTAACCAACTTTTTTAAGACTACCCACACTATACCGGGAGAGGCTTAGATATGGCTACATAGCTCAAGGCGGCAGTGATATATTACATGGTTTCACGAAGAAGCAACGAAACTAAAGGACAAAACGGATTGAGATGAGAGGAAAAAATGGTTACTCCATGATGATATGACAATAGACTGTCAACCAAAGCTACGGATCGTGAATACGTTTAGCTCTTTTGATCATTTTTTTCATCTCACAATTTCGTGATGGACAGGAAGCCATGGCATTTCGTTTGGCTATGAGTTTAACCTTTTAAATATAATATATGTTTCCATGTGCGTGCATTGTGATCGGAACCCCTGTGGTTCTCTCTCCAGTTAGCAGGATCAATCAAGAACATATGAAAGGGGAAGAAGCTGAATAAGTTAGTTACACTTCTTTTCTGGAATTCTTTCCCTGAGCGGAACAAGAGAAACAGCATGTAAAATTATATAAGCAAGTTGCCTTCAAGTGTTGATATATATTACTCGGCATACAATAACAGATGAGGTGTATCCTTACATAGATTTTAGGTTATAAATGAGTTATACTCCAATATGAATGCTAGGCTGCCATCTATTATAATGGGGGTTCCTTAGGGACCTATAAAGATATAGGTTCATACTTTCTTCAGAACATTCCCACTGGATTATATGCGCTCCTACACAATGAGTACCGCTTCAATAACTAGACAGCATCAAGCTTAGAATAATACAGAGTTGATTGAGTCCGTACAGCTGAATGTTTATAATAACGAGGAAAGGGGAGGGGACCCGGAAAAGTTCCCCCGGAGGCCCAGCTTGGACTTGGAATACATCGTCGTCTCATTGGCTGATTACAATTATTTGCGTTGTGTCAGCCCTAGTGGTGAATCCCGGAGAAAATTATTTTAAAAATCAGCGTTTAAAGTGAACTAGATATAAGAAAACTGCAGGGTATAACCGCTAAGTGTTGTGTAAAGCATGCAAATAAATCATTCTAATTTCAATCTCCGGGCGATCACTCAAGGATGCGCGGCTATGCATCTGTACATATGTCTGGACTCTTTTAATGTACACTGACCGGTCCGTTTACGCTATTAACAGACTGTCACATTTTGTGGACTTCATTTAATGTAATTAAAATCAGTAATATAGACTCGCAAACAGAACTGTTAAAACCCTTTATTTCATTGAGGGTCCATCCATAAACGAAATTAAAGTTCGGTTTTATAATATAAAATCCTTTACAATTGGGAGTCACTTTTTACACTGCTTTGTCATGTTTTTCTGTCTGGCCAACTGTCATTTTCATAAGAAAAATTGTAACATACTATAGTTCCAGGAACTTAGATAAAAAAAATATAAAGGTAACGAACATGTTTTCTCACCAAGTAATTGGTTACGGCCTTTATCATCACAGAATTTCTCTTAATCGCACAGAGAAAGCTTTGAATGGTCAGTGAAATCAGAAACGGGAGACTGGTAACTCCATGTTACATCAAACTTTACCGCCCCATGTTTAGTAGTATCGGCTACTCTTATGGTGTTAACAAAAAGTGTCAAGTTTTTCTCATGCTTGTAAATAATGCTGTTGCAGACAGAGGATCGGTTGAAGCTATCTCGGTATTTAGGTTAATAATTCGGAGCAGAAATGTAAGTTTTGTAATGTTTTGAATAAACAAATTACCATTAAGCCAGTTTTTCTTTTTCTTATGTCGGGCTTTCAGATATGACAGACATATTTCATGACTCCCAGGTCCCGTGTGTGTAAGAAAATTAAAAAATAGCGAATGACTCATGTTTGAATGACATGCTTCGTGTATGGTCACCAATAACGGAAACAGGCGATTTGACAGTGGCAGAGATTAAGGTGGGAGCGACAATTAGAGCACATTTTGTATCATATGACAGGGCGGGGCTGAATGCTGCCATCCATAGGCGGATTAAAAGAGTGGCTGACTGGGCTGCAACCAGGGGTCCATCGGGATCTTGCAATACACACAGCCGGATATCTTTGGTTAACGCGTATATAACTATTGTCCGTAATCTAACAAGCGTGATCCAGTTGTCTGTATTTATTTTATTTTATTTTTTATTTTAGCGAGGAAGGGAATAAATGCTCAGAAGAAGGGATATAAAAGAAGGAGCGCACTGTTAGAGAAAATCACTCCAAAGAACAAACGCTTGATTTCTCTATTTTTTTTTTTCATTCAATTCATCAAAGGAATAATTTTATTTATTGGTAAGAATAAACAAGTTTATGGACGTCGTGTTGCCGGCATTAGAACTTCATATATAGGCCTGCAACTGTCTAAGGAGATCAGCTTGTGCATCATTTTCCTAGACTGGCCCTACCCCTACATAACTAAGTACTCTCAACGTCACCACTCGTAAACAACAGCAAAGATATACCTTTTTTAATGAATTTGGAATTTCGCTGAATTGCAATGATTTAAACGTGTAATGTAATGCTGTAATAATAAGTATGTCGACACCAGCATCCACATTCTTAGTATAACATAATGTGGACGAAAGTCAATAAAATTACAATTTGGTTTAACAGAATCTCTTGTTAAATTGTACACATGTTGTCAATTTGATGAAATGGCTCCCGCTTAAGGTACATCCAGGGGCCTTATAAAACCTCTGTCCCTGCTGTCATCCTCATATAAGGAAAAGGGCCATAAATATGTTGCTTTCAAATGACTTTCAAATGACTTTTATACCGAAGGAAATTTGTGACATCAGATGCAGTGAGAGGTGTGCCTTTTCGGGTTTGCCCCGGCAGGTGGTGCCATTTTGAGACTGAGCGAGATAAGAACTCATGGTTATCAAATTCGATACATGAGGCGCCATTTTCTCAGCATTTTAAAAAAGAGTTTAACCATCCCTCATATGCTGGAACTGTTAAATTTTTGGCAAGTATGTATGCAGCTTTATTTTCAATGATAAGATATTATGCGTCGGCCTGACCATTAGCGTTGTAGCATGTGCTGCCATCTGCAGGAGTAAAGACAAATTAAAATTATGCGTTCCACACAGTAAGCCATTTTCTCCAAACACTCATGACCTATTTCACCTGTGGAAAAGTAACCAGTATTGCGTACCACTCTCACTTCAAGACGTTAATTCAATCTGACATATCGGTGCTGGAATTAAGCTATGTTTCAACTCTGACTTGCCAGTTTTTAACATTCATACAGTTGTCTTCATTTTTTTTCACGCTTTTCCTCACATATGTATAGTTTGATGTTCTATTGCCTAATAGCTGTCTACATTTGATATGCAGAAGAATATTTTTTTTGTGTTTTATCCATTTTTCTTATCATAATTGCGTGTTTGCAATAAAAATGTTGTTTTCTTCAATTCAAACTGATATAACCGTGTATGCATGTGTGTGACATATGTATGTGTGTGACTTTCAGGAAAACGTCTTTTTTTATTTAAGTTGTTTTTCGCTTTGTCGAGCAGCTACAAGTTGCTGTGGTCAAGACCCTGGCCCTGTGCCCTCCTTAAGGCGCTGTCACACTCTAGCGTATAGAGCCAGCGTATGAGGAACGTATGGACTTTTTGGGCATACGCTGACATACGCTGAAACACGCTAGGGGTACGCTGGAATACGTTTCTAGTACGCCGGGGTACGCCGGGGTACGTCGGTGTACGCTGATGTACGCTGACGGCCAAAAATTTTTTTGAACATGCACAAAAATTTTCAGCGTATGCCGACGTATGAATTTTACGCTCCTCATACGTTCCTGAACACGCTAGAGGTACGCTGAAGGTACGTTACTCATACGTCGAGTACGCTTCTCATACGTTGAAATTGAGTGGGTCAGGAAACCTATCGTATAATGAAAGTGTGTCTGACGTGTGTCTAACGAATGACTAACGTTATGATGGTAGTTCTAACAACAGTCTAACGTACTCAATTTATACCTGACGTGTTCTAAGCGTACAGCCAACTTATCCCATGCGTATTATATGCGTATTTCCAATATATGGGGGGTATATAAAGTCTAACATTTCCAAATCTGTAACAGTTTGTACCAGCAGTTCAGAGATGACGAAATTCGTGCGCTGCCACCTTTTATACCCCCCCACCCCCCCCCCCCCCCCCCCCCCCGCTGTGTACGCTCCTCATACGTTAGGCTGACGTTCCGCGCATACGTTTCTCATACGTCGGAGGTACGCTGATATACGTTACTCATACGTTGGTATACGTCCAACTCAAATACACATCACATCACATACGCTGACATACGCCATGCGTACGCTACTCATACGCTACTCATACACTGACATACGCCATGCGTACGCTACTCATACGCTACTCATACACTGACGGTACGCTAGGCTCACGTTACTCTAACGGTCATTAACCGAAAATCGACCTCATACGCTGAAAAGTTGTGCGTATAAACAATTTTTCGAAATATTCGATACGTTCCTCATACGCTGGCTCTATACGCTAGAGTGTGACAGCGCCTTTAAGCATAGATCTCAGGGCCGACAGACGTGATGCCACCAAGCCAAGCAGAAAGCCGCGAGAGACCGCCACCGTTTAACCCGCACCGGTGACTTTACAGGAAAGCCACAGCACCCAGAGCCACAAAAGCAGAAGCAACCTACATTCCCTTCACCGATCCCAGCAGCGAAGACCCAGCAATGCCAATCGAGAGCCGAACTCGATCTGTGAAACGACAGAGCTTTGAGACGAATAGCCATTTTACACTTGCAGTTTCGGAAAACGTCTTCGTTTTCCCTTGATGAACACTGTCGTTAATTTATATATAAACGTTTGCTATCATAGCTTCATAAATTTATATTTATTTAACGTGTGTTGGTTTGGCAAAAATGCTGTGATATCCATCGGATATTTAACCAGGCTCAGAGCACCTGACACGTTACACGTTGTTGCTGCCATCTGACGGTGATTTTCCTAACTAACACACGTTGATAATCGGTTTTTTTTTTCACGCTAACACTCGACAGAGTAGGGCACTTGCCTCAGTCTCAACGCATCCGAAGGATCAGTTGGACAACCCCTAACAGTAAAAGAAGGATAAAACCGTAAAGTGCAAAAAATAAGTACTTTTTATAGTGGGAGGCATTGGTTGTAAAATCATATTCAATGATTGAAAGATGAAAAACGACCGATGATCGATTATTAATCGTTTATTTTATGTACCTTCTTTATTACCATGAAATCTGCTGCATAGAATTATAACCTAAAATATTGGTCGTGAAAATTAACACTATTGGTTTCCCTTATTATTCATTTTCCCAAGATTCAGTTTTAATGCCATTCGCTGTTTTATACCCCGCCTGCTTAGTCCATGTCTGTCAGAAGTAGAATGATCTATCTGGATAATATCTACCTCTTATTTACCACCAGTGACCACCAGTCATTACGTGAAATGCCTAAAATGCTCAGTCATTTCATGAAACACTGAACATGAAGGGTTATAATTACACAAAATGTTTTGACTGCAAATCACTCAATCTGTGTAACAGGTAAAAAGAGTGAGATGTGAGCAGAAATTTGATCAGGAAGTTATTTCAGCTATTTGCAAAATGTTTTACTACCGAGTTGGGGATTAATAGGATGTCTCGTGTCACTTGGGCCCTCAAGTAGCCATTGGCTGTAAGTAGTGATGGAGAAAGCCTCTATGTTTGTATTAGTTTAGCATCATCCGTATACCACACATATCACTGGTTCCCTAGGGTTCCCAAAAGTAGCTACAAGGAAACCCATGCAGCTCACAGCTCATTAAGCTGATAGTGGTGTGCCAATTTCAACCAATTATTTCAAATTTATAAAAGTTTACATTTTGGTATAAAATTAAATGGTTCGAGTCGACAGTGATCAGCTCAACAGGGATTAATTTAATAGCCTCTGTGGAGCATAATCTAGAATATATTCGTGTCACGTGTGGGATGTATAATACTAGTTCAATGCTAGCGTGCTCACATTCTCATTAAAGTACTTATTTTTCTTGCTAATGATAACTTAAAGTATATACAGGTCACCTGTTTACACTTACGCACTTTACACAGCGCTTTACCAACTTAACCGCTCATTCCAGGTAGCGGTAAAACCAGTAGCTTCTTAAGAAGGGCAAGATTTCCGCTGCAACTTTGGAACAGGGTGAGGAGGGTTTGGGGTAGCGTAGGGGGTGGCTGGGGGATTCACACTTTGTTGTCTGGTCTCATGCAAGGTCCTATTCTGTTAAAGAATACAATAAACACAGATATAACACACACACACACACACACATATATATATATATATATATATATATATATATATATTAAGTTTGCGTGTGTTCTTAAATGTTTCTTTACCTATAGTAAAATAGAATATTAAACTAATTTGTTGTAATAAAGCATTTGTCTGAGCAACCATAACAGAAAACCATATATTATAACTTTAAAAAAAAACTCCTGATGCTGACGTTTGGGGTGTCATGGAGAGGCTGGGGCGGGTCCGTGGGAGTTTCCCTCGGTTTCAGGTAACTATCACTCCCCTGCACAGACCAGGATGTCGAAGTCTAAGATAGCACTTTTCCCTCATTTCCTTTATCCGTGTAAAGCTTCAAGTCTAACCTCAAAATATTTAACTGTTTATGTTACATTCATCTAATCGGCCGCGCCGTTTCCGATAGACAACCCCGTCCTCGCTCACATCCTTGACATGTCAGCTATACGCCCCCTTGTTCAGCGATCTTCTCACGGATACCCTGACAACTCCATTCGGTATAACATAAATCATTTTCCTAAAATGAAAGTAGATAAGGGTAACAGGGTTCTTTTTATTCATTGAGATCATCGCGATAACACGTACGCTCTCCTGGGATTGGACCCAGCTCACACAAAACACCATTGTTATTTTTTTTCTCTATGGGAGTTCGAGTTAGCTATGGTTGGTTTGACAATACATATTATTAATACTAATTGATGTTAATAAATGCCAGAAAAGAGCTCCAAATATAAACTGAGATCCCCTCTCCTCTGTCTATCTTGTTTTTTTTTTTGTTTTTTTTTTAATTTTTAATGTTTGGTAATCTATACAAGCTACCTTAATTGGGCGTCCGTCCGTCGTCTGTCGTCCGTTCGTCGTCCATTTGTTAATACACTCCCGAGGCAGCGAAAATCTTACGCTTCTAAAGAAGCAACTGATTTTCACGCTGCCAACTTTGACCGTTTATGATATATTTAGACACCAGATGGCGGTTCGTCGTCCGCTGAAATAAACGTGCGTATGATGTGACAAGCAGCCAACCAGATGCCAATATACAAACACTCGACAGGTTTCCTGGCTCCGCCCATAGCTGCGCTTCAAGCGCCGTTTGTAGACAGTTAATGGTCGAATTTTAATTGCTCCCTCTTCATTCTCGCATCATCGAAAGATTCGATTCTGACAGTATGACAGTGTTAGCGTAGCCATGTATCTGCTGTCTGCAGAACTGAAACCAGCCAGCGAGGTGTGCACGCAGCCTTTGTTGTTACGTTTCGTTTGAATTACAGCTCACTGGCCGAGCATCCTATGTGCCCAATGCCCTAAGCAAACCATGTCTGCGGCAATTCTCTCCGAGCCCGTGGCCTGATCAGACGGTTACCGGGACGATGAGCTGTCACTCAAAACGAAATGAACATGATTGGTATTCCTCGCTTGGCCGTGTCTTCCAGCACAAGTTCTCATCTGATTGGACAAAAATACAGTGCTCCCCTCTGGTGTAGCAATTCAGGATACGAGGTCATAACAAACAGCGCTTACCATATAGGCAGTAGGCCTATAGTTAAAGCGCTGTGAAAGAGCGTAATTTGTTAACGACTTTCTAAGCAATGGGCAGGCAGATTATCAATTAATGTTTACATTTGTCCATGTTGGAGCAAGGTACAGATTTAAACAAATTTCGATGGCACCACTGCGGGAGGCAAAGGTATTATGCGCTCTCCTTTTTCTTCGTTGGTTGGTTTGTCTGTTAGCAACATTATGCTAAATCTGTTGAGCGGTAGTTTTTTAGGGTAAGGGTAAAACCCATGGAAAATTCCTATAATTTTTGTTCGGTAAACAGGGTCACCATAATATATTTTTAATCTAAATGACCATAAACTATTGTGACATACAGCGATTTCGGGGATGGGTCCAAGAAGAATCAATTATAGCTTTAGATTGGATCCGGAACATGATCCGGATTCAGGATCATTAGAGAATATTCACAAATGCGCAGTCACTTATGTACAAAGGAACCTGGCAATATGGGCTGAATAAGAAAGTACATACACGGATTTTGGAGCATCTTACAATATTGAGCAGGGTGGATGAATGCATTCCATGGAATGCAAATTTCTACTTAGCACTGTGACCTGTTTTGCTGTCATGGTTAAACTATTTCAAATACATGTATGAAAGAATATGCATCGTGCCCACCTATAGTTCTGTCCCCAAGCAAAATGAGAAGAAAATCGGTCCATTCAGTTTTCAGCACTGTCACCGACACGTTGCTCGAACGGACTGAAATCGTACCTATATACATTTTAACCTCATAGCTTTACTCAGCAATGTATTGATGAATTCACACTTAATTTATACCTAGTGATCTTAGTTGAAGTAGAGCGATTAATTAATTTGGTGGGTATCGCAGAAACATCTGAATATGAACATGAAAAAACACGTAACAAATAGATCTGAATATGAACATCTTTTTTTAACAATTTGTTTTTACTGGCTAGAGTTCAGACCATTGTCTGATGATGAGCTTTGCGTCTCCTTGTAGCCAGCTGGGGGATTTCTTCGGTGTTAAATCGGTCCCTTCATTCGTCTTTAATATTTCACTATACCTCCTCCATGCAACGATGTTTTACGTTTTTCCATTAATAGGTTAGTAGTGGAACTTTTTGGTTTGTTTGCAATTTAATTCAAGAAGTTCTGTAAAAATTCTGATGAAAATTTTAAAATCCAGAATATGTTTGAAGTAATATTGATAATCATGATATAAAAAAAAACAAACAAACAAACAAATGCTTTATTCCGGAGATGAAGGCCAAAGGCCCATAGTTCCAAATATTTATGAATTTAAAGTCAATACAAAAAATAAATATAACATGGATCAGTATTGCTTAGATGTTACTAATATATAAGTTATTATAATCATGACTTACAATAATTTTGAAAATAAATAAATAAATTTCACAAGAATATGCAATCTATTCATTCTGTGCAATTTTCTAATATGCATTTTATAACTGACCTGAAAAAAAATAAGAATAAATTGAATACCTGGTTAAAATATTTTGTTAACTTTGCTTTAAATGTCTACTTTTCTTTTCCTCTAGCTTATCTTTAAATAACTTAAATATACAGATGTGTACTAAACTGAAATTGTAATTAATAATAATAATAACATCAACACCAACAACAACAAAGATAATAATTATTCATGTCAGTTGAAGCGAAAAACAAAAAAATGAGAATAGGAAAAATAAAGAATCAATAACTAAATATATAATAAACAAATAAACAACTGACAAACACTCACCTGGAATGAAATGTAGTACAAGTCTGTTTGGTAGATATTTTATATATTAAAGGTATTCGTCTTCTTGTGTTCATACTCAGTTTAAATAGAACACTTAAATCTGATCCTGAATGACAATTGTGCAATTACTATTCATTGTATATCATCTTAAGCAAAACACAACATGTAAATTAAAAATATTGTACGCTCGTAATGTTAATTCTGCCATCTATTCAAAGTGTGTTATTCAACTATAAAATTCTGTCGAACATTGAATGACTGATAAACAAAGATTGCTAATTTTGACATATGTGTTTGATTTTCTGAATTTAATATTTCTTTAAAATAAATTTCATTGGTTTCACACTTTTCAGCTCCCAAATATTTTTTCCTAAGTTCTGCATACATTGGACATTCTAATATGAAATGGATCTCATCCTCTATAATGTTGTATCCATGATTTAAGCAGTATATACGTATTCTTTCTTTAATATATTTAAATTTTGATGCCTGCCTGTTTCTATGGCTAATTTGTGATTTGAGCATCTAAGGATAGCTAATGCACATCTGTGATTTTTATTTGGAACACAGACAAGATATTTTTCTAATGTTAACATAGATTTTAAAACACCATATGAGTACAATTTATCACAGGAGTTAATGTCATTTTGCCAATCTTTAACTGCCATATCTGTGAGTATCTGTCTGATGTCGGTTAAAAACATTTTCTCGTGTCCCACATGTTGAGCCATCCATACATAGCCATAACCTGCTTGAAATAATAATGATCTTACCCCATTGACCCAGTTATTTTTTCCATTATCATCTAAATTAAATAAACATGAATATATATGTTTTGGGAATCTGTTTGTATCCATATGTTATAGTCTTATCCAGTATTTCAGGCATTTCAAAGAGTATTTAACAAAAAGTGGTAATCTACCACAGTCTCCTAAGACAGCTGCATTAGGTGTACTTGCACTTACTTCAAGAATATCCTTAAAAATTTATACTGTACTCTTTCTATAATCATGTATTTTGAAAAACCCCACAATTCACAGCCATATAATAATATAGGTATCACCATGCTATCAAAAAGATAGAAAAGTTGTTTAACATTTAATTTAGTACATTTCCTATAGAAAGCTTTTATAACACATAATGCTTTATTAGCTTGCATTATTTGTTGCTGATGTGTTTTTGTCCATGACAATTTTGTTGTGAGGAAAATACCAAGATATTTGAAATTATTAACCACTTCTAACTTTTTGCCTTGGAGACACCAGTTTTCATTCTTTCGTAGTGGGCCTCCTCTTCTGAACACCATGACTTTTGTTTTTTCCAAATTCACTTTCATACCATATTTAACACAAAATTGCTGAAGCTTCTCTATCTGCTTTTGTAATCTGCCTACAGTATCTCCAAAATTCACGACATCATCAGCAAACATTAAAGTAGTTATATTTGGAAGGCTCTCATTAACATAAACACCTTTACAGTCAGAATTTTCTAATATTTGTATATATTCATTGATAAATAGAGAAAAAAGTAAAGGACTGACCATACAGCCTTGTCTCATCCCTACTGAACATTAAAAGTACTCTGTAAGCCCACTTTCTGATAATACACATGACTTCATATTTGTATATAATGATTGTAAAACCCTTAAATTATTTCAATTAATACCATGGTTTATCAATACATTCCATAATATATTATGTTGCACTGAATGGAAAGCTTTAGAAAAATCGACATACAAACAATAAAATCTGCCTCTTTGTTTTGATATATATTTTTTTACCATGGCTTGTAAAATAAAAATATTATCGATAGTACAGTACCCTTTCCTACACCCTGCTTGTGCTTCTGACATCAAATTATTACTCTCCACATAATCTACTAATCTACTGTATAAGATTTTTGTGAAAATTTTCCCAGTTATATTTAGTAATGAAATACCTCTATAGTTACCTGGATTATTAATTAAACCTTTCTTGTGGAGAGGAATTATAATAGCTTTACACCACTCATCAGGAAAAATTCCAGATTGTAAAATTTTGTTAAACAAAGATACCAATAAAGGCTGCAGAACTGGATAGTATGATTGTATAATTTCCACAAAGATATTTCATCGGGACCTGGTGATTTCCCTTTTTGCATCTGATTCACTGATTGTATTATTTCATCTGTATGTATAGGTTTGTTGGAAGTAGGTTCTGCAAAGTGCTCATTGTTTATACTAATGTCATCATTTTGTATTGGTGACCATTTTCAGTTTCATTTACACTACTCATAAACAGATTTTTGAAGTAGTCAAACCATTGCTTAGCATCTATACTTGGAGTTCTCTTTTGTCTCTTATACTGTTTTACATATTTCCACATTTCATTTATATTTTTACTATTAAAAACTTTTGTTATCTTTGAATCCTTTTGAATTTTCTTCTTAGTATTGCATATATTTTTGAATGTCTGTCTTTCTGATTTATATTTATTTAATTCTTCTAAATTTCCTGATTTTCTGTATCTGTTTAATGTTGACAACTTTAATAGCTTTGCTCTCTGTTGCATTCTCCATCCCACCAATATGGCTGACTTCTCTTATATGTATTTCCCTTTTTCACTTCAGATGTGATATTATATAACATATTATTTAAACATTTTACTGCTTCATTAAGATCAATATTAATAAGATTATTGAATTTTCAATATATTTAAAAGTGATATTCTTGTCAATGTTTGTTATATTTGTAATGTCATTACATGGTAATTTTTATTTTACCCATGGGTAAGTTTCCATAATCATGATATCATTTTAATTTTATGGATTCTTCCTTGTTGGCAGACTTGAAATTGTTTTGGTCGAAGGAGGGGCCATTGATATTAGTGACCCCCGTGGTGTGATAATAAAGGTATCAACTTTATTTAAATATATAATACATAAATTTTAGTAATAGTTATTATAACTAACAAGGTATTGTCCATGGCTCATGTGGTAGCGCTCGTTAGTGTCTGGATGGAACGGGAGAATCCAAAGAAAACCTATGACGGGTCACCATACAACCAAGTCTCATGGCCACACCGTGTGTAATATTATAGTACAATTATTGTACAATTGTTGCAAGGTACCTCAAGGTAGTATTTAGTGGAATTAATATTAGGATTTACTCGTATGAATGATTCCAAGAATGATATGTGATTTGAAACCTGTTTAAAAAGAAATTTTCCCCAACTCATTTAAAAGACGGAGTGAAGACTGCATCTTTGTTTGCATGCCTATAAATATGCATGTATATATGTATATCTGCAATAGTATTCTTAATGTTTGACCATCTTATTGACTAAATATTTTGTTTCTGTAGGGGCTCAATGTCTACCTGTTTTTCTATCTCTCTGCAGGATATGCTGTAAGATTTTTCTTTGCTATCATAAGATGTAATAACATTTAACACTTATAACATCAATAAACACTTTCTTTCCCATTAAATCAACATGTTTTTATAAACACCACAAGACAACAAAAGTTAGTTCAGCAGAACACGGATGCACTAAGGACGTTTATCTGGCGGATTGTTTACAACAGCTGGTAGACAGTATACTGTCTGACCCATGCAAAAGGACAGGCGACGGAAAGGAGTGTCTCTCTTAATGAATCTATATAGGCCTATAGACATAGGCCTACTTGACACTAGAAAATGGGTTAGCCGGAATAGCCTTAATTCGCACACACCCACACCCGGGCGTGCATACATATATCAAAAGCGGATCTGGGGGAGGGGGGAGGGGTCCTAAATGCTGGATCAACCCCCGTATAAACACAAATATATATGGTGCTCGCCATCTTCTGATCTGACCCATCTGATAGTCTGACCCATCACCGATCTGATATTGGTTCGCTAATCTTAAGATGGTCAACCCATCTTAAGTAGGGTTAAGACCCAATATTCCATCATAATCTAGCGTTGCATGTACATGCTCCACTATTATATTATTATTATATGTCGATTATTCATTTAATGGATTCCTTGGTCTGCCGATAATATCTAAAGCCTTATTGGATCACTCGTGTATTCAATATGTAAGCACCCCCCCCCCCCCCAAGGGACTGTAAAAACAAATGAAAGAATGTCTATCTATTTTTGTAAGTAAATTTTCCAATTTTCACCTAGACTATAGCGTGTTAATTTTATGCGTTGTTTACGTTAATGCTAATGGTTAGATGTTGTAGAAAGTAGGTGATAATGGTTTGATACGTTCTAAATTGAATTTATTCTTTTTTTAGATAATTTTATTAAAACTTGTTAATATTTGTCTGTTTTTATTGTTGATGTAATAAAATTATATTATATAGTAATATTTATTATATAGAAGTGTAACTATTATCAAAATTAAACAAATTGTGAACAAGGAAAATTGGCCTGTGCCAGGTTGAAAAATAATCCCCGTTCATATGGAATATCGGTAAATAGGCTTGACCCATCTAAAGATATGTGAGTGTGTGTTATTTTTCCCTATATATAAAATGGTTCATTTAATATTCAGTTTTTTTTAAATAAGGAAAAGATCTTGACAAATGCTTCTGACCTCATAATACGTATCTTAAAAAAAAAAAATTTATAAAACGACAAATTGGCTCATCCTTTGAACTGTTACATAATCACCCCTAATGAGAATAGTGCTGCCTAACGAGGTTTTGGCTCTAGTTTATTTATTTATTTATTTTTTTTTTGGCATTTGCCTGCAAGAAATGATGTGATGTAAAAAAATTGTTACAGTTTTTATATTACTTAGTCTTTTTTATTTATTTTATATCCATGCAGAACATAACAGATATGCTGTATATTAAAAAGGTTAGAAAAATTGTTACCGGAGGTTGAAATCGTTTATATACTAGTACGTATCGGGCATCACACTGAGTTAATCAGATTACTTGTTGTACCTGATGTAGACCGAAACCCAGCCCTGTTCATGATACAGTTGTTTCAAGCGTTTACAAGAAGAGACTTTATATGCAAGCAAATAATTTTAATGTATTAGTTACCTTTTAAGAGTTAGGTTTCGCCTACAAATTTCGTATTGCGATTCTTATTGCACAATTTCTATATTCTTATATATAAATACATTATTATAATCAATATTATTAATAATCCTTTATCATATTTAATATTATGATACTATAAGAGTTTATGCAGATCAGTTAACTTCAAACACGAACTACGATAATATAATCTACTAATAAACTTAGTAAAGGACTTACTTGTTGTTGATGGTACTAAAAAAAAACATTCAAAATCAAAATTTTTAAAATCAATTTTAGCTTGTCAATATTCCAAACCCGTTTAAATATCTAAAGTTGTAACAGCAGCATTATTTGTATCAGCTCAAAAAATCAGTTTTATGTATATTTAACAAAATATCGAAAAATATCGATATTTGAAACATGTAATTGGTTCACAAAGCCCCACCCCCATCCCCTCCTCCGAGTCCGTCATCGTAAAGTTCTTGACTAATATAAATGTACAGTGTACTGCACACACCCTGGTACAGAGACAGTCCCGATAAAGGGAACAGGTATCGTTTTTGTCACTTTGAGGTTTTGATGGGAAGTCCAGTGTTTTGCATTCTTGGGGGCAGGTCAGAATCATAAGATTTTGCGGTTGTTACATCCGGTATTGTGGCTCTATGGATATTTTATATTCATTTCAGCCATGGTCGATTTGTTGTATACGTGAGGCTGGTCATGTTTACAATAGCATGTGGTTACAGTACCGCGTGTGAAAGATGCATGGTAACAGGTTGTGTTACTTGCGTGCATGCCAGCCTAAATTTTATAACATGTGAGAGGCCACCCGAATATCCTCCTCCTTCGCTTTGCGATGGAGACGATATGATTCCCTCCCCTTATTATGGTGCCCATGCTCTGTGGATAATTTATCTTGAATCTGAAGTCGCAACAAATTCCTTATAGCCGACCTAATCATCATAAAGCTATAAAGGGCCTCCTTTCCTCTTTTGAACTATATCGCAATGCAATTCTTTTTTCAATGGATGAAATATCCAATACACGAATCAGCGCGTCTATAGAAACAATACGACCTAATTAAGATTTCGAGATGTTATATTTTATTTTGTAAAGGTACATTAAATGTGTACATTATATGTGTTGTTAGTACTAAAATGTACGATGGCTGATTTAGGACAAATAAAACAAAATTTTATCTCGAGATGTTAAGTCGAGATGTCGAGATATTATCTCGAGAATTATCTCGAGATCTCGAGATAATTCATAAGCCATGGATCTTTTTTGAAACACTTCCGACAAAGACATCTTGCTTCAGAGAGTAAAGTGTTCTGTAAATGACAAATATTGCATTGCTTCATATGTACTCACGAACATCAACTAGGGATCTTTCGATACCTCGGTTACAGTTTTTTTTCTGTATGTTAACATTAGCTCAAGTACCTTGTAATAAGTAGCCTGTAGATAAAATGCTTATACATCAGTCATAATGGCGTTATTAGAACGTTTCCTAGCAGGGATTACCTTCAGTTCTTTTATATGTATATGCACAGTAAGCCGGTATAACATAAATACTATAAATAAAGGAGGAGAATATAATTGATTTAAGACCAAAGAAGAGGATTTTGCAGTTCCAAGGAAAATCATTATGAGAAATAATCAAATATTTTAACCGTTTGCTCATTGATTTAAACCATTTATGAATTAGATGGTTGACTAAAGGTTATCTAAGCTGTAGTTAATAAGTGGCGGACCGAGAGCCACCCCCCCCCCCCCCGGCGTACCCACCCAAAACCGCAGTAATCATTTTGATCATATTTTCATTTATGATTTTCATATGCCACAAAACAAAAGATCATTATACAATAAAAAGCAAGAGACAAATTCAATAAATACAAAAGCTGAAAAAAAGAAACATTGGACAAACGGGTTTCTCTACTTTGCTCATATATATTTGTAATTTTAAAAGAATAAGTTGGATAAATACCCACAATCCATGCATGCAGACCTAAACATTTCTATTTGGATAAGTTCACAGGCATGACTTTCGCTGTTTAGGTGGAATGTTTCAGTTTTTTAAGGCTATGACATCTTCCTTACGGATATGAATACTTGAATATTGATTTTTACCTCCCCTTGCAATCTTGATTGATTATAACTGAATTATATTGTATTTCCGTTTACTTAAACACAATATATATATATTTAATATCAATGCATTGTATTTGTTATTATAATTGCAGTAGTAAGCACTCAAAATTACGGTGGCTGATTTAGGACACAGGAAAAAAATTTTCTCGAGATTTCAACATAACATCACGGGATCACGACATAACATCTCGCGATCTCGACATACAATTTAATAAAAAATGGTGCAGGAAAAAAATATTTACCTAGAGTTCTCGAAATGTAAAGTCGAGAACTCGAGATATTATCTCTAGATTTTGAGATAAAATGTCAATAAAAAAATAATAAGTCCACGTGGGCATTGTACGAATCATTCGATTCTTAACTGACGTTAAGCGAAACAAAGTTTAAGGGACCGACTCCGAATATGACGTCTGTCAAATGAAAAAATGGCCACCGATCGTAATAGTACAACTTCCGGCAAAGACGTCTGGCTTCAGTTGAGAGAGTACAGTGTTCTGTCAATGACAAATAGTGCATTGCTTCGCCTGCTCTAACGAATATCAACCGGGGATCTTAAAATAACTTGGTTACATGTTTTTAGATAAAATTCTTATATTCCAAAGTGGCTTTATCAGAACCTTTCCCAGCAAGAATTGCCTTCTGTTCTTTAATATGTATTAGCCGGTATCACAAAAATTCTATCAATAAGATAAGTAAACAGTGGCTTTAAGACAAACGCAGAGCATTTTACAGAAGGAAATCCATGATGAGAGATGATCGAAATGTTTAAACCGTTTATTAATGGATATATATTATTTATGATTTAGATGGTTTTACTAAAGGTTATCTGAGCGATAGTTATAGCTGGATCCAGACTCGGGCTCTATGGGCTGAATCTCTCTCTCCCCCCCCCCCCCCTTTCTTTCCATTTCTTTTCATAAAAGAACGCAAGTCCGACAATTATAAGTTTTATATTTCTTTCAAATGAATAACTGGCAGGGAAAGTAGGATGTATTGCGGAGATGCATCCCAAAGCCATGATGACGCGGCTTTTCTAAAGCCTTGATGACGCGGCGTTTCTAAAGCCTTGATGACGCGGCGTTTCTAAAGCCTTGATGACGCGGCGTTTCTGAAGCCATGATGTCGCGGCATTTCTAAAGCCATGATGACGCGGCGTTTCTAAAGCCTTGATGACGCGGCGTTTCTAAAGCCTTGATGACGCGGCGTTTCTAAAGCCTTGATGACGCGGCGTTTCTAAAGCCTTGATGACGCGGCGTTTCTGAAGCCATGATGTCGCGGCATTTCTAAAGCCATGATGCCACCGCGTTAAATAATGTTAATCCATATGATGTCCTATATAACTGATTATCAATTTATAATAACTTAATATATTATAGATTACTGGGTTTATTCTGATTGTAACACCCCTATCTTAGGTGCGTCCACTACCTATATATTCTAAACTAGCCAGTACAAATTCCTAGAAGTTATAGCTACCCCCTTGACGTCACTGGCCAATACGGGATTACTGACCAGTCAGTCTATCCGAAATAACCCCACATTATAAAGCTCTGCAGCTGTCGTGCCCTGTCAGTTGATTGGGCGTTACTCCTTGCTGCAGCACACTGGTCATTCCCCTCACAACTTTTGATATATTCTACATGTAATATATTTGTTTATTAAAAGTTGTCCCAAATTGTCAATGTTTTTTAAGTTTCTATTTAACTGTTAATTATATATATATATATATATATATATATATATATATATACAAATATATAATTATATATATATATAAATATATATATCCATGACTTTGTTGTGTTAGGAGAAAATTATAATACCTATAGTAAAGATTAAAACAATTCCACACAGATCAGCTGGTTTCACTTTTATTTTCACATGGGCACCTGTTCTTCTCCCCACGCCTGGTTTGAGTCGTCCATGATGATAACTTCACCGTCACCCACGCCAACCAGAACATGTAATCTGGCTACTGTCATGGCTGCAATTAAACAATACGCAGTTGTATACACAAGAAAATTTAAATAATATTTATACGCCACTATCAAATTATTACTCCTGCTGCCTGAATATATATAACTTAATCAGTGCTACTTATATTCAAATATAATATTCTATATCTTAATTTATTGTATTAGACTATATCCAGGCCCTATTCAAGTGGATAACCTTGTCACCTAGTATCAAGATGGAAAACACCCGATACAGAGGTAATGATAACCGAAACAGGAAGTTAAGTGTGATATTCTAGTAAGCGACGACAAGTGTTTTCTTTAGAATTATTGAAGGTGACCTGGCAACAAAGAAAAGTAAATTAAATGTATAGCAAATCTGAAGTTAACGCCACCGTTTTATATTTCTGATTTTTTTCCTGATTTTAGGTTAGTCCCCTATTTATTAAAATAGGACTGTTTTATACTGAAAACATATTATATAGCTCCATATGAATTAAATAATTTCACTTTTTTTACAACAGTCGTGCAGTTAGTTGCTTGACAGCGGTGCTATAAATTTACACATCTGCTCTGTGACGATTCATTAGTTTGAATAATACAAATGCAAACGAACATATAAATGAGTTGAATACTTAAGTGGCAAATATAAAATTCTATATCTTGTATAAGACTATATCCACTGCCCTTTTCATGTGGATAACATTGACACCTATAGTTGCATTATGGAAAAGACCCGATACTGAGGTCATGCTAGCCGAAAAAGTCGGGTAAACGACAACAAATGTTTTTTTAGAATTATTTATGGTGACCTGGCAACAATGAAAAGTAAATTAAATTGATAGTTATTCCGAAGTTAAACGCAACCGGGTTTTATTTCTGAGTTTTTCATTGTTTTGTTTTTGTTTCTGATTTTAGGTAAGTTCCCTAATTATTAAAACAGGACTGCTTATTGAAAAAAAAAAATTGCCGTTATTCCCGGACGAGCTCCATTTTTTTACGAAGACAAATGCTCAGGGGAAAATTCTGGTCCGATCTGGGATTCGAACTCATGCCGGTGGGTCACATGTCCGGCGTTCCAACCGCTTCACCAGAAAAATACGGTCCGCTTTATGTCACCCCGCAACTTATTATATAGCTTCATTTAAATTGAATACATTCTCAATTTCTTACAACAGTCGTGCGTTTAGTTGCTTGACAGCGCTATAAATTTACACATCTGCTCTGTGACGATTAATTTAGTTTGAATAATATAAATGCAAACTAACACGTAAATGGATTGACAAATAGATTATATGATCACAGACTATGATGTTGGTATAATTATACTGATATTACAATTTTCATTCTGTGACAGATTCTCTGTTTGTAGACTGTTTTTTAAAGGTCGCAGTCAGGATGGTGCCGGATTCGGAGTGAACCTAACGTGCAAATGGCGCACATGTGTGTGTGTATGTGTGTCACGGTGTATATATATAGCCGTTCTAATTTCCTTGCCATTTTGCATTTTTGGCAAAGCGGTTAAACCGCCGGACTCCTGTGCGAGCCGTGCGGATTCAGTTCCACGATCGGCCCATCAGTCATTTCTCACCCTGAAATATATATATATATATATATATATATATATATATATATATATATATATATAAATATATATATATATAAATATATATATATATATATATATATATATATACAGTGAAACCTGTCTAAAGCGGAAAGTCAAGGGACTCCGTCATTTTGTCCTTAATAGTGAGGTGTCCTTATTAGGCAGGTTGACCTTGGTTGATAACCAAGAGATAATAAATAAAGACTACGAACAGCTACACGAACGTGTTTATTGTATTATATCAGGTTTAATGTACATGCACAACATATTCATGAACACATCATGCATTCAACAGTCATATACAAACTGTGATAATTTTTATATATCTCAAGTAGTAAACAATATGAGGAGAAAGGTCTCTAAAATCATCCGTAAAAACAATGTTCTAAATTCTTCTGCAAGTGTAAAGTACGCGTTGTGCCACCTGGCGGCATTGTCTAAACTATCCTGTTTAGCTGCCCCAATGCGATAATCTCAAAGATAATAACGACGTTGAAAATGCGAAGATTGTAATGGCTACGAACCTGGAAACATTCGCTTTTTAAAGGTGAATGTAGCTTAAGCCTTAAATATAAATATACATATAAAATTATAATAATAATAGTTCAACTCTGGCGATAATCAGTCTATAGACATTAAATATTCTTATAAAAAAAGGTTGCCACTGAATAAATATGAACAATATAATGCAATGCTTATTTGTAAGGCTTACGTGATACACTAACTCAGATTCTCAGTAAAAAAATCATGACAAATTCAGAAAATAAGGTCGGGGTTAGTTCTCGCATTATACCTTGTTGCAAAGAAAAAGATATTAATGGACAATAATTGTTAAAATATACCAATTTGTGATGTTGTGAAGTATCTTGGAAACAAAATGGTTGATATGTTGGGCACCTGCCTGGGGTGTAAACAATTTTGGACTACTTTTTGAAATCCCGATTTTCAATTTAACTTTCTCATGATAAGTGAATGAATCTGGAATCTTTACGTTTTATATTCAGCAATTCGGAGGAGCATAAGTTGAAATGCATTTCTAACGACGAAGATGCGTGAAAAATTGAAGAAAATTCCAGATATACATAATTATTAACATTTAAAAAGGACATATTCGTATGTATTTGTACAAATATGTACACATGTGTATCGGGACGGATGCATCAGGGCGTTAATTGATCGGAATAACTGAATTAAATAACCACACATAGTATGCACGTAAAACACGGCGATTCCCTGACCTTCACTAATTATAATCTACCCGCCTCGGTTCACGTGCGAGTTATTTTAAAATACCATTATTATCTATCTGTATACACGTCATGCTTCGTCCTTACCCGGATAGTCTGACCACGATCTGGTGATAAAAAATGCATGACCACCCTAACCTAACAAGTCTGGTGAAGCAAATGCAAAAGCTGATACAAAAAGGCCATCACCTTTATTATAAGCCTGTCATCTTTATATGTTAAAGAATAACTTGTCATTATAGTTTTTCTTCATATATACACATTTTATATACTTGTTATTAAAAAATGTGTCATTGGTAAATGAATATTCATTATAAAGCACTAAATATGAACAACCCTCTAGCCACATTTACCTGTGCGCCCTTTTTAACTTTATCATTGGCTATGCAACATGACAGAATTATTCTTAAGGGTCAATGGTCACAGGCACCGTAACAGTCTACACGCTGTAGAGGGACGTCACTAGAGGCGACTGGGCTTCCCTTCCTTTTAGCATCCACAGAAAGCGCACTTCTGGTATTCTGTCATGCCTTAGCTGTTAGCCACTCGTCAACAGATGGCGCTAAACAACAGCCACCTCCTCCTTTCCTCCCGCAAATAATACTGCGTTAAAATCTGCTGAGACAGCGAACACAGACGGTGGGATACTAGTCTTTGCAAAGAGTCAAACAGCCTTTAGTAAAGATATGGCATAGGGAGAGTGCTATAAATGTTACCCGGGCCCTTTAGTTTTATTATTAAATATAAATTGATGTTTAAAGGGCACGAAGTTCCATTTTACAAAAGTCTCCATATATAGAAAAATTAACTATCAAATCATGTTATAGCAAAAAATAGGCTGTCATACGCCCGCAGAAGTGGATATAGTTAAAAAAAACTTTGCACCAAACTGTCTGGAAATATTTGATTGTGAATGTTTATTTACCAGGTCTGCTGGGATCGGATTCATGAACTTCTGAAGTACTAAAACTCAGAAAATATACCAGAAGGGGCCCTGTCAACTTTTTGACCTTAATAAACTAAAGGCAATCCCATGGATCTTTTATAAAGATAGGCCAGGAAACGTGAATATCACCGCACACAGGCTGCTTGTTTTGTTTATATCATTTTGTTTATAATTAGTAGGGGGCCCCCAAAATAATAAAAACATATTCAACAATGGCATCTGGCAGCAAGACAGATAAGCCAGAGCTTTGCAAATGGCGTTTTGCAACAAGTGACCTTTCTACCTCTGCATATATGCAACCTACCACCTTAGGTTACATGTTTTTGCCCGTTTTTAACATCGCTTGGGTTAAAAAAATATGGTTGATAAACAAGTTCATACATCCTTCATGAAGGCGTTATAAAAACTTTGCATAACCAAAATTACCCTTAAATAATAAATATAAACACGAGGAAGATAGAAATCACATAAATTCTTTTCAAAAGATAGGTGAATGGGCACCTTATAAAATAAGACCAAGGTCATAGATAAATGTCAGGTTCTCTTGTACCTGAGAAGTTCCCAACCCCCTTAGCGATACAGAAATAAATTCATCAATTCCTTAGAATTGGGTAAAAATTTATAATGGGCCAGCGGTATTATGCAGCAGTTAGTGTTTTCAAAATGAATTAGCATTAGGAATGTCAGACCAATCAACTGATCTGTTCCTAAGAATTCTAGTTTGATATGTCAATATTTACTTACATGATCCATAGCTTTAGATTGATTATCCCCGTCAGTTCTATATAATGATGATAAAGTTACAGCTATAATTGTCAGGCGCCACCTTTAACAGTTCTATACAGTGATGATATAATACAGCTAGAACTGTCATGCCGCCCCTGAAAGTATTGTACAGTGATGATGTATAGTTAAAGCTAGAACTGTCATGTCGCCCCTAACAGTTTTATACAGTGATGATGTATAGTTACAGCTAGAACTGTCATGCCGCCCCTAACAGTTTTATACAGTGATGATGTATAGTTACAGCTAGAACTGTCATGCCGCCCCTAGCAGTTTTATACAGTGATGATGTATAGTTACAGCTAGAACTGTCATGCCGGCCCTAGCAGTTTTATACAGTGATGATGTATAGTTACAGCTAGAACTGTCATGCCGCCCCTAGCAGTTTTATACAGTGATGATGTATAGTTACAGCTAGAACTGTCATGCCGCCCCTAACAGTTTTATACAGTGATGATGTATAGTTACAACTAGAACTGTCATGCCGCCCCTAACAGTTTTATACAGTGATGATGTATAGTTACAGCTAGAACTGTCATGCCACCCCTAACAGTTTTATACAGTGATGATGTATAGTTACAGCTAGAACTGTCATGCCGCCCCTAACAGTTTTATACAGTGATGATGTATAGTTACAGCTAGAACTGTCATGCCGCCCCTAGCAGTTTTATACAGTGATGATGTATAATTACAGCTAGAACTGTCATGCCGCCCCTAGCAGTTTTATACAGTGATGATGTATAGTTACAGCTAGAACTGTCATGCCGCCCCTAGCAGTTTTATACAGTGATGATGTATAGTTACAGCTAGAACTGTCATGCCGCCCCTAACAGTTTTATACAGTGTGTGATGTATAGTTACAGCTAGAACTGTCATGCCGCCCCTAACAGTTTTATACAGTGATGATGTATAGTTAGAGCTAGAACTGTCATGCCGGCCCTAACAGTTTTATACAGTGATGATGTATAGTTACTGCTAGAACTGTCATGCCGCCCCTAACAGTTTTATACAGTGATGAGATAATTATCTCGTGGCCACGCGTTAGTATGCCATGCTAGCTAAAGCCCTCATTTGGACAAGAATGTCTGTGGTCTGTTATATGTCTAGCGTTTATGCAGCTTAAATTGTTTGTATGTATTTAGTTGTATGTGCGTTTGCCCCGAATGGTTCGAGGTAAATTTCAGTAGTTTTCATTGCGTTTGTTCAACGTTTCATTGCATTGGTTCAACTAGCCCATTTTTATTTGTTCATGGATAACTGTATTGAGTTTGTTTAAGGAAAAGGGTGATATAAACCCCTGTGTACCAAACATATGAATTAAACTGAAACACTTGTTTATATTTACCTTCCCAGAAAATCTTATTTTTTGGGGGTAGAGTTAGAGTTATATAATTTCGGGTATACCGAACAGAGTAACAACATATCGGTTTGTTTTATGTCTCAAGGGAGACGCTTACAACAAGAGATCTCAGCCATGCCACTTCATTATGACTTGGGGGGAGGCAGGGAGACATGCCCCCCCCCCCCCCCACCTAACTTTTTAAGGAGACCTTTTTGTGAGAAATTGATCATCCTTCCCCTTCACATCTTTCTTTCCACAATAAAACTTCAGTTATGTAATTCATATTATGAAAATTTATTATGACACATATTTTGCCCGAACTAAACCGAACTAAAGGGGGGGGGGGTAACACCCTGACATAAGTAAACAAGTGTGTCGCCAGTGCAAGTAAACTTTATACATAACTCGCGCATGCGTAAATGAATCAGAATAAGGCACGAGACACTTCCGTATAGATAATCCTATTTCCCAGAGTTGTTGCTCGAAAAACAAGAGGCGCTCCCCCCATGCGCCCCCAATCCCAAATCTCAGTACAGTCATGCGCATGATTTAGTCATTAGATCCCACTAATTGCAGGAACATAAAAGCATGCCCGTAAATATGTATACTCCTACGTATAGCAATAAAACCATGCACTGACATGTTTACTTACAACAAATGAAAACTTTTCTGATCACAAAAAAATCAAACATTTTATTCTTATAATCTCACCGTATTTTTTTGCATACTATCAGTACATGATATATTTATAGTTACCATATTCTACACAGATATGCTCACTTGGTATATAAACTGTCATATAATTTGTTTCTGTTTAAAATTTGATCATAATCGGGGACGTGTGGAATTATATTCTGAACAAACCATCCTGAATAATATATATATATATATATATATATATATATATATATATATATATAAAATAAACCTTGACGGTGACGAATCTTGTCGTTCTTCGGATATTTCGAAAGTTGAAGCATGATAATTCAAATCATACTTACATCATACAATTTTTATCTTGTGATTTATGTATCGATAAAGCGGTAATATGCGTTCTATTTTATACTACTTATGGCAAGAAAGTTATGAATGCGAAGGCTAATTTCGTGTTGCTGAACTAGGGTTTGCTGGTCCAAGGTAATAACTGGGGTACTTGGGTACATAAAATTACAACAAAATATAAAACAGACTTAATAAGCCTAAATCATATGATATTGTTGAATCATCCAAGACTAAAACAAAAACCATGGCTTTCCTATTCGAAAATCCCATTTCCTCTAGCAGACAGGCATAAATCAGTAATCATCATGTATGTGTAAAATTTTTTTACAGAAGTCATTTATGATCATTCATGAATCCGTGTTTGTGCGAAAATAGCCAGTTTCTGCTACCAGATTAAGGTGGCATTAAACGAAATCTAAATCTTTCAAAGCTGCTTAAAAATAGCAATTAGTATTAAAAGAAAGTCCAAACTTCTAAAATAATATAGGGTTAGGGTTGGCTAAGATCACTACCTGAACAGCTGGAAAAAGCCAGGTGGCAACAGAAATGTTCACAACAAGACTTCATCATCCCTTTTCCCTTGAGTGTATTTTACCTGCATCATCAATGTCTTTCTGTCTATCAGCTTGCCTCGTTTTTTTCGTCTATGTTTATGTATGTATGTATGTCTGTTTGTCAGCCTGTCTGTGCACAAGACAGTTTTTTTATTATTGCCGGGTATTCAGAATAATAAAAATTTGGTGGGATCTAGATTTAATTGATTTAATTTGTCTGTTCGTCTGTACGTATACTTTCGAGGTGTGTGACGTATCATGCACTCAAACATGAATTTCCATGACATTTTCATGAAGAGCATAATTTATGCTGGTCAAAATATTTTAGGTGACATATAATTTGTTTTTCAAATTATAATTCTCGTGTTGTTTGTAGAGACAAGTGACTTAAAATGTGGGTAGCGCGGATTCTTTAGGCCAGTCAAAGAGTATACATTAAGTTCCTTTAGCGCAACACGACTGATGAAGCAGTTATACAACCGAATGTAAATACGACAATCATGACTTCAAAGAGTACGCAGAGTGTGTCATAAAAATAATAAATATTTGTGCCGCGTGTTTTAAAAAGATTCACAAAAACTGCTGAAACGGAAACCCATGAATATAACACTGTTAACTAAGAAAAACCTCATTTTTATCTCCGCGAGCCGGCTTTGATGAGGGGTACCCCCCGGTAAGATCAAATGATGCAGCAAGCTCGACTGATAACCACATTAAACCATTAAGAGAGGCGTGTTGTTGACACGAATTTGGCCCTGTGGCCTAAGGCTTGTTAACTAATCATTAACATTAAACCTTTTATTTTCCTGTATGCTTGTTACATGTAATATGACAAACTAATTAGCACGATATTCGGAAATGGATAAAATTTACAGTAAAAATACAATGACTGCCTTTACTTATCAGCGCTACCAGATGATGGCAATGAGTACTACATGAAGTGGAGGTCTCAGTCACGCCTTATCTACTTAGATATTCCTGAATGTGAGATTTTCCTTATTGCACGCTCTGAAGACGCCTTTTTATTTGCCTGAAAATTGGGAAATAGTGTGCAATATTGAAGATACGTTTTTATGTTAAAACTGGAGTTTTGGCTGAGAGTTTGTATAAATTTCTGCGATATCTTATGTACTCTGCAGAGATCATTGCCATATAACCCGTGTCCGTGCTGACTCACCTGACAAGGTATAGGTGTACTAGTATATCACGGAGAAAAATGTGCAGAGTTGAGGCGAATCTGATGGTTGTTGGAATACATGGATCACCTTATATACTCAATCGTATTGTGGGTATTGTAAAATAATCGCACTATAGATTTAATTTTTTTTTAAATTCCATTACAGATACATTAAAGTAACCAAGTAACAATGATTTGTATAGGTTTAAAATAATTGTTCATGACAAAAGCCGACCAAATAATATATATATATGATTTTTCTTTTTTTTTCACCTAAATACAATTAAAAAGCCGACAGAACATATTTAAATTTAAATGAAGATTGTGATGGATACAGTAATATTTTATGTTTTGTATATCGACCATTATTGAGCCTTAATATAAAACATAATTAAAATACTAAAAAATACGGATGCATTTTTACTACGTATAAGCTAGAGTGAACTAATGATATAAACAACGTAGGTGTGAAAAGAGATTATTCGGGTAGAGTGTATAGAGGTTTAGCTCATATTACTCGCAGCGCTATAGAAAGGTTGGTTATGGCAGAGTCACTCTACCGTTGAATACATTACTAAAGAATTTATAAGCATACATGTAGTCATTATTATTTGTAACGTATGATATATTTTTAATGTATTGATTATTTTCTCCTATTGGAGATTACCAAATTTAGTAAGATACATATACTTATATCTTACATTTTATATAAAAATTATATATAAATATATATATATATATATATATATTCAGAGTTTAGGCTAAGCACTCATATGACGTAAATTTGTAATGCAATCAATATCAAATATTATTCACGCTATTAATATACATTAAAACTAAAAAACAGGTACAATGAATATAAGCAATTTCGGACAGATAAGTGGCATAAATAAAGCACTTGTTGGTATAAATGAATATCCTTCGTTGCAATTCAAAGGCCTTGGCTTCAAACTAAAATCTTTTTCGGTTTGCGTTTGACATAGCAGTATCCAAAATAACGCCTTTCGCCGATTTATTGTTACAAAAACGCAGGAATTATGTTTATTCGGATATCTTAAGGAAATAACCAGACAATTCCATCAGACAACTGATTTTGATATATGTTATAAAGTTTAAAAAATAATATCTATGTAATTTGTATAAAAGCTTGAAATAAAATATTTGTATTGTTGACAATAGCGTTAGAAAGCAACAATTAAATATGCTGCTAAAAAATAATTGAACATTCAAAAGCTTAACATATTTTATTATTTTAATATTTTATTTATTACCGATGAAATAAATAATTGTTAATGGGTGTGAAAGATCAAGTCCGGGACCCGTGCTTCGCATTCAGGTACAGTCATGGGGGGATTGCCTCTGGGTTGGCCTTGATTTGAACCATTCTCCTAATAACCGATTGATAATCAGGATTTAGGGGGTAATATATGTGTGTTTGTGTTTGTCGCTAGCTTCCTTATTTCCGTGACCTGGCTTGAGGCCATGTATTTATTAACCTATCGGTAATTTATTCATGTCAGAAATACAAAAATAACCAAAAGCAAAGGAAAACCAATTTAAATCTGGCAGGTGGAAGCTACCTGTTGTTCTCATAGCGGATATTTTAAGCCGACCACGCACGTGCAAAGTCCCAGTGTTTTGACAAGCTTTAGAATCCGTCGTATGGGCGTCAGAGACCAAGGCGTCCAATGGGACACAGTAAGCTAAACTGGTACCCAACGCATTAACGGGACCAGCCGATCGATTGGACGAGGAAACTTCCGTCTTTCCTTATAAGGTTTTTTTTTATGACGCATCAGTACAACACCTGTCGAACACTTGCCTCTGTATTAAGACAATATCTTACTTTCTATATGAGGTTATAATTCGTTTCATAACTCCTTAAAGAAAAGACCTTTTGTCGTGGAGGGGTCGCCTTGATGCATGGGCATGCTGTTCCCCTAAATTTCCCACAGTTTTTGGAGTTTGATACCCTTTTCCATACTCTCCCCCACGCAAGCGAACATTTTTTTCACCATATATAGATTTTTTTAAGATGAATGATACAAACCGAAATTTACTTAACCCTGTAATGTATCACTCTCTATAGGCAAGTGACGTGATCACGACAGGTGTTACGACTCGTCGTACCAGAAGTAGAGTCTTGACCTGTCTTCACCACTTGGTAACTGGTCTTAAGTCTTAAGCCTAAATCGCAAACATCGCACAACAGGTTTAAGCCAGGTCTACGACTGAAAATTTGGGAAATTCCTAGGATAGTCGTGGTTCGTCGTACGAAATTCAGGTGTTGTACGACAGAAAATGTTGTCTTGAACCCTTTTCGTAAAATTTTAAACATGTTCAAATTGTTTTCAGCGTCGTAGGTTATTCTTTATATCATGCCAATCTCGTAGGTCTGCTGTACGATGCTTACGACTGTGTTACGATAAACCTACGGTTTTCGTACGATTTTTTTCGTTATTTGAGATCCTACGAATCGTAGGATTGTCCTATGACAGCCCAACGATTGAAGCACGTTCTACCCATGACGTTCATGCATGTGACCGTGGTGGGTTTGTCTTAAGCCAAAGCCACGTACATCGCACAACACATATACGACAGGTCTATGACAGAAAATGGGTAATTTTTTATATATTACAACCATTGTAGGGACCTCATATGAATATCGTAGGATGAGCGTACAATAAGACTAGAAAGCTCTGACCAATTTTACCACAACCGTCGTGCAACATATATTGTATACCTAAACACTTGTGAACGTAGTTTGTGACTAAATCCTAAGTATATGTGTTGTGCGATGTATATGACTTAAGCTGAAGGGATTTACCCTGTGTCACCATCTATCGTGCGACAAGTCGGTGATAGTTTGCGACCTTTGGTACCTCCGCTTGCTACTTAAAGCCCAAGTCACACATGCACTTACCACCGGTTTACGACAGGTTACGACCACCTGAGACTTGAAAATCGTAAGTAGTTGTGGAAAGGTCGTACGACAAGTCCTAACCAGTCGCAGGAAGTCGTAGGTTGTCTTAAGTAGTCGTAGGTCCTCCTAACCAGTCGTACGTGGCAAGCGAACGGTTCGCATTCCTACGACTAATCGGCAGTGGTCTTGGAGAATCTCTTATGTTGTAGTACGACTAGTTTACGAGTGGTTATAAGCAGTCTTTTGTGGTCGGTGGCAATCGGAGCTACGGAGGGTCGCGGAAAATGTTATCGACTTGTCGTACGATAGGTCATGAGACAGGCAATGACCAGTTACCGAGTGGTTAAGACTGGTCACGACCGATCCCGTCTCGTTGTACGACTCGGACTTGAACTAATGACTTGCGCATAGAGAGATGCATACACAGGGCTAGGTGAATTTTAATTTGTATAATCCATAGAAAAAAAAATCCATACATGGTGAACTGAGCTTGCTTGTGCATGGCTGAGTGTATGGGAGGGTTATATACCCCCCCCCCCCAAATAGTGGATTTTTTTTTTTTTTGGGGGGGGGGGGCCCAACTTTTTTCATAGTTCCATAATTTTACTCCAATTTTAGGGAATTCTTCACCTGAAATAGCTAGAAAAAAGCTACTTCTAAATATCAATTTTTTATGTATATTGTGTCCTTGGATTTTCACAATATGGTCTGTTTTAAGCAGACCAAGAAAAATAATAAATAATAACATTAGTTAATGCAGCTTACAATTCGATTTATGTTGGAATAATTTTTTTACGAACTACGATCTACTTTGAGCAAAATGTGATTGTACGATGTTATAATTATATTTCTATTGTATAAAGAAGATAACCAGTGTAGGTGACACAACTGCATCTATTTTGTGGTCCGATAAACAGCCTGATATATTTATTCCGGTCCACAATTTGCTCTGTTCCTCAATTTACTCGCAACATAATTCCTATTACGACCAGTCGTACGTTCAGTCCGACCTACTCTTAAGCACTCGTAAGTTGCCCTGTGTGGTCGTTCGACCGCTAGCACAGACAGACCGACTACTCGTACGTGACCACGACCACTCGGTAGTTATTGCGACCGCTCGTATGATGCCCCTATGTGTAAAGTATAAGTCCCATAGAGGACCCGGCAGAGCTACAGGGTGATCCGGGGTGTAAGCCGAAGCGCTGCCGGGATGGTCCGGAATGGTCCGTAGCTCTGACGGGGCTATGCCTCGGGTATCCGTGCCACTGCATGGAAGTCCTGGGCACTGCCGTATCAGTTCTTGGAGGTCCGAGACGTTGAAAACAACCGAACTACCCCAGCAGAGCGACGGACCAACACGGCAGAGCCCAGAACTTCCACGGCAGTGCCCCGTCGGAGCTACGAATCACCCCGGACTAGCGCGGCAAACAAAAACAGCAATCCCTAGCGCATACCGTGGTGAGACGTAGCTCTGCTGGTAGTGCTGCTGTGTGAAATGGCGATTTCTGCAAAAAAAAAAGCTACTGACCACCCGGACCGTTTCCGGGGTGACCGTTGTAATCCTTGCCTATCCGAAGTACTGCCTGCATCAGTGGGACTGTAGCTTAACCGCAAAGCTAATCCCATGCGACAAGACGCAGGTGATCGGAACGACTAGTCATGGCCATGAAATCGTAGGCGGCCTTAGGCATGTGAGTTTGGGGCTTAAGACCACCTACGATCACTCGTGAACTAGTCATTCGACCACATAAGAGTACAACCGATCTCTCCAAGACCACTGTTCCAGGGCTTTTCGGGAGGAATACGGCCAGTGTTTGCTCGATCACTGCGGGTTCCGCCGCGATTTTTAGGGACCGGCCGGCACCAAAGCCGGCACCAAAACCTATTCACAATTCAGCGATTTTCCAATGGCGAATTTTTAGGTCTTAGAGCTCCGAAACAGGTCGCCCGTAGATCGCTCGGGTATCGACAAACTTGAGATCGATATTCGGGGAGTAATCCGACGATTATAGACCATATTGTTTTTTATAAATCGAACGGAGGTCGGCCGAGCTGCGCGGCCGCCGAATAGGCTCCCTGCGATACACGAACGACTCCCTTGGTATCCCGCCTGACTTGTACAAAGTCAAACGTGTTTCGAATGCGCTCCTTGCTGGTGTCGGGCCGCCGTCAAGCGCGGCTTCTACGGGCCCCGCCCGGGCTCCTCGTGTCAATTCAGGAATTTGACCCCTTGGGTATAATTCCCCTGCAATTAGATATACTTTCAACATTCCGCGGCATCTTAGCTAGCCACAAGTACTTGGTAGCTGTGCAGTGCTCTTCGCTCTCTCAGACATGCCCTATATATACTCGAGGCGCGGACGACGGAGGACGTAGGGCGGAGCCCACCCCGGCGTCGCCCGAGTGTCGGGTGGGCATTGACAGACCAATTGACCATCGACCAAAACTGAGACGGGAACCGCCATTATGTCGAGCGGGCTGTGCCCTACTGCCGTTTGATATGTTTCGCCGGCTTTTGAACAACCTACGACTTGTTGCAAGTGGTGAGGATTTGCCGTACGACCTTTTAAAGACCAACTACGATTTTAAGGTCACAAATCACAGATTGTAATAGTATCTTAATGATAGTGTTCTCACTGTTCTGTAATGGGTACCTGAATTGAGCGGCTTCGTCAAGCTTTGCTTATAACGCGCGAATGCTTCACAAAATGGCCTAGGTGTTAAACAATTAATTTTCAGTAAGGCTTAAGGTAACACCATTTTAACCATATTAGATTTTTTTTTACATTTAATCAATAGGTGATTCATGTTTTGTTGTTATGTTTGTGTAATTTTATTAATTGTGTGTAAACTTGTAAACGTGACCTGTTGAGAAATTTAAGTTGCAATTCAACGTTAACTGCTCTAACCGTTTTTACAAAGCCACGTGAAAGAACTTAGGAAGTTTTAAAATGATATAGGAGGGTGTAAAGAAAACTATCACCATGAGTATCGTGTAATGTGTGTTGGGGGGAGGGGGGAGGGAGGGATATGACCCCTGCCTATTGCCTCGTTCAAAGGCCTATATTGATGTTAAGACGGCCCTGTCTCCCGGGACAAGTTCACAGAGAAGCCATTCTCAGTGGAATTTCAGTAAGGTTTCTGCAACCGGAACTTCGTATATTGTCAGTCTTACTTGTTTTATACTGGAGACCGATCTGTATACTTAACTGAAAAATGTTTTTAACATGCAATGGTAACATAAAAAATCAGAAAATTACAGTTGCTTCATATTTTTATTATTTTGTCTCTTTGACAGTCACAGGTTTATTTCATATGAGGAGTGAGAGGCGGGGGGGGGGGGGGGGGGATTAGGCTGCCCTGTAAGCCGGAGACGCATACGCATCAACATATCAATATTAATACATTTTTAAAACATCTGGATATGCCTATATCAATCAACGCTTTTATTATGACTAGGGTACGTGAATAATTAATAGAATAAGCAATACCAGAAACATAATTCTGGCATTTCGCGTGTCACCAGCGTAGGTAAACATTTAGTGTAATTAAACGAAGACCCGGATTACTTTTCCACAGTTTCCGCCTGCGGTTGTGTCTTCTCTGTAAAGCATGCAGACTGGTGAGGTTTTTACACACATTCGTGTGTCGCTTGGCGCGTGCCGCTTGCTTGTTGATCGCGATAATAATTGAGCGTAGATCTTTAGGCTAATTTCGCCTGATATTTAGCTTTCTTTTATACAGAAATGTGCATTTTTATTTAAAAACAGACTTTTTCCACGAGCAGGCGCAATGCGCATAATGTTCGGTTTTCTGTGTTCGGGTCCAATGGGCCGGCATGGAAGGTTTTGTCTGGAGAAATCCGTTGCTCTCCTAAGATATCAGATATACCTCAACCTGAAAGAGAAAAATATTTCTTTTCTTTAGTTTTAGTTCATTTAAAATTAAACGTAATTTAAAAAAATATTACCAATACAATGGACCCGAATATTAAATTTCTGTCATCGCCGACAGATGTCGCCGGAGTGGAGGAAAAGGTCTATTCTACAAGTTTGTCCACATCGGTGCTTTTACTGAAAATTATCTTCGCCTTTGGCGTGCTGTTGTAGGCACATTTTACAAAGTTACGAACATTCTCATATCGTGTTTCGTTTTTATAGAATTCTACAGCGACGTACGAGCCAGAGATGCTTGAGTTACTATACTGAGTGATACAAAATCGCTCCTGCCTGTCTTAATACGCCCGGATGGCATTAATGACGGTACGATTTGTATTGCATGTGGGCATTCGTACTTTAGGGGAATGTAGTTATTAAAATATAAATTACATTATTAACTATGAAATAAGGACAATCTATAGGTTTCATTTTCCTTGTTTAAGATGACTCTGCTACTAATGCGACTGCATAATTTGTAGATGGTACAGTATATAACTTGATAAAATGTTACCTAATTCCTTTTTAGGTGTGTCATATATGAGGCCTTGGTGAAGGTTGTACTGGTAGAGTAGCTTTCAAAACCATCATGTGACATCAGGGTAACCCTTTTAATAAGATGCCGTCCCTCTGATATGACAGGGGATCGTGACTTCTACCCCGAGGACCTGATAACCATTGAAAACATATAAAACCCCAATATCTGATAAGGTACAGATACCCTTCAGGATAAAAAGCAATTTCCCTATCGAAATCGCTTCTATTAGCATGAAATTCACGTACAAACTGTGAACGCACAGAGATCATGGCAAAGTTTTGTGTGAGGGCTGGAACGTGTGAAATTGTTTTTACTCGCAGCGCCCGTCTCGGCCTGAATAATACATTACCATGACGTAAAATCTCGATAAAGAAACATTTAGGCCAAAATAAAAAAAGATATGGTTCTCAAGCAATTTTTTTCAGAAATCAATGCGGGCGGGCGCTTTTTTTATTTTAAATTATTTGGTATGTTTCGATAAAAATGTCAAATGATAAGGGAAAAGCATGAAAATAACAGTTTTATTTTGCTAAATAAGTAAAAGCACTACAAAACCAAGGAAAATGTGTGGTTTTATCTTCTTGAAAGAAATGTCGGAGCGGCAGCAGCTCAAAATTGGAAATTTTTTATTGAAAATCAAAATAAAAATGTTTGATGCGGGGGTTTAAAATTGATGCGGGCGGTGCCTGAGAACCATACCTTTAATTTTTTTGGCCTTACAGTAAAAAAATAATTTAATTATGATTATCGTATCTTTTTCTAGTATTTGGTGGTTTTGTTTTGTATTGCTTTACAATAAAGTTGATAATATATGGAAGGGTAAGCTGTGAAATGTGCAAGAATATCTGAAACATATCGTCAAGAAAGGAACATGAACTACAGATCTGCATTCTTAACGGAATGCAAGCCTCCGCCATGTGTGGGGTGGGGTCCCTATTATGGCATCCAGCAAAAACCACATTTTCATTCAATTATTCGACTAATATTTCCAGGTACATTCATGCATAAGTGGCTGTACATTTGTGAATATTCCTTAATGGCCGATTATGTACGGGATCAATTCTTCATTGGCCCATTCCCGAAATGTCCTGAAAATTTCACGAATGCGTTAGTCATATTGTTAATAAACACACAAACAAGCACACTGACGGAAATGAACCCATACCCTCCTGTTGGAGGCACTTACCCGAAATACTGAAGCTCAGCAGTACTTTAGTAAGTATTTCTGACTCGAATAATAAATATGTTAGAATTTGAGTATTCCTTCTTCATTAAATCGTACCCACTCAGATTCGGGCTTCTCTTGGATATAGGGCTTGTACACATGAGGATTTCGTCTTTACCTTTTTGCATGTTCAGCTTGTTCGTACCGGCAGTTACAATTTTAATTGCATCGGAAGTAGACCTATATAAAACACAGGACTAACATAAGCATTAACAATTGTCTTTTAATAACTATGTTGTTCATAAGTTTTTACATGAACCATAAATTCAAATGATGTATTTATACTCGTATACTGTGGGTGGCTTCATATTCGCGACGCTGAAATTTTGCGATTTCCGTCATTTTGAACGTATCGCGTGGGTTTCTTTTTCGCGCTTACACCAGAATCTATGAAATCTAAGTATCACCGTATTTGCATTTATTATAAAATAAAAAAAAAGATCAATCAATATCTCACTCATTACCGTTATAGTCATTGTATTACGACCTGTGTCATAGTCGATGTTTTGACAATCATTAGTGCACGTTTGCATTAGAAGGTTGCGTTACCATCAAGAGATTTTGCTGTTGATTAACAAACTATGTTTCTAGAGGTGTGATAATTAATCCATTGTGCAGATGCATCATACCCTCTTGTTCATCTTAGATAAAAGGCAAGCTTAAATTATTCCCTAGGGATTCACTGTAAAAAGTGAAAACATGTCTGGTGTTTCAAATGAACATGGCATTTTGTCCCAACTTTTGGCACACGTGTCAGGTACATATGGCGTTTTAAAATAAGACATGTTTCAAATTCACGCTTTAACGTTTCAGCTTGAGACGGTACATGTGTCAACTTGAAACATATTTCGGTGATGGGATTGAGACACGTTTTTCAACATGTTTCGCGGGTATTACATGTCGTGCTGCTTACATGTCTCAACCTGAAACACGTATCACAAACACATGATTCGGAAAATCGTTGACCCACGAAACACGTTCTTGCGACATGTTTCAAAAGATAAACCACCTGTTTCATCTTAAAACTGGAAATAGTTTGAAGCACCAGTTTGTCCCAACTTTTGGCACACGTTTTCCTGTTTCAAACCCCGTTTCACCTTTGTCATGTTTCAAAGTGTGAGAAACATGTTTGAAATAACTCCTCTTGCTTTACATTAAGTATTGATGAGAATCACAGGTACACAACATGCTATACACGACCAAGAACAAGGGATAACGACCCCAAAGTTCACCTGTGAATTTCTCACATTTGACAATACTGGAAAAGCACAAGTTACTCTTTAATTATTTCACAATAGAAAATTCCTGAAAGTGAATAGATCGTTCCAACTACAAAATCATATAATTTCCAGCAGTTTACTATTTTTCTTTTTTTTTAAATTTAACAAATATGCCCGTGACAGTTTTGAAAAATAATTGTTGGACCGACTCTCGTAAACAAAATACTTGTCAACAAGACGTAACTATGCTGTACACAAGTGAAACCAACATTAATGATTATCAAGTGCTAAAAATAAACAAAATTGAGGTCTAATGCAGCTTTTCCATAAAAAATGAACATGGAATCTACATCTAAAAAGAAATGAAAATATGTGGGCAAATTTTAAGAATTGCAAGCCCAATTCAAGAGACAGAAACCAACTGCATCAACACAGGACTGTTTAAGGAGTGTGTATAATTAGTTCTACCATATATGTTAAAATATACTGACTTTCAGTCAGCTGAGCTTAGAATCAAAATCAGTGAAGTAAAGAAGGATGAGCACTGTTTTGTGATTCTGGAAAAAGTAAGCATACATCTAAGACCAGATTTAGCTAAAAATGTAAATAAAATCAACAAATTTACCAAGTGATATGCCTTCACCTAGATTAATATATGTACAAAATATAGTGCAAATCATGAAATCGTTTCTCAGAAAAGCTACAATAAAATTTAGTTAGGCAAGTTCCCTTCAAAATTTGCTGGGTAACAAAAATTAATATAAAAATAATGCAAATACTTTCATATTTAGGATTTGTTACATTTGGATTAAAGGTATCATAAGCTGCATTGCTCAAGTCAGATTCCTAATGGGCCCACAATACGCATACACAAACTAGCAAATAAATCACCAAAAATGTGGGGGCACCACAAGTTTCTGTATGTGGTCACCTGGCACATTTTAAACATATGTAAAAAAATCTTAAGTATCACCATTAATAAGAAAAGATGTTAGTATTAATAGATGAACAACAAACGACAGACAGACCAGTCGTATATTATGCTGGAGCTCAAAGAGGTACTAATGAAGGTGCATACACTGTTGGGATATTGATACAGGGAAGACGCTTAATAAAAAAAATCATTTAAAATCATTAAAATATTTGATTTTAAAATTAAAAGCATAAATTACAATAAATCAAAATTGCATGAAAAACTACGTTATATATACCACTCTATAACCATCCTTCATTGTTATCCTAAATCCTTTTTCTTGCAGATGAAAATCTGTAACAAAGTAACATGCAAAGAGTGTACAGATGCTCTTTTGAAATTACAGACGATTCTGTTGACTAAAACAAGCTGACTGAAAACTCTTGCCATAGTCTATTATAATTCTGTGAATGATGAATAAAAATTGCAACAACAAAAAATGTCCACTTATAAATACTTGATACATTACTGAGGATCATATATACTAAAGATAAGCTTGAGGGTATCTAAGCATAACTTCTTTAAATTACAAAGTGACTGTTAGAAATTGAATTACTCTTGCTTGGTAGAAGTACCTGAAAACAATGTTCCACTGCTACACATATCTGCTCAAAACAAAGCTCGCCAAAGTGCAAGTTGTACCTTATATTTGACTATTTGTCAAGGTTTACTTCTTTAAACTGTCAACAAATTCCTTGTAAGAAATAGACTTACTGTTGTTTGGAACAGGTGCCTTAAAACAATGTTCCTGGAATAGATTCAGTAACTGACAAATATCCCTGGGATAATTTAAATACAGTACAAAGTACCAAGCAAGCAGCAGGTAAAAGCTTCTCTAAATTAATCCAGCGCCATTTAAGGCACATATTTCTATACCATCTCCAACTATGGCTACTGATCTCATCATAGATTAAGACGTTAAAAGGCTCAGCTCCCTCAGCAGACTTGAATGTGTTTCCAGTAACATCCTCCTTCGGAAAAAAAAAGAATTGGATCATATATATGAGCTAATAGGAGCAAATCTTGTAGAATAACTGATATTCTCAAAATAACAATTTTATATGCCAACATGTTCCAGATACAACTTGTGTTATACATCATATTGGGCAATCCAAAGTCAACATGGATACCAAGTTTCAATTTAATCAGTGCATAAGGCAATAGGATCTGATGCTTTTGTACATGTAATCATAGTAAAAGTGCTTATTTAGGGGAAAGGATAGTGGCATAATTCCTCTTAATACTCTCCATGAGCAATTTATGCATATGAAATATCAGGAGAATATATATGAACCCTGATTTTACATAATCACATGCCTGTTGTAACCTGGGAGTTACCAGCAATAGTGCATAAAGCCACAGCTTGTCTTGTTTATCAAACTAATCATGACTAATACACATGCACAGTTCTTATTATGATAAGAGATTAATCCACTGCTTAGAAACTGACACCTATGATTTAGCAGTAAAAACAATAGGAATAAAAATGCATTAAACAAATGATCAAATATGTTTCCTTACTTATCTTATACTTATCCATCCCACTGCTACCTCGCTGCTTAAGAACAGTATTTAAACATTATATTGAGCTCTTCTTCAATGTGGAAAGTATCAATTTTAGTTCATGTAATGTGTTTTAAAAGTTCTTTCAATTTTCAGTGAACTCCAGACATTCTAAGATATGATAAAAAAAGCTCAGCCAAGTCATCTTATGAGAACCTTTTTACAGGGAAATATTAATTATAATTTGAGCACATATGAAATGGGTCAAATTTGACTTTGAATTGTAATCATTGCCATATTACGAACCATTTATTTGAAATCTGCCCATATCCTGAAATATCCACAACAGCTGAATTAATTAACCCCCCCCCCCCATCTCTGGACCAAAGTGTATCATGTTAGACCTGATGGACCCCAGGTCTAACATAGGACACAAGGGTCCAGAGATGGACTCACCCCCCCCCCCCCCCCGCCCACCATCACCACAACCCAACGCCCCCCCCCCCTCCCACCGACCCAACCAACCTAATGATCCCCCCCATACACACACACAATGCCGATGCAATAAGAAAAAAGCGGTGTTTGAATGAACGATTTCTTAATTGATATACCGACCTCACTTTGGCCCATGATATTACATCGTCTAGAGAAGAGTGGCTGTTGGTCTTGTTGACGTCTGTTTTTTTTCAGTATTAGATGACGGCATTTCAGTTGGAATGCTTCTGCTTGCTCAGACTTAAATTCAAGTGACGAAATATTCAACCGAAAAGGCAAAAAATGGAGCCGTTGAAATATATGACTGCTTAAAACACGTATAAAACATGTCTCAGACATGTCTTGGTGTTTCAACGACCGTTAATCGGGAACTATTAGATGACACATGTAAAAGACATGTGTCAGCCTGCAAACATGTCACAAACTGAAACATGTAAGAGTTTATTTGAAACATGAGTGAAGCGGCACTTTTTACAGTGTTCATATTCGCGATTATTTCCCTTTCGCGAATATCGCGAAATTAAAACCCTCGCAAACAAAAAGGTAACAACAGTATAAGATATGAATAAATGAAAGTCCCTTCAGTTACTTTTAAGTTAATCATTCCCCTGGTGTTGTCATGCAAAACATAACGGTAAATGTACAAGCTGCATGTCCGTATTTCTTTACATTTACATCAAAAGATAACATATAATACGAGAGGAAATGCTTGCAAAAGGTCAAAACGTGAGTCAGTTAATACAGCTCAGACAGGTCACACTGATAGCATCTGTATAGTATTGTTCATTGTGGCCACATTGATAAAGTGTTTGATACATTTTCTGATTACAGCGATAAGTGTTTCTACAGTAAAGAACGTAGTTTGAAAATAGTTTATATTTTCGAGTACAATTCCTTGTCATCTGAAAAAAATAAGGACATATGTCCCTGAGCGTACTGGGAAATGGGGTTACTAGGTCATGTGCCTGTTTTTCCGTTAAACATAGGCCTTATTCCAACATCTTTTGCACCCTTAAAAACTTAACTGTGGTATAATATTATCGTTTTCTACGGAAGCAAGAAAATGTTAAATTTGTTTGTAGAAGTATGGATAATTTGTGAAGATGCCCAGATTTCAGCCACTTGTTTACCAATCTGCTGAATGTGAACAGACTTCAGAAGGACCGTACACAGAGTTGTATCCAGGATGACATTACAACATCAAGCATGCCGCCCACCCCATACCGCACCCGCTGCGATTGAACAACCCCCCCCCCCCCCCCCCCACATTACAGAGAAGGGAATGACGGAATGACGCTGCGACAAATATGGCAAATCATTGCAAGATGTACATGTAGTGGAAGCATTCATTACGAAGAAAATTAGAGAGATAGAAGAATATACATATTAAAAATATAATGATAAAGTATAAAAACATTTTCTCTTTAAAAGTACACACATGCAGCATTAACAAATAAAAAAAATAAGGTACATTTTTTTTAATAATGGTGACCCGCAGTAACAAGACTTCAGATCGTCATGCCCATTTTGTTTTCAAAGCAATAATTACACACGATATTGGTATCTAATAAGTTCCACTTTAATTAGTTAACATCTAAAACAAGTATCCATTATTTTGTATGGTATATAAACAACGTGTATTAATTAAACAGCTGACGGTATCAGGTTGTAATTATGTTACAGGCCACCTGAACCAGTGTCTCTTAAGCCAAGAAAAGCTGGTCAGACGAGTCACGCCGCTAATTAATGACCACAACACAATTCACACTAAGATTGTTATTTGGTGGCAAAATTCTAAGCACACAATTGGAGCCCATGAGTCCTTGGGATATCCATGATCATAATAATTCCCAAACAGTATCGTTAACATGTAAACTATCGTACCAAACTTGTAATGATATAAATGTGGAAATAAAATACGCAAATTATGAAGTACCGCTAATGTCAGAATTATGCCGACATAATATGGCATCGTATAATATAATGTTATTAACTGTAACCAATTAGCTAATTGAAATATATTAATAACACTCAGGATTACGTACATTTAGGCATTTATTTAAAGTGTACATGCAGGATGTGGAATGCATATGTTAGGTGGCAACCAGTTACGTAAAAAGTGTCCATAAACTGAGAATAAGCTAAGCGTTTATTGCAGATATGAAGGTAAAATGCCTAGCGAAACAAATGCTTAGTGATTTATAACATAGCAATAAATGAGAATGCTTTTATAGTACAGTATACCATGTATTCCAGCTGGATTGTCGAGCCAAAATGGATTTTATTTGCCAACTTTGTCAATTCGAGAGTGCTGATTCCAAAAAATGGCAGGTGCTTTTTGTTCAATCGCGCCTTAAGCCATTCTTCTTTAAAATTCGTCTTATCTGGACTTGTGAGCCCTGAATAATGTAAATGGAAGCTACACATGTTTGCGATACCAGGAATTCCATTAAAACCATGGCCATACTCGCTACAAATTGGATTAAGCCGCCATATTGAATTTAAAAATGACCGCCATATTTATTACACATATGATTATATCTGGATTTATCAGCAAGATAGAAGATTGTATATGTATAGTCTACATCAATGTTTGTGATACCAGAGATTCCAATATGGCAAGTGCCTTACTTGTTACAAATGATGTTGGGAAGCTATATTGGATTTCAAAATGGCCGCCATATTCACCATATTTGGTACAGTTGGCCCCTGACTAACCAGTACCTATTCAATGTCTTCTTGACTTGTCACATCGTAAGCAGCTGTGCTACTACAGTCGCTACATTTACAAAATCCTGGGCAAGGTTAATTGTTCTTGTCGCAGGAGCATTTACTGGTACATTCACCTCGACATCCGACACTTTACCAGTTCGACAAGTGGTGCAGGAGGTTCAAGGCATTTCTTGGGAGAAAATGTCAAATCTGTTGTTCTCTCCCAACCATTGTCTGTAAGCCAAGGTTTCTGCGGCCGTGACTCCTTGTACCCTTGTACCCTTTGCCAATGACAGGTATAAGATGTGCTCTTTGAATGCGTGGCTTGAGTGCGCCAAGAGTTGGTGGCAACCTTTAACCTTCAAGATTTTTGGATTTGAACAATTCTCATCTCAATTGTTTTACTGTTCTGCATCTGCCAGTCTTACCATACATTGAGCAAGAAATATCTTAATGGACATTAGACATTGTTCCCGGGTCGAAACCATCGTCGCCAAATCTCTGAAAGATCAGAACTATATCAGAACTTGATTCAAGCCCAATATAATGCTTCATCCACTTACTCTCGGACACACCGGAATATTTCCCTCCCAAATCTGCACCAGTAAACGCATTGAGACAAACCAGACCTTTATTTCTTTCGCGCCATATTGCTGCACATCTTGCATGAATGTCCATTGTGCGCTTCGTTTTCCCTTTACCAATGATGAAACAAAGATTGTCTGGAATATTACAGTCCATCAAGTAAATGAAGACATCTGTATCAGGTGAATGAACATCTATATCACTGACACCCTCATCGGCTTTGGATGCATCAAGCACATGCAATGGGATCAGGGTGTCTGACTCCTCGTGCGAGTGCTCCTTAATGTTGGAATGAAATATATTTGGGTTATTGGAATATGCTGTAGTTTTATATACGACAGCTACGCTCTTGCTGCTGTCTTAATACTCCTGAAGTAAAATTTTCCCAAAAAATTCTGTCAGTTTAGCTTTTATATCATTGTGAGACAGTAGGGTTTTCATTGGTACCAGTTTGGTTTTAGTTGAATCTTTTATTTCAAATTTAGCACGGTCCATACCAGCAGTTCTTTTGCAATGTGTCTGAGCTTTCAGAGAATTGTCAATATATCTGTCAAATATAACCTGTCCTTTATCCTACCCAGACATGAACTTATTGATGCTTCGAACAAAGGGGGTTGCCAGGTCAGAACAGTTTACCACTGATGAACCTTTCTTGATGGATTGGACGATTGTCATGGCATCAATAATGCACACAATGCATCGGTGCTTGACTCTGCTTGATGCATTAGCAATAGACCTTTTCCATGAGCATGCGCACTGCGTGTGTTTGAGCAAGGTTCGGGTCTGCAGGGTTCTTTGGATAAAGAGGGACCTGGGGATTACAGAAAACTCATATCTTCCAATTGTCTCACTCATAAATTGTATCATGAAAGGACGCGACAGTTGAACAACAAGAAATCTTGCCAATAGTCGATCTTTTTTCAGCTTGATGAGCTTAAGATCAACATTGCAATGTATCTTCTTCCTGCACATACTGAAAGTCCTTAGCTTAACCTTTTTCATCGGTCCCCAAATGGATTTCTTTGCTGTAGATGCAATCTCTCTGACACAAGTTCTTCAAACATTTTCGTTCCCTTTTCGTCTCTGAAAGGAATGTCTTCCTTTGCATTTTCTGGAGTCTTTACATAAGAATGGGTTTCCGCCACAGTGTTTGACAATGCCTTCTATGATCGCAGCTGAATTGTTAAACATGGGAACTGCTGCTTACCAACTCAACTGATAATGATATTGGCAGCTGGTCGGTTACTGTCGGTACAGTATACATCTTAAAAATCTTGAATGAGACTGATTAGCTCTTGAGATAAAATGTTTACCGACTTCTCCGATGCTTCTTCTCGTATTCCTTTCACATCTCTGATTTTGGTACCAAGAAGGAGCCATCGTAGGAAGCAGGCCAACATTTACGGTGGTTTAAATTCTGACAACGATTGTGATCCTGTAAACTTCCATTGAGCTATTGCTGTGAGCTCCCTTCTCAATATAGCAGCTGCTTTTTAAAGGCATTTGATCCTATCTTCGTCAGTTTGGTGCTCTAGAAGGTCAATCAGAGACATTCCAAGTAATTTTTCACTGACTACGTAATCACTTTCATAGACCCGATGTGATTTAACAAATTTCGCTTCCACGATATGTTCGCGGATAATGTTATGTATGATGGCTACAACCTGGGTCATTTAATAGCATTCAATATGTCAATATCAGCGACATATTTACCAACGTTCGACTTGAACTCCATATTGCAATGGGAACTGGATTGCTGTACACTTCGTTCGTGTTCTCTATCACAATTCCTGTGATAAATTAAGTTAAATATAAGTCATATATATATATATTTATATATATATTAAGTTAGACATATTATGCAGCTTGGACATAATGTTCATTTACATTAGCTACAGCTATTCTAACCTTCTCATGTGTTCCCGGTTTAATCAACATAAACCTACTACCCATAGCCTTGCTTCCAGCTCGGTGGAGTTCACCACTGCTTGTATTAGAGCACTGAAACACACAGCTATTAATGTGTGAAGCACCAGTAGATCTTCTTAGCCGCTGGTAGTTACCTCTGTACCACATGATGGTGTATCAACGTTTGAAGAACGCCCTTTCTTTAGGGGCATCACTGACTTTGACGATCGTGAAGCTTCCCTAAATACCGTGTTACAGATGTCTGTGTTATTGTACGCAGGGGTGTTACATGTGTTGTTGACACTTGATTCGTGTGGCGCGGGCGTTGCTCGTTGCTGTAGCAACCTCGCCTTGCCGAGTGCTGGCTCGGTGTTATCCGCATTGTTTAAACTCTGATGTGTAAAGACACAGCGCTCATGCTACGCTTGAATATTCTGGGCTGTTCGCGCTCTATGAGCGTGTGTCTTGTATTGTTTTTTTTTTGGGCGCGTGTGTATTATGTATTATTGGCTTCTTTGGATTGTTGGTGAAATAGAATATTTCTAGGCTTTGGGGTGAGATGCTATAAATTAGGAGGTGTGTTTAGAGCCCAGAGAAGAGAAGAGTGAGAAAAATATTCCAGCGGACACAGAAGAGTGTGAGAAAGTTTGTGGACCTTTCCGATAATCGAAGCAGTTATAGATCTTCTTCGAAATTTGTAATGGATTTTATGGTTTCAGTTTGCTTTTGGGATTTCTACCAGAACTTCACTTTTGGATAAAAACAGATTGTTTTCGGGATTACATTGGACTTTTATTTTCTGAGAAGATTTACGGTAACTGTTCATCTGGATTATATGTTTTAAAGGACTTGGTAAGCTGTGACAGTGGTGGTATCTTGAAAAGCCTAGGAATTCGACACTCGATCTGGGACTGTACACTTTATTGTACTATGTAATTGTATTGATTTAGTGTATTGTAATGTTTGGGTTGTTTTGAGAATAATTTATAATCATTTGTTAACAAAAAACCACTGACTTCTTTATTCATTCCCCTAGACATTTCACGCCGCCTAGTGTTACAGAATATTTTGTTGAAGGCCCTTATGCGTACGCAGTAACAAACATGAACATTTCTGTGACTCTCTTTTAGTAAATTCATGTAATCATTTTCAACACAGACAAGAGAGGAATGGTAGGGCCAACGATATTACAGAATATTTTTTTATTTCAATAATATCCGACTTAGATTTAAAACAATGTCATAGTGGCAGTTATTTCGTGCAATTACAATGTGTGGGACAACACTGTTTTTTTACTTTATGTCAAAAATTAAATAAACAACCTATGCAAAATTTAAAAATTTCTTGAATGTGAACATTTAAACTGATGACGTATTCATTTTTTTAAAGACACGCAATAACGGGCACTGACTGACTGAAGGGAAGTAGGGTTTGAGACAGTCACAGGTCTCCGTAAATCCGGCCCGTACTGGCTCCTTCAGCAACGACAAAGTTTGACAGTTGAGTCTGTATAATATTAGATATTTAAGGTGAAAATAGAAGATACTAAAAGAGTTGAAGATCGTAGTGAGTGAGGTGGAGGAAGCAGGAGAACTCGGAGAGAACCACCGACCTTGAACGGGCCACTACAACCCTCTCTCATTGTAGCCCCTGGGATCGAACGCGGAGAAGGTCGAGCGTTTTACCTCTTAGCTGACCAGGCCCCATTCTGGCACTGGCAGGGCAATATTTAATCTTTTGCATTGCCCATCGGTAAAGATACAGGAAAATTCATAATGAAAGTGCCGGCCATATGAAATATGAAATGACTTATGAAGATATCGCACCTGACTTCTGTGAAATAAGCAAACCGAAATTGAAAAAGATTAAAATATTCTACGCTGTTTACAAGTTCAATAAGTAACAGAAAAGCATTAAATTTGGCGGACATTTTTACATCAAAATGGCATGAATAATTGTAACTAGTAGGGCAGTGATTTTATCTGAATCCCGGTATCGCAAACGGTTTTGCTGCTACTATATGTATAATCTCATCAGTACAGATATAAGCAAAAGTACTTTATATACGGCGGCAATTTTAAAATTCAACATGGCGGCCTGGTCAAATTTGTAACATTAATGGTTAAGGCTTCGATTTAATTCCCGGTATCACAAAAGTGGATGTTACTACCATTTATTATCTTTTAAGTTGCTTATAAGTCAAGAAATAGGGAAAATAATAGACAAATTGCGGCCATTTTGAAATTTAAAAAAAATGGTGTCTGAGGACGCGGCTGAAAAAATGGCACCTGCTATATTTGAAATCAGCACCCCCAAACTGACACAGTTAGCCAATAAAATCCATTTTGGCACGACAATCCAGCTGGACCAAAATATCTGACATAACACACTGTACTATGTTATGTTTTAACCTCAAATCGGTTTCTGGTTGACCATAACACTATATGTCCCACACTAGACAGTGCCTTCTTAAGGACAATATGAGGGTCGCCAGTTGGGAAAAATGCAGCGTAATCTAGAAACTGCAAAATCAGCCATATTAAATTTAACAAAAGGAAAAGAAGTTATCTTTTTTCTTCTTATTTTTCTACTCTATTTTGAAGTGCTTTATCACCATAAACGAATTTCATTTGACAAAAATAATGAACTTGGTTTCAATTTGGTGTATAGATACGTTCACACTTTGGGCAGTCTACAACAAATGTCGGGTCAGATCTCCTCTCCTTGCGGGCTTGACGTTTCCTAGTCAAATCCTGCTGTGCCTTTTCTGCAAAGACTAGGACTTCCTTCTGCACTGCTGGTCGCTAGTCACTCCAGCCAGTTGTAAGGACTTCCCCAGCTCTTGGCAGGTAAGTCACAGGCCCAAGGGATGCTTTCAGGCAGTCTTTTCAACGCTTGTATGGCTGTCAAATCTCCCTCATGCCAGAGGCCAGCTCTGAGGAGAAACCGTACGTTGGAAGCCACGTGTCTTCCATGCGGCCAAATACCCACAGCCGAGTGGTATACGTTGGAAGCCACGCGTCTTCCATGCGGCCAAATACCCACAGCCGAGTGCCTCGATGTCAGATACGCTTGCTCTGCTTCAGATCCTGTCCACAAATCAAATACCCATTATCTGTCGAAGTGTAGCCTAGAGCCGAGCCAACCACCCAATTGTGGCAGACTCGACAAAACATGGCTGACTTAAGTGGGCAGCCGACTTTCGTGGCTCGACTTGGCTTGCATGGACATAAGTCGGCGACTTAAATGTCTTGACAGAATTTGGGTAACCTGGGCATGTTGAAAATATATTTAATTTAAGACAACTTGGTTACCTATTTTAAGTGTAAAACATGTTTAACATCATATTTTGCTTGTATTGAGCTAATGCTGTTGGTATTTTGTCGGTCTAAACTTCGTATTCGAATAAACATATCAAGTTTGATTTCAGCAACCAGAAATATATACGTAGTAGGTAGAATGTCATCATTTGTTTTCTGTACATAGTCCAGGTTTCACAGCCGCACATCTGGATGGTTATATCAGCTGCCCTGCAGACCACCAGTTAGGTGTTCAGAGTAATGCCGCGTTCACCATGCTACCTGTTCCACTACCTGCAAAAAGTAGTGCCTGTTTTTACCAATCTGTTGGAGCTGTCATTGTCCATGCTATAGGTTGATGAGGACAAGCCGCGGCCAAAGCTGACGAAATCCTCACCGCTGTTCATTGCAAACACTTTTTTTCCAGTAATATAACTTTAATTAATCAAAATTAAATTGTATACCCAAAATTAGATCAAAATCTTTTAAATTTTTTAAAATATTAACAAAAATGAAAAATTGGTACCTTAAATTTTGCCAAACTTTGACCATGGCACGTTTTTTTCCTGTAAGTACTGTGGATTTAATTTTCACAGCATGTTTTTGTTAGTATTTTGTCTGTTAACACCAAACATTTGAAACCAGTTGATCAAAAACTGTAGATTTTATTCAAGTTTTTAAACACCATGTAACATATTGTTTACAACAAGCTAGTGTTATGCAGTTTGCAAGAGCTCAGCTCCCCAGCTTCAGCTCTCAGTTCCTAAAATTTGGCATACAAATAGATGTCTCCAAAATCCCCTACCATGCCAAGAATTTGGTCACTAGGACTTAATACCTTCGATATATTAATGAAAACTTCAATTTTCCATTAAAAACCCATTGTTACACTTCAAGACTGCCTAATATCAAAACCACTGATCTGACTTTAATCATATATAATATACATATTTTTCTATACATTCTCTATGCACATGCCAGAAATGATGTCAGTATTGCGTAATTGTTTTAAGTTATGGGCCCAAACATAATGCACTTTGTAAAAAATCAAGAAATATATTTACTCCCTTAACAAGGGGATTGCTGAAGCTAGAGCTTTTTTGTCAGGGATGTCACCTTATTTAATCGAGATTCAATTGAATACCTAAAATTAGTTCTGAATTTTTCAAATTTTATACGTTATTAGTATAAATATAAAATTAGTACAGTAGAGCGCCGTTTTTCCGAAAGCGTGGGGGGACAAGCGTTAAAACGAACCTTCGGAAATGCGGACAAGGGTCTAGCGGCAAGTTAGTACATCAGTTAATGATTAACTCAATGCCATTTTACACGGGGAACACGGTGTTTCTTTTCGATATTCGTAATTGACGACCTGGACGTATAAAAATATAAGATTATTGCTGAGCATAATTGGTAAAGATCAGTCTAACCTGTTTCCAGGATACGTGCGTGCTCCTTTTTTTCATCAAATTCACTTGAGGGAAAGGTCAAATGACATCGCCAAGGAACACGGTGTTTCTTATCGATCTACGCAATTGAAGACCGGAACATATAAAAGCTGCTCGATCACAAGCGTTTAATGAATTATACCTCACCAATGCTGATGCGAGTAAATTGCTCAGTTATTTGGCATAACATTCTGTCCCAAGGCGATGAACTATACTTGCTTGCGTACAAACGTGATATGGTTGATAACACACAAGTGCTCTTGGATAAACTGCTCAATCGCTTACTAGGGGTACAATGGCCGAGCGTTTCGGGGCCAGCTTTAATTTTCACGCCTTTGCCCCGGCGACGACATCGGCCCAGAACTAATTAATTAGGGTCACTACTGGGCTTAACACATGACTGCAGGCCTTATGACTCATAATTACAATACTCATTTTAGGTGTTTACTAACTTGAAATATATTTCGGAAATACGAATAAATTTTCAGTTCCCCATTTTAATTTTCGTGAAAAGGAATTATCGGAAATTCGGCATTCGGAAATGCGGCGCTCTACTGAACCTTAAATTTTGCTCAACTTTGACAATGGCACGTTTGTTTCCTGTGAGCACTGTTGATATAATTATCATGTCTTGCACACATAAGGATTTCAGCTATTAAGTTTAGAAAGCTGAAAGAAATTGGCCAAAAATTGTAGCTTTTGTTAATGTTTCTATGAGACCATGTGAGACCTTGGCCCTCTCCAGCCCCTCTTGAGTCACCTGTATGTTGACCTTGTAGAACTTTCAGCAAATTATGCATGCTTGGGGCGAGGCATACACTGGGGCAGCCAGGCAGCTTATGGCCAGGCACAGTTGATCCAGGTGTCCAACCCAACTCATCTAGTAGTTTTAACCAACAACATAACAATAAACAATAAATAAATAAATTTTTATTGGTTTTTAATAACAAATTAAAGAAAAATAGAAAAGGAATTTGTTAGTATATAATAACAGGAAATTAACTTGCAGTTACTGATGATATAAGAATCTTGTATCGATGGATAGAATGTCATGTATTCCAAATAACACCATGCAGTCACCTATGGTATTTTTCAGTTCAATTTTAATGATAAATAAGTAAATCATATTATTCATTACTAATGATTGGTGATCATATGAAGGAAATTAATAATAGACAAAGATGCATTTGATAATATTAATCTAGATTCCTACTGTGTTTAGTGTGTACATTGATGTGAAATAAGTCCAAAATGAATATATTACATTTATTTTTTTTTAAATATAAATAAAAGTCATAAAACCAGGTACTTATGATCATTATTTGAATGTGTTAATTTTGTATATTCTGGATTCTCAACATCATTGTTTGGTGAAAACTGAATAAATACCAGACATGGTGCGAATAATTTGCAATTGTATTTAAATACGAATATGAATATGTACTCCCTTATAAAATTTCTTGCATAAAGAATGGGAATTCAGGTAAAAATTAAAGTATATGAATACCAGTGCTAATACTTTCAAAATGTATTCATGAATGCATTCATGAATATATTCTATAATATTATTTTAATAATCATTTCAGTTATATTTCATTTTAAAAAATCATAAGATTCTCTTATTATTTTTAATAAAAATTATATTTGGGACAATATTTGTAATTTTTTTTAATAAATAGTTAAACTCTTATATTATATGTTCTCCTTATAAGTTATATGGACAAGTCAAAATCTGTGTGACAATAGTACTCTATTTGTTAATAAAATAGATGAAATCAATCCTCTTCCCTGTCTCCAAAGATACTATCAAAATCATACATAAGCTAAACAACAACAACTCATAATACAGCTTATATTTATTACCACACAAAACCAGCATGTGAATCATTTCTAAATCATATTTTTTTATCATATATAACAGCTGAGCACCGTGACCCATAGGTCCCTTGTTTAATAATAGCTATGGCTGAGAGTCTTGCTTCACGCAGAATGGTTTTTTTTATTTTAGTGGGTCATCATGCCGTCGTTCAACGCCCTTGTGACCTGAACCAACTTTGAAATACTGCTTGGACAGCTACAAATTGCAAAACATTTAGATCTGGTCAAAAGGGAAAGTCAAATTTAAAGGAAATTGGAAAATTTAGGATATTAGGAAAGTCCAACTCAGGCTTTAATTGTCATGATTGAAATTTAAAATACAATTTCTTACTGATTATTATTAGAATAAATTAATGATATTTTCTATGATTATTTGAAACAATCTTGACCACAGTGGTGTTTCCCTTTTCTCCCAGTTACGTGATTTGCAGTAAGAGGATGTAACACTAGCGGATCTGCGGCCTAGACCTCCCTCTCCGCATGTTCGGACATTTCTGAAGTTTTCTCTTTCGCCTTCCTGTGGGTTCGATCCTCCTTTCCCAAAATGATGGATCCGCAACTGTATAATTATTTAAAACTTTATATTCTCTACATATATCTAAAAACAGTTCCTCTAAACATATATTTTTACCCAACTTGAACATATATTCCTATCCAGCTTGATTGTTTTTAGTCAGCCAACGTTAGTTACAGAATATGATGTTTTTATTGAAATACCATGCATTCGACCTGACGATTCACTATTTACGCCCCACTGAAAACACAGTGTTTACTAATACGATGTGAAGGTATCGATCACTTCCTGGTCCCTGAGAGGTCACACGATATGATTACTGTAGATATACTAGTAATGATGAAAACGAAAATTGATTGTACGTAGTCACCAACATCATCAATTTCATCATCATAATCATAGATAACTATGTATAACCATCTCCACTAAAAACTATGCCGATAATGTTTAATTCATGATCAGATTTATTACACACACACACACACACATGTATATACAGGAAAAGAGAAGAAGGAGGTTTAATTCCTAATATCCTTTACTTCATAAATTAATACTGAGAGTGCGCTGCCAGTAAATTACAGCTGACCTCACACGTTAATCAAGATGTAACCATGCACGGTAACTGTGTTGGTGGATAATGAAGCAGGGCAACGGGTTCCGTGGTCTGTGATGACTAAGTTTATACATAGTCCGCACAGACAGGAACTTGGCCAGTGTGAGGCAGGATGTCGAGGTCGCCTTAACCACCGTCATCAGCACTGATATTTAATAGTAAACAGCTTGCGGGAGGTCACCGTGTGTTAAGGAGAGTAGCTATAATACAGCTTTTAACCACGGCTTTATGCGTGTATATGTGAACAAGCATGAATCCAAGTGATATGAGTAATTGTGTTTTAAAATAATACAGCGTACGTGTTTTAGCGTATGTATATAGCGTATAGATTTTGCGTATATACGTCATTTTAGGGATGAATGTAAGTCCAAATTCTTAGAGTCGGGGGGGGGGGGTCAGCACTGATATTTAATAGTAAACAGCTTGCGGGAGGTCACCGTTTGTTAAGGAGAGTGGCCATAATTAGTGGCGGATCCAGAACAAACTGCTAGGGGGGGGGGGGGGGCAACGGCTCAGATTCTAGCTTGCATGCATGGTGGACGAGGGCGCGTAGCGCCCGAGGGGGGAGGGTGTGGGAGGGGGTGTCCCCCTCACACGGTGAGGAAATTTTTTAAAGATATGATGATTAAGAAGTCAAATTTGAGCATTTTCGGGCTCTTCTGTTTGTTGTATTGAGGGTGTGGGAGGGGTTATCCCCTCACACAGTGAGGAAATTTTTTTAATATATGATGTTTAAGAAATCACATTTGAGCATTTTCGGGCACTTAAACCAGACATTTTTGTTTCTGATAATTGGGATACAAAGCAGAAAGTTTTAGAATATAGGCCTAAATCACTTCTGTTTGTCCTAATGAGGGTGTGTGCGTGGGTGCCCCCCTCACATGTTGAGAAAATTTTTTGAAGTTATGATGATTAAGAAATCAAATTGAAGCATTTTCGGGCACTTAAACCAGACTTTTTTTTGTTTCTGATAAATTGGAAACAAAGCAGAAGTTTTAGGACATAGGCTTTATCACTTCAGTTTGTCTGAAAAGTTCTTAAAGTTAACCATTTGTCACCTTGTTATACCTCGTGACTTGCTGGTATATGAATGGTCCTGACACTGGTGTACTTGACTTTATCTTAATTCCAGCGCTGCCAATACAAGGACTAGCTTCAAGTGGACACAGTATCGGAGATATAAGACTTTATTCATTGGGCATTTACTCATGTGACAAGTTGTTATTTCTGGTACTGTTTGTTCCATACGTGTTTAATGCAGTGCTGATTATCCTGAATTCTTGATGTTATATTTCACTGTTAAAAAGTTAATAAAGGCAAGGTAAAAAAGGTACCTTTTCCCAGAAAACCTTGAAACAATTTGCAATTTTCATGAGCCTGAAAAAAATCTAGGGGGGGGGGGGCGATCGCCCCCTGTGCCCCCCCCCCTTGGATCCGCCATGTGTTAATACAGCTGTAAAACCACGGTTTTATGCGTGTATATGTGAACAAGCATGAAACCAAGTGATATGAGTAATTGTGTTTTAAAATAAGTGTCCTACAGCGAACGCGTTTTAGCGTATATATAGCGTATATATTTTGCGTATATGCGTGAATTTAGAGATGAATGTAAGTCCAAATTCTTAGAGTCGGAGGGGGGTGGGTGTACAAGATTTATGGACCTATAGTGCCACCACAAACGTCTGCCAGTTCTTGCGTTACATTATAACATACGCATTTACTCGAATATCGGTATTAATGAATTACAGTAATAATAAATATCGGTATTAAGCTGTAAGTGGATGATTTCGAGAACAACCGATCTTCGGGTTTTTATCACTCTCCCAATGTTAATTTTAGACCATTTTAAACCAGGTCATGTTTTTATATAGATCATTGTCCATTGTAAGTTTCTGAAATGGAAAATATGTCTTAAATTAAGTTTAAAATATGAAGGATTAATCTGTATTAGGTGGAATTTTTTTTTTGGAAAGTCACGCCCACGCAAGAACACCCATTTTCTATTAAATTTCTACTACCATACCATATATACCGTGTCATATGTCATGTGCTATATATATAATATATATAATTTAACTTATGTACATTGTGCGCAAATAAAATCAGCTTCCAAACTAATTATAACCTCAGCTCAAGGCAATACACCTCGGCTTCAAGTCCCGATAAACAGAGTCATATATTAACACAATGGCGAGAAAATGCCTTGAGTAGGGTCAACCTAAAAAAGAAATGATTAGCTGTTTAACACGTTGCTAAGCAAAAAATTAAGGTTAGAAGTTAAACATGCATGAAATATGAAGAGTTTTATTTACCTGTACAAGCGTTTATTTGTAAGGGTAAAAATGTCTGAGGGAGAAGTGAGGTCTGTAATACACGACTTTATTCCTGAACTCCTTCTATTGACCACATTATGCTTTCTTGACTTTACACACTGTTCAAATATATATATATATATATATATATATATATATATATATATATATATATATATATATATATATATATATTATATATATATTATATATATATATATATATATAATTTATAAGAAATAACATATAATGTACTCTTTAATATCTGAGAGTGTAACGCTAATTGTGTGAATCTTAAAATAAACAATGTTCAGTCGGGTATTGTATCCTAATTGGAACTATTTGTTATACTTAACAGCAAGATTATTTGAGTTATTTATGCTTATTAAAATTCGTTTAAACAGTGAAAATAGTATTAAAGTATCAACATTTGCGTAAAAAGGCCAGTTTCAATTTAAAACGTGAATATATATATATATATATATATATACATATATGTGTGTGTGTGTGTGTGTGTGTGTGTGTGTATGTGTGTTAATGAAAGTAGAGATGAATGAAATTACATTTTCTGAACAATGATACATAAAAATCTGATCGCCCGTGCCTATATAATTTATCAAGGAAAAGGATTTATATAAACCTATTAAATGTACAGATCTGACATTTTTATCAAGAGGGGCGAAGAAAAAACCGTTCCTCTTTCGCTGTATGCAGCTGACAAAAACAACGTGGGTCACGTGTTATTAATTATCCAAAACAATGCACCTTGTGACCCGAATAATGCGTAACAAATATCTGCAAATGTTACAATTGTCCCCCATCCCGGTATAATTGTGCCTAACTGCCACCTGATACGTTTTGTTACATGGTTTCCCAGGGCAACATTTCATGTAAATGCATGTGGTTGCTTTGCTTAGCTTTTAAAACGACTGTAGCGCCTTGCCTGTGTTTGGTTACAGCATGCTTTCCCCGGATATAGTAGGTAGCCAATAAATTATTGTTTATGTATACATGAAACCTCTGGCGCAGAAATAGGGCGAAAGTGAAAATAGTCCGAAACGGCAAAACGTTACGAGGGAGGCAACTTTCTACTTCCGAGCTGAGTTGCGCGTAAGGTTCGAGTTGACCGCACGTGAAAGCATGTGGCTCTGTAACCGAACCGTTGTCAACGAACAGTGGCACTCAACCCCCGCCGTGCCCTCGGCAAGGAATTATTACAGACACAAAATGTGGCGGCCAGCTGACCCCTACCCCTACATGACCGGTCACGTGACCTACAACCAGATGGTGAGTACGAAATAGCCCATACTTAATACTGAAATTGATTACACTATACCGCATATAACTCTAAAAAAATCATTTATTTATATATATATATATATAGAGATTATCTCATTTAATAGAGCAAGAGAGAGAGAATGTGTAGCTAGACAGAGATCTTGTCATCATTCGACATTTTGTTTTGTTTCTTACTTTGGATTAATATGAATATATATAATAATTGACGCATATAAATCTGTGGATGTAAATTACCTTAATTATACACACGCACAATTATGTAATCATTTGCCAGAGTGTACGGGCGTTTTCAATTTACGAAGAAGGAAGTATAACCACAGCAGAATTTATTTCTTAATATGCTCTATCTCTCTATCTCTCTGAATGTATATATATATATATATATATATATATATATATATATATATATATATATATATATATCAGACATTCCAGAAAAACATTTGGTTTGTCAATGTAATTATATTGATGATTATAGGTCTTATATAATTATTTTTACCAAAGAGTCTCTCTCTTTCTTTATATATATATATATATATATATATATATATATATATATATATATATATATATATATTTATATATATATATATATAAACGCATATATAAATCAACTTCTATTATGTCTAATACTCTCATCAAGTTTAAATGATATTATGTGTATATATATATATAATCAATGAGTAATATGTAATAATGTCTATATATATATATATAATTTGATGATATGTATATAATCCGTCATATCAAAGAGTCTCTCTCTCTCTCAATTTATATATATATATATATATATATATATATATATATATATATATATACACATATAAATCAACCTCTATTATATATATTAGATGGAGATAAAGTGATCAAGTTTATATGATATTATGAGTATATATATATATGATCAATAAGTTAAATGTAATAATGAATATATATATATATATATATATATATATTATTTTCTTCCTTGCGTACACAAGGCAGGGTCTGTTCTTTGTGGGAGGTATCATTTCTTGGAAATGAGGATTTCCTGACAATCGGATGTCTTGACTTGCGTTGTTTCTTTTGGGTCCGATGTCTGGTCCTTCAGTTTCTGGCTCTAGAAATGTTCGATAATTGTGTGCCTGTATTAGTGCCATTTATCTAAGTGGCATTTATAGAACATAGTGTCTTAACTGCTCATAAAATGATAAAAACATAATCATGATAACATTAATATTAACATTAATACATATACATGTTATATATTAAAAAAAAGTTAAACTTTACGGTATATATATATATATATATATATATACACACATATATATATACACGGAGATATCACTTCATTCACGATATATATATATATATATATATATATATATATATATATATATATATATATATATATATATATAATATACAGGGAGATATCCATTCATTCACGTCATCGAATATCCGTATTTTTATTACCACTCAACTGTCTTTAAAAATATAAGATATTTTTAATATGAAGGGTTTTTTACTTTCGTTCCAGCAATGCGTATATATATATATATATTTATATATATATATATATATGATTTATGTTATTTAGAACATGCTATAGAAACACGCTTACGCACAAGCGCAATCGTTCGAAGGAATTCTGTATACGGTATCCGTAGAATGCGGATGTTCGTGTCGATAGTTTTTGTCTTTCCTTCGTATAAAAGTAAAAATATGCAGAAGAAGATGGATAAATTACGACGTGCATGTAATGCTCATATGGATATTAAGGAGTTATTTTTATGCATGATAATACATATAACATCAAATGATTCTAGAGATATAAATATCGTGACATATACCTTAATTGAAGCAATAAATACAGAATCCCCTTTGTATTTAATAAATCGTATATATTGTCAGCACAGAATACCTATTGTTTGAATGTGAAAATTCAATGGTAGATTAATATTAAAATATAGAAGATATAATTCTGTGTGTGAAACTGGCATACAGTGAATATAATTAACAGTTCACCAAGTGCTGAGTCAAATGAAGTAAATTGTTAATGGTGGCTGATATAAAATTGACCAAAATTATAAGAGGTACGAACTCGGTCTTTTTCTGCAGAGTTGCTGCCAACAGCGTCAATATAGTGTAGGTGGTTTATATATTCGCGGGGTCAAATGTTCGCGATATTAATTTTTATTGTGTTTCGCGAGGGTTCCATGCATTATCGCAATACCATCACAGAGTTACCAAGTGGTAAGGCCACCAACCCGGAAGATCGTGGGTTCGTTTTCCACCGTCAGTGAACCGACTTTTCAGTGAACCGACTTTTCCATCTATAAACTATGAGCCAGCATGGGTATATATATATATATATATATATATATATATATATATATATATATATATATATATATATATATATATATATATACACACACACATATACAGAATATGCCCATCATTATACTAACGATTCAATTTGCATGCAAAATATGAACTATATGACGAGAATCAAAGTGTTCATAGAAAAAAATCGAGGAGTGGAAAATACCAGGCTTTGATCCTTTGCCTTCAACTTTAGACACTGTAAATTACGTATATGAGACTGCAATATAAACGAATGTTCACCCGAGCAGCTGATTCGTCATATTCCTGAGGTGTTTATTTTCAGGATTATATTCCTTTCGCGAATTTGAAACCCTCGCAAACAAAAGTATAGTATATAATATATATATATACAGTAAACCCTCTGTATTACAGGCACTGACGGGACCGGACATTTTACCCGCAATAGAGGGTGCCCTTAGTATGGGGGGGGGGGGTTATAAATTTTGGGACCTATATACTTACTTGCATACTTAATCTAAAGGCTTACACTGAATGGCACCAACACAGGAAAATAACACCAGGTTATAATAATAATAAACATTAGGCCACACCTTTGTAACCTGAGATCGATTTCAGATAACCCTTGGAGATAGAATGAACCTGTATTCATGTAATCTCGGACTGCTAAGATTACTCCCTTGAGCGCACGATGCATTACATATAAAATATATATTTACGATGCACACAGGCATAGAGATAGAGAACGTTTATTGGGGCATTTTGTAATTAAAGAGCTAGGATATAGAATGAAACTGATTTCATGTAACTATACCGGCATTAAGCTGAAATCGATTTCAAATGCAAGATTTATCCCAGTAATCTGAAGCAGGGGATAATTTTTAATTCCTCACAAGTTACATTCCTGACAATTGGAATTCCGGTTTAGCAGGCCAGAATAGCCCCCCTCAATTGTATACCCGGGTATAATCTAGCCTAGCCCAAACTATACCCGGGGTATAAAATGGGCCAGGCCAGATCATACCCCGGGGCATATTCTAACCTTGTTCATTTAATACCCCCTTAGGCTAGATTATACCCCCTGTTGCTTTTAATAGCTGTGCTTTTTAAGCAATTGTAGTTTTTTTTTTTTACCAAATGGCTCACTTTCTGCCAGCTTTTTTATTATTTTAATGTAATTATCGAGTGTAAATGTGAATGATATCTAAGGCGATAGGTATGTAAGCGTGTATAATCGCGTTGTACCACATAACATTGTTATATCTTTGGATTTTCCGAAATCATATCAACATATATAATAATGCGTGGTGATATAAAATAGATATTACAAATAATATATAAGAATTAAGATTATGTGTTTAAATTCTGTTGATCAAATGGACCTCGGCATCTGGCCTGAAACAAGTCAGTTTCTGTGATTCATGATAGACCATGTTTAAATTGGCCTGGAGGAGTATAAAACAGCCTAAGCCAGAATATACCCTTGGGATAATTCTAGCCTAGTAAATATACCCGGGTATAAACTGGGCAGGGAGGTGTAATCTGGCCTGTAACAACTAACATCAGACTCGGCCCATGGCCGGGTATGCCGAATTGGTGTGGGCCGTAGTTTTCCTGGGGCTTCGAACGTCACAGGGCCAATATCTGTGAAATGTAAGGTGCTTGTGTTGTTCATATATATATATATATATATATATATATATATATATATATATATATATATATATATATATATATAGAAGGTAGTGTTACCCTCCGATGTAAAGTGCTCTATGGCCTACAAGCTAGGCCAGAGCGGTATAACTCTGAAGAAAAACAACACTGTTAATTCACAACAGACTGTTTCACGGGATGCGACCCGATCATCAGGTGAATTCACCTGATGATCGGGTCGCATCCCGTGAAACAGTCTGTTGTGAATTAACAGTGTTGTTTTTCTTCAGAGTTATATATATATATATATATATATATTCGGAAAACCTACTTTCAAAACATGGGAGGGACAATTATGTATACCTTTATTATTTATAACTAATTCTCCACACATACGTTAACAATGCATGCACAGCTAGGGTGTATATATAGGCCTATAATGCACGGAGGCAGAAAATATGAACTGTTTTAAAAAAGTTTTACAGAGGTTTTGTATACTGAATTGTATTGGTAGTTTCTTTCAATAGCCGTAAAAAGACCTTGTTCCGCTTCTTCGTTTTTTTCTTCCAATCGGTGCGTCATATGTTATATCTCCTTGTGTGACCAGACAGTTGATGACGTCACTGAATCATGCGACAACAAGACATGCCAATGAAAACGTAGACAACATCGCACTCAATCACCGCCTTTAGAGAACCGCCATAGGAAGTGCTTGAAGTGTGAACACTTTCGAATTTAATTTCATAATCATGATCAGGATTGTTTAGTGAATGGTTCCTGGGTGACACGAGAACAGGGCTTTAAATCCTCTTAATAATTCAATTTTATGATCGATCAAAGTTGTCGTTAGGCAAGATCTGTGGACATAAAATTCCATTATAAGTCGAACTGATGTGGGACGCCCGGACTTTTAACTTGTAACGCTGGCTGGGTGGACGACCTGCATGGTTGTAAAGTTTGTTAAGCCGGCATAATTTTTAAAACCAAGACAGAGGTTGTTGGTTGAACACAGCCCGGGGGGTGGGGGACGGGGGTAGGGCTGGAGACCTCGACTCGTGCATGCATGCAGTCAAAGGATACCTGTTAGTAAGGAAGCATCATATATATATTGGTTTTCCTTTATTGCAAAGAAAGAAACAAAATAAATAACTGGATTCACCTTTCATTGAAGGGCTGTACTCTCCCATGGGGGGGGGGGGGGGGAGCAGCTAAAAGTAAAATGTCTGGATAAAGTGGAGAATAAAATGCTGTTTTCGAAGGAATTTGTAGAAAACTATGACAAATGATTTAATTCAATATTAATGTTAAAATATGTTTTTTTTTTGCTTTGCGCAATTTAATAGTATAAGTAAGTTTCTGTATAGATCTCGAAAAGTGTTATTATTTTCTTTACAAAATTGAACTAAGGCCAATGCCATACTTAATGTCATACTAACACCAAGGTTTATCAACACAGTTGCAAATCTACATACACAGTATGAATTCATGCAGTACAGTCCTCAAGATGTTCAGGATAGCGTTAAAGTGTGTATTTTAACGTTACTATTGTAAGAACACGTACAGTGACATATGCAGATGGCATATATTATCATTGTCCCTCCACGGTTACTGCCCCCTGAGGATTTGTACGGCCCTGTAATTACATCTAAATATATTATATGTTATGCAAAATTGTAAATAAATCTACTGGTACTCCTGAAGTGACACACTTTGATAAAACTAACCCCAGGTGATGGAGCAAAAACATTCGTCATCATGTAATAGCGAGGACACGAAAACAAGTCCCACAGCTAGGGCACCTACATTTCAGGCCACTCCCACAAGCAGGCCAGCAACACAGACAGGCCATCCCCACAGGTAGGTCATCCACACAAGTATAGGCCATCCACAAAGACAAGCCATCCTCGCAGGCAGGCCATCCACAGAGAGAGGACATCCAAACTGGTAGGCCATCCGCACGGGTAGACCATCCACACAGGCAGGCCACCCCACAGATACACTATCCACACAGACAGGCCACCCCATAGGTACACCATTCAGACAGACAGGCTATCCACACAGGCAGGCGATCCACAGAGACAGGCTATCCACACAGACAGGCCACCCCACAGGTACACCATCCACACAGACAGGCCACCCCACAGGTACACCATCCACACAGACAGGCCACCCCACAGGTACACCATCCACAAAGATAGACCATCCACACAGATAGACCACCCCGCAGGCAGGCAAACCACATAGGTAGACCATCCACACAGGTAGCCAACCCCCAGAAAACAGGCAATTCGGACAGACAAGCCACCAGCAGGCCATGTTCACAGATTGGCAACCTCCAAAAGCAGGACATCAACACAGGTAGGAAACCCCAGGCTATCGACACAGACAGGCCATCCATAGGGACAGGCCATCCACATAGACAGGCAATCAATACAGATTGACCATCCCACAAGCAGACCTACACACAGGCAGGCCATCCACACAAACCAACAACACCACAGAGGCCATCCCCACAGGCAGGCTATCCACAGAGACAGGCAATCCACACAGACTGGCCACCCCACAGGTACATCATCTACACAGACAGGCCACCCCACAGGTACACCATCCACACAGACAGGCCAACCCCACAGGTACGCCATCCACACAGACAGGCCATCCCCGCAGGTACACAATCCACACAGACAGTCCATCCCCGCAGGTACACCATCAACAAAGACAGGCCATCCCCGCAATTACACCATCCACACAGACAGGCCATCCCTACAGGTACACCATCCACAGAGACAGGGCATCCCCACATGTACACCATCCACACAGACAGGCCATCCCCACAGGTATACCATCCACACAGACAGGCCATCCTCACAGGTACACCAACCACACAGACAGGCCATCGACAAAGATAGATCACCCCGAAGGCAGGCCTTCCACACAGGTAGCCCACTCCCAAAAAGAAGGCAATTCGGACAGACAAGCCACCCCACCAAGCAGGCCATGCACACAGATTGGCCACCTCTAAAAGTAGGACATCAACACAGGTAGGAAACCCCAGGCCATCCACACAGGCGGGCCATGCATCCACACAGACAGGCCATCCTCACAGGCAGCCACCCCACACTCAGGCCATCCACACAAGCAGACCTACACACAGGCAGGCCATCCACACAAACCAACCACGCCACAGGCAGGCCATCCCCACAGGCAGCCAATCCGCTCTGCAGGCCGTCTCGACAAGCAGACCACCCATCAGGCAGCACATCCGCACAGGCAGGCCATCCTTACGGCAGGACACCCCTACAAGCAGACCAACCTACAGGCAGGACACCCCTACAAGCAGTCCACCTCACAGGCAGGACACCACACAAGCAGACCTCTCCACAGGCAGCACATCCTCACGGCAGGCCACCACCACAAGCAGACCACCCTACAGACAGGTCATCCACACAAACCAACCACCGCACAGGCATGCCAACCGCATAGGCAGCCCATCCTCGCGGCAGCTCCCCTACAGTCAGACCACCTTACAGGCAGGCCACCACACAAGCATACCTCTCCACAGGCAGCACATCCGCACAGGCAGACCATCCTCACGGCAGGCCACCACCACAAGCAGACCACCCTACAGACAGGCCATCCACACAAACCAACCACCGCACGACAGGCCACCCGCACAGGCAGCCCTTATTATGCACATGGACATATATGACGCACATATTGGATTTCTATATGTGTCCTTCAGTTGTAAGTATTGTAAGAGTCAGCGAGTGTTACTTCAGGTATGATTAAAACCATACATGACCAACAACTGTGTCGAGACACTAGGTTTTCTTGTATATCTTAGGAGACATGTACATGGTAGGTTTTATGACCATTCATCAAACATCATATACAAACTTATATAAACATAATACAATACTTATTTTCATATGGTATATCACTTGATACACTCATATTTACGTTACACATTTCTACATTAATTTTTTACATGTATCTTCGTTAAGTGAAAGAAATTCCCAGTGGGCTTCTTTCCCTAGCGAAACTATTTATTATGATACAGAGGTATTACCTGTACAAGATTTGTTCTAGTTTAGCTTCTTTAGGTCACATTACGTTGTTGATTTTTTTTACGTGAATGTGTGGCTGTTTGATAATACTATTCTAATTTACGGGGTAATATCACATTCTTCATGACTAATTGGGCATATATAAATAAAGCCAAATTGACATACAGAATGAAAAACCGTGTAGGAATACAAATATATATATATATATATATATATATATATATATATTCTGTTACACTTTGCAATATGACTAGGAAACACAGAACCTACAAATATACATACATACATAAATATATATATATATAAATATATACAAAGGTTAAGAAGTAACATATATTCCTTAACGTAAGCACAATATTAGATTTGCCAGCAGACCTCATCTTAGGATATTTCCGCAATGCCTACTGCATTTCCTCGTGTTTTAGTAGCACGATTTCTAGCAATAATTACCATTTTATTTCTCAGAGGGGCTTTAATGTATTAGGTTGGGATCACAAGGACAATAACTTTTTTGAGTGTTTGCTGAAGTCAAAGAACGAGTCTGAAGGATGCTTTAAATTGCGTTACCACAAACGTAATGCTTTACCGTCAGTCACTAAACCACATACACAATAAAGCGTCAGTTTGTTTATTCAGTTTATAATTCTGTTGAATTAAAGATATCAAATATGTAAAACTTATTTCGATACATGTTTAGGCTTAAAAAAGGAAGTGTAATTTTTTTGCAAAATATGACAACATACGGTATATACCTCCTGATCGAAAAAATTGTTATTGTGATAATGAAGCTAATTTTAATGCCCTATCCTCTGTAGAATAAAAACATTTTAAGTTTGTTACACAAAGTAAAATACTATATTTGGTCATATAATGTTAGGCCCAATAGCCAATATATTCCGATTTAATGTGTCACAAGCATTTTCTTGAAGTGCTCATGGGTATGCTATAATTATAAAAATTAAAATTATTTTAGTTGACTTTAATTCGAATTTTTCTGGTTTTAATTTGGGGATATTTAATAAGGAACTGTTGAAAACATATTAAATCAAATTAGATAAAGAATACAGCTCGGCAAACATTTCTGTTGCTTTATATTCAATATAGACTAAAGGATACAGGTCTTAGAATGGCTTGTGATACTATTAATGACATACTTTCAGAAACTGGACTCGTAAAACAATGTACTTGTTTTTAAGAGAAGAAAGTTTCAACCAGCTCTTAAGCATTTCTCAAAACGAAATAATCATAGCATTCAGTGAATTATAGGTAATATTATTAAATAATTGCCAGTTTTTACCGTTTTGTTCCATGGTGAACCTGCCGAGACTTCACATTGTCCGTTCCATATTCCGGTGTTCCTGACATCGTAGCCGATGTCAAAAATTAAACTCCGTTTATAAACTTCAGTGTGTACATAATACATGTATTTCCTTGTTCGTATTCCGACGCTTTTCATTTGCCAGAAGGTGCACTTTCAAAACGGCACCATAGCCGGAATAATAATTTATGTTTTAACTAAAATCACCAAATGCACTTGGCTCCCGTTCTCATGCACATTGAGAGTTATCGTATTATGAGCGGGAGGTCGGGTGTTTCTAAATCTATATTTTTTTGTTAAAAGGTTCAAATGCTTTAATCCTCTGAGCACACATTTCAATACATATTCATTATATTCTTAAGTGTTTATAACGATCTCAAGAGTTGGAAAGAGATCTGAAGGAAAGTGGAAGTATTCGTATGTAATGACTTTTGAAAGACTTTGTTTAACGAGGCCATCTTGTAGTTCAAGATCATCACCGATAATACCCATTGAGTATCTGTGCAAATTTGTAAAGTACACATTAAGGGTTTCTTGTCAGTGTATACTAGCAATGTAAGCACCACTCTTTCCACTTCAGTGAGGGCTTCACTGTATTTGTCAAGAGCATGGTTTATTTAGCCGTTGTCAGTAGTCACACAGTCCTGGGCACATTATTTTCACTGGAGTCAGGCGCGGAAATCAGTTTTTGTAGAAACTATTTTGAAAAGAGAAAGTAATGCCTAAGGATTCCACTGATGGCGAAAGTACAAAAAATTACCTAGTTTATACGGCCTTATATAAGCATCATTGTCCAGTTCCCAAGGCTGCAAACTACACGTAATGTGTAATGTGAGACAGGCAAAAACTTAGCAAATGTCAATATACATGGATGCCTGCAGTCGGGAAGATTTGGTGTCTTATGTCTCTCTTATATTCCATTAAGTGTGGATAATGGTTAGGTGGATAAATATATGAAACGAAACATTCATAAATTCTGAATAATAACATTAATTTTATTATTTTTTAATTGTTTGTCATATATGACTGTCTGTATTCTCATTGAATAATCACTGTCTAATGCCTGCCGTGGTGTTATCCTTTCAAAAGTCCTTGTATATACAAATTATATTAAGCTTAGTGCTTGTTTGCGGTTATGTTTATATATAAACCAACATCGTCGATACCGAACACTTGTGTTGGCGTTAGTTGGGTTGATTTTAACTGTTGGGCGGGCAAAAAGCCGTTGTCCAGAATAATGGGGCTGGGGCTACAGAGTGGTTCCTGAGATAGTTAAAACGAATGTTCGGTCCGAAGGAGGTGCGTTTTACACCGGGGCGTCCCCCCTCCAGGGTTGTCCGCATGCATCCAGCTTTTCAATGTATCATAATGTTTATTCATGGTACTCTGTAATATTTCAACTTAATGCAGGCCAAGGAAAAATTCTAACTATAAATTCTTAACTGCGACCGTCTTTTTATTATCTCTATAAAACTTAACAGAATATATACCTTATAAGGTAGCAAATTAATAATTCATCTCGTTGTCCATCACCAGCTATTTTGTTCACAATCTTTGGGTAATACACAAGTTTCCTGAAATGTTCAGTAAATACGGGTTATTCCTGATTTACTCAGGGAAAAATATTTCCCGAAATTAAAAGGTAACTTCCGACAAGATTTACAGAAGGGTTTCATGCAAAGTTTCACCCAACCAAAGAACAGCAACGTTATTACCTAGGTTTACCTGAGACCCCCTCAAGGATGGCATTAGCGGTGTCCAGTTAAACTGATAACTTCATCAACGTGATTTACGCTCTTTAATGAAAACTGATCTAAGCAGTTACTCCTGCCCATGATAATGATTTCCTAGATTTTGTTACTTGATCAGTTAGTCAAGACATGCAATAAATATTAATGCGTACATACCATGGAAACATCAAAATTTCTACCAGTTAAATAAAAGTTTAATTTTCAAGTTTAAAGATATTTTCAGAAAACATTGCAGAAGCCTTCTGTTAGGGTCTATGATGAAAACACTACGAGGATAAAACCGGGATAATTTCGATCTCTGATTTCCAGTCTCTTAGATGATTTTAAATCAGAAGCTGCATAATCCAGTACAAAGAGTGGGAATTTCATCTTGATGTAAATAATTTACCACCTACTTATTATAGCTGGTTATTTCATTTTCAGATTTGGCTTTGTTATTTTATATTATCTTAGTATGAATATATCCTTGTTAATATTAGAACATTTATAAGAAGAGTCCTTTTTTAACCAAGGGCTCAACCTGTTTGACACAGGTATAATATGAATGATATGGATATGTGCATAGGTGCTGTTCGGCCGAAGTGGAAGTTCGTGTAAGCGTGGATAAAATCGAAAACTTTGTGACATTAATATTAATTTTAATTTGAAATTTATTATAAAGTTGTCGCTGAAATAAGATAAATATATTTGAATTATAATACAAAATAAAACAGAATAATCTTTAAGGCCGTATTAAGTGACACTTAGTGCTATTACAGTTAGAAATCATCTTTATAATTTATCGAAAATAAAATTTTAAAAGATTATTGCATTTTATCTACCCTTATTAACCTCTATTCAGAAGATGTATAATGATGATGAGGCACAGCTTGACCATTATAGAATGAATTCGAACGAATAGCGTTGTAAATTAAAAAATGTGTAACAAATTCTGATTGTTGTCTGTACTTTTAAATGTATAACAAATCTGACCCTGAATTTCAATAAATACATGCATTTCCTTTAATTTTCATCGGAGGCTTTAAGTTACTGTAAGTTACTGATAAAATAGTACATGATGCTTTACTGCACTAAGGTATCTTTTTTTAATAAACAAAATATATAATTTTTTGGTCTGTATTTCTTTCTTAGTCAAAGCTGAGACTCCAACCAAAGTGAATATATTGTAATGTCATATAATCCATTTGTTATAACTTCTTAATATGTTTAACTGTAAACAATATAGATATATATCTAAATATAATTTATAAAGAACCACGGTTCTTCTTTGAACAAAAATTTGGTTATGCGGGTTGTTGTTAGTACAGTATTAGATGACATTAAGAATCCAAGTTTCAAATGTGACAGATGCAGGCTTTGTACAAATATATTTACAAAAGCATTCATTTCCACCTCCACGCATCTAATTATCTTCAAACATAACTGCGTGTGATGGCTTATACACATAAGAGGGTCTATACAGATAATTAATTATACAAGAACTACTCACATATAAACTCCACCTTGATGTTTAAATAAAACTTTACCATGTTACTGCTACTCAGTGTCACGGTTTACCAGGTGAGCTCTAGAACTTGACAGGCCCTAAAACCAATGAATGGTTCAAAAATGGAAAAGAGGTTTGAAGTTAAAATATATTATGCTGATTTAGATTATTTCTATAATGTAATGGTTTGTTCTTTAGGTGTTGCCCTAATACTTCATAATCTACCAAATAAGTTCAGATCATTTACCACAAAGTTCCTAATAGACAAACTAATCAACCAACCAACCTAGAGGGATATATAATTTCTCTCCACTTGACAATGGAGGTATGGATCTAAAATTAACCGTGTTAGCAAGGTGACCTCACGTTATAGTGGGCCGGTTAATTTAGCAAAAAGGCCGTACTTGATAGTGGAGTGGTCATGTTGGCATTGTGGCCGCACTTGTTAGTTGGGTGGTCGTGTTTGCAAGGTGGCCGCACTTGTTAGTCGGGTGATCGTGTTTGCAAGGTGGCTGCACGTGTAAGTCAGGTGGTTATTTTGACCGAGTAGGCGCAAATAAATAATTGTTAAGGAATGAATAAGTTAAGTAGAACCTCAAATCAGTAAAGTATTAACAAAATACAGAAAAAGTTGTAGTTTTTACGTCAAACTGTCCAAGCCAATAAAATAAGTTAAAACGGAAAGGTGTTATATATGAAAATACCATAGAGGGATGATTTTGGAGCAATACTATGTGAGTTTTAAGATGTTATATACACTTTACAGATGCAGCACAACAATACAATGTAATTAATAAATTTGGAACGAAATTGAAGGGAAAAGTCATGTAGATCAGTCTATTAGATGCATGATCAAATTAAGATACTAATCCCTCCTGGAAATAAAAAAAAAATCAGTCAAACATTATAGCTTATTACTTATCGTAGAAGTACATGTTTCATAACATATGAATGAACAAATTTCATACTCATGAAACACGAAAGCGTAAAGTGTAAACGTTAATTCACGTGACGGGTTTTGAGCAGATTTGCACATAATTATATAAATGTTTTGTGTATATTTGGGGGGGGGGGAACAATTTTAGACTTAAATATTATACTCTTCTCTAAACTCTTCTTGGTTTTACTAATTAATTTGTCAATACACTTTTGCCTTGCTCTTTAACCGACAGCAAATGTATAGAGCAGAGACTGTCCTGACAGACTGCAACTATTCAGCCACCGCAACGATGTAAAACAAGCTATAACGCTATTATTGTCTCTCGAGAACCATGTATATACCGTGGTTCATCAACGTCAGTTATTCATATTTAACTTATTGAATTATATATAACATAACAGATAATATGTAATATAATATATGTAATATGCAATGCTATAATATAAATGTTACTTTTAAATAGTGAATCCTGAAATTTGTTCAATTATAAACCATGATAACAATTTTTTAAATTCGGGAATACGAAAGTTTAATAATCCCCAGACGGATATTCCAGAATGGCTTTAATAGAGCTGTTAATCAGATATTAATAGATCCCCCGATGGGTCATGACGATACCACCACAATCCGCGAGCAGATAATTTCTCACTTTTAAAACCTGTCTGGTGGTAAGGGCAGCGCTCTGATGGTAGTCCTGATTCCAGGTACCATAAATCGGCGTATTGTTGAAGAAAATGCTTTCATTTTGCATGTACGACTATCAAGATTAACCTCCCATAATAGCTCTTTGTTCATAAAAAAGCAATGTTAATCATTAGAAAAGAAAATATCTTTTGACGTCAGAAAGAAATAGAAGAAAGTAAAAGAAAAGTTGATGGATGTATCAGAGAAAGATAAGAGAATAGTGTGAACTAATATTAAGATTTGCTTCATTTTCGTGTTTTAAATCAAGACCTCCAGACCATTAACCAATATAAAAAATTAATCATACAATCTAAATCCTCTTTTGATTTATATATTGACGCCATTTGAAAAAAAAGCTATTCATGCGCAAACCGCAGCGCGCGTATATCCTCATGGCGTTTGAAGGCGTTTACCGATGGCTTTGCAGTTAGGGTACCCAACTCATCCATCACTGATTTTATCTATGCCACAGGCCATAGATTAATAAATAAATCAAACTCTACTTTATCCCCAACATTTAACTCTACATCAACTTGTGATTGAAAATGAATACACAGAAAACAATTATTCAGTGAGAGGTATATGTATCAACTCTTTAATTATCGGGCATGACTGTCATTTCTAGTTCAGAAGACATTCTGTAAAAAAAGTCATTCCATAACTTCACCATGTCTTTGATAATCTTATCCTTTCATGTCCTGATACTTTCAAAGTATTTTGTATGTTTTGCACACGTTTCATTATTTGCCTTTGTCTTAAATTATCGGCTTTATTGATAAAACACTGACCATAGATAGCCTGATTGTTCAAGGAAGTCTGTTCAATCTAAGAGTCTATTTTTTTACTTGAATGCCTTAATACATGATTTAAAGTTTCTCTTACTACTTTGCACACCGGAATAAAAGCTGGACAGTGTCTTTTTGTTTCTTTAACGTTTTAAATTATAAACAGTTTTCGACATATAATTCGAGACAATTCATGTACATTTTGAAATTTGATATTGTGTGAAGATGTTAAAAGTTTAATTTTAATTTCAACAAACTGAAGTTTTCAATTATGGAAGGGAACAGAGAGAGAGAAAGAGAGAGAGAGAAAAAGAAAGAGAAAATGACGTTGATAAGTCAGTAGTTAGGGGGGTTAGAGGTGTTGAGGGAAGAAGGAGATACTGTGTCAGACATTGGTTCCCCACGGAGTTAAAGAAAAGAGGAGAAAGGGGGATGGGAGAGAAAGACAAAGAAACGGTAGGGAGACATCGGTGAAATATGTATATTTTCCAATTTGTTTTACCTGGATTGTACAAACTAGTAATAATAAATAATGTGAGGCACGCACTCCCCGTTGTTCTGATGGTGGCTTCGATATTCTGCTAGTATGGAGGAAACCGGGACAATCCAATCTTATAGCAAGGTATGTGATAGAACCCGGGTCGCCAGCGGAGAGAGCCGAACGTGTTACCGTTGTCCAGAACAAAAAATAAATCTTGCAGAGAAAGAGCCTAAGTTGGCAGATATGGACAAATATTACTGCAGACCTATAGCAGGGAGGGGTCAACTAATGTATACAGGTCGTCATATGAGAGAGAGAGAGAGAGAGAGAGAGAGAGAGAGAGAGATGTATGCTGAATAAAAAACAGATGTTAATGGAGAAGACCGGGAATACAGCATTAGCAAAAAAAAAAAAAAAAAGACCAACCACCCTAATCCGTGCACTGTGATTTTATCTTAATTTCCGACAAACGCTAGTTTGGGCTGTTCGAATTACTTATTATGCCAGACTTAATTAATCAAGTCAACTCTTAATTGACATTACCAAAAAAAAAAAGCAATAAAAACCCATCAAGCTTGCACAACCAAGATTATGATTTTGACATATATCTTTCGAGTCTGATGTCGACGGTATCAGATAAACTTATAAAGGCTCATAGTCAATCATTCTTATGTTTGCTAGATTATATCGTGAAAGAGGTCTTATAATAACTAGGGACCCAGGGGCATCGATGCTCAGCTGATTTTGTCAATAAGGATGTTTAAAAGAAATTTTTCAGAAATACGGTCCTGTGAACTTAACCAAAGACCTTGTGATAAAAAATCTGAAAACTCATTTTCCTTGAACTTGCAGCATTCAGAATATTTTAACAATATTTTTAAGATTGGGACCAGCGACCTTGACCTCTGAATAGGTATTCTCAAAATCTAAAGATTTCTTCTACTTTGGGCAACTAAGCCATCTATGAAAGATGGCAAGTTTGGAATGAAAAGTTTGATTTACAGTGCATCCACAATCATTTTAAAGGCGTGGCTCCTGTGACCCTCACCTTTGACCTCTGAACACTGAAAATCAAAATATTTCTAACTGGTGGTCAATTAATAAATGGATGGGCCCTGTGACCCTGACCTTCGACCCTATAACCCCAAATCGAAACGAATCTTTCCCTATTGGCATGTGAGTAATATCCTAAAGATGGACGATTTTGGATGAAAGTTTTGCTTGAAATGCATACACATTCCTTTTAAAGAAATGGGTCCTGTGACCTTGGCCTTTGACCCCCAAAATCGAAAGGGTTCTTACTTTGGTGGTCAACCATATATAAGTTAAGTTTGAAACCAATATGTCAAACTAAACTGGAGTTATCAACTGGAAACTAATTTGTGAACCGATGGCCAATGTGACCTTGCCCTATGACCTTGTGACCCCAAATTCATTTATGCTGTCCCCATACTGGCAAGTCAGCAAAATGTGCAAGATGGAAAGTTTGGGATGAAAAGCTTGGCTTTAAATGCAGCCATAATCCTTTTAAATAAGTGAGTCTTGTGACCTCATGTGTCAAAAATCATACATGTTCTTTCCTGAGTGGTGGGCCATGTGTAAGTCATGTTTGAAATCGATATGTCAATCCAACCTGGAGTTATCATATGGAAACAAATTTGTTTAGATGGACGGATGGACAGACAGACAAACAAACAGACAGACACTAGATGGAATCACAGCTGAGAAACTGACATGATTGTGGTAATTTTATAGTAATAAAATAAAGAAAAATATTCGTAAAAATAAAAAAAAAATACAGGTAGCGCCACCAATTTTCGGGAACTAACAAAACTAGGCATGGTCAATATTCAAGGCAAGATTCATGATAATCAATGTATTAATTATCAAGATATTGGAGATTTTGTAGCAATTTTTTTATAATTCTTGGGGGTACTTACAAGCCCCATATCTCGGATGACATAGGTCGCAGTGACCTAATTTTGGGTTTCAAAGGAGATTTTGTATGGACTTCATTAGATTTTTTTAGTTACGCGCTTCTAGGATCAGCGGTTACGATTTGTGCCCTGCTAACGGACGGCCGGACGACCAGACGGACGACGGACAAAGCGCCATACCTATACCTCAGTTGACTGCTGAGCTTAAAAGGCTATAATGTCAAAACAGGACATAACTATAAACGAACGATCGCCCTTATAAAACAAATAATAACATTACATTTTAATTACTAATATTAGAAAAAAAAATAATCAGATAAGAAAGAGTAGCTGTAATACCATTTTGTTAAATATATAAAGGAAATTTCCCCTTTAGCATTAAATATTATTATATTATTATCATAGCGGTATGGCAAGACATATTTCTGCCATGAACTATATAATTTAAATAAGGAAATGTACCATGTAACCTGTTATTTACATAAATTACCAGTCATAATAAAGCAATTTAATAAATGATATGAATACATGTTGTAAATACCACTAATCTTGAGAGAGATCATCAGTTAGATCATATATATATATATATATATATATATATATATATACATTATGATTATTTATATACATTTTTATATACATTTATATTTATGAAATGAAAGTGTAACAATGTTGACATGTTGTTCGTTAAGACGTTTTTTTTTCTCTTGTTTTATTAATCTCTGACAAGATCATGACTTATGCCGAGATATAATTTATACGATTATCTTGATTTATTGGAAGGCCTTTAATTACGTAGGCCTCACATAACTTTAAGATTTCACACCAGTTTAACGACTTCAGATTACCCCCTCTCCAGATTACCGGGGGGGGGGGGGGTAATCTGAAATCGACTCAAGATTAATCCCCCAACCTCCCCGGTATATTGAAATCGATATCAGATTGTTCCATCCACAGCAGCACTATCTTTATTTCTGTCTTCTTAAAATTTACAAATTTTTTATTCTCGATTTCCAAAATTAGGTTGAATCTTTGAAAAACTAATGTTAATTTTATTTTTCATTGATTTAACCTTTTAAATCTCATATCTCTCGTCGTTTTTCAGTTTACAAGGTTGGACAAGGTTATTAATTCCAAGAGGCATGGGAATACTGAATAATATAAAAAGGATACAGTTACTGGACGAAATACTTTTTCAAATACTGTCTTAATGTTCTCACCCTTAAAATTCACATCATTATATACAAGACTGATCATTGGCATAACTTTGTCGATTTGGTATCGGTTATTCATAGAGTTAGGATTTGCCTGATAAAGTTTGCCTAATATATCGTGTTATAAGCAGCACATATAAATAAATATGTCAGTATCATGCATCTTAATCTCATATTGGGTCGCCCATCTTAAAGCCTCGGCTACAACCCGCTGCAATCACCGCAGACATTATAGGTCACCGCACGGTTTTTGAGACCGCATGAACACTTTAATAATAATATGCGGTTTTTATGCTTGTGTGCTGCCTATACAGGCACCGTGCGAACGCCGTACGGGCATCATTGGTATCCCGTACGGTTGGTGTTTACGCTCGACTGCAAGAACTTCAGCGGAACCGTACATTGTCATGCGTAGCCAGCACGACGGTCGTACAGGGCTGACGTACATGGCCGGTGTTCACGGCGTGCGCACGGATGTCGCACGGTCACCTTTCGTCCAACATGAGGTTTGTGTTAACCGTGTGGTACCGGTACAAGCCGCAAAGCAGGAACACGGCGCCTGTGCAGACACCGCAAGACAGCTCGATTCATTCTGTAAAGGAATGAAAAGGCGAGTCTCTAAAGCCTAAGTGACATACATCCCCAATCACTTTTACGCCGGGGGGGGGGGGGGGGGGGGTTGAACTCGAAGCATTCGTAAGCCAAACGAATGCATAACGAACTCGTTACTCCATCGTTACACATTTTTTGGGTAACTCGAAACTTATTTTATATTCTTCTCGTTCGTAAATGCCTCATTTTTTTCGTTATTTTAACGGACGGTCCGGACCATCCGTTACGGTAACGAAAACGTGTACAAGTGTCGCCAGACGGTATTTTTCTACTTACTCGACTGATATTAGTCAACCTAATACATTTCTTGTGCCGTGCCTACCATATGTAATGACATGTGTAAATAATAACACATTTTTACAACCTATAACTTCATTTTCACACAAAAACACACACACACACACACATATATATATATATATATATATATATATATATATATATATATATATATATTGATCTGATATATCCCTCTTTTCTTAGAGAACCGAACGCAATCATCCATGCATGGAAGTTTATTGCAGTAGTTGTGATGACAATTTATATACATTGTATAAACCTTTGTCTCTATGTAATACACATTTTAGAGCTGCAAGCGAATGAAAATACCATTATTCGTAATAAATAGTGCGACAACGGAAGAAAAATATTTTATTGTAAAATATTAATTACATGTATGACGGCTATCGGTTTTTTTTATCCCTTCTTGTTCAAAGTTGGGAAAGCAGATAACATTTAACAGCATTTAACTCATTCAAATATTAACATATATACCCAGAACTACAAATCTTTTAAGTGGTTGCGGATGAGGTACGGGCGTGATTGTTGATCGAGTCAAAATTATGATTTTATGAGGTACCGTTTCCTTTTATTCGGTTGTGGAACATATCCGGCCTCATCGGACATCGGATAAAAAAATGTCGGATCATATAGCGACCCGTCTAATAACAAAATTTAAACGCGGATTGGGTCTGGAGAGCAACCACGTACATTTAAGTTGGGGTATCCGAGAATTAAATGTGTAAATCGTTATAAACCATAAGGAAAAATTCCTCGTCTGGAACGAAATCATTGCAAATATATATAAAACATTCCCTTATGATCCACTCTTGATTTGTCAATTCATGTTTACATATAAGCTGCCGTTTTCTTAATCTTATCCAGTCATGTTTTACATTTCAGGGAAAATAGTCTTAATATATATATATATATAAATATATAAATATATAAATATATATATATATATATATATATATATTACACATACATGTATTTTATCCGCGACCGCATACCTGGACCACATTCCGAATTATATGAAGGTTTACAGCACCTAACAAACCAATGAACTGAGTAAAATTTCTCGTGACTATGGTGCAAATATTTTCTAAATGCATACCGGTATAAGGATATTTTTGTTGTGTTGCATTTATCTATATTGCTTGCATGAAAATGGAAAATAAGAGGCAAAATCAGCCATATAATAAAAGACGAGCTGAGAATGTCCCTTCAGTCCCTTATTGTAGATGGACATTGTGCAATTAGTCCCTGGTTGTAATATTTAATTCTGTAATTTATGCAATGAACAATGAGTGTGTAAAATCCATGATAAATATATCGGTATAAAATATAATTTACTGCAAAACGTTCCATCACGTATAATTATCGATAGAACCAATTTTAAATGACCGAGGGGAATATAATCATAATAAAGATGGTTTTCCTGAAACAATATAAAACTAGTTAAAACGTATATTAAACCAATTTTATAATACTGATATCACATCTCAATTTTGAAACGTAGAACGGATAATTTGTATACATATAAGTAGAAAATGTACATGTGTTTTATTTCTCCCATACATAATAATCTCAGAATAAGCGTTCATTTCAACCGTAAGCTTAGATATGTTTCCCTGTGCGCGTATATGTGTAAAACATCGCTCATATATGATTTGTCAACTGGGGTGTTTCCATGTATTCGTCATCGTATTTGCGGATGTGCGTGTATACGCGAAAATCGTCACAGGAGCGGTTTTCACGCATAGGATCTGCGTGAACTCAGGGATTCGGGCTAAAATCACGTCACACTTTTTTTTTGTAGAAGGCCTGCTCGATACCATTGTATATAAATATACGCCTGCCAGTCTGCATACACGCGCATATGGAAACAACCTTTACAATTACACAAAAGTTTCGGGCCTACACCATCCCGGCACACAGTCTCAGTCTACGGTTGTTTGATAACTTTATATGACTCCGCGTGTTTGTAAACACAGTCCGTGTGTTTCTGTTTACCATAACAAGGCTGTCTAACCGATAGTCTGAATGTGAGGCGTAAACGTGATGTTTCAGCCAGGGGGAACATGTATTACATTTTTTAGGCCAAGTCAGTCAGGGCATCTCCTAGTGTACACATGTTGTGGCCCGGCGATGCATATGCTGTGTTTATGTTTACACCTTTGGTCCACTGTTTTGAATAATTTCAAGGGAAAATTTTTTGGCAAGTACAGATTTATTTTAAAGAGAAAAATCTACTTTTCGTGTTTATTCAACATGCTTTATAGGTGATTGGGCCCCTTTAAAGAATGTTTAACCAAATCGCTTTTGGTCTACCATCATGGAATGCCTATTTTTTTCTAAATATGCAATTTCTTGTTGTGAGCTTTTCTTACTTTCAGACATTTTGAGACATCCTGTAGCTGAGCACACATCGTAAATGTTAGAGCTTTACAAATCTCGCTTAATACCTGCTAGCCATTAAGTGAAACCATTCTTTTGATCACCATGAACACCGGACACGAACCCGTGTTGAGAATGACCGGAAGTAGCTGTTTGCACAAGTAAATCCAGCAATGCCTTCTTCTTCCGTTTGCAATCTCGTTTAGTTCTGTATTTTTTGTCTACATATGGCCTTTTTGGATTACGATTGGCGGATATTTAAAAATTACCAAAAATGCTTTATTTCTTTGCCGTGTTTTTTATTATTATTATTCATCTGAAAATATAGATGAGGAATTTTGGAAGTTAGGCATTTTGACACTGACAAGAATAATTCAGACACTTCACAATATAAGCTCGTATACAGTCCCTCCAAAACTGATGTAAAAATATTTCCTTTGCTTTTGGTCTCAATCGTCATCATAAAGTTGCTTTTAAAACAATGTTTATAGTTTGTAAACATGATTTGGTAGCAGGACACCAACAAAGACTTCCATCTTGTTAATAGAGGAACGCTTTGTTTTGCGTCAAGTGAAGCTTTTATGTATGCACATTAAAACCAACTTACATATCATGGAGATTAATAGGAAAAGGCACTCACTCTCTCTCTCTCTCTCTCTCTCTCTCTCTCTCTCTCTCTCTCTCTCTCTCTCTCTCTCTCTTAATCCCAAGCCCAAGAAATGGTTAAAATCTCTCACAACTAACACGGGATTCAGAAAAGTATAGGAATATTGGCATTACATGCTTCAAAGAACCTTATTAGAAACGGCAACGAAAGAGGCTAACGCTGTTTCGTTACTTAAAATCTGAATACATATGACACGACAACAACGAAGGGTTTCGAGTTACGCTCGTTGTTTTCTCGTTTGATTCTCGTTGTTTCTCGTTAATGTACACCTGACGAATGAGATAACGAAAAAACTATAAAATCTTCGAGTTCACCCCCCTGGTCTACAACAGAAAATAGTAATGGGTGTGTCGTACGAAATTCAGGTGTTTTGCGACGAAAGAGTTGTAGTAGACCCTTGTCGTAGAATTTTGAACATTTTCAAATTTTTTATCAGCGTCGTAGGTAATTATTTATGTCATACCGAACTCATATAGTTCTATTGTACGATGCCCTATGACTGTGGTACGATAAACCTACGACTTCCGAACATTTTTTTTTTTGTTATCTTTAGGCCCCACGATTCGTATGATTTTCCTTCGACAGCCCAAGGATTGACGCACGTTCTACCTATGACGGTCCTAAGAATGTTATACCGTTGTGTGTCATTCATGCGACAGCCGTGAGTTTGTCTTTAGCATAGGTCACATACATCGCATAACATATATACGACAGGCCTGTGGCAGAAAATTGGGAAAATTTTTCTTTTGTATTATGCGTATACGACCATTCTAGGGCCCGCCTACGACTGTCATAGGAAGAGCTTACGATTAGACTTTTTTACGGCCCTGACCAATTTTCCCACGACCGTCGTGCAATATATATTTTATATGTGAACGCTCCAATGAAATTATTATGAAAAACCTCTCCCTAACCTACGACGGTCCCATCTGTCTTAGCCCTGCAGAAATCGTACGACAGCCAAATCGAAGGTTGTTTATGACTTAGGCTCAACTAGCATTTATTTTACTCCGAACTTTTAAGAGGAAAGATTCCGTCATTGAAATAATATATCCTTTGTTGATAATTTTTTTATATAATATACATGATTTCACATGTCTATATTAACGGCAAAGAAAAAAAAAACAAATAAAAAAAGGGAAATTATTTATTCCCAATAGTGTTGTTCAGGTCAGAAACGTATAAAGCTTTCTTTACAGACCAAATCTTTTTTTTTTCATACGAACAGGGCATTGTGCTTGCTTGTGGCTGTATATACACATACATCAGTCATTAAACAGATTGCATAACCATGCCTGTAAAACATGAATCACTCTCTGATTACTGTGGGTGACCTTTTCGTAACCACATATATATATATATATATATATATATATATATATATATATATATATATATATCTCCGCGAAAACGTGAGGCATGCAGAAAAATAGCATATGACCCCACCTTTTCGGTTCCAGTATTCAAATATTTTATTCGTTTTTTTTCTCTCGAAACGTCAATTACAAAATAGTGGAAGGCGTCATATTAGTAGTGTAACCTTGTTAAAATATTTACATATAATCAGAAATTCCATACTTATCACTATCAATTTAGTTCAATGACTTCATAAAAGTCTCTATAGAGCTTTCACGAGTCAAGGATTACCTAATTAGTACAAGGTGAATATAATTACCGTGGCTGGATTCATACTGCAGTATTTTCATTTTTCTGTGTTTCCCGAGGATTTAATTTCTGCGATTTTCATACCAAAGAACAGCGAACAGAAACTGGTATGTTAATAATTCAATTTGCGTACAAACTCTAGACAATTTGACGAGCACTAAAACATGCATGGTAAACATATATAAGGAGTGGAAATTCTTATTTATTACAAGCAAACAATATAAAGGTGTAATTTAATTCTTGATAACAGTCTTTGCTTTGAAAATAACTGATTTATGTTGTGTTTTATGACATCACTCGTGCCTTCAACTTTTGTCGCTATTGACAATACACGTGAAGTGCCAGGGAGGCAATAGTACAATTGAGTACCTGCTTGTGTAGACGTAACGTCTTGTTCACCTAGATTTATTTTCGCGGAATTTTCTCTTATGCGCATACCGCGACTTTTAAACCTTTCCAAAAGAAAAAACAACTAAAGTATATTATACTTCCCATATATCCCCAAGAGGCCTAGAGTTTACACACGTCAAGGGCATTTACATTAATATAGGGGAAATGAAAAAGAAAATTATATATAATATATATTTGCCAAAAAAAAAATGATTGCATAACCTTGCGCGTACAATAACAAATCAAATGGTGATATTATTCTGAACTGACATTTGTGCAATCATGTATCTCCGGGGAACATTTTGTGTATGAAGAAAATTAACATATAACCTTCTGTTTACGTTTCTGGCTTCTAACCATGCATTGTTTTGTTCCCTTCTTGTTTGTACAACCGACTTCAAGGTGAACTAATGCCACGAGAATGTCAGCGATGTTTGGTGTTAGTCATATCATTACAGCAATGTTTGCTCAACTGGTATTCGGTCAGCCAAGGCCAATCGACCTGCCAATTTCTTTGCATATATATCCTTTAGTCCACAGTATTATTATCAGTCAGAGGAAAACAATAACAATTTACCCTTCTTTTAGGAGATATGCAGCTTTGTTCAGTGGACCCTAATTAAGCATTCTTTTGATTCCTCCTTCGCGGATTTGAAATCAGTTCGATAAAGTCAAAACAAAAGGCCTCACTCACACCTCCTGGCGGGTCTTCCAGGGCTGGCCTAAAACACGGAACGCGGAACACGGGCTAAAATAAAATTTTAACAAATCGCATATATTAAAATACGTTCATTACTATAAATTATGTCCTGAAACATTCACACATTTAAAAGTTATGACATTTTGTTCCGTCCACTTCCGTATATTAGGCCCCTGTTCTGCGTTACATTTTCTGCGTGTTAGGCCAGCCCCGGAAGACCCCCCAGGAGGTGTGGGTGAGGCCTTTTATTTGACTTTGCTAAACCGATTTCAAAAGGCCGAAGCGTAGAGAATGGGCCCGATGATTTCCAAACCAGTTATATCGCGCTGCATCCGTCGATTATACATTTGGTAACCGGAGGCCATGGGCAATATACCGCGCGGTATACGGATAAAATTCTCCACGTCTCTAGTTTACAGCGTGTCTTACACTACATATCGCTTACCGCATACCGCACATATACCGCACGCCCGGTAAACGAAGCTAAGGCTTAGTGAGCCAGATCTCACTCGTTCATTTCCAGACAGTTATTAGGGAGATGCTCATCGTGCATGATGTTGCAGAATAATATCTAGCCGTACATTTTTACAACTGCGTTTTTTTTAAGTTTCATGAGTTAACACTCATTAATTCTTGTAAGAAAAGCATTCACTGCAGTCAAAATAAAACAAGCTCTCTGTCCATGATAAGATTGAGTTTAATTCAAATTCAAATTTAATTACACTTAGATAGTAATAATATTTGATGAATTCAATGAACTGAACATTGTCCCTTTTCGTTATTCTTTTATGGTATGACCCAGCAGTTTTTCTTTGTCCCACACTGGTTTGCACTGAAGAAAATGCCGTACCTTATTACTAGAACTGTTACTTTTTACGACAGCAAACAGGTGACTGAAGCTGGAACTAGACGACCAGAGGTCGAGCGCTTGCCGGAAATGAGGTAGAAATAAGCAAATGAATGGAAAATGACGAAGAGAAAGAAAATGAGCCATTGTTGAGGACCAATATTGAAAAGTTAGGGGGAAATAAGATTTTGACGTGATTTGATAACATTACCTTGAACTTAAACCTCTATTAAAGACATACAGTTTCGAGAAATCATTCCAATATACGATGCGAGTAAGTAACAAAGTGATTCGTGCAAAACTATGGCCTGTAGAATGCTAAATGTCAAGTGCAAGAAACAGCAAGCACGCAAAATTGAACAATACTGACAAACAGAAAGACATACTGACAAAATTACACATATAAATTAACAGGTGGCTAGACAATCTGATGGTGATTTAAACAAATAAAACAAAATGAGAAATGAGCTTTACTTTATGTAGATAAGGTTGATACTTTTGGAGATATGGCCAAAAATGATATGTTTTAAGATTCCGAGTGCGGCGCCCCCTTTTCTGAAAATAAAAAATAACCTTCGAGTTTTTAGTATGCGACATAGGATACTGTGGAAGTGGTTTTGTTAGCGGGGTTTTAATTTTCGCGCTTTTAGCGGGAGCTAGATTTGCGCTAAAATAAGAACACGCGTTAATTTTTCCTGTTAAACTTTGGCATGTAGATTGTAATTGTAAGACGCAAGAACCCCCAAGCAGGCAACTGACAAATAGACAGATTTACTGACAAAGTGACACAAGATTGAGACCAATCGACTAGACCAGAAAACGAAAAAAGCCCAGAGGAAGAAATCTAGCCTAAGTTTGTGACGATAGGTCTAATATTGACGAAGTTATGAAGAAAATTATTTTTCAATGTTTTTCGTTAACCTTGAACCTTTGACCAATATGAAAAAAAAATAAAAGGCTTCGCGGACTTTTGTTTGTATATCAGCTGTGTAAGTTTGAAAGCGCACGCTGCAAAATAGTGCATCTTAGGCTGGAGGCCCACAGACAGACAAAAAGCATCCTTGCCAAAATCTCTGATACCGGCAAGCAATAAACAAACTAAAAGACATACGCAACTGACTAACATGCTTGCCTAAATCGAAGATTTCCGGCAAGCAATAAAAGCTGTGAACTATATTTAATTGTGAGACATTCGATTATTCTTATGCCAAGTCTTAATTTGATTTTTTAAGAGGAGGCCATCCTTGGGCGGTCGCCCTTTGTCCGCGTGTTTCGAGACTAGGTGGCCATGACTTTGCAAGAGATTACGTTTTTTCCCTACATTGCAATCAAACCAGATTTGAACACAAGCATTGGTTAACTGAGTGCGCGAATGGTGCACACGTCCTTTTTCTGGTCTTGTAAAGCATAACCAGAGTTAGTTGCCTTATTTGGCGATCTATAAATCAAATTAAGAACTGACACAAAGGATCTCTCATGTCGCGTCTTCTGGGACTAAGAGTACTTGACAGTTATGCTGAGCACTAAACTCTGTAACCAGGAAACACGGCATGATCAAGCATACTAAATGACGCATTGTTACTGAATTTAGACAACCGTTCCAGTTATTAAGGTTATCACGTGCATTAACACTGTATCATATCATTTTCTATTTATAGTCATTGGTTTAAATTGTTTTAAGAATATCTATACACGTGCATTAAAAAGACTGAGATGCTGCAATAAGGAAAACGAATATGACTGAATGAGGGCCATAGAGACTGGTGGGAAAACCATGGCCAAGGTACGGTCTTCAGGACCCTAATAACATCAAGGTCTTCAGGTCCCTAATACGACCAAGGCCTTCAAAACCGTGATAAGATCAAGGCCTTCAGGTCCCTAATACAACCAAGGCCTTCAAGACCCTGATAAGATCAAGGACTTCAGGTCCCTAATAAGACCAAGACCTTCAAGACCCTGATAATATCAAGGCTTTCAAAACCCTGATTAGACCTAGGCCTTCAAAACCCTGATTAGACCAAGGCCTTCAAGACCCTGATACGATCAAGGCCTTCAAGACCCTGATAAGATCAAGACCTTCAGGATCCTGATAAGATAGGGCCTTGAGGACGTAGATCTAGACCTCCAAGACCCTGATATGATATGGGCCTTTGAAACCCTGATAGGACCAAGGCCTACCAGACCCTAATAAGATCATTGCCTTCAAGACCCTGATAAGATAAAGGTCTTTGAGACCCTGATCAGATGAAGGCCTTCAGGACCTAGACCAAGATCAGAGCCTTCAAGAGTGTAACCAAAATCAGGGTCTTATAGACTGTGACGAAGATCAGGTCATCAGACGAGTTTTAAAAAATATTAAGGTTTTCTGAATTCTCAGTATTTATTTGTTGAAAGCCTTGCTGATTATTTACATTCCCCAAATCTTTAAGTCCGGTGTCGTATGCTATGATTAAGTTTACATATTCCTGACGTTCTTTCCCATTGAAAAAAATATGGAAAGTTTTTACAGTTAGATCTGAAGGAAATACCAATATCCATCGCACCTTTTCCAATTATCCCACTAATGTACGACATGGTGCTATAAAATCAATTTTTTTTTATAAAATTTTTCGTCATATTCCAGCCGCAATGTTCTGCGAAAAGCCTGTTGACGAAATGATATGCAAATACAGGACATGTTACGCCCTATCTTTCCAGTCACTTCATTCTGACTTATTCATGACATTCTTATACAAATATACCATCCTGAATTAATCTCGCCATTCCGATTCAGTCAAGTCATCTTGAATTAGTCACCTTGATCTGAATCAGTCAAGCCACCGGATTGGTCATGTTTTCTAATTAAATTAAGCCATTGAATAAGTCACGCTTTTCTAATTAAGTCATACCATTCTGATTCAGTAACGCCAATATTTTTTCAGTCACGTCATCTTGAATTATTCACGCTATTCTGACTCAGTCAAGCCCTCAAATAAGTCAAGTTTACCTGATTCAGTCAAGTCATCAAACAAGTCACGTTTTTCTGATTCAGTCATGTCATCGAATTAGTTACGCTATTGTGATTCAGTCATGGCATCGGATTAGTTACGCTATTGTGATTCAGGCAAGTCATCAAATAAGTCAGCCATTGTGATTCAGTCAAGTCATCGAATAAGTCAGCTGTTGTGAATCAGTCAAGTCATCGAATAAGTCAGCCATTGTGATTCAGTCAAGTCATCGAATAAATCAGCTGTTGTGAATCAGTCAAGTCATCGAATAAGTCACGCTATTGTGATTCAGGCAAGTCATCGAATAAGTCAGCTATTGTGAATCAGTCAAGTCATCGAATAGATCAGCTATTGCGATTCAGTCAAGTCATCGAATAAGTCAGCTGTTGTGAATCAGTCAAGTCATCGAATAAGTCACGCTATTGTGATTCAGGCAAGTCATCGAATAAGTCAGCTATTGTGAATCAGTCAAGTCATCGAATAAGTCAGCTATTGTGATTCAGTCAAGTCATCGAATAAGTCAGCTGTTGTGAATCAGTCAAGTCATCGAATAAGTAACGCTATCGTGATTCAGACAAGTCATCAAATAAGTCAGCTATTGTGATTCAGTCAAGTCATTTAATAAGTCAGCTATTGTGATTCAGTCAAGTCACTGAATAAGTCAGCTATAATGATCCAGTCAAGTCATCGAATAAGTTAGCTGTTTTGATTCAGTCAAGTCATCGAATAAGTCAGCTATTGTGAATCAGTCAAGTCATCGAATAAGTCAGCTATTGTGATTCAGTCAAGTCATCGAATAAGTAAGCTGTTGTGAATCAGTCAAGTCATCGAATAAGTAACGCTATTGTGATTCAGTCAAGTCATCAAATAAGTCAGCTATTGTGATCCAGTCAAGTCATTTAATAAGTCAGCTATTGTGATTCAGTCAAGTCACTGAATAAGTCAGCTATAATGATCCAGTCAAGTCATCGAATAAGTCAGCTGTTTTGATTCAGTCAAGTCATCGAATAAGTCAGCTATTGTGAATCAGTCAAGTCATCGAATAAGTCAGCTATTGTGATTCAGTCAAGTCATCGAATAAGTAAGCTGTTGTGAATCAGTCAAGTCATCGAATAAGTAACGCTATTGTGATTCAGTCAAGTCATCAAATAAGTCAGCTATTGTGATCCAGTCAAGTCATCGGATAAGTCAGCTGTTTTGATTCAGTCAAGTCGTCGAATATGTCACGCTATTGTGATTCAGTCAAGTCATCGAATAATTCAGCTGTTGTGAATCAGTCAAGTCATCGAATAAGTCACGCTATTGTGATTCCGGCAAGTCATCGAATAAGTCAGCTATTGTGAATCAGTCAAGTCTTCGAATAAGTCAGCTATTGTGATTCAGTCAAGTCATCGAATAAGTCAGCTATTGTGAATCAGTCAAGTCATCGAATAAGTCACGCTGTCGTGATTCAGTCAAGTCATCAAATAAGTCAGCTATTGTGATTCAGTCAAGTCATTTAATAAGTCAGCTATTGTGATTCAGTCAAGTCACTGAATAAGTCAGCTATAATGATCCAGTCAAGTCATCGAATAAGTCAGCTGTTTTGATTCAGTCAAGTCATCGAAGAAGTCAGCTATTGTGAATCAGTCAAGTCATCGAAAAAGTCAGCTATTGTGATTCAGTCAAGTCATCAAATAAGTAAGCTGTTTTGATTCAGTCAAGTCATCGAATAAGTAACGCTATTGTGATTCAGTCAAGTCATCAAATAAGTCAGCTATTGTGATCCAGTCAAGTCATCGAATAAGTAAGCTGTTGTGAATCAATCAAGTCATCGAATGAGTCACGCTATTGTGATTCAGGCAAGTCATCGAATAAGTCAGCTATTGTGAATCAGTCAAGTCATCGAATAAGTCAGCTGTTTTGATTCAGTCAAGTCATCGAATAAGTCAGCTATTGTGGTCCAGTCAAGTCATCGAATAAGTCAGCTATTGTGATTCAGTCAAGTCATCGAATAAGTAAGCTATTGTGAATCAGTCAAGTCATCGAATAAGTAACGCTATTGTGATTCAGTCAAGTCATCAAATAAGTCAGCTATTGTGATCCAGTCAAGTCATCGAATAAGTCAGCTGTTTTGATTCAGTCAAGTCATCGAATAAGTCAGCTATTGTGAATCAGTCAAGTCATCGAATAAGTCACGCTATTGTGATTCAGTCAAGTCATCGAATAAGTCACGCTATTCTGATTCAGACAAGCCATTGAATTTATCACGCTATTGTGATTCAGACAAGCCATCGAATAAATCACGCTATTCTGATTCAGACAAGCCATCGAATTAGTCACACTATTCTGATTCAGTCCAGCAATCGAATTAGTCCTGATTTAGTCAAGATGTTCTGATCCAGATACTTTATTGTGGGAGTTTTTCTTCACTTCACGCATTGAAATGCAACAAGATAACTAACCATTGCGCAAACATACTAGCTTTACCAAGCCAGTTCGTATGATAATTGATATAGGTGAAAACAGCGACTTTCATAGACACAACGTCAGCACTGCTAACTCCTGTGTTAAAGGTTTTCAAAGGGAACTATTTGGAAGACAAATCATCTGTTGCCAATAATCCAGAAATTTATATGGAAATAATTGATAACCCCGAAAGGGACAATGGTAATAAAAAAGTAATAATAACCACCCGGGCTAAAAAGAAGGTTATTTTGAACCGTTGCCTGGTCGTAATAATGTTATGTCACTGCTTACCCATGACGGGCTCATTACAGTGGTTATGTATGTGTAGGAAGATGTATGCTCTCTCCCAATTGTTAATATATATATATGTATATACATACACTGAGGGTCAGCCGTTCGGGTCAGGTCCGTCAACTATCAACCCAATGTCAGGAAAAGAAACTCGCTATGCGTAATCTTTCAAATTTAATCAGTTACAAACATTATTATGTTTAATGGATTATCAAATAATATTATTATTAATAATAGTTTTATAATAATGAAAATGATTATAATGATATTATCATTATTATTATTATTATTAATTTTGTTTTTATTATTGTTTTTATTATTATTATTATTATTATTATTATTATTATTATTATTAACTAGAATATTAAATCCTTTCAGATGCTCTATCCACGCGGCAATTAAAAACACTACCGCAGATGTTGCTTCAGGCATGCTGGTCTCATATAGATTTTTAGTGCAGCTGATGAAAGGCTGTGTCAAAATAGTGAAATCCTAAACAAAACCGAGGGTTTAATAGAAAAATTCATGAAATTTCCTGATAATCTAGAAACAAAATATTAATATTTTTATAACTCTTCCACAGAACCCCAACGGGCATATTGCAAATATCAATGAGCCTCAAAGTGGTTCTACGACCTTCAGATCGGCAATATACGTATATAAAAAATGTTGGTTCATTCGATTCGGCCACGTGATTTAGTTTTTTTTCCCAGGCACGTTGAATTGCTACCGATACTGTACCTGCATACATAGTAAAGCTTATGGTGATGTCATACTCCTAAGTATGTTACAACTACAAAGTTAAAGTCTCATGCATTCCAATTTAAGTTATGCTACTTGATCCTGCACTAAAAGAAGTTTACCATATGTATTACGCGAAAATGGTGTTACAAATATAAAGTGACTGATAGTGCCTTTATGAAGTCTCACGTTTAGTGCGGAAGGTGGAGTGATGTCGTTTTATTTACAACTGGTTCTACATTTTTGTTTCTTCAAATACATACATCTTTAACCTCGTGCTTGTGAAAAATAACTCGAAATGGAACATTTATAGTCGCCTTTTGAAAGCACTTTCTATTTGCAAAAAGGAAAATAGTAATATATTTATCTACTGTTTACATTTCCCACAGACACGTTAGCTATTGTCCATAAGACCTGGCTCCCTATATAAATAAACCAGCATAATGGAAACTAACTTCAATAGTAAAATAAAAAAAAAGTGAGAATAGCAACAGGAAAATATGAAAAAACATTACCAAGCATAATTTGGTAGGGCCATATTCGGGCACCTGTGCAATTGGACGTGTGTCGGTGTGTCGGTGGTGTGACTGTGTGTGTGTGTGTGATTGTGTGTGTGTGTGTGTGGGCGTATGTGTGTGTGACATAACTATATGGCGATTGACGCAAGTGAGCAGATGGCTTGGACGGTATACCATTTCCGATGGATCTGAGAAATATTCAATCTTTTCAAATTCATTTTTTAAATTATGTGCAATTTTTAAACAGTATATGGGCCAAGTTCTTTATTTATATTGGACGGAAAACATTGCTATATTGCAGTTTATTTATATATTTTTACAATATATTTTAACAGGACAGCTCATTAAGCAAATGCTGAAACAATTTTTTTAACATATATGTTTTCCGTTGACGTCATTCAGACAAAGGTATATTTTAATTTTTGCTGAAAGACGGATATGTTAATGCCTTGAATTTTTTGCAGTTTACATTTCGATTGGATGAAACCTTGTATGAAATATATCGTATAATTTTTTTACAAATTATTGAGGTGCATATACAGCTGTTACATTTCAGTAATATACCTTTATATATTATGCTGTACAGCTATTTACAGTAATATTTTAAACTCTTTATATGTTGCTTATATCATAAATATTTTTATATCTATAATAGAAGTAGTAGAAGTAGTAGTTGTATTAGTTATAGTATAGTAATAGTAGAAGTAGTAGTTGTAGCAGTAGTAGCAGTAATATTAGTAATAGTAGTAGTAGTAGTAGTAGTAGTATATTTGTAGTAGTAGAAGTAGAAGAAATAGAAGTAGTATTATTAGTTACAGTAGTTGTAGGATATGTATATTTGTTTAATCAGGATAAAAGGATTTTTCATATAGGTGTATGTTTGTACAACTGACTCAGATAAATCAGCTTCATTGGATCTTTATTGTTAGGATCGCTTTAACCTGTGCATGTTCTTCGCTATACTAACTAAGCCATATGTAGCTTACCAGGAATGCATCTGGACTGGATTTTATTGTAACTAATCGTGTTCCAGTCATGAACTAATTGTGCATTTACTGCCAGGAGCAATTGGTTAACGAATCTCACGCGTAGCAGGTGCTCTGACGAGTCCAGACCCCTCTAGCGTAATTGGAAGGAACGCATGAGATAATTAAACGCGTGCAGAGATTGACTGTAATTGGCCCATGTGCAAGCTCGGACCATAAAACCCAGGCCCAATACTCAATACCTCCTTTCACTTTTATAATATCAGAATCAAACGGTTTTAATTTCACTTTAACCGCCTCATGTGTGTTTATTTGACCTTCTGCCTTATTTCTGCATTATTTAGTCTGAACAGTTAATTATCTGCACACTAACTCTGCCATGCCTGGATTCCTTGAAATCCTAGAGCCGTGCTCACATAGCACAGGCTACTCAAGAACCTTAATTAATCTCAACCAGTCAGTAATTAATCTTATAAATCGCAGCTTTTATGAAATATTATATAATTATCCAACTGGTGTGACATTTTAGTGCTGGTGTCGTGACCCTTCCCCAAATTAAATCATATTTAGTTACTTTAAACTATCTATCCTCTAAAAGATTCAAACTTCCAAATATCACAAATGGTGAAGTGAAACACAAATGAAACATGAAGTTACTGTGTTGGTTGGTTGATCTTGATTGTCATGAACCTAAACAGAACGGGACAAAACTTCCTCAGGATAAAATAACTTAAATTTTTTTTTGTAAGAATCAAATTTAATTATCGTAATTTATATATGCCCACCACGCCCACTAAATATCCACCCAGATGCCATACTTATATCAATGGGAGCGTCTTCTGTTCCTATATGTCACGTGATATCTTTGATCCATTGCTCTACCCCTTCACCGCGCTTTTTTTTTTTTTTGTTTTTACACCCAAGCTTGTTTTATATTCTCAATCAAAAATAAATATTATATTCTAAATTCACGCGTACTGGTTTAATATAAAACTAAAAAGATATATTTTATGTACGAAATTATTTCCCCCTCCCCTCCCCCCCCCCCCCCCCCCCCCACACACGCACACCACACACACACTTTTAAAATTTCTAATATCACAGTGACGCCATCTTGTGGCACGTCGCGAGAGCTCGGTTCCGTTGAAGACGACCAAACGACTCAGTACTCAAACTTCCTTGGCACCTTTAGTCCTTGAATGACAACAAAAGTATTTTACACTCACATTAGAATCGTTATGAAGATGCTTTTTTTTAAATAAATCGCATCCCGCTTGGAGATGAGCCAGACAAGGAAGCACAATTTGTTTATTGATGGAAGTTACTGCAAAGAAAGCAAAACCCATCCCTGTCATAAAACAAGGTATGATTTAGTTTACGTCAACTGCTTAATTTCCTTGTTGGCAGCTTTATTTTTATGTATTTTCAGTTACCAATTTCACTGACAGCCTAGCGTAATGCTTTTTTTAAGCTTTATGTATATGCATTTTTAAAACCCCTAATAATAACGCCCCTGTTTTAATATTGAAATATTAGGTTCATGTACACATGCATTATATGTCGTAATTCGTGTTGTTATAATCTGCACTATTGTAATAATTACAACAAGGCCTACAGGCCTAATGCGAACCTGTGCAAAGTTTGGGAGTATGAATGGAGGTTTATTTTTAAAAATTTAATATTGATCCTCTTATGTCCTGCATATCTACCTTAGTCATTATGATTTCAACAAAATGGACGTTTCGGACCTGCAAGTTTCGGACTAGGTAATTTTAAAGCTAGGATGTATCAGTCAGGATATTTTGGATATGTTCTTTTTTGCCAGGGTGGATTATTTGGACAGATGAACGGACAAATATACAGCATGGTTTCGGAGAAGAACATTTTTTAATGCTTTTTTAGTTTCTTCCCTATAAAATCTAAGAAAATGCAGTTAGCCAGGAAATAAGCAAAATCCGATAGAATTTTTAAGTGACAAATTTTTTGCAAAAAAAATTTGGTGTTGCTAGCTCATGCCCTTTTTTAGATAGCTATGACGCACGACGGAAGATGGACACACTATTGCATAAGCTCACAGATTCGCTAAAAATGCAAACCCAGGTTTTTTCAAACAGTTGAAAGATATAGTTCCAAAAGTTCTAATATGGGCATTCTGCGTCTAGATGATGTGTCTAGACGTTGAGATGCTGTGTCTAGACGTCTAGACATAGCGTCTAGACACCAAATAGAGCCAGGTCAGTTGCCATTGTGATGTCTGGACCCTGGTTGTACTGAGTGACCTCTTGACTTGGCTGGTGAAACTCAGCATGTTGTCAAATCTGTTTTCAAACACGGAAAGCCTTTTTCAAATGGCTACACTGCTTTTTTAAAGCTGCATTTACCCAATCTATTCTTATAAAACTGGCAGAACCCTACCATAAAATAATCCTTGTAAAGTTTAAACCAATCAGCTTAACAGTTTCATCATAAAACAGTGTAAAAGCAAGAAGAGAAATTACATTTTCGCTTGTAAAAAAATAGATCAATGTAGGTGGCGCCACCAATACCTCAATTTCATATATGATTTTTATGACAAACATTGGCATCAAATTTGGTGATGATTGCTCCAGCCGTTTCTGAGATTTTAATTTTAGTGTGCTTTTTTGGACAGATGACCAAGTTCAACCTGCTGTAACTCTTTCAAAATTCACCGAACTGAATTCATTCGAACAAACTTGAGAGAGATTGTTCCAGGTAACTTTTCTGTGACATATTGGACAATTTGGATGGACAGTTTCTGAGCAGAAGATTTTTAAAGTTTTTTTAATGATTTTTCTATATAAAATCTAAATTAATGCAGATACCCAATAATAAGCTCTAGGGCACCAAGTTTCACATGTGACTAACTTTTACATGTAATTTGGAGCTGCTAGCTCCGACGGTTTCTGACTTACAGCTATGGACGTCGGACGGCCAGCCCTGGACGGCCGATGGCGGACTGGACGGCGGACGGACGACGCCGCGCCATCGCATAAGCTCACAGGTTCGCTAAAAATACAACCCATACTGTTATAATTTTTAATTACATTATGGTAGCAGTTGGAAAGGTATGAAATAACTGTAACTTCTTCCTTTATTGATCTATTATTATATTAAGGAAAGTTATTTCAATATTGTTTGGGCCGAGCAATCTCTTAATGTAATAAAGTTCAGTAATGTAATAATCACCATATTATTCGTGTAATCGATTGTTTGTACTGCAATAACTTACCAGTTTATACATTCATATGTTTAGTGTATCATGTTAATCCACTTGCGTATTCAGATATTTTCTTCTGATTACCATATAAAACAGAAAGGTGCATAGTTTCTCCCCTTATTAGGTTATTACCACCTTTTAGGTGAATATATTTCATTGTTAGCTCTGGTATTAAAACAACCTCTGTGATAAAAACATTCCCAACTGTAATAATTATAGTAAATAATAATAATAAATATTCCACCGATATAACTCATCAAAACTGTATCAGTAGTTTAAATTTGGTAACAGATAGTGATTTTTCAAACAAAAGTTGTAATTGGCTTTAGTTTAAGTACATCTATAGGGTTGCCCATCTGTTTTTGGCAATATTTAAGCAAATAAAAAAGTGCTTTCTTAGGCACTTTTCGGAAGTATCATTTTTAAATGCACCATCGTTAATATTAATGTAAAATTAAAATTAAAGGATTTCTATAAAGTTTACTTTTGTAATGTTATGTTTTTACCTGTTTAACATTACAAATCTGATATTATCATGCTGTTCTGTGACCATATGAATATTTTTTTTTATTATTACTACACTTATAACATATGTATAATAAAATTAACATTAAACCCGTTACTTGACAGCAGATCGGTAATATAATTAGTAAAGAAACACGGCTCAAACGCCATTTAAATTTGACCAATAGGCTACATGTAGGTTCGGTAAAACTGCCACTTTATATGATATTATATGTCCTTTTCTTGGATGTGACAGCGGGGTTTTTAAGGCATTTTTTTATATGAAATAAAAGACATGATTATGAATACCAAGAACAGTGGGGTCACTCCGTATGGGAATCGAACCCATAACCTTTCGACTGCGGGTGGGCGGGTGGTTTGTTCTACTCCTAAGCTGACGGAGATCACCAACCCCCCTGTGTATTTCCTTACTTCTACAGGAACCAGCGAAATTACGTCACCGTAAACAGCGATTTTGCACGCCGCAGGGAGAACTGATTGTGTGCAGCATACATTAAACCGACTTTTCTGTGTTATCATGTTAAGTCTCTCTATACAATGAACCAGCATGGCTATTCATATATAACTCTCAACTTTGTATCGTATATATATAATATATATATATACCTGACATTATTTGTGTGACCCATGCAAAATAAATGACAACTCAGTAAGGTGTAGAACAATAAGATATTCAGTATAGCTTAATTCTAAACCAGGCTCAGATGCGTAATATGTTTCAGTTAACTGAGAAATTTAGAAAACAAAGCAAGGTCTATCAATCTATTATTATTAATATAATCATTTCCAAAACATGAATCGTAGTCTCTGAATAGGGGGGAGGGGTCACATAATGTACCCCGCATTCGCTTTGTATTGTTTCGACGCCCCTGCATGCCAAGGTCACTGTGCAACTGAGCTGTATATCATCACGTAATATATACGTCTGTTTTTCAGTTCTGTGTCAAGTGTTTCTCAGCCAAGGTTATAGAGGTTACGTGTTCTTCCCTGTTGTGTGTTTGTCCAGGCAATGTTCCAATGATTTCTCAGTGAATTTCAATGCAATTTTGACAGTGAATAGCCATGGGCCGAGTAATCGTCAACTGACTACATTGAAACTAGCTAGCTATAGGGTGAATCCGGATGATGATGTCACAAAGTATATCCTTCTTGTCTGATTTACATGTTTTTCACGATATCTCCAAAATGCACCTAGTAATCACAGTTTTCCCAGATAATTCTCTGTTTATCAGTAAAATGTCACGAAGATTGAATTTAGGGCGGATCGATATAATTGCGGGTTTTGTCTGGATGCTGACTCAGGCGATGGCGGAGGTCAGCTCTCTGGAGCGTTTTCTAGATCAATTTGTTTTTTGGGGGAGTCGTTTTGAGATATATGTTAAGGTGTGTTTTCCGTCCACCTGCTTTATTTTGACTTAAGTCTTCCAGTCTGTTCTCATTGTTGGCTGTGTACGGTCTTTCAACATAATTTGATTTGGTGGCGCCATCTGTGTTCATTCACTCATCATGCCCTGACTATTTTTCACAGATTCTATGATCCATAATGTATATTGTGCGTTGGAAAATGTAAGCCTCATTCAACTTAATATCTTTGTATTAAATCATGAATATATTGTCCCTAGATTTGACCCAGATAAAAAATGTCACTCTCACCCACTGTGTCCGCGAGAGTAATATAAATGGAGAGGTGATAATGGTATACGTTAGGGATATATATAATACATATATATAAATATAAATATAAATATAAATATAAATATATATATATATATATATATATATATATATATAGAGAGAGAGAGAGAGAGAGAGGGGGGGGGGGACTTGTCTAACTTTACAATCGGTTTAATTAGACGGTTAGTTAAAACCAATGTGAAAGCTTTCGATTCACTCAAGGATAATCTTATTAGACACATGGTCTTTCAGATGGACTACACTGTACATCGATAAAGTCATGATGCTAATATATTCAAATTTATATTCTTTGAGTATGATTTCTTTTTGTCAACATTTCTCACGTTCTTATTTATTGTTCGGGGGGGGGCAAGGGGGAGAGATGAAAATCTAAGGCGTGTCGATCACATCATGGGCGGATTTGTCTATATATGCGGATTAAGGCGTTGTTGGAGGTTAATATTTCTGACTGTTATATCTAGTTATTGTTTTGGCCTATTGCTGGAAGGTTCAAAAGGCGGAGCTCATGATCGGAAGCATGTGTAACGCATACAGCGCTGGGCCAGTGTTTCATTTCCTTTACACATATCATTATCAGTAATCAGTTATATTTATAGATTAACCCCGCTTTCCTGTACACGATTCGAAACCAAACTAGCTAGCATTAAAGTCGTATGAAGAAAGCGCATTAATTCAGAGCGTCAAAACAGATACATGCCAACATGCAAGATAACACATATTCTTCAAACAAGAAGAATAAAAAAAAGCATCAACCAAATGGTATATTCTACATGTCTGTTCCTGTTCACTTTCAAATCGGAACAGCTTGGTTACCGGTGTAGCGATTTCAGACTTCCCCGGCTCAGCTTACCCCCTGGTCATTTGAAATCGATTTCAGATTACCCAAAGGGGTATTTTAAATCCATTTCAGATTAACCCCTATGATATCAGATTACCACTTGAAAACTATTGTTTCTTTGTGCTATTCATTTGGAATCCTTATGGTATCCTTCCCCTGGGCTTCTCATATCAGGTATTATACGTTGAATCTGAGAATATCTTATGTTTGCAGGTAATAATCATGTGCGTGGGTGCAGTTTATGAGTCAATAGAATTATAATTAACAATATAATTAACATTTTAGGACTTTTGATTTTTATATGTTGACTAGCTTTTAAACATCGAAATAATATATTACAACTTTAAGGCGTGAGAATGTATAATTTGGTTAAATTAGCATGGGGATTATCTCAACATTGCAGGGGTAACCTGAAATTACACCTAGACTACCCCTTTACGGGAGGTAACCTGAAATTGGGAATATAATTAGTTGAATCTTTGTATATCTTATGTTTACATTGGTGAAGGTATATGAGTAAATATAAATATAATTAACAATATAATAAACAACGTGAGACAATGGATTTTTATAGGTGTTTATAGATTGATTCCGGCTTGCAAACCTCATATCTTTCATGTGATTTATTGTTACGGAACCTAACAATAACATGTCACGTGATCGTGACGAGCATAAATTTTTGTTAAGGAGTTAAAAAAATCAAATTCCGCAACACTAGGCAGCCTGAAATTTCATGGGGAATGAATAAAGAAATCAGTGTTTTTTTTTAACAAATAATAATTTATTCTTAGAACAATCCTAACATTACAATACACATAATCAATACAATTACACACTATTTAAGACATAACAATAATAAAAATGTACATCACCAGAATCCGGATCCTAGGCTTTGATTTCTGGATACCACAACTGTCAGAGTCCAACAAGAGTCTTGTAGCAACAATAATCCATGTGAACAGTTCAAGTTAATCTTCCCGGTGAATTGTTCAATTAAATCTCGAAGACAATCTGTTGTAATTTAGAAGTGAAGTTCAGGTAAAATCCCAAAGGCAAACCGAAGACAATCCGAATAAAATCTGTATGAAGTCCACAGAATATCTGTAACTATGCAATTATCACAGTAGGTCCCAAGACTGACGAGAAAGTCGCACTCTTTCGTGCCCGTTGGTATTTTTTTTCTAATGGCTCTAAACACAGCCCCTATTTATAGCTTTTTCAACCGAAGCCCAGAAACTTCTAGTCCGGAACCTTCCAAAGAATAAACTCGAAACTTTTAGACTACACCGAACACGCTGTCTTTACACTCTACGAGCAAGCAAGAGTTCAGCAAGTGCGGTTCCCATAGCAACGCACTGGGCTTGCGTGCAAGTACATGTTTAGCTATGTAAAATCTTGCGCATGATAAAACAGTAAAATAGATATGTGTAACATTATAAAACAGATGCATGTAACATTATGAAATAATATATCATAACTTAAAAGCAATAAAATTTTTTGATTATTTGAATGAGCGTGAGGATAATCTCAGCATTGTAGGAATAACCTTAATGCCCTCTAGACTAACCCCCCAGTGTAACCTGAAATCGATTTCTTATTACCGGGGGGTAAACTGAAATGCGGGCAACCTGAAGTCTTTACGCCGTTACACAGCTATCGATATTTGATACATTTTTAGCTCAGCTGACTGAAAGTCATCTGAGCTATAGCGATCACCCTTTGTCCGTCGTCCGTCCGTCCGGCCGTCCGTTAACAGGGCACAAATCGTAACCGCTGGACCTGGAATCTTCTCACTTGACATCCAGGGAGGTCCATGAAAAATCTCCTTAAAAACCTGAAATTAGGTCTCTGTTACCCATATCCTTTGAGCTATTGGGCTCCGAAGTACCCCCCAGAATAATGCAAAATTTGATACAAAAGCTCAAGTATCTGAATAACTACTGCATTGATCACCATGATTCTTTGCTTGAATATTGATCATGGGAGTTCCATCACTTCCTGCAGACTGGTGGCGCCACCTAGATTTTTTCGAATTTTTTTCTCTTTTTTTTTCAGATCTGCAATGAAACTCTCATCTGTTAACAGGGCACAAATCGTAACCACTGGACCTGGATTCTTCAAACTTAAAATCCAGGGAGGTCCATGAAAAATCTCCTTGAAAACCTGAAATTAGGTCTCTGTTACCCATATCCTTGGAGCTATGGGGCTCCGAAGTACCCCCCAGAATAATGCAAAATTTGATACAAAAGCTCAAGTATCTGAATAACTACTGCATTGATCACCATGATTCTTTGCATGAATATTGATCATGGGATGTTCCATCAATTCCTGCAGACTGGTGGCGCCACCTAGATTTTTTCGAATTATTTTCGAATTTTTTTTTCTCTTTTTTTTCAGATCTGCAATGAAACTCTCATCTGTTAACAGGGCACAAATCGTAACCACTGGACCTGGAATCTTCAAACTTAACATCCAGGGAGGTCCATGAAAAATTTCCTTAAAAACCTGAAATTAGGTCTCTGTTACCCATATCCTTGGAGCTATGGGGCTCCGAAGTACCCCCAGAATAATGCAAAATTTGATACAAAAGCTCAAGTATCTGAATAACTACTGCATTGATCACCATGATTCTTTGCATGAATATTGATCATGGGATGTTCCATCACTTCCTGCAGACTGGTGGCGCCACCTAGATTTTTCAATTTTTTTCGAATTTTTTTCTCTTTTTTTTCAGATCTGCATGGAAAATGTCATCTGTTAACAGGGCACAAATCGTAACCACTGGACCTGGAATCTTCAAACTTAACATCCAGGGAGGTCCATTAAAAATATCCTGGAAAACCTGAAATTAGGTCTCCGTTACCCATATCCTTGGAGCTATGGGGCTCCGAAGTACCCCCCAGAATAATGCAAAATTTGATACAAAAGCTCAAGTATCTGAATAACTACTGCATTGATCACCATGATTCTTTGCATGAATATTGATCATGGGATGTTCCATCACTTCCTGCAGACTGGTGGTGCCACCTGTATTTGTTCAAATTTTTACAAATTTTTTTTCTCTTTTTTTAGACCTCAATGAAACTGTCATCTGTTAACAGGGCACAAATAGTAACCACTGGACCTGGAATCTTCAAACTTAACATCCAGGGAGGTCCATGAAAAATCTCCTTGAAAACTTGAAATTAGGTTACCCATATCCTTGGAGCTATGGGGCTCCGAAGTACCCCCCAGAATAATGCAAAATTTGATACAAAAGCTCAAGTATATCAATAACTACTGCATTGATCACCATGATTCTTTGCATGAATATTGATCATGGGATGTTCCATCAGTTCCTGTAAACTGGTGGCGCCACCTGTATTTTTTTCCAATTTTTACGATTTTTTTTCTTTATTTTTGAGATCTCGAAAGAAGCTGTCATCTGTTAACATGGCATAAACTGTAACTGCTGAACCTAGAATCTTCTTACTTGACATCCAGGGAGACTATTGAAAAATCTCCTTGGAAACCTGAAATTAGGTTTCTGTAACCCATATTCTCCGAGCTATAGGGCTATATAAATACCCCCAAGAATAATTAAAAATTTGATAGAAACAAAAGCTCCAGTATCTGAATAACTAATGCCTTGATAGCCATGATTCTTTGGATATATATTGATCATGGAGTGTTTCATCAGTTCCTGCAGACTGGTGGCACTACCTGTATTTTTTTCAATATTTTTCGCATTTTTTTTCTATTAATGAGAATTTCAAATGAATTTGTCATCTGTCCAAAAGCCCACTGAAACCCATTTCTAAGGACTCTTCACAAAATTTATGATTTGTTTGCACTCTGGCAGTCATTTTGCTCATTGTTCAGCATTCCTTGAATTCAGCTGATCGTCATGGCCCATGGGCCACTTGTATAATATATATAACACCAGTAACAACATGTATGTTAATGTTTAAACTATCAATCTTTGAATATATAAGTAACAAAACAGATATGTTATGATATATAATAGTTTTTGCTCTACAACCTTTGATTCCGTGTGTCAGGATAACATCCACAGATTTGCAAATTAAGCTATTATTTATTGCTTTTTACCAGGGTTGGGGAGATGATTTAACTGATATGGGGAACGTTGGCTCAGTTTGATTTATTCTATATTTAAAGAAAATATAGATTTTCAGTGGGATACTCTCATAATAAGATATGTACAAATGTTTTTTTTTATTTATTTTGTGGCGCTGCGGTCACGGCAAGAAATTCATATACCGGTATGTTTACCTTGAATACCTGGCGAATTATAAACGGAATGATACGCGGGGGCATTCAGGTTTCCGTTTATTGTTTACTGGTTACTGTTGTTGGACGTATAAAGGAAAGATTGAATTGAGGAAGACATGAACGATGAATTTAATGTACGTTTTAAGGTTGGAAACTATTCCTGACACTTCGTTAGTAACAAAAGCGGACGTAAATGAAGTCGGAACCGTTTTTCAGCTCAGCTGACTGTAAGTCATAGGGAATATGCATGGCTCATTGCTCTCTCAAAAACACCAGAGCGATGATATAATAAAAGCAGACATTTTTGTTGGGGGAGCACACTTATATCAATGAACGTTACACCATCATTGCCGGTGATATGATAATTTTAAATGGCATACGAGGCACTATACATGATCTACAAATGCCATTATTCTATCTCATGCCAGTTTTACTATACTCAGTTGTATCTGTGACCTATTGTACCGTTATTGTGATATTTCGGGTGTTTTTACTTAGCTCTTACTGATACTACACATACTGGTGCTATTACCTACATTGTAACGACCACTGTACCATTACTATTATTACTGCCAGTCTTATTCTATAATACTGTAGCTACCACGACAAACACTGCTACTCTTATTTTTCTTACTTCTCCTACTACTGCTGCCACTACTACCAACTATGACCTCTACGACCACTTCAGCTACTAATTCGTGTACCTCTACCACTTCTATATCATTAACTGCTACTGCTACCACTATTATTGCTTTTTTTTCTTCTACTTTTTACATAAGGACTACTAGTACAGAAGCGGATCGGGGGGGGGGGGTTCAGGGGGTCCTGATCCTCCCCCCCCCTTTTTTATCAGAAACAACTTTTTTTAAGGGCTTCAGACAAAATTTTGCCGCCTGGACCCCCCCCCCCTTTTTCTCAGACCTGAGGACCTTTTTTTAAGGGTTTTCATTTGTCCTCCTTTTCCTAAATCCTGGATCCGCCCCTGTAGTACTAATACTTTTACTGCTACTACTACTACTACTACTACTACTACTACTTCTAATACTTCTACTACTACTACTACTTCTACTACTACTACCATACTACTTTTACTTCTACTACTTTACTTTAATACTAATACTACTACAACCACCACTACTACTACTGCTACGACAACTATAACCACTACTACTGTTTCTATTTCTATAACAAGTACTGCTCCTACTACTACTACTAGTACAGTAGAGCGCCGTATTTCCGACTGCCGAATTTCCAAAAATTCGTTTTTCCGAAAATTAAAATGGGGAACGGAAAATGTATTCGTATTTCCTTAATATATTTCAAGTATGTAAAAACCTAAAATGAGTTTTATAATTACGAGTCACAAGGCCTTCAGTCATGTGTTAAGCCAAGTGGTGACCCTAATTAATTAGTTCTGGGCAAGTTTTGTCGCCAGGGCAAAGGTGTGAATACTACAGCTAGCCCCGCAACACTCGGCCCCCTGTACCCCTAGCAAGCGACAGAGCAGTTTATCAAAGGGCACTTGTGTGGTATCAACCACATCTCATTTGTACTCAAGCAAGCATAGTTCGTCGGCCTTGGACAGGATGTCATGCCAAATAACTGAGCAGTTTACTCGTATCAGCATTGGTGAGGTATAATTCATTAAACGCTTATGCTCGAGCATCTTTTATATGTCCCGGTCTTCAATTACGTAGATTGATAAGAAACACCGTGTTCCTTGGCGATGTCATTTGACCTTTCCCTCCAGTGAATTTGATGGGAAAAAAGAGCATGCAAGTATCCTTAACGCAGATTAGACTGATCTTAGCCAATTATGCTCAGCAATAATCAAATATCCTTTATACGTCCAGGTCGTCAATTACGAATATCGAAAAGAAACACTGGGTTCCTCGGGTAAAATGGCATTAAGTTACTCAATAACTGTCGTACTAACTTGCCGATAGACCCTTGTCCGCATTTCCGAATGTTCGTTTTTACGAACAAAAAGCTTGTCCCCCGACGCTTTCGGAAAAATGCCGCTCTACTGTACTACTATTACCACCTTACGTTTACTACAACTACTAATACTACTGCTAATAGTATTACTTCTACTGCTACTACTACTTCTCCTATAACTACAACTACTACTTCTACTCCTACTACTAGTGCTACTACAACTACTGCAACTTCTACTTCTGCTTCTTCTACTACCACGCCTGCTACAGTTCTACAGGTATACGTTTACTGCTACCGTACTACTTGTTTACGTTTACTGCTTCCACTACTTATATTTTGAATTAAAAGTGAAGTTTTCTAAACTGACACTGACAATCACTTCAAGTACATGTCCAATATTTCCTCCGATAACAATAAGAATGTTATTGTAATCAGCAACGGTAATTTTTGTGATATACGCTGAGCTATATAATAATAAAGGTCGCACTCGACTTCGAACTCGAGGTAGAGCGCACATTAAGGGCCGTATACACGGTAGACGATAAGGCATTAAGGAAACAATACAGGAGCTCAAGGGGACCTAATGTTCCTTTGAACGAGAACTACAACCGCTACTGCGTGATCATGAGGATACGATCGCATTAAATTGTGAATCATGACTGTACCATTCGGGGGGGGGGGGAGGTTAAAGGGCGCACAAGAATGGGAAAAAACCCAGAAAAATAAAAGATAAAGAATAAATAAATAATTTCAAATTAATTCCGAACAATTGTCACAAAAAAGTGTAGACGTATAAACCTTAATTTCGGTTCCATTTTCCCCTGGCAGTATAGGAATTAACCCATGACGAATATATTTTGTCATCAATATTATGCTTATAACTCTTATGCATTTACGGGTCATGATTTTGCTGTATATACATATATCACGGATACTTTAAAACGCTGTTTATTCTAAATTGTCCTTTTTTTATCAGTGTCAGATTTCGGGCAAATGCGTCCTCCTGTCCCTCATATAACCAGTGTCATCTACACCCATGCTATCAACAGTCCTAACTATTCCCTGCAGATCTATCCCGGGCGATGCTTTATCTGTGCCTTACGAGCGTTCAGCTGGTCTGGCATGTACACACTCTCATCCTGTTTAATAAGATAATATATAAATAAGATAAGACATGCTTTTTAAGGTCAGTCGTTTATCATATTTACAAATGGAGGCTTATTAACGAATGATAGTGGTTGACAAATCCAGGTTTCTTATTTGAACTGTGCAAGCATGCAACTTATGATCGCCAGTCTGCATATCGTTATCTTACGATTCATCATTCAGACCTATCGGTCTCAGAGCGTTGAATTTCTAACATTTTCTCACTATTCTTCGGGTTTTATAGTTCCCTTATATAGCAGTCTTTACATACAGATTTTTTTTTCAGTTACAGCGTTTTCATATTTGATCACTGGGCCTTAAGGGATTTAAGCTGGACTTGGTCTGATATCTCAAGCCTCATCCCCCGGCCGAGACCCATTACAATCCAGGCCAAGCAGACGCTAGTGCAATTAAAGTCATCAGGCCTCGCGGGAATGGAGATGAACTAGGGCTGATCTCTCCAGTTCTCGTCTCCCGAGTCTAACTACAAGACCAAGTCAGACCCTCAAGTCCGAGGGCGAGTTTCAAGTCTCTAACATTGTGGACTCGAGTTCGGACTCGGACTTGACTCCAGGCAGAACTAGAGTCAAAATCAGTCATTAGGGTCTTGTTATTTAAGGAAAGATCGTAAATAAGCAATTTTTAAAACTCATAGATGAAATCCCAAAGCATACCAAATCATCAGCTTTTTAAATAGATAAAGTACACACTTCATGTTATCGTCTAGCGGATGACCTTGTCGTGTCTGCCATAAAACTTAACAATGGGAAAGTACATATGCGTCGTTTTGTGGAATATTTTGTCCCCACTGCTGGGAATCATCGAAGGCAGGTATAGAACTAAACGTGGACAGTCACGTGACCAAGGCTATGTGACCAATGATCAACTTGCATTGCGACCAAAATCTTCCATGGCCACTGTTTAAAAATTCTTTATGTAAATAGTACCTGTACCGCGTAGATTCCGTTCGTTTCTGTTCGGGTAGATGATGTCAAGTTTTTATATTTTTTTTTTAATTGAGAAATAATTATCATTATTTGATGTTGTAAAAACACTTCCACTTATACTTAGCCGGTTTTGTTCATGCGTGTCATGCAGTTATAATTAAACGTATTTGCCATTGGCATATAAATAGCTCTCCTTGTGAATACCTACATAAAGTGGAGACCCCTATAAATTTGGCACTTTCAGACAGTCACTTTTTTTTACTTCTCTTAATTATGTTTAGCTAACATGGGCATCTCTATAATCTGTAAAGTTGGCACCTTTCCTAGCTAATATTAGTGGGCACTTCATCCATTTTCCCGGTTTAAGTACATTCCTTTTCAAAATTTTATTTTGAATTATTAACAATTATAATATCGCTTATTTATTTAATATTTTTCATTATATTTTTTTATCATTTTTATATTATTATGTTATATTTTTATTACACTTTTTTTTATTTCTAACAGTCAGACAAATGAACAAAGATCAGGGGTGTATTACTGACTCATAATCACGATAGTAGGCTACAAAATAGATGTCTATACTTTATTTTATTTGAAATGTGGCTCACCTAAGCTAAGATTGGATATATATATATATATATATATATATATATATATATATATATATATATATTCATTACAGGATTGTTTTCATTTTATATTCCATGTACATGTGTAGTGTTTGCACATTAATATATTTGATTAACCTTGATCTGCACTAAACTCTAATGCTGACGGACATCCGACCCACGCTGATACTGATCAGGATGGGATGATGATTCTTTCCCAGGCCACTTGCACATCTTGAATAAATATATCAAACATAAAGCCCGATTGATCAGGGTACCAAACCGAAAGTTTCTCCTCTCCATTATTTGTTTGTATACTTTCGTTGTTTCGTTATCATCTGTGTATATTATGAATCGAAAGCCAGGTTTGGGAAAGTGCACCAAATTTCACAGAAGAAACATGAGTTACGACTTATATGTTATTCCAGGGTGTTCATTAAACAGAATAAAAATGGCAAGATGGATTCGATGGATTTGCACCCTTACGGTCAATGAATTGAGTTCCACGTCGAATGACATGTATACGTATATGGGATATTCTACTGGCATACTCCATAGAGTCGCATGCTATTTTAATTATTTTTTGCACAAAAGGCGCACAGCCGAAATCCCTTGGCTTGCATGGTCAGCTTTCCATATAGTAGTATAGTTTATGATTGCTGAACGAATGAAACAGCGCTCTAACAGGCTGATGCTAAGAGCTGATACACAGAATGTATTTACATACATAAATAAATATGATTCATTATAAAACTGCAAGAAATGCATGAACAACAACCATTTTAAAACAGATTAGACGCTTTATATTTATCCCCCTAACACTTACCAGTGGTTGCGATATATGTTTTAAAGAAAACCGAACATCATTTTATTATATGTGATTGGCAAAGCTTTACATTAATTATAAGAGTTACATTTAAAAAAAAAGTTTAAATTGTTCCCTCAATGTCCTTTCGTTAAACTGCAAAAAGTTTGAAGGTAAGATTAAATTAATTTTTTTTGTAGAGAGAATGAATAATCATGGCTACTTACACACACACACACACATATATATATATATATATATATAAATATTTATATATATATATAAAGCATTGACAGTACTAAAGTCCTCTAACCGATCGCAGTTCTACCTTTAAAAGAAATGATTACGTTATTCACCAGTTATAGCGTATATATTTGCGGATGTATATGTGGTATATAAATTGAAAAAAAAGAAATAATAATAACCAATGATGAAACGAAACCCAAAAATGAATCAACACTGCAGCTACTGTAGAACTCTATATATATATATATATATATATATATATATATATATATATATATATATATATATTTAAATATATTTAAGTTCTTCAAGGAGCCAATCGTGCTGGACCTCGTTGGAAATAGTCTTCGAATACAAGTTTGTGCGCCATATAATAGTCTACAGTCAAACTCCTACTTGCGGACAACTCAAAAAGGCGGACAACTCACTAATGCGGACACTTAATTTCAGTCCCTTCAATTTTGCCTCTATGTTATGTTTAACGTAAACTCAGTAAAGCGGACAACTCACTATCCCGGACAACGGACAAACGGACAAACTTTCCCGTCCCATCAGCGTATCTAGTACATATTACGACCCTCTAAGCGGACAGCTACCGCGAGTTCTATTTTTGTTCATATATTTGCCGGGATAGCGCTCCGAGGTCATGACCTCGTATGACCTGTTTTTGTCAAAGCGACATCCCGGGGACAAGCGTAATTTCGTCACCTATTGGAATGTATATCTAAATATATACAGTCGATATTGTTGTTTATTTCTATAAATGTGTAGATAACACAATCATTATTAAATTAAGATTGGCAGGTCAATTAGGACAAAACAAGCTTTCAAATTGAAACAGCTTTTCATTCAAAAGACCACCATCAAGACTGCCGTTCGAGCTTTGTGATCGGCGTCCGGTCCGGGGAGCCGTAATTAGTTTGCGACAGTTTGCACTTTGTTATGGTGAATGCGTGATGAAGACTATCCTTTCACTAGTAATCATGCTGTCCAGATGCTGTCAATAATATATCCTCAATATGCCTGGTGCAACATGCATGAACTACCGCTTGCTTAGAAGATGAAGCATGATGGAACGTCGAAGTGAAACTGCCAAGATTCATGTGCGATGCCTTTTTTTTAAATAATTATATTTTATAAATTGCAAGAAATATTCTTATTGTAGATATATCTGCCATAGTAAAATATTATATTTTTTTAATGCGATTTACCCTTGGTTTTAGATTATATGTGTTTAAATGGACGGGGCTCCAGACATTGTGATTTCGGTTACAAACAGATCGTGAATGCTTATAAATAACTATATATATATTACAGTCAATGTGTAAAATCAGTCAAGCTGTTAATTGCCTGAAATTTTCTGTCAATAGTCTTACATTTTTCAGTCAGTTTACAAAATGCCTGATTCACTCGGGCACTTTATAAAATTGACTGAAAAATGTTTCAGTTTATTTGACACATTGACTGAAGCGGTATGGAATAGTCTATTGTTTCATTCTGCATGGGACCCAATTATTAAAGCTCTAATATAATGATCCATGCATATTTGGAGTATTTATTTGGGGGGGGGGGGAGATGTTTGCTGCCCAAAGCTTTTTTTTATATAAGTCAGACAATATAATTTATTCTGCTTTCTGGAGCGAGAATATTCCTAGTTATTTTACCCCAAATTGCTTAAATTGTAAAGGAAATTTGTGACAATATTTCCGCATTGAGGAAGGGGGTCACCCCGTCCACGACTGTTCCCAAAGTGCAAAAGGAAATTATGCCCCTGAGAAAATATAATATTAACATCTCATATGATTACATAAATATCTCTGCAAGAACGAGAATTAAGCCAGACGGACGCTTTTATACAATAATATGATGTTAAACGTATAAATATTAGGTAAGAGTATGTGTATATGAAATAAATGAAATGTCATTTTAATCTGTGTCACCTTAAAACAATAGTATTTTATTCTTTTTCATTTCAGTCAATGTGTCAAATAAACTGAGTGATTTTGAATGCCTGAAAATTTTAGTCATTTTATAAAGTGCCTGAGTATATCAGGCAATTTGTAAATTGACTGAAAATATCAGGCAATTTACAAATTGACTGATTTTACATATTGACTGTAACATATACATTGCAACTATATATAGTAATATATACAACTATAGTATAATTCTTTTTTTTTATCTTTATTTTTTACATGGATTGTACAACAAGCTATACACTAACTCATATGAGAACTCTCTATCCGTGGCTCCAATGGTGGTGTTCGGTATTCTGTCGAGCTGGAGGAAACCGGAGGAACCGAAGAAAAGCACACATCTAGTGCAACCCATGTACTCTCATGGCGATTCCGGGGGTCGAACCCGGGTCGTTAGAGTAATTTTTAAGTACTTTTTAAAATGTTCATTCCAATTATATATAGTTTTTTTTTTTATTTCGTAAAATAAACAGAAATATCCACGTGGATAGAAAATGTACACGCCCGGGGTATTGTACACACTTCCACAATGCGCACTAAGACGACAAAATAAAGAAATATATATATATATATATATATATATATATATATATATGGTATAGTGTGCAATGTATAATGTATAGCGTTTATTTATTCACAATTTTAGAGATAATCAATTATTTTCATTCATGTCTTCCTTAAATATATAATATAGGTATTAAAGATGATTAAGATCAAAATATTAGTATATATTTCTGTTCGTTGCCATGGGTTTTCCGCTGATTTCTTGGAGTCGTAAAACTCCACAGTTCTATTGCATTCCCACAAAAGCAGCCATTCTTTCTTTGCCTTTACGAGCATCCTTGCTCCCTTCAACTTCAGTTCAATTTCATTTTCATTTTTATTGTTGAAGTACATCTGCTCGATTACAATCTAATGAGATTTTCAGGTGGCAGTCCGCCGATAGTCAGATCAAAAACAGGCCATGAAAATTTCATTCAATTGACCTGATCACATTAGGTTTATTTGGAAATTATTCTATTTAAAAAAGTGAGATGATGATTTATTCGTTATCGACGCCGGGTTTATGTTCACTGCCACCATCTGTCCACAAACATTGTCCTCGTGCCCTCAAAACGAACCATGATTAATTTAGCATATTTCTCTTATTATAGGCAATGTGCGGATGCAGGGCATAAATGCAATCGTGCATTTTTCCAAAAAGAAATATTAGAGCATTATTACACCAAGGAAACAATAATTATAATGTCTTCCTAAAAATGATTATCAATTAAGTTCAAAGTCCGTCTAAATCTAATAATATACTGATGAGCAAACTAGGTAAAAGGTTTCGTCACAAAATTAAACTAACGACGATAAAAATTAAGCACTATTGTTCATGTTTACAAATGTTACTTGCTACCATGCATTGATTGCACAGGGCCTGTGCACGCGGGTTGCCGGACCAGTGTGCTGTCAGTCAAAATGAGATGTAACAACATTGGCCCTCCGCGGTCCTCCCTGGGCTGGTATCCATTTTTCCAGCAACTGATATATAGCTACGATAAAAAAAGGTCTTAATGTTATAATAGGTGGATGGAGCGGGAACGCAGAGGAAGCAAAATTCGACCTTTCGTTAATAAGAGTATAAAAAACAAGACTTTTCTTATTCCATCTTCTGTAAGAGCTATCCCAGCTGTGATGAAATTCCCGACTCTTTCGAATTTTGAATATTTACAAGGACTATTATGGGATACGTACTTCAATTTATAATTCATTATTTTATATATTTTTTTCTAATTATTTTAATATTAGCGCAGCCATTCCATACAAGATGGAGACTCTATAATACACAATAGGCTATTCAGTAAATAATGATATATAAAATGGAGATGGAGAAGGGTTTATCTAAAATATCACATATCTTATTCCGTCGGTCACACGAGCATCACTGAAAACACTGCAGCCTGGTATGTTTTATTTGTTTAAGAAAGACTTTATCCACAGAGGTTTACCTTGTACCTGCATGCGTGAATAGGTTGACCGATACCCAACCCTGTCTTACTTTAAGGCTTAAATTGATAAAAAAATTAAGAAGTGAATATGAATATGTTTAATTTCTGCCGATCGATCGATGATCGATAGATAGATAGATAGATAGATAGATAGATAGATAGATAGATAGATAGATAGATGGATGGATTAGATAGATAGATAGATAGATAGATAGATAGACAGACAGACTTATATTAGTTTTTTTCTAAGAGATAATTTTCATGGAATCGGGGATTAACGCCTGATTGCGCGGGGTCATGTGTCATGTTTATATTCTTAATATTGTACAGATGTGGAGGTTCGAGTATCCCAACTCAATCCCTACATATGCTCAAATGACTGACTAAAATAAAACTTTACTGTGTGGGACAATACACTTACATAATTTGAAATGTTTACTCGGTGTATTTATAATTCATTGATGAAGTATCATCGATCAGGCGCCAGTTGTGTTAGGTGGATCATAAACTTTGCCAGATGGCCTGTCAAGAATGAAAACGTTAACTTTCGCTTTTCTATCCATTACTAAACATGGTGTATACCTTCAGAACACCTGGGAATTAGCTCTTGGTTATGGTCTCAGAATTGGCCAACAAGTGTGTGTAAATAGTGTTTCATTTTTTTATCCCCTAACAATTTGCTCCAGGCACATTAATACTCTGAAAGGTAAAAAGTCCTGAACAAATAAGTATTTATGGAAGCTTATTGTGTTTTTAGATATTTTTTTTTTATATTTCAAATTGATATAAAATTTATCAGCAATTAAGTGATGTTCCAAATTACTCTATTTATTAACATATGGATTTGTACACATGCGTTCTAAAACGTATTTACTTGTTTATTTTCTGCCTACATTGATTGCGAAGCCTTTTGTTAATGAACATTTAAAATAAATTTTGTTTTTTTTATATTTTTGGTATAGGAAGGTCTATAGGGGTTTTACCTTTAGTTTGCATTCATGATAGGTATATTCGTGTGAACTTTTTTCCAGTGAAATACATGACAGTAATAAAAAAATATTTTTCCCTGGTATGTTGGACAGGCTTAACATGTGACTATCGATACTGGTTTACATAAATTAATTCCTCACACTCGAGTTGTACGGCTACATAACTAATATTCGGAGTGTAGTAAGACACTGGATTTCGTAACCTAACCGACCATGCAACACAAAACCTAATACAGAAAGTTTAAGAATCACACAGAACCATGCAGGTATACTTTTAGAATTAAGGCGTGAGAATGCAAATTTTCGGTTTTATAATGTTGTGTTTAACCTCATGCAGTATAAATGCATTTGAAAGATTTTGTCCTATACTCGTCAATTTTACATCCACTCGACGGATTTCCTAGCGTCTGTTATAGAATATATAGGATAATAATGTGACTGACGGCACCGATTTAATATAGAAATATGTATTTATAAGCAGAAAGGTAATCAGCTATACAACTAAGCCACGCAGTACACGTTCGCATGCATAAATCATATCCTTCCGAGATTCGTTTCCTTTGCCCTATTTGTTCTTTGCTGAAGATGTTGTTCCGACGGCAAGAGGTGAACCCATTATAAAAATGTAATATGTAATATATGACATCATAAATGGATATATATTATATATATATATATATATATATATATATATATATATATATATTTATTCACTTAGTATTAATTTGTGACAGGTGCCTGTGGTGACAATAATATAATAATATATGTAAATAATCAAAGATCTCTGAAAATCTGAATGCCCTCGCGTCCAATTCCGGATCGTAAATGTTAACACCATCACTGACCAGGTCTTCAAGTATAGTAAAAGAATACTATGTCAAGAGTGCATGGGCGTATATAAACGCTGACGATACCGGTATTATATATATACCGTATATAGTCGGGGATAAAATGTAATACAGACATTGTGATGTTTTTTTTACTTTTTTTGTACTTAATGAACACTACATTTGTTCAGCAGTCTTTGCAGATAAATATTGTCTCAACCAACATATGCTGATTCTGTTGGTTATGCTCTTCCAGGTATATCTACACAATGTATTACGGGGATCTCCCGCTATCAGATCATCTTGGCTAAAGTAGACTTTTTTTTTAGCGAGAACAAACATATATATATATATATATATATATATATATATTTATATAATATTATACTATGTGTATAGTTAGCTTGATTTCATGATGTACTATACAGTACTATTTATGGGTTCAGCTTGCCAGCCGGCCCACTCCTCAGGTACAAACATGTCTCTTTTTGACCGGTTTTATATACATTTTTGGTTCTGTGTGTTGAGTCTGTCCCATTATACTATAGACCGCCTGGTCGAATGTATACAATAGCGCATGCGCGAAGAAGTTTTCATTATCCGCATGAATCGACAAATATATATACGGGTTTGTCGTCCATGCATGATGGACGGATTTTATTATACAATTACTCGATATTTACATTCATCAGATATTCATATAAACGGAGAATTTTATTAAAAAGACATAGGAAAAGGTTTTGGTTTTCATTATTTTATACAATTATACGATATACAATTAAGCAGGACCGACTGTATACATTTATATATATATATGTGTGTGTGTTTGTGTGTGTGAGTGTGTGTGTGTTTAAATATATAAATTTTGCTGCAATGATGGCACCGTGTATAGGCGTAAGGAAATGCTTAATTTAAACAGAATCTTTGCAGATACTAATATATATATATATATATATATGGCTTTAGTATAGAATATAAATAATGGGCACCGTTACGCCTGGATCACACTATACATAACACGACTGCCACGGGCAATCGGTTTCGCCGTTGCTGATGTAAACTTTGTTCTCATCAAGTGACCTTGCTTTTATCATTCTCGTCTATACGCATCAGCTGTATCAACACCACTGAAAATTGAGAATATTCTTCAAAAGTTATTCATAAATCAAGTTCATTTTTGTTTCATTTACGAGTATAACTTATAAATCTTTTTTCATATCCATTTTACTCATTCGTTGTAAGAAAACTTATAGCCAAATACAGAAACCATCACATTACTTAATATTAATTCAATAATTACTTTTTTATATGTAGAATGAAAGATACTAAAATATTGTAATATATCGAATAACATGGGACCCACCTATGAACCAGGATATTCTTTAGATGTATTACCCAGCTCTGTTTCCTACATATAACGGCCTGTCAATGACGTAATACATGTATAACGCATCTGCATTATAACACCATGCATGTGATGCGTCACTTGGCATTACATTTTCACTGATAATACAAAGATATTTTCACAGTCATATATATAACTGTTAAGAACAAGTTATTGGTCTAAATTTAGAGGACATTAATATTATTTATGAAAATAATGTTTTGAATGTGATGAAAAAATGGTTGAAGGTAAAAAAGCCTGCTTAGTTATTATACTGTCTGGATAAAATCAGGCCGAAGGCTGCAGTCTCTTAAATGCAGAACAAACCAATATTCCAATTCATCTGTATACCGAAGGCGATTAGATTGTTTAATGCATAGATAAATCAAAATATAATTTTACTACTTCTTTTTAAATACTATACTACTAAGTCTTTGTTTTTCACTCAGCACTAGGTCTTACATATATTGTATCAGCCGCAAAGCAAATTCCTGTATTTCTATGGAATAAAACTTGTATCGTGTATAGCAAGGCCGAGATCCCGGTCAGACAAATCCCGATGAAACAGGGTTTAGGCCTGACTGAATCCCGATCGGGATTTGTATCTGGACCAATCGCTGATTGGTCTGAACCAGTCGCTGATTGGTCTGGATTAAATCCCGATCTAGCACTTGTCCAACTCAAATCCAAATCGGGATTCTGTCCAGCCAAAGTCTGATTGAGATCGTCGGTAGACAAAACACTGAATTTTATGTCCTTAGCACATACTTTTGATTAAATTAAGGAAAGTTTCACCCGATTTCTCCCTACTCATTGACTTAACACTTTAATATTATATTACCACGTGAAACTATTAATACATAGAGTTGGCTGAATAAATCAATAGATACAAAGAATAACTTTAAAGTATGACAGATACCTGACTTGAAGAATGAATTAATGGAATAAATGAATACTGCTACCTTTTGTGGCACAACTTATAAATGTAAAAACTGAATTATATTTAACTTGATCAAAGAAGATTTTTTCTGGCTTATATATTCTATATTTTATGCATTTATTTTGCATATATGTTTTTTAAACATGTAAGAATAATATGTCTTTAAATTGAATAACTATAAAGAAATTTTACAATCAGTTAATTAATGTTTTAGATAAAGTTATGTTATTAACGAAATTAATAATATATTATCAACAATACTGACAATATAAATGATAATTACGGTATGCTTCAACATATTATGGCAAAATTGCCTGTACCTGCATTATATGAATCAGAATAACTAAATTCTATATAATAATAATATATTACATTATTATATTTTTAATATAAAAAGATAACTTTGATTTGATAATTTAAAAGGGCCAATTGTTCATGGAGTAAGTTGGTAGATACAGCCATGAGCTTGATCAGGGGTATCGGTACACTGCCAAGAAGAAAGGGTTCCCAAAGGGTTCTGAAAGGATTTCTTTAAGGAAAAGGTTTGCACTAACTAACAAAAACCATTTTGGCCAAAAAAAACTATTTAACAAAGGGTTACTTTTGCAAAGGGTTTTTGTGAAAACCATTTTTGACCCTTTTATGTCACCTGACCCAGGGCTAACCAAACTGGCGTAGGCACATTAACACAACCCGGAATCCTGCATGACATCATCACCACACCCTCATGACGTAACCATCCTTCTTCCTTTTTAGTCTTGGCGAGGCGTGATATTATAAAACTATAGAAGAGGAAATGGTTCTATCATATTTTTTAAACTATTGAATGCATATTGATACAAGCATGTAATGCCGGGGCGGACCGGCCTCGTTGGGTGGGGGACGGGGGTTTCCTAAAACTGGACGAATCTACATATTTGCAGTGTTTTTCCTGAAAGTAATTATCCGCCACTTATAGGTAGTTTCAAGTTTGGTTTAATTGGCCGACAGAATCACAAAAACGAAAGTGGCCTAATCCTAAATTCATCATGTGTAAATGCGTGTGAAATTGATCCTGCGCGTATGGTCTCATGGTGACCAAGGCAAAATAGGCCTACGGAGTTTGAAGGTTTGCAGGGGTTGGATGGAAGAGGGGTTGGGTTTGTGGGTTTGCAACCTTAATACATCCTGATGACGTGCTTCGGCTTCTCCAAAATTAATATATGTTGTAATATATTGGAGAAAAAAAAATACCTGTTGAACATGCATGGTTGAATATTTTAAGTTGAATTTGTTGAACATGCTTGAAAATCTTTCATGAGGACATATTACGGCTTCATTATTTTGAACAAATCTCCAAACAGTAAACTATATTTATTTCAATTATTCTATCATTAAAAAACTATGTTACTTTATTATTTGACTTGGAATAAAGTATTCTTCTCGCAACAGTTTATTCATAGGTCCTAATATTAATATAGATTATATATTAGTATAGATATATAACTTATAGTAAAAACTTATAGTTAAACATGTTTTTTTTTGTTCTTGTTAAATAACCCAAAAATATTTATTCCAGTATATGGAGCCCCACATATTTCATATATTTAAGATATATTAGTCGATCTGTGCAGGACAAACTCATTTACTGTAATCAGTCGCGATCAAGTTTCAAGTTAGGTTTAATCGGCCGACAGAATCTCACAAGTCACAAAAGTGCTCCCCCCTTTCTCCCTCACTCCCTTATTCTGAACCACCATCTTTTTTGGACCAATTTTAAACCATGACAGGTAATTTTTTTCGGAATAATCACACAATGACACCCGTTGAACCCCCCCCCCCCCCCCAAAAAAAAAAAAAAATCCTGGATCCGCCCCTGTGTATTTCAAGATCCTGTGAGGTTTCGTGGTGTCATAAAATTAATATTAGATAAATTTAAGTATTGAACCATCAATCAATGCTTTTTTTAAAGGACGTGGGTGAAAGATCGCCAAACAGACCCGTATGATCATTTTAACTGAATTTTCGACAGCTCCGTGAAGCAATAATTATTTTGAACCTTGTAACGACAAATCGATATGAGCGGCCCCTGGCCATAGCGCTACAAGTAAATCGCACTGAACCTGCTGAACCACTTGCACTGCCTCGTGCCACACGCCTGTGGGGGCTTATCAGATATGCTTACAACCGCATTCATTTGAAGAAAGACCTAGTTAAAGGCTGTGTTTATGAACAGTCTACACAGCGCTTTAGAGGATGCGGAAACGTTATTAGGTCACCATGTCCTCATTTTGCGGAAGTCGGTGACTACGGGTTACTACGAATTTGATGTAGGGGGAATTTGTTCACTTCAGATTTTGCAGAAAGACCTAATTGAGCTGAGTCAACAATGCTGTAACCGGAATAGCATATGTTGTCAGGAGTAATGTCAAATGTCAGTTAGTACCTGTGTAATCCCCCCGCCGCATGGTTATCTGTGCACGAGCCACATTGTCACCAGCCCAGGTCACTAGCAACCACAATATCTGGGTTTATTTAAACGATTTTCTTTTGTCCTATAGTCACATATATATATATATATATATATATATATATATATATATATATATATATATATATATATTGTTACAGAGTACACACTTATACATACAGGTCTTGGCGTACACTTGACGTCCAGCCGTTATCTATTAGTTCTGGTCCCTCTGGTCTGATTGCGTAAGGGGCCACCCAGCCCAGCGTCTGCGCGATTAGGCTGATGGCTTCCCCTCGACCCCTGCTCAATATCCAACATGGATATATACTAAGTTTATATAAAGAGATAGAGTGTTTTCTGTTAAAGCATATTATTCATTAGCAACCAGGTCCTTATTTATATCTCTAAGAATAAAAGATTATCAGGTGGGCCCCTTTGTTCTCCTTATGTACATACATGCCAAGATACCTTACCTTATTTCATTTTCCAGTTATTTTAATCATTTTTCAGTTGATAAATTAAAATCCCCATGGTATAATCTAAGTTTATTTCACATTACAAGTTAATTATGATTCGTGATTACGTCACAATTAGTATTACTGATAAAGTGTTGTGTGAGCTATCTAGCTAGGTATTTTTTATAGTTGAGCGTATAGTAGTATTTTGGATTATATACATTTTAAGCGTTAACAAGAAACACACTTTTACTCTGACTGGACCAGATAGCGATATCAGCACCAGCTTTGCAACCCCTGTTTTGTTAAGGTCCTCACTCACGCCTCTAGGATGTATAAGTATACTGGGATGGCACTGATAGGTCTCAGGTCAACGCTCAGGTCTCGAGTCCGACGTGACGGTACAATTAGTGCATGGCCCAGGGAATAAGCTCACCAAATTGTGACTCCTAGGGAAAATTAGTCTTGTTCTGATAGCAGAACGCTCTTAAGAAGGATGGTGTTACGGGATGACATAGAACGGATAGTACGCCGGACTTGTGCGCCACCGACATGGGTTCGAATCTTGGATAAGCCCAGTATTTTCCCCTGAGCAATTTGTCTTCGTAACAGTGGGCCAAACCCTTGATAATATAATTCGCTTACTAAAGAAAATTCTTGAGATATATTCATTCAGCAGATGGTAAAATAGTCCCGATTATCCTCCAAACCGTGTGTAATCCTGGCCATTGTTGGGTCGTACAACCGAGGAACCCAAGAAAGGCGTATTCGTTTTCGTGAAACACGGCCGTGGGGCACAGCCTTCCTATTAATCCTGCAGAGCGCTCACCTTTGGTGACATTTAAACCCATGATAGAAGCCATGCAAGACATTGCTGCAAAACCTATTAGAACCAGAAGGTTGTAAGATATTAACGCAAAAGATTGTCCATAATATATATATATATATATGGACCAAGGATTTCGTCCATAACTAATGGAAAGAACATAAATGAAGGCTTGCAGGATATGTCTAAAATGTCCGTGTAGGAGTCAGGGTTATAAGGGCAGAATTTTAAACATTTGACCTGCCGGGAGAAGGGGTGTAAAAGTTTGTGTGTAGACAAGGTACCTGCTTCGGGGCCTATATGTACTGGTACACCCCATGGTACACGATATATATAGATGTTTATCAGTGGTTACAAGTGAGCGAAGGTCTTTCGGTTTCATACACGATCATTAAAGAATAATGTCAGGTGCAAGAGAGATTGAGAGGGCTTTCACCTGTAGGCTGTATAGGTGGGATTTGCAAATGTATGGCATGTTAATCTGTGGACATTTTTATGTGTAATTAAGTTGTATTCTTAACCGACCTAAGGTCAATTACTAATAAATTTACACAACAGTTATTTATAGAAGAGCTTCAGATACTACCAATGAATCTATAACTTCAATCCCCCTCTTTCCTCTTTTTCTCATACATAAGTGACTGTAGAATGTGAATATTCTTTGAAGATGTTCCCTGATCGGAATCATGATCCGGATCCACACCAAAATCAAACCGATTCCTCTTTGGCCAAATCCTAAAATGTCCTGAGATTCCGTACATGAATCCATGAGTTATGTTATAAACAAACACTCAAACGTGCACACAAACACACGAACGGAGGCAATGCGACATTGCATGGTCAGATGTGTTTGAAATTGAGGTAAAGCCACGTTCCGCGTTACAGGAATAACTTTATTGGCAGTTCATAGGTTTAATCGTGACACAGATGTTGACAAATTCATACACCAAATTTATCAATGGTTTAAGTCCATCCCAATCTGCAATGTGTCAAACTGACATGGTGTCATGAATTATATATAACTTGGTTTGGCTGACAAACCGTTCCGTTGTCGTCACAACAATCCAAGGCCAGTCTCAATATCAGAGCACAGAGGTGTTACCGTCGATATTTGCATTATTACTTAGAACTTCTCAGTGGAACGAACTACAGCATCAATAATAAACGACCACCTCAGTGCTATCCATCTCTGTGCGTGTCTGTGTATTTAGCTATAGCTACAATATCCTTCTAAAATCTCTCTCTCTCTCTCTCTCTCTCTCTCTCTCTATTTAAAAAGATGTATAGGACCTCTGTTGCAAATTCATTCTATCTTTATGGAATCATATATTTCCATATAGATATCATTTATTTACCATGAATGATTATTTCCTAAATCATCCTGACTGATTGAAAACGCCCGTGACAGACTGACAGTATTGGTAAACACATACATACATACACACACACATATATATATATATATATATATATATATATATATATATATAAAGATATAAAATATAAGTGCATTTAAAGCACACAAAAAAACTGATACAAAAGAAAATATCGCAATACATATATCGCAATACGCCAGCCATATACCTCAAATTGCACCCGAAGGACTGTCCACAAGTTTCTTAGTTCTCGGGTGGTCTTATTAGAAAGGTCAGTTATAATCAGTGTGAACCCTTTCGGTTCACCTAAGGGTGGCCCAATTAGCAGGGTGGTCTAATAAGACACGGGTTTTTACAGACAGGTTAAACTTTATATTGTAATACCAAAGTAACAGGCAGTACTAAACCCTAAAAATACATTCGTACAAATATATATATATATATATATATATATTTATATATATATATATATATATATATATATATATATATATATATACATACATCCATATGCATAAATACGTAGTTTGTGCCATCATTCAACAGATTTTGACTCTCTCTCTCTCTCTCTCTCTCTCTCTCTCTCCAGTCTGATAGCACAGTTAGGTATATATACTTTAACACTTTCAGGAAGTGTCTTTTGGTAGTATGTATTACAAACTTAAACCACTTGTCACGAAATGCATTTCAACATGATAAATGGATAGAGGACATTGCTGCAAATTTATTTTATCGAGCTGAAATCATATGTTTGTTTATAGATATCATTTATTTACCATGTGTGGTACTTCCTTCATCATGACTGAAAGGAAACGTCCATGACCGTATTGATAATCACACGCGCGCGCGCACACACACACACACACAGACACACACACACACACACACACACACACACACACACACATATATATATATATATATATATATATATATATATATTTACAGTCTGTCCCGTTTAATTGAATATCGAATTTGTCAACCGAATTTATTCATTTAAGCGGGTACTTCAAATAAACGGGGTGTTAATCTTCAAGGTTTGAGCCGTCATTGTAATACTATGAACTGCCATCGGATGACTTGCGTGTGTTTCTCGTATTATTCAGATAGTTCTGAATTATCTGTTTGGGTTTTATAAATTTTCAGTTTATGATATTTCAATTCGTGAGTTTATATATTTTATTTATTTATAATTTCTACACCTTATACGGAAAAATACTGTATATTCACCTGTTTACATTTATTATTGATAAATAACGATCTCACTTCAAAAGCCTGACAGCTTACCGATCACGTGAATGTGTCAAATGTTGTCAAAGGTTTATTATGATTCCTTAAGGATTTTGATTTATCATAACACGTTTTATTTGTTTCAAATCAAGAAATAGAGAATTACTGTGCGTTCACCTGTATGTGTAGGTTATCTATAAAAAGCGATGCTGCAAAATAGCTGGCTGCATACTGATCAAGTGAAAATGCCAAAGGACAATAAGATGAGAGGCCAAATAAGGCCAGCAAAATACAGATTCATACTTCGAATTTAATATAATAAACGAATCGATAATGTTGTCTTTGCAGATTTTATTATGCTTTATAAAACATATTCACCGATTGACCATACAGGTATTGCTTTCGAATGAAGACAATGTTTATAGCGTATCCCGTGTTTATAATGCAACTTACCCTGTGACAGTTTGTCCGGGGAACACGTTTAGAATTAATGCATCAAGCACACATTTAATTAAGCACGTAATCAAGGGTGAAACAATTTCAGCCGATGGCTCGAGTCATATCAAAGGCTAATTAGTGGTCAGTGGTCCAGGAGGTTACTCTTTAATCCTGTCGGGCGAGAAATATCAAAGGCTAATTAGCGCACCGGGCGGTCAGTAGTGCGTGAGACCTTTGTCACACATGAATATCCGGGATTGTCGTGCATGATGGACGGATTTACTATACAATTACCAGATATATACATTTATCAGATATTCATTTAAACGGATAATTTTATTCAAAAGACATAGGAAAAGCTTTTGATTTTCATTATTTTATATAATTAAACGGGATATACAATTATACGATATACAATTAAGCAAGACCAACTGTACTTATACATACATACGCACATATAAATACATTAGTAGTATGTGCCATCATTTAACAGACGTTGACAACTCATATGAATACAGCATATAACTGCACCCTCCATTTGAAGTTTCAATTGTTTCCATTCGAAAACATGCATACCATTAGTCCGGCTGATATAATATGGTTATACGGATATCCAAATTATCTGCTGATATAATGTAAAGATCACTATGTCATTAAAATAAAATCACAATGGATAAAGAAAAAATCAAACTCGAGCTTTTTATGAACTGTTAATATCTACACTCAATAAAGGTTTATCAACCATAGCTGTATTATATGTTAGACATGACGCTTAATGATACCCTTCAAGATACTTCACTCTGCATCTCACAAAGCTTCATTAAATCCGGGATGATTATGAATACCGACCGATATACAGAGACTTCTTAATCCCAAGCAGTGCTGTGGAGCCCGTATTGGACTGTCATGATGTTGAGTACTTATGAATATGGTTCTTTGGTCATACAACAAAATGACAAGAGCTTAACTGTCACCTTGCTCAGTTCTATTATATATAATCACTTATTGCTATATAAGCCTACGATCAGGTACAAATGTTACTAGTGCCTGAGTTAGACCTGGATACATAATGATAAAATTCCGAGCACCTCACACTTCAGGCTGGCATAGATGGCTTGAGCACTGTATATGTTCAAGGGCATGCATGGTCGACCTGGGCACCTCACATTCATAACAGGCATAGTTTCCCTGGGCACCTCTCACTTTACGCGGGCAGGGTCGCCCTGAGCATCTCACACTTTACGTGGACATGGTTGACCGGAGCACCTCGCACGTTAAATGGGCATGGTCGTTCTGAGGACATCACACATTTCGTGGGTACGGTTGGTGTATAAGAAACTCTTATGTTAGTGGGCATGATCGGCCCGAGTACCTCACATTTTACGTTGGCATGGTTGCCCTGGGCACCTCTCCCTTTCCGTGGGCCTGAGGACCTCACATTTTTCGTCGGCGTGGTCTGCCCGAAAGGGTTCTCACTTTACGTGGGCATGGTCGGCCTAAGCACCTCTTACTTTACAGGGGCATGGTCGACCTGAAAGCCCTACACTTTACGTGGGCATTGTCACACTGAGGACCCCGCACATTACGTGAGCATTTCAGACCAGAACAACCCACATTTAAAAAGGATATGACGTGACCGCCATGAGCATCTCACACACAAAAACTGGCATTTCCGGCCTGAGCATCTCTCCATTTCTGCGGGCATGGTCGTCTGAGGACCTCACATTTAAAACGGGCATTGTCGGTCTGAGGACTTCACGCATTTCGTTAGCATGGTTGGCCTGGGCACCTCTCCCGTTTCGTTGGCATTGTTGGTCTGGGCACCTCTCGCTTTTCGTAGGCATGGTCGGCCTGAGGATCCAGACATTTCGTGGACATATACATGGTCTCCCTAAGAACCTCTCACTTTACGCCATGGGCCCCTCATTCTTAAAGCTGGAATAGAGTGCCTTCGCACCTCACACTCTATGCAGACAGGGCCTTAGCACCTTATGGTATACGAGGGCATGGTATATTTTGAAATGTAGATAAAAAGAAAGCATTTTATGTACCTCGATATGACTATGATTATGATAGCTTGCATGGGTTTGTATCATGAATGGGTAACTGAATCATTTATAAATCTCTCACTCACACAAAAAATACGATTCGGTGTTAAGAAAATATTCGGATATGTAGTCGTTAAATTATCAGTAGATAAGGGTCACAATAAGTGTAAAAAAGATTTGAATGTTGGAGCGTTACACCTGACACAATTCGAAACTAAAGCGCTCGTCAATTAAACACACGTAAATAGCTGTTAAAACAAGGATCCGGTATAAAACATTGCGTGAGAGGTCTCATTGTGGTTATTTACTGCTTATTTAAAGCTTATTAAATATTAAAGTCAAAGGAGAGTAAGCATCGGGAAAGGTTGGAGTAGCTTTGTGGTTTATTACGTCGGGAGGTTAATGCTCTACACAATAGCTATAGAATGTGAACTGTTTCCTCAGTAGATGGTTTGTTTCCGCTGGATGATACAAAGTGCCATGTCTGTTTCATATCCCAAGAAATAACTTATAATATATAGGCGTTTAATAATGTGCATACTTAACCTGTCCCAGTGAAGCCGCGTTCCTTTCCCGAGTCTACTTTTTAAGGAAAGTATTTTTCTCTTTCTTTATTATTTTTCGATTCATTTTTATCAATTAATCACAATAATTTGCAGGTGAGCACGAGTTCTTAATATAAAACATCAGCATCATTGTGGTTAAGAAAGTATCATAGCAAACGAAACTGCTCTTGAGCTACTTAAAGAAACGAACACGGAAGGGAATCGGAAGTTAAGATATCTGAAGAAAAAGCAAGTTTGCACGAATCTGATCAGTGGTTTTCACGCGTGCATATGTGTATATACATGCATGCTATTATGATAGCCCAGGCATGCAGTGCTTGCATTCCCCTGTACAAAATTCATTGACAGTCACGTGCTCCCCATCACACGGTAGTAGTTACAGCTATGTGAAGATTCACCATACACACTTGCATATGAACAATTAATTGACAGATATATCTAACTTATGATAATACTATCGTTATCGTTATCATTATATAACACCGCATGATGCAACGCGTTGGTTAATGCTAATCTGTCCTAAGCTAGATCCTAAATTCTTCGGGATTCTTCAGACTTCTTATTCTATTTTCAGTAAAGAACTGTATAATTCAATAAATACACATACGTTATTTTAAATGTAACGCACCGGATCACTAGGCTGCACCTGAAACGATTTACGATTGAAATAAATGTGACTTGAAATAAATAATAAAATAATTAGTGCTCAAAGTTTGCTTTTCGAACAGGGGATATTTTGATTATATTTAGTTTGAGATTTTTTTTTAAACCCATGAGGACAATCACATACAGCTGAACCTATCCTAGTGGGCACCTTCGTGGAATGGGCACCTCCATATACTGGGCACCTTTTGTCAGACCCGTTTTTCTCTCCTTTTCTATACTAATATTGCTTTCTTGACTTCCATATATAAAGGCCACCTTAATAAAGCAAAACAGTTTGGCTCCGTTCCAAGGGTGCCGACATTATAGAGGATTTACCGTACATGGACCATGTTTATGTTCCAATGGAGGGAACCGCTATGCCCCTTGACAAAGTAGAAGGCGAGTCTTCTCGCCAGAGATTACATTAATCAAAAGATCAGTGTCATACTGTGACGGATACTAGTATAATGATCTTTACTTGTTCACAGGTTCACTACAATAAAGATGTATGTAAATACATTGTATACATAAAATACACCATTAACATTATATACAGGAATTAATTTTAGTTTAAGAACAAGACCCACCGAAAGGTGCTGAGTCAGCGAGCACATATAGTACATAAAGTGCACAAACATTTCTTGTGGGTTCAACTTAATTCGGATATCCGGCCCTCCCGGTGTGTAATTAAAAGCCTCGCGACAAGGCACCACGAACAGAAAAATACATTTCTTATTTGCCGCAACATGATAAATATGTTACATATAAAATTGTTTTATTCCTTTATTTTCTTTTTTTATATATATCCGGACATACATACAGTTGAACTTGTCCTAGTGGGCACCTTCGTGGAATGGGCACCTCTATATACTGGGCACCTTTTGTCAGACCCGTTTTTATCTCATTTTTACTATACTAATATTGCTTTCTTGACTTCCATATATAAAGGCCACCTTAATAAAGCAGAACAGTTTGGCTCCGTTCCAAGGGTGCCGACATTATAGAGGATTTACCGTACATGGACCATGTTGATGTTCCAATGGAGGGGACCGCTATGCCCCTTAGCAAAGTAGGAGGCGAGTCTTCTCGCCAGAGATTACATAAATCAAAAGATCAGTGTTATACTGTGACGGATACTGGTATAATGATCTTTACTTGTTCACATGTTCACTACAATAAACTTGAAGATGTATGAAAATACATTGTATACATAAAATACACCATTTACATAATATACAGGAATTAATTTTAGTTTAAGAAGAAGAACCAATGTATGGCCCTGAGTCAACGAGTACATATAGTACATAAAGTGCACAAACATTTCTTATGGGTTCAACTTTATTCGGATATCCGGCCCTCCCGGTGTGTAATTTAAAGTTTGTTTTTTTTTGTAAGTAATTTCGTTTTTGCCGCAACATGATGAATATGTTACATATAAAATTGTTTGAATCCTTTATTTTCTTTTTTTATATTCAATCCGTTTAAACATCATGATCCGATATTAGTTCTGACCCATCTTAAGATCGGTCAACACGGAAGATGGTGCGAAACTTATATACCAAGTATTGGCTCTTGTAGATACGTGACCCGTGAACGTAATCGGCCCCCTCTTTACATGCTACCATGTCTTGTGTGCGTGTTTCTGTATGACTCCCCTCCGAACTACGAGTCACAACTCATATTGTTCTCAAATGTGCATGTATCAGCTGTGTTTAACGTTCTTTAACTTGACTGAAACCTGCAGTGCACGCCGCGGGCTTGGAAAGTAACATTTAATCATAACATTTCCCTAAATCTAAAGGGGGAAAATTAGTAATTAAAAAAAAAGCATCCTCCTGAATTAATCCATGATATCAAATCGGTCAAGTTACAAAAAAAAAAAAAAACCAATTTAATCAAATATATATAACATCAGTGTCGTGTAACTACTGTCACTTCTACTGCTAATATATTTTGATTAAGGCATTTAAGCCTTCTTTTAAAAAGTCAGTGTGGAAGAGAGAGAGAAAGAGAGAGAGAGAGAGAGAGAGAGAGAGAGAGAGAGGGAGACAGAGAGAGAGAGAGAGAGAGAGAGAGAGAGAGAGGTGATAAAAACATGCACTGCATACAATTTTCTGTCACACTCGCGCATCGTGACAGCTCAGTTCAGTATATCGTCATTGTATAGTGATTTAAACAATCACAAACTGTCTGGCCGACGCTCGATCAGACCTACAGGAACTCGTCTCGTTGGCACATTTATATAAAGAAAACCTCATTTAATGCGTCGTTGCGTGCCTGAAGCCTCCACGTATGTTCACGGGCAGCTACTCTTTGGCGTATCTATGTAGGTCAGCATGGCCTGAAACACATGACGCATCAAGATTATATAGCGTCATGCATATGCATGAGTTTGAGGAAACTCATATCTGGGTCGCATTTTGCGGAAAACGAAAGCAGATGAATGAACAGCTAGGTAACCGATGACGTCAGGGGGTGTCGCCCTAAATAAGTCAACATACTCGGCTCCAGGACACACGTAGTAAAGTCATGGGGTTGAATGAACTACATGCAGGGGAGTGGGAGTCGAGCGGAGCGTCGTGACATCTACTGAAATAGTAGCAATAGCACCGGAATATATAATAATATTTACTCTGGTCATTAAATCTAAATTACAGTCTTAATTTTATTTTTATTTTATTTTTATGTGGACTTGTGACTTTTTACGTTCATGTTTTAAACGATTGTATATAGGAGAAAGAAAGAACGAAAGAAAGAAAGAAAGAAAGAAAACACGTATACAGGTACAGAATGATCAGTACAAAAGTAGGTTTACATACGCAAATACAATTAATATACCAAGAAATAGTTTACTGTAAAATATCCGCATCGTGAAATATAATGGTCTGAAAATTTATATGTGCATTCATTTTGTTAACGGTATCAATATATATGTAGCTCTCTTTTTAAAAACAAGTCCTGATGTTAAGCAATAATTATTTAAAATCTTCGACTGCAGTTAATCATTATCAAAACGATAAATTATATGTTCGTAGAATTACCTCGTACCGATCAGATGTTCAAACAATCAAGTGATAAGTCGTGGGGATTCAGTAATGTCAGACCAGACTCTATGTCCTATTGTTAGTGATACACGGCAGGCATGGCTTGGAGTGGACAGTGACACCCCTGAAGGGGCTTCCCCTTATTACTCGACGTGCCGGTGTGTTTACATGAAACGCGGCATGCTAGGTTCGCATATTCACTAGTGCAAGCTAAGGGGTTAGACGTACGCTGACAGGTGAGTAACTTAACATGGTCATCAGCTAATCATACATTCACATGGTTGCATGCAAAACAAAATAGTTTGATCACTCACATTTGGAATTCATACTTTCATCAAATGTGACTCATTCATTTAGGTATTTATAGAAAAAACACTATTAAAAAGTTAAAAACTTTGCAAGACTTTTTGTACTTTTAGTTTTACTCAGTTTAAAATAAAAAATACATAAGTGATCGCGAATTTTAGGGTGTTATTGGCTGTATGGTTAACCAGTTTGGATGCATTTAATATTTTTACCTAAAACATATTCATAACACGTATTCTCAACTGTTAATGTTATATGCGTTTAAGGGGGTATTTTTAGACGTACATATATTTTGGAAATTTGAGTGACAATCGGCATAATATTTGGCAGCTTTTCAACATTACTGTGCAACTGATTAGTATTTATATGATATCGATCATTATACTTTTTTAATTATAAATTGTTTAATATTTCATATATGAACTGTTCAGATGTCGCTGTTCACTTGTAAAAATACAGGACAACTACATTTGTGCTGTTTGTATACTTTGTATATTTCTGTATTTTACAGAGTACTGATTATATCTGTGATTTATTTGGTGACTTTTTACCACTAAATGTTTGGTTACAGGGTATATTTTCCTGGAAATGCCATTAGGATTATGACTAGCTCAGGAGGAGAAAAAATAATGCTGAATTTCTTTAGACGCATCTGAAATAAACTGTTTGTAATTTTATACTGTCACGTCGATTCAAGTATCAATGAACAATGGGCACTATATATATATATATATATATATATAGAGAGAGAGAGAGAGAGAGAGAGAGAGAGAGAGAGAGAGAAATCGTAGGTTAGTCTACGATTTGACAATTTATTTCCCCGTTTCCTGCAAGACATCATTATCAAAGCTAAGTACACAGAAAAGGTACAGAATATACAGAGATGTGCATATTGTTAAACATTTTAACATTTTCAATAATTTCAGATATGAATAAAGGGTCTGAGTTCATATGCATTAATATGCATTGCATCCCCTCCGCACATGTTCTTGGCATCAGTGTTGTTAAGGCGTAAACGGAACCCGTGTTATAATTAAAAGCCCTAGCTTGAATAACAGCGGGGCACGTATTTTATCAGAGGAGGTAAACAATGTGTATTTCAAATGTTAGCCTATCTTGAATATGGACAGTGTTTTGAATACCACGGATTCACCGTTTCTCGTGTTATTTACGTTATAATATTTAATATCAGAAAATTATTCAATCACATGACTCGGCCGTTCAAGCTCATTTTTATTTGATATCAGTGTAATTAGGGGGGAAACCGCTTCTTATAACAGCCCTCTTTTTAAATAAAAGCCGTTCTGTCAGCTCGGCTAAATCAACCACTATAGGTGGTATATCATTTCAATTATACTCCGTACTCTAAAAAAATACCCGTTATATATATTTTTTTGGCTTAAACTGAACAAAAAAATAATTGCATTGATGGGAAGCTGTATACATGTACCCATGCCTATGTTCCAACGATATATATGCCAGAATGGGTCTTGGATCAGCATATTAGGTCGCAATATATATATATATATATATATATATATATATATATATATATATATGTGTGTGTGTGTGTGTGTGTGTGTGTGTAATAAACATGTATATATATATATATATATATATATATATATATTGCATTGTTATTGAATAACTGATATGATCAAAAACAAACAAAAATTTGCTCATTAAAATAAAAATTAGATTATAAATAATTAAATAATTAAAAAATAAAACTAAAGTAAATTTTAGTAGTATAAGGATTGTACAGCTAATTAACCTGTATACGTTTATATAGCAACAAACAGTTCAATATCTCCCCAGGACTACAGTAACAGTATTGCTAGGTAAACAAAAAAAAAAAAGTAACCCTTGGGAATCAGTACAGAACAACACACACTCGCTACCATAGCAACGTAGTTGGCAGGGTAGCTCTATCAATCGTTAACGGGCATGTTTGGAGAGCTTGTTACATAAACTTAAAAATGACGTGTTTAAACATCGTGTATGTCTCTGATGCCCGCTGTCTCTTGCCAGAATGGGTCTTGGATCAGCATATTAGGTCGCTGACGTGATGTAACGTGAATTACCTCAAGGCAATGGAAAGCTTCGCTGTGCAAACGACAGATGTACACAATTTTTATTCATTTATCTGCCTTTAGATGTCGCTCAAGTTAAGCCGAACTTAACTGTTGCAGACATTTTTTTTTATTTCTGTTACAAAAGAAAGATGACAAACTTCCGTTCTAAAATCAGTGTGGTCCAATAAAACATCAAGTTATAGAAAACGCTATCTTTTTTTAGTTTATATAGGCCCTTGACGGTGTGGTTTTTGATGATAATATGTCAAGTGCCGTGTCTGAAGGGATGGTCGACATGGAATTTATGTAACAAGTGCAGCAGTAGGCGATTCAACCAATCTGTTTTTTGAGTGTATATATGTTTGTGTGAATGCGTATGCAGGAAATTTGTAATATATTTAAGTGATAAAATACTGCGGGCTGTCTAGGTTGTCATGTCCTTTGTTACTATCTCGTTCACACAAACATGTATTCCTTTATATATAGGAAAGCAATGCAACAAGAACCGTTTATGTGGGCAAAAATAGTTCGAGTAGTCTGATAATGAAGATCCCTATTTAGGGTATGTACTCAGTAAGCACAAATCTTGCACTCTCTGAACGTACGTAAAAAAACGTTTAAACTGCCAAGGTCATGCCATATATGGCGTGGGATTATCAGTCGGTGCTCAGCTGGTGATATTTACTACTTGAACAAACAATTCCTCTGGCATTGTCGACATATTTAAGTTTTATTATATGCTAGGGGACGAGGGTTGGCTCAACATTCTTCATGGCAATAAAAAAAATAAAATATGTCTTTAAAGTTAAAGCTGAAAGTGAAAATGAAAAGTGCCGCCCGTGAGACATGATTCATAATTTGTTCCTGTGCATGCAGGTAATGCCGATAATTGTTCATATCTTTGAACCGGAACCGTGGGACGTTAGATCACTGTTGCCATATAAAAGCATGCTTAGTTAAGTTTTCACCTGAAAGCATTTGATTTGTAGAGAGTATTCGTTCTGCTCATACGTCTTGTCTGTACTGTAAGTATATTGTACTGTACTTTATATATATTATAAAGTTTCTGTTTATATAGTATCACATATTTGGTACTATTATGGTTCAATATACACTTGTAAGAAGTGGTGCTTTCATATCAGCTTATGCCAAATATTGAATATACATTTGTAGTCTTTCCGAGTTCTTTAATAATTTTGAAAAAAACTTTGCAGCTCGTTTATTAGACATTTAAAATTTGATATTTAATTAGATATTAAACATTAGATATTAAGTAGATGTAACCACATTTCTTTTTGTCAAGAAGACTGCGTGCATTTTGTCCCCTACCAGCTTTCACAAAGACGATTCAAAAATATTGTACATCATTTTTATTACTTCGTTCATTCCAATCTGTTAATAATTCATGACCCACATGTATCTTCATGACTGTTTGCCTGCTTATCGTTTAATATTTATATCCTTTTTGGAAGGGAAGGGCGAGACAACAAGCCACACCAGATATGGCTGGAAACAACCCTGTAAAGGGAAGAGTTTCCTCCCTATTCTTTTTTTTAGATTTATAGGGAGACGTGCAATAGGGATGCAAGGAAGGAAGACTGAAAACCGTTATGACGAAATAAATTTCTTGCACAGTTACAAAGATAACTTTTACAAAAACAAATAACATTATCTTTTCGTTGTTGTAGCGAAAAGGTATGATAGGAGAACAAGCAAGGATGCCGGGAATCAGCCTTGAACACGGAACCACTTATCAGTGCATGCAGAGCCGGAAAAGACGGTACAGTGACAGTTCCAGTTCCGGTGAGGAGGGGTCCTGTCCCGGAGGACGCCAGCGTCTCCTAATGCGGCCCTGGCTAATAAAAAAACTCGACTCCGGAGAAGTCCCCGGACTTTGTTGGCTCAATAATGAGAAGACATCGTTCAAGATAGCATGGAAACACGCCTCAAGTCAAACCTGGAAAGCTGACAAAGACGCGTGCATTTTTCAGCAGTGGGCGATACATACAGGTAAAGATAATAATGTTTACCGTTAATCCTTCCCATCCTGACAATCTGACTGTGACGACCACTGGGATATTACCACCATCCTACTGTGGAGACATTTGCTTATTACGACTATTCACTCCAATGTGACCATTTACCTCACGGTTAGTTCACAGTCATCGTAATAGGACGACCACCTAGCTAATCTCCCAGTGATACTTTACCCTGACGGCGTCCTACAGTTATATACCCCCCCCCCCCCTACCGGTAAATACCACTGCACTGCCATAACAACCATCCGAGTTGTATGGTTATATGGTATACATAGTATAGCGGTGGTTGACTATACATGTAAATTATGTGATGCGAAACAGACGGCACTCTCTATAAAGAAAGGAGGAGAATGCCAGCTTGACATTCGATCAGACGTAATCTACTGGGAATACTTGGTTTTCAGTTTTAGAATATATGACTTATCCAGAAATCACACTGACTTCGAGTATAAAGATATTATTCAGGGCGGATCCAGGAATTATAGAGAGGGGATCCAACCAGGGAGGACGAATGAAAAACCTAAAAAAATGGTCCCCAGGTCGTGAAAAGTGGGGGGGGGGGGGTCCAGGCGGCAAAATTTTGTTTAAAACCCTTACAAAAGGTTACTTCGGATGAAAAAGTGTGTGTGTGTGTGTGTGTGTTGGGGGGGGGGGGGGTCCGGACCCCCTGGAACCCCCATTCCCCTGGATCCGCTTCTGTTATTCGCCTATCACAGGAGTAGCGAATCAGGCCTGAATGTATATTGACTGGGCAGTAATAATTTGTATGCTCCACGTTTCCAAATCCAACTCAGCTGTTGGTTTAAGGAAGAAAACGAATATTTTCATGAAGATATACAGAATGATAACCCCGCACATCGTTATAGGCGTGGTCTAAGATGCATACCGGTTTATCTGATGCGTGAGCAGATTACAATGACTAACCGCAGGTAAACGTGCGTCCTGGTACATTCCAGTGTACAGTTACCAGGAAGGTGATGCCATACATACGTGGGCTCCAAATCTTTCCAGGAATAATTACTACACTTAGTTTTATAACTTACCTTATCTACATATCTGATATTATGTTAACAAATTTATGTTTTGGACACCAAAATTATCTGAGCAACTTCCTTGATTAAATCCAGATTGGTAGAGTAATATTATGATGGTTAATATTGTGCAGACTGTATGTTCTGTACAGAAGGTCCCAGGGCCGGATTGGACCAATGGGAAGTTTCCCACTGGGCCGAAGCCACAATAAATATATTGATGACTATGGTATATGAACAAAACATTGATAACGGTAGACCGATGCATGGTATCAAATTTTGGGCGGTTTAATTCAAATTTCCATGGTCTATTTCTCACCCCAGTCCGTCCCTAGAAGCTGTTTAAAAAACTTTTTTGTATACATGCCATCCTGTTTAAACAACTGATTTTTTATATATGCAATCCTGTTTACTTTTAGGAAAATACAATCCAGGGAGTCCAAACCCAAAACGCATGAAGGCGAATTTCAGGTGTGCATTGAACTCGCTACCTGATATTGAGGAGGACAACAAGAAAAGTCAGACTCGGGGACCTAACGCGTACAAAGTGTACAACCTGCTGCCGGCCAAGCCACCGAGAAGAGGGCTCACAGGTAAGCAGCCTTTTAACATATACAGGAAACCTTTATAATGTGGGCACCCTTCGAAATGGGCCAAACTGACCACTTTATAGAGGTGTCCATTATATGGCGGCCATGACCACAACATAGATAATAAGGAGGGGAAAACTATTAATTATAAGTGCTGACTATTTTGATTTGCTCACTATGTAAAGATCCACAGTATAACACGGTTATAATGTATAGGGACGCCGTTGTTTTGATTTGAGTTGATTTTCTTTATATAATTTTTCGATATTGGTACGGTGCCTAAGTTCAACTCCATATGTATATATAATTGTTTTAAATGGTCATAGGTATTTGACATTTGGCTTTATACTTTGACAATGTGGTAAAGTCTTTTACACGCTATATCTAATACTTTGACAAGGTTTCTCACCAAGGTTTCTTCGGTTCGGCACCATACACTATTAAACAGTGTTTTGGACTTCAACCTATGCTGTATAGTAACTTCATTTCACATAAGTCATTTACCTTGTGCTATATTGTCTGATAACGGAATAGTTTATATGTAATGTGTAACATGTAAGTTTTTAAATCTATAAATTCTCACTGTACATTCTGTACAACTGAACTTTTTATCACTATTTTTTGTTGCGTAACAAACTTCCTACCATGATATTGTTTTTATATACATGCATTTTTATTTTTTACAAACAACAGCTCCAAACCACAAGCGGCCCAAGCCCTGCCCAGAGTTCGAAAAGGGAAATTCATGCACGTCACAAAGGAGTGCTATGGTGAGTAAACTTGCATATTATATCACGCGGTGTATATACATTATATATATACTAATGTAATAACAATAAATATTAAAATGTCATTATTAATCATGACATATTATAATATTTTTTATATTATATTATTATACACTTCATTGTTTCAATCTTATTTCCTAATCTAATGTTACAGAATATCACATGATCGCTTCAGCCTTCAGCATGATATGCTCATTTTAATTAATAATTGACTTATGCTATTCCATTACATACACCGGTCCTGTTTTATACCGATGCAGTTAACGTGTTTTTTATTGTGTATTACCGATGTTTCATTTTGTAAAGAATGTTGCATTTCTTATGATTGTCAATTTTCTCGTGTGCAGGCTAAAGTGATTGATTCGCAAGTCATGCCTGTTGGACATAAAAGCAAGGCTGCTCCCACAATTCCACTGCCGTCAAGTGTAGTGACGTCATTCCCCACTACCCAAGAGAGCATCCCCGTATCACAGATCCCGGAGAGAACTGGTCCCGTCCAAAGCGCATGCGTGCAAGACCAGTGTCCGCCCGTACCACAGTTCCCGTGTCACGTTAAAACTGAACCCTACCAAGAACCCTTCATGTTGATGGAGAGGCGATACACTGATGACGGCTTACATTCAAACGCCACATCTTGCTTTAACAACCAAACATCACCCATGGCAACCGCGCACCGTGCCATGAATGATATATCCCGTTTCAGTGAGTTTTACTTAAAAAGTAATTGTTTCTTTGGTATTTTCAGTTCCATATGATAAACGCTTTATTTTTTACCCACGTAGATATTTTAAAATGTAAAAATACAAATCAATCATACAGTAATACAATAAAACTCTATTTGAATAAACAAATAATGAAATGACATGTACTGGTTATCTGATACTTGTCAACTGTGGCAGGTGTAAGTGTAATAAGTAACTAAATAAAAAAAATAATAAATTATGGCATTCTTTTTTGAAAAAATACTCTACATTAATCATAAAAGAAGGTTTATTTTTTACGGGTGTTCAACCAGATAAATGTAGCCTGGCTTGGGGCTTTAATTTAATTTGATACAATAATACAAGCATATTAAATGCCACCGGCCAAGTTACAATGTCTTGTACCTTTTTCACAGGTGATCCATACAATGGGATGACGGGAGGGTATCCCACAATCCCCAGCGGCTGGGACTACTCCAGTACGAGAACAGTCCCCTCTACACTGACAAGCCAACTAGGCTGCCCCCTCTCAGTCCATATGCCTCCATGCCCCGTAACGTCATCGGGAGACCTACCATGGACTTTCGGTAGGTAAGACTTCCTCTGTACAGTTATTACTGCTTGCTGCTCGTGGTATTTTGTTTTCCATCTTGTTTCAACCATATTTTACCTTTGTCGTTCTGTTGTTGTGCTATGAATCTTTGGCGACTGCATGTGTCTGACTGTTGCACGGAGCACGATATTCATTATTAATTCTTGCACTAAATATTTCATGCATCATTATTAATTCTTGCACTAAATATTTCATGCATCTCTCTTATATGTTTCTTTGATAAACGACAAAGAATCAAAACACTAATGAATATTGGTTTTATTTTCAACAGAAAAGCATGTTTTCAAACATTATTTATATAAAATACCTTTGCACCGTCAACAAAATGACCCTATAAGTTGTGAGTCAGATATGTAATAGGTTCAGTGATTTCCAAAGAACTTCAGCTGTAACTGTTCTTTTTTTTTTTGGTTCAGAATATAACCTGAAACCTTTGTGAATTATGAAACTGGTGTTTATTCTGAAATAAATTGGATCGAAATCTATATTGTAGCAGTTTTACTCACAATGGTAATATTATTTACAGCGACCCAGAGATATAGCCAAGCGATCGATAGTGATAGTGATAGCGGAATAGCCCTGGTTGACGAGGTGAGTATTGTACATTTCAGTACAGTATATAACATTTATAAACATTGTAACCATGTTAATAGTATAAAATGATGTATAAATAAAGATTTACTTAGACACATGAGTATATATAATTCTGCTGCATCTTAGAAATCGAATCTTACTTTATACAGATTACAGTTACTGAATACGTCTTCAAATATAACCATGAATAAAGATGCAGGCAAACAATGTAGATACATAAAACAATCTTGTGAAATATCTTATTAATGAAACATGAAACCACGTGTCCAATAAGACCACCTGTCTATGAAGACCACCCTTGAGTAAACCGAAAGCACTTGCATTGATTATAACTAACCTGTATACTTAGACCAGCTGTGAACTTTTGGCCAGTCTTGCGGGTGGTCTTACTGTACAGGTTTCGTTGTATATGATTGTTCTCCTGTGTTAGAACATGTTTTTTCTTCCGTTACAGTTACTGTCTGATCTTAGTGACTGTGATGAAAATAGTGATTCCCTCTTCAGTGCCTTAAACATTGCAACACAGGCATGCCCTATAACATCACAAAGGTAAGAGTCTTATCAACTAATGAAGTTTCAGACTCGTTATTGCTGGCATGATGAAATGTCCAGATAATCTTAACCCTCTCTGTCACTTCTTTCTTTCTCTCTTTCTCTGTGTCTGTCCCTCTCATATATTAACCAACAACTAAGTTTATTTTACATTTTTCAGAGTTAAAAAAAACAAAGGAAATAAATTCATATATATTTTTAAATTCATAGCTAACAATAAAATCATTATCACAGATGGTGCTCGGAAGACCTTTTTTATAATTGCCTCTAGTTCAAGCTAGATGGTTACCATAGACATTTTCTGAATGTAACATATCTTTAATACATATTATTTGCATTCATTTACGGTTTGAATATTTTGACGTTTATTATCAATCACTTCTTGTATCAGTTTCTGAAACATTAATCGTCCGTCCCACAAACCTGCGCTCACCTATCCTATAAATGATTTTCTTTAAAGCATTTATTATTGTATATCTCATAGAAAAACAAAACGTCAGTTACTAATATGCATCGATATTTAAATCCAAAGTTTAAAATTTCCTTTGATCTGACTGATGGAATTACTCTTGTATATAGTAGCCATCTTTGTTTTTGACATTTGATTCTTTTAAATTATATTATCTTATCAGTGGTTGTCGAGTGTTGCTTTATATGTTACCAGCGACATTAAATTGACTATCATTAATCAGTCAGAAATGTTATGTATATGTTGCATAAAATGTTTTCTGAGGAGTTTAAATAACTGAATTTCCTAATCTTTTTTAATGTTTGTTTTATATTTCATTGATGTAAATCAGGTATATACCTCACGTCTTCCTTGCAACATGACATTTAAACAATGAATGTTCTAGTTGGAAAAAAAGTGTACCACCAGACATTTGGACACATGTTGGTGGATTAGAGTATATCGAGTGATCTCTCCTGATCTGTCTTCATTGCCTTTCCTTTATCTTTTCAGTACCATGTAACAGACCAAGTAATCTCACCTCACCCAAAGCAACCATCAGCGTAGCACAACCGAGGCAGCCCGACCGGGGCAGCTCATAATCAAAGGCTGTTATCGTTTCAAAACCCACGGGGAAGTACAAACATTTCCAGATTCAGCTGGTCGTACTGAATCGATCTCAACTTGTGATTGCATTGCTTCGATCGAGGGCTTTGCCACTATAAAAATAACGTTTATTTTCTCACAAAAACTCTGGTATATGAAACCTGGTGATCGTTGTCTCAGACATTTGCGAGAGAACTCGGGACTTCAGGGAAGCCCGTTCTCCGAACGTTCGTCCTGTGCAACTGCATTTGTTTAGTTTTTTTTTTTGTAATTATTTTTGTTATTTGTGATTATATGCGACTTAATTGTGATATGCTTATTTCTGAATGCTTCACGTGCTTCCATTGTTGACAATTTTTACAAGAGAAAGGCTATGTTTTATTGTGTATTAATTCAGACATTCCTAATGTTGCTGATTTGTCAGGTCGTAATACTGCTGAACTACAAACATTTGTACATACTGAGGATATTTTATATTCATGAGAGGCCGCCTGTATAATACGCTTGGACATTTGTTGATTAAAAATCTTCCGAAAAACTGTCCTTCGTTTTATTTATATAGTAAAATATCGTCATGACAACAGACTATGTGGCCAACAAAGTGGTTCACATTTCCAATGCAGCCATAGGCTTCTTGAAAGCAGGAAACGTTCAAATGTGTGTGTGGTCATCACAAGGGGTTGGTGGAGGTAGTGTGACAGAGTACGGGCAATTTTTTTTTCAAGCACGACTGTGTTTATGTGCATGACAGAGGTCGGCCGATGTTTTACTCGCTCGTATGGTTGTATGTGAGACAGAGGTCGGCCGATGGTTTTATTTGCACGTGTGTGTGTGTGTATGTGTGTGACAGAGGTCGGCTGATGTTTTTATTTGCACCAGTGTATGACAGAGGCCGGCTGATGTTTTTATTTGCACGAGTGTGTGTGTATGAAAGACGACGGACGATGTTTCGTTTGCACCAGTGTATGACAGAGGTCAGCAGATGTTTTATTTGCACTAGTGTGTGACAGAGGTTTGCTATTCTTTATATTCGCACTACTGTATGACAGAGGTCGCTGATGGTTTTATTTGCACGTGTGTGTGTGTGTATTTGTGTGACTGAGGTCGGCTGATGTTTTTATTTGCACCAGTGTATGACAGAGGCCGGCTGATGATTTTTATTGCACGAGTGTGTGTATGAAAGAGGACGGCCGATGTTTCGTTTGCACCAGTGTATGACAGAGGTCAGCAGATGTTTTATTTGCACTAGTGTGTGACAGAGGTCGGCTATTCTTTATATTCGCACTAGTGTATGACAGAGGTCGCTGATGGTTTTATTTGCACGTGTGTGTGTGTGTATTTGTGTGACTGAGGTCGGCTGATGTTTTTATTTGCACCAGTGTATGACAGAGGCCGGCTGTTGTTTTTATTTGCACGAGTGTGTGTGTATGAAAGAGGACGGCCGATGTTTCGTTTGCACCAGTGTATGACAGAGGTCAGCAGATGTTTTATTTGCACTAGTGTGTGACAGAGGTCGGCTATTCTTTATATTCGTACTAGTGTATGACAGAGGTCGGCTGATGTTTTTATTTGCACTAGTGTATGACAGAGGTCGGCTGATGTTTTTATTTGCACGAGAGTGTGCGTATGAAAGAGGACGGACAATGTTTCGTTTGCACCAGTGTATGACAGAGGTCTGCAGATGTTTTATTTGCACTAGTGTGTGACAGAAGTCGGCTATTCTTTATATTCGCACTAGTGTATGACAGAGGTCGCTGATGTTTTTATTTGCACTGGTGTATGACAGAGGTCGGCTGATATTTTGTTGGTATGTGTATATGACAGGTCGGCTGATGTTTTTATTTGAACTAGTGTATGAAAGAAGTCGGCTGATGTTTATATTTGCACTAATGAATGACATAGGTCGCTGATGTTTTTTTATTTGCACGAATGTGTGTGTGACAGAGGCCGGCCGATGGTTTTATTTGAACGAGAGTGTGTGGGTGACAGAGGTCGGCTGATGTTTTTATATGCACTTGTGTATGACAGAGATCGGCTGATGTTTATATTTGCACGGGTGTGTGTATGTAACAGAGGACGGCCGATGATTTATTTACACTCGTGTATGACGGAGGTCGGCTGATGTTTTATTTGTACGAGCGTGTGTGTGTGTGACACAGGTCGACCGATGTTTTATTGGCGGGGGATGTGTGACAGAGGTCGGCTGATGTTTTTATTTGCACTAGTGTATGACAGAGGTCGGCTGATGTTTTTAATTACACGAATGTGTGTACATGTGTATGACAGAGGTCGACTGATATTTAATTTGCAAGTGTGTGTGTGTGTGTGTGTGTGTGTGTATGACAGAGGTTGGCTGATGTTTTACTTGCACGATTGTGAGACAGATCGGCCGATGTTTAATTGGTACGTGTGTGTGTGTGACAGAGGTCAGCTGATGTTTTTATCTGCGAAAGTGTGTGTTTTTGTGTGACTGAGGTCGTCTGATGTTTTTTTTGCAAGAGTGTGTGTGTGTGTATAACAGAGGTTGGCTGATGTTTTACTTGCACGAGTGTGAGACAGAGGTCGGCCGATGTTTTATAGGTACGTGTGTGTGTGAGAGAGGTCGGCTGATGCTTTTATCTACACTAGTGTATGACAGAGGTCGGCTGATGTTTATAATTTGCGCGAGTGTGTGTGTGTGACAGAGGTCGACTGATGTTTTTATTTGCTCGTGTGTGTGCATGTGTGAAAGAGGATGGCCGATGTTTTTTTTTTTGCAGGAAGGTGCGTGTTTGTGTGTTTGTTTGTGTGACAGAGGTCGGCTGATGTTTCAATCTGCACGACTCTTTGTGACAGAGGTTAGCTGATGTTTTTTATTTGCAAGATTGTGTGTGAAGAGGTCAGCCGGTGTCTTTAATTTCGCTGAATATGTAGGTCGGCCGACCTTAATTGTAATTATTATGTTATTTGTTTGAAACTACGCTAGTTAGGACCAATGGATTTTGTCTACAGTTCGAAAACCTGGACTGAAGAAGATGCCATAATTTCCCGTCTTCCTCATTCAGTGTTCAGATTGTTCTGCCTTAATTAGTCATGTTGAGTTGTATCTGTACGCCACTAACTGTATCCTTTCTAACTCGCACCGTAAATCTCCTCTTGTAAGGAAAGGAGTTTTAAAGCGAATATGAAAGACATCTGATAGTCTGTCTCATATACGTGGCTATGTAACCAGGCCACTGTTATATGGATTTGAAGTGAGATACGCGTTTTCCACTCAGGCCAACATATTTACGGGTATGCATTTAGAGAGGCCGTTAAATCAACTCAGGTCCACCTTTTTTTTTTTTTGCTGTGAAACCTGTCGTCATTTACTATTCAAAGGGAAAATGGAAATGTAGGATAGAATATAAAAGGAAAATATATAATTCTCGGCCCCCTAAAGGCTGCTGATTGGATGATGTCATGTAAACACTCTAAAAAATATGACCAGCTAAAACAAAGTTGACTACATATGCAGGGACACATCTGATCTGTCAGGTCATTGTAAAGTTTTCAAAAGGTTATGAAACATAAAACTGAATATTTATTGTAAAATTCTAAATTACAATATAAGGCACTTCCACATGCAACTTTATATAAAATTATAAAGTATAAACTTTAACGAAAATTATATCTGTACTTTGTACTTTATCTGTATTGGCCGAACAAATATTGGTGGAACAGATAATAGTTCATTAGCCTTACGAATACATGTATGTGATGAAGGATGAGGAGGAATCGATGGACGTGACCCTTAAGAAAAATATAACACAACGGACAACGGGCTAGAACCGACGCCCTACTTCAGGAGTAAATGCAAATTAACCCAGAACAAACATTTACGTATATTATCACATAAATCAAAACATAAAATAACTTTTTATCAAACCAGTAGTGCAAAGCCTGAGCAAACACACTCACATGTGATATATATATATATTGAAGACAACAACCCCCTGCGCCGGCATGACAGATTCTGCTTTGCCATGCAAGTATTTTTGAACAAGCGATCTGACTGGCGATTAGATAATTAGGTAATTAGACTTTAAATCAAAGTTTGTAATTCTGAAAATGTAATTCTGACAAATTCCGACAATCAGGTGGCATTTCAGAAATCAAGTATAAATAGCATGTAAAACTGTGACTGAAAGGTCTATTTCCATAACTTATAATAATCCCTGAACAAAGGGACAAAGTGAATTAATAGAACATTACTGGATGATAAACTGAAATTAACTTAAAGTAGTAAAAAACAACAATAATCGCGAAAAAAAAATACATTTGTTAATGGTGTAGAGAAAATTTAAGGAATAAGCTGTGCGCATTTCAATACGATAACATTCAAATGCACATATAGCTTAATATTATAATATATGGGGGAATATACGTACATTAATATAAATCGCTGTATCAAAGGTATTAAATCTTAGGGTCGACCTGCATGGGTGCCTCTAGCCGAGAAGGGGGTAAGCTTGAGCATGTTCACTGCATCCTTAATTGCATTATTATGTTCTGTCTATGCTATTATTACTGGACGATGTCATTTGTAATGTCATACTATTTACAAAACTCATATCCCGTCACAGGAGACGATATCAGGTGAATAGTTTATCTGTTGTCATGGTCGCACGCACGTGGAATTACCGCCGGTTGTTGTGATCGCTGTCAGCGGGAGTTAGGGTTTGTTTTTTAGGGTCGAGGTCTTGTCTGATTGCAGTATGTATACATACACGATTTGCTCATCAAATTACCAGCACTGCATTAATTGAAGACAATCTGTCTGGCGGTGTATAGTGACCCGTCCTGCCCTAGCTCGGGTTCTATAACGACATCTGTCACTCGTCGTGTGGACCTTTTATCCAGGCCAGACAAAATGATGACGGGTAAATAATCCCCAGGCCAAATGGCAGACGTTACATGTAACTTTTACGTCAAATAAACATGAACATATTGCCACGTGTTTATTTAACGCGCATTCATGAGAAGGTGTAACTCATTTGTCAATAACTCCGTTGACAGCTTAATATATCTTGGATATATTTATAACATTCGGGTGTATATAAATATATATATATATAAATATATATATATATATATATATATATATATATATATATATATACACCAACATCATGTATTATTATCTTTGTTTTATATATTTTTACAGTTAATATAACAAAAATCATAATTAATATTTATAATTAACATTAACATTAATGATTATATATTATGGTTATCTTGAAAGCGTTTCGGAAGCGAAAGGTTAGATTCCAGTTGCCAGCTCTATATAAATACAGCTGAAATAAATGAATTAAAGTAAATGTATAGGTGTCCGATCAATCCATCAATCACCGTCTAATTAGTGTACTCACTAATTGTACTCAGGCACAATATTTAGAGATATATAAATATGTATATTATATATATGTATACTTGTATGTATGTATGTATATATATATATATATATATATATATATATATATATATTTATATATATAAAGGAATGTACAGCGCAAAGAAGTTTCGGATAGAAATTTCATGTCTTTTCCTCTTGCCCAAATAAATCTGTGCAAAAAATTCAATAACAGTTTAAGTGGCAATGTCTGAGCATGAATCGGGTAAAGCACACAAAGTAATAAACCTGTGAAGCCTTAATAAAGAAATAATTTGACGAAAAGAAAATATACATCGCTATATAAAATTACAAGTTTAACTGGTTTGAAGGAGCACCAGCGAACATTTATATAAAATTTGCAGATGCAGGTTACAAAACAGAAAAATAACAAATTGGACGGAATTATACACATTTAATCTGATCCATATAACAGTTTATATCTACGGTAAATATAAGAGAAGTGTATTATATATTGGCCTGGTCTGATATGTCGAATGGTTACTCTGGTAACATGGGTACGATTTCGGGCGTGGCCCAAAGTGGCCGGTCTTTGCAAGGTCGACTAATGCAAGACTCGATTGCTTTCTCCGGGTCCCCCTCTTTCCTCCATTGTTAAATTTATACTGCATACCGACCCCCATCTTCCGAGCCAAGGAGCGTGCCTCGCGTAAGTTCCTAAAGTAGTTGAACAATTTATATTAAAAAAAAAACAAAATTTAAATAATAGACATGTACTAGTGTATCGTGACATCGATCAAATTAAAAGACGTGTATCATATTTAACTCAAAGTATTTGAAGTAGGGACAAATAAGCTATAGCGGATGTGAACAGTCAATATTGACGCGAAATGAGACAACAGTGCTTGATTGTAGTTTTAATGAAATTTCTCCGGACGAATAGTTCCTTCTAAGAGAACTCAATCTATAATATATTACAATACTGTGTATATATGTTTGTCATTTGTATCTAAACGATTTGTTCAGTGAGATATTCGGATAGAGAGGCGCTTTATTAAACAATTTTGAAGTTTTCAAGTTAAGAATTTACTGCGCAATAACTTTAACTGCTTGTCAACAAGCAGGGTGGTATATTAGGAGGCGGCGCTCAGGGAAAGCGTTAACTGCAGTCTGAAAACAGATTGGTAAAATATTTGACCAATTTGGTTTAGATGATATTGGTAGATTTAACCAACACATTGGTTATTTAAACCAACTGGTTGGTCATACACTAACCAAACCGATGAGTCATTTTGATTATTTTTTATTGGTCGACCATTCAGTTGCATATAATTAACCATTTTAATTGGTTGAGTTAAAAATTGGTTGGTTTAACCAACATATTGCTTTTTTCACCACCTGATTGGTGAAGCACTGACCAAATAGATTAGTCGGTTTCACATCAGATACAAAAGTGCCCCGGCCTGATCAGTTGCAAGTGAAGCAAGCTTTATTGGCCGAGGGGCAAAACATCTTGTGTGCATGCGAGCGGTCTCAGGTTTGATTCCACGATCGGGCGAAATTTGTCCCCCTTGAAACCCGCACCAAAGCTACTAAAGGATGGCTTGGATTAAACTTGCGTCAAATCCGGAGAATAAATCAACTGAAAAAAGTGAGTGAAAGCAGCAGTGCACACGTAAACGTGTCCACAGATCTAACCAACTGAAATTGGTTGATATGACCAACTTCTTACCTGATTTAACCAATTTGTTAATGACAGATTAACAATATTGATCAGTTAAAAATTTAACAAAAAAGATTGGCTGTTGTGACCAACTAGATTGAAGTAACATATATATCGATCATTTCAATCAATCTGTTTTAGAGTGTGGAGGCATTTACGCTGGATCTCTATGGATAAACCATGTTTCTTTTGTCTATAGGTAATCAGGTTCCTAGGCGGACGACGACAGACATATTATGAAACACTCAGATACTGTACTTAGTTTAGCTTTTAGTCACCAGATAGCAACACTGTAACTTACATGTTTGTGCTGGCTGCTTCGAAATATAATTATTGCCTTATGACCGACTTTAAATATAGTAAACACGTTCTAACCATAAGGAATACAAATGACCTGTATATAGTTAAACGTTTTCTTTTATGTATTTCTTTTTGCTGTTTTTCACCATGTTATGACGTGATCATAATGTACTACTCCACAATTAACAGTAAATATTATTATAACTATGGCAAAGCAGTGTATGATTTACACCATGGTTACTGAATATGGTGTCGCGTGTGATCATAAATGAAATTTTTTTTGTTTAGAATTTTACGATAATGCCAACAAGGCTTAAAAGGAGGATACTCTAGTACTATAATTTTTTGTAATGAAGACAAGTTCTGAGAAAAGATAAATAAACAATATGAATTTAATTGTATGCGTAACCTGTTACCTGAAAGCTGCAGAGCAGTGGAGTCAGGACTGTCTCAAATTAGTTACCGATATGTGCTCCAGATGGAAGCATCGACAAAATGAAGTCTCACCGAAAGTCTCATGAATTAAAATAAGACTGTACACCAAATCTTATCAATGGATGCGGAGCTTTCAGTTATGTATATTTCAACATTTCTAATTCCTACAAGGATCTTCATTAGATATAATATTTGTAAATCGTTATGTAAAATTTGATCAGATGGCAAAACAGCTGATGTTTGACGAAAAGTTTCAAACGGATGGCATTCATGGTGTTTTCACAAAACTATTAAGAATGGATAACGTCGTGCGTAATAATCAAAGTCTTTGGTGATACGAATAAACCAAATGTCACTTCATCATTTCCATTTTTCTTCCTGTAGCATAATTTTTTTTTGGGGGGGGGGGTAAAAAAAAAGTATCGAACAAAGACTTGGTTATCACTCACGGAATATAGTTTTCTTTTTTTTTTTCTGTCCCAAATAATCCAAATTTAATCTGCACAAAAACGAGTGACATAAATACCTTTTTCAGTGTCTGTTAGTGGCATATACATATATATATAATTATTATTATATGTATATATTTCATCATATTTCAAATAATTATAATGTTTTAGAAAATAAGTTATTTTGTGGATTCTAAGCAGGGTTTAGAATAAACATTTTTTTTAAATAAATAGATCCAAAGTCTTTAATTCTATTTATTTATATACATGTATTTCGTTTGCAATATTATGATATCATTCTCCGAAAAGTGTGTGTGGGGGGGATGATTACATTGACCACACCCCCCCCCTTGCCAAAAAGTGGAGGGTATATACACCCCCCATCCCCCCTATATTGACGCCCCTGTTGACACGTATGAACTTAAACAATTTAGTTTTATAAATCGTGGTATAATTTAGAGCAGGAAATTAATCTGAATAATTACTGGTTAACGAAGAAGATACTAATTTTTTGGAAGGGCACATTCTTTTTTTTGTTGCTCCCTCCCCTTATCTCATAAATACCTACAAACACACACTTTGACACACTTTAACGTAATTATCATCATTCTTTGTTGTTTTACAATCTAATATAAAGGATGGGCGTGTCCTTATAATATATAATTATAACAAATTTCATGATAATATAATATCAATAATATAATAAGTCATGATTAATAATATTTTAAATATTTTAATACTTTATTATGTGATTAAATTAGAATATATATATATATATATATATATATATATATATATATATATATATATGAATTCTCCGATTGTTGGTTCAAAACATCTTATTTCTGAATTCTCCGGTTGTTGGCTCAAAACATCTTATTTCTGAATTCTCCGGTTGTTGGCTCAAAACAGCTAATGTACATAGACAGCGGAGAGAAATCTGCACAAACATTTAATCACATTAAGAACCTAACATAAGAACTGTAGCTAAATGTTCTGCTTGCCCTGTAACATTCGTCAGACCAATGAGACTGTTCAAATACGTAAACAAACTATGGGATTTGCAGTGGTTTGCAGGGGTAGGGATTATGTACTTATAGTGCCGTGTAGTGTGCCAGAATAGCCAATTCCTTATTCAAACCTTTTATGTGTGTTCGTAGGGTACGGGTGTGCTTTTTGTTCGGATGTCATTCTGTTATTGCTGGAGGGAAAATTGCCTTGAAGGATGGTGCATGCTAAATCTAGGAGAGAATGGTGGGATTGGTTAAAATGTGCGACCACAGGGAAGCCGGGGGTGTTGTCTCGGATGTGTTTTTTTCTCATATAAATATATAATTTCCCTTCCCATTAGAACACTTTTCACAAGAAATGAAATAAATGATGTTTGACGAATTGCAAGAAAAAGGGCCTGGCCTGAGAGTTATGTAAAACATATATCCAGGGGGCTGAAGTGTGGGTTTGGTTCCAGCATTTCTGTATGTACCTAGTCAGTCTATGTATGTAAAACTATATATATATATATATATATATATATATTTTTTTTATAAATATATATATATATATATATATATATATATATATATATATATATATATATATACCTGCATCCACCGTAAAAGCACATGTTTGCACCTAAATAATATAATTTGACGATTGCGATACAGAGTTCGTGAACACCTCACACAGTTCCTAGACCTTTTCTCAAAGTTAATGCTATAATAAGGTCAATTCTCTTGGAATCATTCAGCGAAGCGTCTTTGATACTTCAGGCAAACGGTATGTTTTGGCCTGCATGAATATATACTAACAATGAAACACAAAAACACACAAAAATGGCGACAAGAATGAACATCCAAGGTCCCCAAAGTGTGCTGTTCTTTGTGGTTTAATAGCTGCATGTTATACATCCATAGTACATTTTTGATGAATTGTCCTTGTGTTCTTAAGTACAATGTAATCTCCTATGATTCCAGGTCATCTTGTTTAGTAAATCTATATTATGAAATACTTGTCTGTTTTACAAAACATAATGTATAAAGTCATAGCAACGAGTAATCGACAAAATGCCTTAGCCGGTGATGCTAAATGTCTTATACGATGTTTGTATTGCTAGTACAGCGGATACGCCTTAGGGTATGATTCAAGCGTAGACAAGTCCCTTGGGAAAATGTATTGTTTCTATGTAGCGATGCCCTGTGTGTTCGGGGAAAAAAATCCAAAACATCGCGACCGTCGAAATAATCAGTGATTCCGTGTCAACGTATCCCTTAATTGCGTGATGGGTAGGGTCTGGTACGGGGAATCGATCTAGAAAATATCAGATGACACACATAAATAACACAGCAAGATAAAAATTCCCATTATCTTTCTTTTCAAATAACTATCCGAAACCTCGGTAAGCTGCACTAGTCCCTTTGAGGATGGATAGGTATGATAAATATCTTAAGATACGTTATATGTTGGCAGAAACCTTTTCAGAACATTGTAATACTTGATGTTTAGCAACATATCATTATCAAGCACAATGATAATCATTATTATGGAAAATCAATCTGTTCTTTGTGGAAACTGTGATCTTTTCATAGAATAGTCAGTTGAAATGGCAACCCATCGGAATTCCGGCAAACTTTGGAGGTGAAACATTGGGCCATAGATACATCCGAGGTGAATGGTTATAACGCGTTCCTGGGAACCGTGTGGACCCTATTGACAGGACCATGTTAAAGGGCTCGACCGGGGTCAACGGATTCATCTCGCGTGAAATAACAAGTGACCCATGGGTCAAGACGCTCAGCGGACTGGGAAGAGATTCGCAAAAGGAAATTTTATCATCTGAATGGTAGTATATACCCATTCAACTGAAGCATCAAACAGATTAACCAATAGGTGAGTGGTGTTTGTATTTATATATCTCAAAAATAGAGAAAAATATGCGTAAACTTTAAAAAAATACAGATGGCTCCACCAGTCTGCAGAAACTAATAAAAACACTTAATGGTCAATATCCATGCAAAGAATCATGGTGATATCCGCATTAGTTGTTCAGATACTTCTTCTTTTGTATCAAATTTCCCATAATTCTGAGGGATACTTCGGAGTCCTATAGCTTGAGGGATATGGGTAACAGAGACCTAATTTCAGGTTTCCACAGACTTTTCATGGGCCTCCTTGCATGACAGGAATGATGATTCTAGTACGTGTTGTTACAATTCGTGCCATGTTAACAGATGACAGCATCCGTAAAGGTCTCAAAAATAGAGAAAAAAATTCGAAAAATTAAATAAAATATAGGTGACACCACCAGTCTGCAGAAACTGATGAAACACTCCATAATCAATATCCATGCAAAGAATCATGGTGATCTCTGCATTAGTTCTTCAGATAGCCCAAAGGATATGGGTTAATAGACCTAATTTCGGGTTTCCATGGAGACTTTTCATGGGTGTCCCTGTGTGTAAAGAATGAAGATTCTAGGTCTTGCGGTTACGATTTGTACCATGTTGACAGATAACTACATCCTTAAAGGTCTCAAAAATAGAGAAAACAATTCGTAAAAATTGAAAAATACAGGTGGCGCCACCAGTCTGCAGAAACTGATGTAACATCTCATGATCAATATGTATGCAAAAAAATCATGACCATCAGTGATGTAATTAATGAGATATTGAAGTTTTTGTATGAAATGTTTGACTATTCTGGGGGGTAGTTTGGGGCCCATAGCTCAAGGGATATGGGTAACAGAGACCTAATTTCTGGTTTCCATGAAGACTTTTCATAGGTCTCTCAGTGTGTCAAGATTGAAGATTCTAGGTTCAGTCCTTACGATTTGTGCCCTGTTAACAGATGTTCATGCACATTTTTTAAGGTCTCAATAATAGACAAAAAAAATCGTAAAAAACGAAAAATACAGATGGCGCCACCAGTCTGCAGGAAATGATGGAACATCTCATGATCAATATGTATGCCTACATCAGTGATGTAGTTAATGAGATATTGAAGTTTTTGTATTAAATTTTTTACTACTCTGGGGGGTACTTTGTGGCCCCATAGCTCGAAGGATATGGGTAAAAAAGACCTAATTTCTGGTTTCCAAGGAGATTCTTCATGGACCTCTTTGTACGTAAAGTTACAAGATTCTAGGTCCAGCGGTTACGATTTGTGCCTGGTTAACGGACAGACGGACAGACGGACGACGGACAAAGAGTGATCGCTATAGCTCAGATGACTTACAGTCAGCTGAGCTAAAAATGGCAAGTAAGGGAACTGTAGCTGGGGGATGAGCATAAATAATGGCCTATTTTATGGGAAGGTCTGATTGTTTTAGAAACCTAAAGAGAGATCTAGAGGTCGGTGAACGGAGGGACTGATTTTCCTGTCCACGGCATCGGCCGGTGGCGTTACCTGGTGGCATCGGCGTGAACTGCATAATAACACGAAATCGTGATACTGAAGTGTTGGAGTGCCATCTAGCGTGAAAATCTAGTACTACCGCTTGATCTTGTGTCTTTATTGTTGAAAGCGACATCTGGAGGTTTTAATATGAAGTTTAATGTGATTAGCTGATGATGTTACAAAGCTAGTTTAATAACACGCAGTAGATGTAATAGATTAGGTTCAGTGTGATCAATCTGGCTTTGGTTTCATGATGTGTGTGTAGATCGATATCGATCCCATACTATCAAGTGAATTGGATTTTGTCTGTTTCATATGCATTAATTCTCAGACACCCAATTCTAACCTAAGACTAAGAGACAGACAACAATGGAGTTGTTTTAATAAGAATTCAACAACTCCTACATCTGCAGAAACAAGATCCTGTGTTGGATTTGGTTGTACAATATTTATACGATATATCTTAGTCTGGCGAGATCATTTTTCTAAATGGATTGAATAAGTTCCCTCATAAAGAGCAACAGAAAAGGCATTATAGTTATGATTATAGCATTATAGCTATGATTTATAGCATTATAGCTATGATTTTGATCAGATATTCACTTGATATGGGGCACCACAGATATTGCTTTCTGATCAAGGTAGTCTATTTACTCCGAGTATTTGAAGGCTGTTTGTCAGAGATGGGGTATATCATGGGTTTTATTCATTCTCCTACGTATCATCCTCAGACAAACTGGGTGAGGAAATCAAATAGAGACTGCATGCAGTCTATGCTGTCTAGTTATGTTCAGGATGATCAGGGGAGTTGGGTTGTTCATCTGTCCGAAGTCCATTTTGCTTTGAGCTCAATTGAAAATTATTCCACTCGGGAACAATCCTGCTTTGGTTCTGTTTGGTCGTCAGTTACAGTATCCTCAGACAAGTATGTTTTCTTCGGATGTCCCTGTGGCGCCCATCATTACGTCCGGTGACACTCATATGGACTGGACTCTGAAAATTATCAGGGATCATGAGGAGAGAGACAGTATAATATTGGAGCAACTAAAGAGCAAACGAGCTACTCGAAAAATACTATTATGATAGTACGTCCAAATGGGATCATATATAATTATGAATAATGTGCATCAGCTAAAGCCAGAGCATGAATCATAGACTGTTGTGAATTCTTATATATGCATGTGTATGGACTCTGTGATGACTGATGCCTTAACAGTTAATCTCTAAATTATTCTGTTATTATAGTTTGTCACTGTGTACTATGTTTGTAATATAATCATGTGACAAATGATTAAATCTTGATTACTCTTGACTTAGTATCATGAGTGCGTTGAAGTTTACAGTTTTGTGTACACTATACACTGTATATTATTTCATTGTATATATTATTTCACTTTCACTTGACATGCACCATTATCAGGTATAATGTTAAGTATGTATATTATTCTGGTGGCACGGAAACCAGACTATATTCGCTATACTAGAGTATAATGTCGAGGTGAGCAATCCCGTATGATCAGTTATTTAGTATAAAATAATCACTTATGATCTGTTATCTAGTTTAATGTCTATTATTTAGAGATTATAGAAAACTGATGCGGTAGATCTCACCAGAAATTCTTAATCAGGTATTGCTCTAATATTCACTTTGTAAGGTGTAAAATATCCCGAAAAGTGCCTATTTAGTGCGTTCTTGTCATGAAATTATTCTTTCTTTTGGGCAATTAGTGGAACCAACGTTACATAGTTGTCACTTAGTACAATATACAAACAGTTTTCTGGTTATTATTATTATAATATCTGTTTATAAGGTTTAGATTCATGGGCTACCTTTAAGGGGGTATTTCCTATGAGTGAGAATTGTCAACTCCCCTGGTGACCCTTACAGCACTGGTGTTATGGTTAATTAATGAGGATTTTATTTATGTGCCTCATATCAACCCCTATTGTTTAGTGTCATTAGAGTGAGGTTTGTTGGTTCAACTTTTGGTAGGTGGGGTCTTTGTTAGGTTCAAATCCTGATATGTTGGTAAACCTGTATATGGTGGGGATTGAGTTTAATATTTCTAATGTGTTATGTATTATATTGTATTCAGAAGAGTTTGGTGACTCACCCATAGTTTGTGGCTGGGAAATGTGAGGGTTCAAGCCCTGTATGATGGTTCACCTTTGGTATAGGAGGGGTATGCGTTACAGTAAGAGTTTGATGGTTAACAAGTTGGTGGGGAGAGTGAATATTCAAACTTCACAAGTGACTGGTGGGGAAATTGGAACTTTTGTTTATACTACAAAGGTTTAAGGGACGACCTGTCCGCTGGAAATTGGTAGCCATAATTCTTGTGATGTCACTTATAGTAATTTACCGGTATATGGTGACTTCATGATGCCTTGGAGTGGGGGGGGGGGGGGGGGGGTGGGGGGGTTTGGAGTGCCATCTAGGGTGAATCTTTAGTGATACTGCCTATAACAGTGTTTATATTGATGGTAGCGACATCTGGCGGTCTTAATAAGAAGTTTAATGTGTTTAGCTGATAGTGTTACAAAACCAGTTTAACAAAACCCGGATAAAAAGGTTGTATAGTTGATGTCTTTGTTTCTGTGATAACATCTAGTCAGTTGGTGCCCAAGCCGGGACAAATAATTATCGTATACCGTTTTGCTGGACTTCTGGACTTTAGAAGGTATGTGTGAACGAGAACAACACTGTTGTAGGCTACACATGGTAGCATTTTCTGGCTAAAAATAAATAGAGCGACCATGAACTCCAACAGGAATGACAAAAATATCGGTCTGTATTTGTGCAATATGCGTATATATAAAACACAACAAAGCGGGGAAAATTAATGTGTCGGTGTTACACAGTGGCGGATCCAGGAATTTGTTGGGGGGGGGGGGGGAGCGAGTTACGGATACCAGTAAAACTGTGACATATTAGCTCCCCAAAAACAAATTCCGCCACTGGCAGTATACAATCTAGCATGTTACTAATGGAATGTATATCTATGTTATAACTAGAATACGGGTAGTCGACAAGCGACTACGTGTATCCGCCGAAATCAGAGTAGGACGGGTGAAGTGAGGCATGGATTGAGTGGCAAGGAATAGAGTGAGGTGTGTTGCAAATTAGCATGGATGTCTGCAGCCGAAACGTGTATGTAGGTGGCGCCACCTACCACAAAATTTGGAAAGCTATCCAAGCTGTATACGTATGCAACATTTTAGGCAGACAGGTCAAACCACTACTTGTATATGAGTGATTTTATCCCACTGCAGACAAACAGAAGGACGATGTGCAAAAATGGTGACAGTTGGCGCCACCAATTTTATGTATGATTAAGAGCTATGTGAGATCTATAAGCCTGGATGTCTGCAGCGTAAAAATAAATGTAAGTGGCCCCACCTACCACGAAATCCAGAAAGCTATCAAAGTTGTTTAAACCTGCAAAATTGTTGGCAGATAAGTCAAACCACTGTCGAGATATGAGTAATTGTTTCATACGGCAGACAAACAGACGGACGCTGTGCAAAAATAGTTGCAAGTGGCGCGCCAACAGTGATAAAGAGCTATATGAGATTAATACACATGTAACATTTCAAAAGGATATGTCAAACCAGTCTTGAGATATAAGCCTGTATGTCTGCAGCCTAAACGTGAATGTAGGTGGCGCCAGCTGTCATAAAACCAAGAAAGCTATCCAGGAATGTAAACACATGCAAAATTTCAGGTGGATAAGTCCAATCAATGCAGAGATATGAGTGATTTTATCTCAAGGCAGATGAACAGATGGAGTTGTGCAAAAATGGTTACAGGTGGCGCCAACATTTATAGTGTATGTTATAAAGCTATCCAAGGGCTACATTTGAGCCTGATCAGTCAAACGGTTCCCGAGATATGTTATGTGTGGAAACAGACGCACAAATGGACGCTGGGCAGTCAGGTGTGTCAGAGGTCAACTAAAAATAAGGGCGCAGCAGTTCACGTGACCCGATCATAAATCTAAATTTTTAAAAATTTCTGCCCAGTGGTTACGTAGGAGTTCCCCGGAAACCTATGCGGCGGCGGCGTGCAACTGAAAACATATCAACTCTGTTTTTGCGGATACAATTATGAGCTTTCAACAATACGCTCATGCCTGAGCGCACTCAGCGCACGTGACATTAACATTAAACAAGTGACCCATGGGTCATGACGCTCAGCTGACTGGGAAGAGATTCACAAAAGGAAATTTTATCATCAGAATGGTAGATACCCATTCAACTGAAGCATCAAACAGATTAACCAACAGGCCAAGATTTAGTCTGTATTTATATATCTGATAAATAGAGAAAAAATGTGTAAACTTTAAAAACTAGAATACGGGTAGCCGACAAGTGACTACGTGTATCTGCCAAAATCAGAGTGAAGTGAGGCATGGATTGAGTGGCAAGGGGAAACAGAGTGAGGTATGTTGCATATTAGCATGGATGTCTGCAGCCTAAATGTGTATGTAGGTTGTGCAACCTACCACAAATCCAGAAAGCTGTCCAAGTTGTATACATATGCAAAATTTTAGGCAGAAAAGTCAAACCACTACATGGATATGAGTGATTTTAGCCCACGGCAGACAAACAGACAGACGCTGTGCAAAAATGGTTGCAGTTTTGTGTATGATAAAGACCTATGTGAGATCTAAACACAAGCACAATTTTGGCCCAATCGGTCAAATGGTTCCTGAGATATTAGCTTGGATGTGTGCAGCGTTAACTAGAATGTAGGTGGCGCCACCTGTCATAAAATCAAGAAAGCTATCCAGGATGTATAAACCTGCAAAATTTTAGGCAGTTATGTCAAACCACTACAGAGAAATGAGTGATTTTAGGCCACGGCAGACCAACAGACAGACGCTGTGCAAAATGTGCAAAAATGGTTGCAGGTGGCCCCTCCAGTTTTGTGTATGATAAAGACCTATGTGAGATCTATACACATACAAAATTTTGGCCCAATCGTTCAAACGGTTCCCGAGATATGAGCTTGGATGTCATCAGCGTGAACGTGAATGTAGGTGGTGCCACCTGTCATAAAATCAAGAAAGCTATCCAGGATGTATAAAACTGCAAAATTTTAGGCAGATATGTCAAACCACTGCCGAGATATGAGTGACATTATTGAACGGCAGACAAACAGACAGACGCTGTGCAAAAATGGTTGCAGGTGGCGCCACCAGTTTAGCGTATGATAAAGAGCTATGTTAGATCTATATACATGCAAAATTTTGGCCCGATCGGTCAAACGGTTCCCGAAATATGAGCTTGGATGTCATCAGCGTGAATGGGAATGTAGGTGGCGCCACCTGTCATAAAATCAAGAAAGCTATCCAGGATGTATACGCATGCCGAATTTCAGGTGAATTAGTTAATTCACAGCAGAGATATGAGTGATTTTAACCAAAGGCAGATGAACAGATGGACACTGTGCAAACATGGTTACAGGTGGCGCCACCATTTTTTGTGTATGTTATAGAGCTATCCAAGGGCTACATTAGTATAAATTTTATTTCCTGATCAGTCAAACGGTTCCCGAGATATGAGCTTGGAACGCTGATAAAATCAAGTCCCAGAGGAGCTCTCTGGAAACGAACGCGGCAACGGCGGAGGAACCCGGTCAAAAACATAGTATCCACAAAACTTCGTTTTGGCGGGTACAAAAATACAGCTGACTCCACCAGTCTGCAGAAACTAATAAAAACACTTACAAACATCAATATCCATGGAAAGAATCATGGTGATCTCCCCATTTGTTGTCCAGATACTTCAGCTTTTGTATCAAATTTTCCTTTATTCTGAGGGATACTTCGGAGTCCTATAGCTTGAAGGGTATGGGTAACAGAGACCTAATTTTAAGTTTCCACAGGCACTTTTCATGGGTCTTCTTGCATGACAAGAATGAAGATTCTAGGTCCAGTTGTTGCGATTTGTACCCTGTTGACAGATAACCACATCTTTAAAGGTATCAAGAAAAGAGAAAAAAAATCGTAAAAATTTGAAAAAAATAGAGGTGGCGCACCCAGTCTGCAGAAACTGATGGAACAGGTCATGATCAATATGTATGCCGAAAATCATGACCATCAGTGTTGTAGTTATTGAGATACTGCAGTTTTTGTATCAAATTTTCCATTATTCTGGGGGGTAATTTGGAGCCATACAGCTTAAAGAATATGGGTAACAGAGACCTAATATCAGGTTTCCATGGAGACTTTTCATGGGTCTCCCTTTGTGTCAGGAATGAAGATTCTAGGTCCAGTTTTAATGATTAGTGCCCTGTTAACAGATGTTCATAACTTTAAAGGTCTCAAAAATAGAGAAAAAATTCGTAAAAAAAACCCGAACAAATACAGGTGGTGCCACCAGTCTGCAGAAACTGATGAAACACTCCATGATCAATATCCATGAAAACAATTATGGTGATCACTGCATTAGTTGTTCAGATACTTCAGCTTTTGTATCAAATTTTCCATTATTCTGAGCTGTACTTTGGAGTGCCATAGCTCAAAGGATATGGGTAACAGAGACCTAATTTCAGGTGTCCATGGAGACTTATCATGGGTCTCCCTGTGTGTCAACAATGAAGATTCTAGGTCCAGTCCTTACGATTTGTACCCTGTTGACAGATAACTTCATCCTGAAAAGTCTCGAAAATAGAGAAAAAAAATTGTGAAAATTTATAAAAAAAATACAGGTGGCACCACCAGTCTGCAGGTACTGATGAAACACCTCTTGATCAATATGTATGCCAAAAAATCATGACCATCAGTGTTGTAGTTATTGAGATGTTGCAGTTTGTTTTTATCAATTTTTCCATTATTCTGGGGGGTTATTGGGAGCCCCCCATAGCTCAAAGGATATGGGTAACAGAGACCTTATTTCAGGTTTCCATGCAGACTTTTTATGGACCTCTCAGTGTGTCAAGAATGAAGATTCTAGGTCCAGTCTTTATGATTTGTGCCCTGTTAACAGCTGTTCACATTTTTAAATTTGTAAAAAATCGAAAAATTCAGGTGGCGCCACCAGTCTGCAGGAAGTGATGGAACATCTCATGATCAATACGTATGCCAAAAATCATGACCATCAGTCAAGTAGTTAATGAGATATTGAAGTTTTTGTATGAAAATTTTGACTTTTCTGGGGAGGGGGGGGGGGGTACTTTGGGGCCCCATAGCTCGAAGGATATGGGTAACAGAGATCTAATTTATGGTTTCCATGGAGACTTTTAATAGGTTTCACAGTGTGTCGATAATGAAGATTCTAGGTCCAGCGGTTACGATTTGTGCCACGTTAACAGATGACAGCATCTTTAAACGTCTCAAAAATAGAAGAAAAAATTGTAAAAAAATCGAAAAATACAGGTGGCGCCACCAGTCTAAAGGAACTTATGGAACATCTCATAATCAATATGTATGCCAAAAATCATGACCATCAGTCAAGTAGTTATTGAGATATTGAAGTTTTTGTATGAAATTTTTTACTATTCTTGGGGGTACTTTGGGGCCCCATAGCTCGAAGGATATGGGTAACAGAGACCTAATTTCTGGTTTCCAAGGAGATTTTTCATGGACCTCTCAGTGTATCAAGAATTAAGATTCTAGGTCTAGGCTTTACGATTTGTGCCTTGTTAACAGATGTTCACATTTTTAAAGGTCTCAAAAATAGAGAAAACAATTTGTAAAAAATCGAAAAATACAGGTGGCGCCACCAGTCTGCAGGAAATGATGGAACATCTCATGATCAATATGTATGCCAAAAATCATGACCATCAGTGTTGTAGTTATTGAGATGTTGCAGTTTGTTTTTATCAAATTTTCCATTATTCTGGGGGGTTATTGGGAGCCCCTCATAGCTCAAAGGATATGGGTAACAGAGACCTTATTTCAGGTTTCCATGCAGACTTTTTATGGACCTCTCAGTGTGTCAAGAATGAAGATTCTAGGTCCAGTCTTTATGATTTGTGCCCTGTTAACAGCTGTTCACATTTTTAAATTTGTAAAAAATCGAAAAATTCAAGTGGCGCCACCAGTCTGCAGGAAGTGATGGAACATCTCATGATCAATACGTATGCCAAAAATCATGACCATCAGTCAAGTAGTTAATGAGATATTGAAGTTTTTGTATGAAATTTTTGACTTTTCTGGGGGGGGGGGGGTACTTTGGGGCCCCATAGCTCGAAGGATATGGGTAACAGAGATCTGATTTATGGTTTCCATGGAGACTTTTAATAGGTTTCTCAGTGTTTCGAGAATGAAGATTCTAGGTCCAGCGGTTACGATTTGTGCCACGTTAACAGATGACAGCATCTTTAAACGTCTCAAAAATAGAAGAAAAAATTGTAAAAAAAATCGAAAAATACAGGTGGCGCCACCAGTCTGCAGGAACTTATGGAACATCTCATGATCAATATGTATGCCAAAAATCATGACCATCAGTCAAGTAGTTATTGAGATATTGAAGTTTTTGTATGAAATTTTTTACTATTCTGGGGGGTACTTTGGGGCCCCATAGCTCAAAGGATATGGGTAACAGAGACCTAATTTCTGGTTTCCAAGGAGATTTTTCATGGACCTCTCAGTGTATCAAGAATTAAGATTCTAGGTCTAGGCTTTACGATTTGTGCCTTGTTAACAGATGTTCACATTTTTAAAGGTCTCAAAAATAGAGAAAACAATTTGTAAAAAATCGAAAAATACAGGTGGCGCCACCAGTCTGCAGGAACTTATGGAACATCTCATGATCAATATGTATGCCAAAAATCATGACCATCAGTCAAGTAGTTAATGAGATATTGAAGTTTTTGTATGAAATTTTTGACTTTTCTGGGGGGGGGGGTACTTTGGGGCCCCATAGCTCGAAGGATATGGGTAACAGAGATCTGATTTATGGTTTCCATGGAGACTTTTAATAGGTTTCTCAGTGTTTCGAGAATGAAGATTCTAGGTCCAGCGGTTACGATTTGTGCCACGTTAACAGATGACAGCATCTTTAAACGTCTCAAAAATAGAAGAAAAAATTGTAAAAAAAATCGAAAAATACAGGTGGCGCCACCAGTCTGCAGGAACTTATGGAACATCTCATGATCAATATGTATGCCAAAAATCATGACCATCAGTGTTGTAGTTATTGAGATATTGAAGTTTTTGTATGAAATTTTTTACTATTCTGGGGGGTACTTTGGGGCCCCATAGCTCGAAGGATATGGGTAACAGATACCTAATTTCTGGTTTCCAAGGAGATTTTTCATGGACCTCTCAGAATCCCAAGTTACAAGGTTCTAGGTTCAGCGGTTACGATTTGTGCCTGGTTTACGGACGGACAGACGGACGACGGACAAAGAGTGATCGCTAAAGCTCAGATGACTTTCAGTCAGCTGAGCTAAAAAGGAGTTTAATACAGAGATTTCAGTCATCGGTTTGCTGTGCCAAGTTATTAGGTGAGTGTCCACCAGTGAGACCTTGAGACTTATCGAACTGACCAATCCCGGCGTGACCAGCATAGCTACTGCATAATGTTTTTCCCCAGAGGCCAGAACCTTTCACAGATGGGAGCTATAGCTCCTACAGCTACACCCTATATCCGCCACTGTCGATTCACTAACATAGATCGAAGGCTACTGATTCGGTCGAGGTGTTCCAAATGGCGGAAGGGTGCAGTCTGTGTTGTGGAGCGTCACCGTGTGTCTGTGTGAGAGACTAGTGTTTCGCAGGGTTAAGTTCTGTTGGGAGAATAATGTGCCCCTGCTAAAGGTAACGGCCTCAGGCCGCAGACGGCCTGCTGAACCAGGTTTTCTCATTCATTATCAGTAGTGTGGACAACACAATACCCTCGATATCCAGGCTCTCACCTGTTATGCCAGCATGCTAAACTGAACGATCTATACTTGGTTGCACAATTAATTTAGTTTGAGAAGCCAAATCAAATTGGTTAGTCCCTTCATTTCATCTAGCCGATCTTGTTGCATAATGCTGAAAATTTCGTCGTATAATCGCATATTATATTCCACATTTCCCAACAACTCTGGTAGCCGCCTGCAGTGACGAAACGTCTGGTAGCTTTCACGGCCGCAGGACTGTTTCGTTGCGTCACCGATACATAGAGCTAAGTGGTGTTTGACCACGATAAGACCGTATTTTCTGGAAAACCAGCTTCATTATCAGATTCCAGTGATGACGGATTCGAGTCCGGACTCGGACTCGAGGGTGCTGGACTCCGACTTGTACTCTGACTCGGAGGTAAGGACTCGAGAAGTCAGCCCGAGTCCATCTCGAGTCCAATAGAAAAGAAAACTGTAAAAATTATATAAAGATTACGCAAATGGATGAACTACCAACAGAATATTATAATACATGCATACTTACCTAGCTTTAGTTCTGCATCAGGGGCAAATTAAACGTAATTGAATATAAAAGTAAAGGGAACTTGTATACTTATATAAAATTTGCATTGCTATCTCAAATATCCTTTTTAAATATCTTGTAATAAGAAGATTTGTATATTTGTCTCGAACTCGGACTCGGACTCTAAGAAGGTGGACGAACGTACTTGCATGGACTCGAACCTCAAGGAATCTGACTCTGACTCGAGTGCAGGCCCAGACTCGGACTTGTTCTCGGACTTGGATGGTGTGGATTGGACTACATCTCTGTCAATTTCATGGACGATGTGGCATTAAATCACTTCGTCTTGGTAAAAATTATCTTATTTTTAGCACAAGTGTAACATATTGGTAAGTGGTAGTACATGTTACTTTGAACCCATGTGCATTTTTCTCCAAAGAAGACACGGGCCGTGCTGCTCCTAGCCATCATGACATGCATAAGCAGTGAAAATGGATTTGTACCGGGAACATATGGCCTGTTTTATAAGGGATATAGACATATTTAAACCGTGAATTTACACAATAAGCTTACCATAGCAAAACTCTGTCTCCATAAAATGAGATACCCGGGATCGTTACGGGTTTCTCCCTTTCACAAACACAGATCGTTTGAAGCTTAGAATCCCGATACGTGCATATATGCTGGTGGCGACTAAAATTTACTCTAAGATAATATATCATTTTAATCACCCTTAGTGGCTTCAACTCTGGAAACTTTTGAATCACGTGATGTGACAAAACCAGCACACGAACACCCGCATGAGTTGCATGCTGATTACATTTATATATGTATATATGAGTTTATTTAATTATTTATATGTGAGCATACATATATATGTTCTGGACATTCGATATCTATTATAGGAAACGTTAAGGGACCCATGGGTCAATATGCTCAGCTGAATTTGACCTTGAAGGTATAAAAAAATCCAGTGACTGTAACAAATCAGGAACCCTGGCATAGATTACCTTCAGTGACCAGGAATGGGCTGTCTGCTACTGGACAAAAGCAAGTGAATATAAAGGAGCCTCCAGAAAAAAAGGACCAATCTTCAAAATAAAGTTACCAAACCTTTATTAAGACTTTAACTTGAAACGAGCAATTAATTACGTTTATAAGACCACTCTGGACATGTATCTAAGGCAATTCCAGTATAGAATTCTGCATAACATCCTTGCTGTTAACAAAAATCTATTTAGATGGAGGATAACGGACACAAACAAATGTTCTTATTGTTTCATTGAGAATGAACCTATTTATCATTTATTCTGTGAATGTCACATTTCCAAAAACTTTTACTTGCAAATTAAGTCTTGGGCTAAGAACTTTGGATTAGAGATGCCAAGCCTCGGTCGTCAACTTTTATACACCGAATCAGAAAAATCGGAACATGCTGCCCTTGTAAATATGTTGATGTTGGTCTTCAAGATCATGGTCTTTAAATTAGTAATAGGAATACCTTGGCACTTCTTTCATTGGATCAGTATGTGACAAAACTGACAAGATTTGAATATCTTGAACGCGAAGTGGCGGAAAAAAAGGCACAAAAGTACTATACATGAAATAAAATGGAAACCAATTCCTCATACTATACTTAACAAGAAGTGATGTATATTATTCAGCGACTATCATTTTGCTATATACAACCAGGCGATGACCCTTTCGGCTTCATGAGTGTGTATATAATAGGCCTATGTGATATTTGTTTCAATTTTATGTGAATATAGTACGGAATGTTAACATAAAAGGAAACGTCAGTGTTTGTATTGATTTCACCATTCAATCTGTGAAGTTCTGTGAGACAAACTTATTAATTTTTGAAAATAATAATGATTGAATTAATTGAATGTTCAGTAATAAACACATTAACGTAAATACATGAACTGGGAAGCAGAAAGTTTCATATAAATATATATTTTTGTATTCGTAACATTGTACCTACAGAATAAAAATTGTATACTGGAAATTTGAGTTTTCGTAATATCTTTAAGTCATGAAAATTCTAAAACTAAATGAACCTTGACAGATTTAGGCCTATATGGTACTCGCATGTAAAACATGGAATTATATACTTGTATTACACTGCATGTTATTTGGTTTGTAATTCACTGTTGTAAGTTTCATAATAGTCTATGATGTCAATGATGAAACCTATTTTTCGAAAATAAAGAACAAGTACATATCTGAGACATCATAAAAGAGAGAGAGAGAGAGAGAGAGAGAGAGAGAGAGAGAGAGAGAGAAAAAAAAGAGAAAAAAGTGACCATAAAAGAGCCTCAAAAAAAAATTCAATAACTGGCCTATTTGTCAAGCTTTTATATTCAAATTTCAGATTTAAAAAATTAAATACATATTTTTACATGCTGTGAAAATTAAATCAAAACTACTCACAGAAAAAATGTCACAGCGCCAGCCAAAGCTAATTGGGAAAAATTTAAGGTAAACTGATTTTATATCTATGCTAGTAACTTAAAAAGAAATAACAAAATTCAGACCTTATTTTGGGTATATAATTGAATCTTGGTTAGGTAAAGAGATAGCTTCAACAAATATCATGTTAAGTGAGTATATAAATATCTTTGCTAATTTTTTACGAAGTGAATTATGTTTAATTGGGCCCATAACTTTTATAAATTACGTAATACTGATCTATAATTTCTGGCATGTACATAGGTACTATGTAAGGAAATATTTATGGTTAATATAAAGAATTTCGGATTCGTAGGTCTGATGGTTTCAAAACGTGTCAGTCTAACTGTAGCTCAGATGCCTTAATTATGGTCAGCCGAGCTAAAAAAAATATGCAGTGCGCATGGACGTGGGCAAGGGATTTTCCTGGAAATCCTCTGTTTGATGCCACGAGTAATAGTGCTGAGTTTACGCTGATTGGCTGGACTACTGACGGTCACCCCTGACCTCGCGCATGACGTCTCCTGCCATGTTATGGGACACCATGAGGTCGCTGACATCTCTCGTGTATATATGTACTACTAGTGAAACATTGAGTTCAGATAAGACGGCTATTGTCAGTTGACGAGTTGTTGCGCAGTGGTTGCAGCTATAGCTCCACAACATCCTGTCACAGTCACAAAAGTGACTAGCCTCAGACTGCGGTAAGCTGCAGCTGGTAAGTGATTTTGGTCTGTACTCAGGACACTGTTACTTGTTAGTAGTGTTACAGAAGGTCAGTTTTGTTTTGATTTGTGCGCTCAACTAGCTGACGCATTCATCGAGGTTACAATGATCAGATGGCAGTTGCAACACAGTCGATCGAGCCATCAATCATTTCAGAGGAGACAATGATTTAATTCACATGATTTAATAATAAACAAGTGATCCATGGGGGCTGTACTAAATACCGAAATACACCGTAAAACACCGAAATACACAAGAACACACCGAAATAACACCGAAATACACTGAAATAACACTCAAATACACTGAAACAGCACGAAATACACTTAAATAACACTGAAATAACAGTCAATACCACAAGTATATATGTTCAAAACACAGTATATATATATATATATATGTATATATATATATATATATATATATATATATATATATATACCTTTTTAATACTTAATACATATTTATAATATACAATTAAATATATAAAACCCACTTGATGATCCATAAGAAACCTAGGAACAAGATAGAACTAGAAGAAATTTTTTTTACAGTTACTATATCATTATCATCATCTCACCCCCATAAGTAATTAAGTCACACGCCAGAGTAGGTGTCAATGGACTGTTTTCTCTCCTAATTACCTTTTCCCCTTGAGGCTCCTAGGAAGCCCACACAACAGCCAGGTTTGTACCCCCTGCTTCACCCATGAGAGAAATACTCATCCAGCATTATGTGACATAATGGCATCCAACCAACTTGTTTAGTTGCTGGTAATGCCAGGGTTGGGTTTCTCAGTGTTTACAAATCTATTCTGACTATACTAAGCTAATAGGGCAATTTTGGCTAAGCTGCTGGCCAGCTGCCAGGCACAGGGGTGGGCCCAAACACAGCCCTGCTTGACCAGGGCACTGCTGTGTGTATGTACTGTGTATATCGGTCAGCACGCACATTGTCTATTGCAGCATATAGTTATGGATACTATATTCAGTATGAAGTCTGTAAAGGAGCTTCAAACATTTGAAAGAGAGGGGAATAATAATTGCACAGAGTAGGACAGCATGTCAATAATATTCGAAGATGCAGATGGAAAACTTATCCTTAACAAGAAACACACTGACTACACCCAGGTACAAGCACAAATAGCATGCACAGGAATTCACAACTGTTCTTTCGTGGGATTCATAAATAAAGGAAAACATGTTGTTAATGTAACCTTTAATGAAGTGTTCTGGAATTAAATATTGTACAAGTTAATTGACTTTTATGAAATTCATTTGCTCAAAACCTTTACTGACCAGTGACATTGAAAAATGTAATAATTGGCCCATTCATTCTATCTCATATTCAATGCATATTTCAATTTATGCCAAGCCCTGCTATAAAACACGCAGCCCTGCCACAAGAGTGAGTTTTATTGACAAATATCTCATTTTTATTGGAATAATCCCTGACTATATCTTAAGTTTTGATTTGTCTTATGGCACGTTCAACATATATTATGCATACACAGGCAACTTTCCTCAAGTTTTGATGGCTTTTACCCCAGTGTTTTCCCCAAGACTGAAAATAGGCATATTGAGCGTGGCTCTCCTGGGCAGTAGCAAAGGCTAGTGGTGGGAGTCGGTTCCTTTTTCATAATCGATCATCGGTTTGAGCAAACCGACTGATGATCAATTATTAATTGGTTCAGACAAATATACGCAAATATCAAAGAAATATGCAATTATCTGTGAAACTGTACCTGCATTTCCCTGGCAGGTATTCTCCTCTTGCGTGTGAGTTTAACGATCCTTCCACGTATAAGGATACATTCAGACTAATTTTAAGGATCAAATTAAATGATTGGCAACGTCAGGTAATATTCTATCTTTATGGGAATTAAGAGCATCTCAGAATGTTAGGCCTATAGAGGGACTGCTTTTCTAGCACATGAAGGCAGATTTTACGCGTCCAGGTGCGTTTGGGGCAGATCAGACTAGTCCAAAAAAATTCCAGCCGAAATCAAAATACTCGACCGGCCAGGTTAGCCCCAACAAAGAATTTTTTAAGGACAGCCTAAACAGCGGCACCTGGCATCGGTTGAATAGATCATTTTTAAGAGAATCTCGCAAAGTTGGCATAGACTATAGTCCGTTCCAGTACCCCTGTCCACCTGTTTTTTCGCGATTATTTATTTGTGAACCAAAGAACGCCAAAACTGTTTGACCTTGGGGAAGAAAGAGGAAAAAGCGTAATTAACTATTATGGAAATAATAGCCTATCTTATGCAATTTTCCTGTAAACAATTTAAAACCATTTAATGAGTAACTAGTCTATTCTTTAGCGACATCTTGCCACTAATCTGTTAAATGGGCATATCAGGGGATAGTGATGACGTCATAATAGACGTGACGTACTAAAGAGGCACCAACATTCACGGTACCAATAATTAAGAGCTGCCGACCTCTGTTTACAGCGAGAATTGTATTCTTCGCGTGCACGTGCTTCACTGTTACGTCACATTACTTTATATCCAAATCAAAGGAGGATAAAAAATGGCCGCATATTAGGGACGCCATGAACCACGGATATATATGAGACATGTCAGCCAGGCCGTAAAGTAAATAATATTTATATCTTAAGTAGGTAAGGTACCAAAAATTACGCTTTTGCCTCTTTATGCCAGTGGTGCAAATTTTGTTTGCCAAATTTGTCTTATGTAGAGATAATCGTGAAAAATCAGGTGGACAGGGGTACAGGAGAATTTATGGAGTATTTTAACGCCATCCCGCCAATATTTTGCATTGTACATCTCGTTAGAAAAATCTCCGCTAATTCTGCAGTTCCCTGCGAGTTCACAGATAAGTTTAATAAGTCCTACGTTCTCGCATCTACTGTGTCATAATAAGTTACATACGGTTGTTATTTGGGAACGCAGACTCATATGAAGTGCAGAATGTGGTAAAAAATGGAAGAATAATTTTTGCCTATAACATAAAGGCATTCTGGAAAGAAAACAATCATTATTATCATGTAATTGATAGTTGCTTTTGGTAATCGAGCGCTTGAAAGTGGCAGCAAACCGACTGACTTTCGAAAAAACTCGATGATCGGCCCACCACTAGCAAAGGCCTAATGTTGAATTCTCAAACTGCCATTATTTCATCCCTAGGCTATAAACACTACAGGGACCTGTACTCTTTCACAATGGCAGCATCATAGATGGACCCAGGATAAAGTTTTGAAACAAAGATGAAGCTTAGCATAATCCAAACAAGCATTTGGAATGTATTTGTTTATAATTGGACAAAGTACCTCTCTGATTCATTGGTCCAAATGGATTTTCTACTCTTAATTCTGTGTAGATAATGATGAACCTTGCTAAGCCCTGTTTGTTAGGTAAAAATATACAGGTAGATAAACCTTTACATTTGGGGGTTTGAACACTTAGGCAAGAAAGTTCAATTAGATGATGAAAACCCTGCAGCATGAGCTTGGGATAAACAAAAATGGACAGCCAGAAAATGAAATGTTCACCATCATAGCCTCTTCTGATATATGCACAAGTGTCACCAGAAATTCCAAAAAGAGAGTTAGTTTTGTTCTTTTGCATACCTTTAGCAGACCCTCCCCATTTTATTATAACAGTTAGTAAAACAACAACAAAGGACAGCATGCAACGGACACACACACACACACACTACAAGGCTGCTTCATGTATGTATGGGGACCAGTAGCTCAGCCCAGCACAGTGTTTGGGCCCAACCCAGCATCTGGCACCCTGCCAGCAACTTAGCCGAAGTGCCCCTATTAGTTAGCTGTACCCAGAACCTGAGTGTGGCTTCCTTATAGTAATTGAACTATGGGGAAACTTTTGATACAATAACAACAAATGAAAAACTACGATATCTGCTAAGTAGTCCAGATATTGTTAATGAAACTGCACTATTTGCTGCGCGTGCATACGACAACCGTTAATGACTCAATTTCTCTTAAATTCGCTGTTTATATTATATTGTTGCTTACATTGTCAACTGTGAGTGGTCCTCCATAAGCCCTCTGAGGCTGGATGTGAATTTCTCATATGTATGTAATTTTGATTATGAATATTACTTGTTGCACCTTAATAATAAAAAAAAAAAAATATAATAGTATAGTGCCGGTCCTCAAGATAACTGGCACCAGAACTCTCCCCCCCCCCTGATGCCCAGCTACCCCTTATAAATACAGGTGCATGCTTTGGTCAGTTATTACTTTGGTTAGTTATAACCTTGGTTAGTTATTTCTTACTGGTAACAATGCTGCCAAGATATGGACTTTGCATACAAGACTCTAGAAGATAACCACGTAGGTATTAACTATGCCCAATTTTGCCAACTTTGGCCACAGCACATTTTTTAGCGAACCTGTGAGCTTATGCGATGGTGCGGCGTCGGTAGTGTGTCGTGCGTCGTGCGTCGTCTGTACGTTAACCATAGCTATCTCAAAAACGGCAGGAGCTAGCATCACCAAATTTTTTGCAAATATTCAGTCATCCAAAAAACTATATCGGATTTGGTTTATTATTTTTCTAACTGCATTTTCTTAGATTTTATAGGGAAAAAGCTAAAAAAACTTTAAACATCTTCTTCTCTGAAACTGTCCAGCCAAATTGTCCAATATTTCACAGAAATGATCCCTGGAACAATCTTTCTCAAGTTTGTTCAAATGGTTTCAGTTCTGAGATTTTTGGCTGAGTTACAGGAGGTTGAACTTTGTTAACTGTGCAAAAAAGCATATAAAAATTTAAATCTCAGAAACGGCTGGAGCTATCATCACCAAATTTTATGCCAATGTTGGTCACATGAGTCATATCTGAAATTGAGGTATTGGTGGGGCCACCTGCATCGGCCTTTTTTGTACGGGGTCATCAGTGCCCGTATCACACTGACAGCTACAAATAACTTCTTCTCTGAAACGAAATGGCCAAATTGTTTAATATCGCACAGAAATGATCCTAGGGTAGTGCTTTCTGAAGTTTGTTCAAATGGTCTCAGTTCAGTGACTTTTGGCTAAGTTATGGGAAGCTGAATTTAGTCATATGCCATAACAGCCAATTTTAGCTAAGTGGCTTCAAAAATCTTCTTCTCAAAAACCAATGGGCCAAATTCTTAAATCTCACACAGTAATTATCCTTAGATGTTGATAATTCAAGTTTGTTCAAATGGTCTCAGTTCAGTGACTTTTGGCTGAGTTATGGGGAGCTGAATTTAGTCATATGCCATAACAGCCAATTTTAGCTAAGTGGCTACAAAAATCTTCTTCTCAACAACCACTGGGCCAAATTCTTAAATCTAACACATTAATTATCCTTAGATGTTAATAATTCAAGTTTGTTCAAATGGTTTTGATTCAGTGATTTTTGGCTGAGTTATGGGAAGCTGAACTTTGCCATTTTGTTGTATTTTCCCCTATGAGTTATAAACCTACAAAACGTTTTTCGACTGATGATGATACTGAGGCCAGTTTGTTTAATATTTTGCAAGAATAATTCACTGAATCATTCTTATAATAATTCTTTTATGGTTCCAAAAAATGAATTTAGCTGAATTATAAAGATTGAATTGAGTCATTTTACCAAATATGTTAGCTGTGTGAAGCAGATACATCTAGCCTAGCACCAGTTTATCAGCATCCATTACATCATGCCTCTAGACATTTAGATTTCAGGTTATCTATGGAAAATATTGACAAGAATGATTTTAAAAGCTTTTAAAAAATGTAGATTTATGATATTACATATCATCTGTACACTAACTGATAATTTCTCAGGAACAGCAGGAGCTACCATCCCCAAATGTTATGCAATTATCTGCCACATATCAAATGTTGATGGATTCATCTTATTTTTGCTATCTGCATTTACTTAGATTTTACAAGGAAAAAGCTGAAAAAAACTTGTAAAAGTCTTCTTCTTGTAAACAGTCCAGCCAAATTGTCCAAATTTTACAGAAATGATCCCAGAGGCAAGCCCTCTCAAGTTTGTTCAAATGGTTTGTGTTGGATAAATTTTAGCAGAGTTACATAACAGGCCAAGATTGTGTACGTTTCTTGAATAGGTTGAGAAACTGCCAACTGTTTCAGATTTGGCAACAGATCAAGAGTTCATTCAGTGCAGCCAAATATAGGTCGACAGTTCAGTCAGTGCAGCCAAGCAAAAGGCATGTGATCACCTCATGGGCAGCATGTGATCATCTCATGGGTAGCATGTGATCACCTCATGAGTATCATGTGATCACCTCATGGGTGTCATGCCCCTGAGGGCTGCATATGGAGCCAATCTGTGAGCTTATGCAATTGTATGGCCACTATTTCAGATTTGGCAATAGGCAAAAGGTCAGCCTGGATTTATTTATAGCTTTGGCAGACTGCCAACTGTTTCAGATTAAGCAACAGGTCAAGAGTTCACTCAGTGCAGCCAGGTACAGGTAAAAAATTCACTCAGTCTAGCCAGGTGCAGGTCAAGAGTTCACTCAATGCAGTAGCCTGAGCCAGTAATTTGTCACAGTACACTCGGGGCAACAGCCTTTCTCACCTAAGCCTGGTCAGCCCCGTGCATCAGACTCAAGGTAAGTTTGATGTATTGGCCTGATATTCTGACCTGTCTATGTGTTTTTATGGCTTTCTCGTTCACAAGACAGGTGTCACCATCTACAATGACTTTTGCAAAGTGTATTTGCCTGCTGAATTCTACAGAAGAATTTGATATATCAGTCTGAAATTGGGCATATGTGTACATGTCAAATAGCTTTGTTGTATACAAGACTGGTGGTGCCACCTACAATAATTTTTGTGTTGTGTGCACCCATGCCAGAATTTCAGCAGTGATGTTTGTGTATTGTTTCTTGTTCAAAATGTTTAGTACTTGCATTGTTCATATATATGAAAAGTAGTGGTTCAGCACTGAAGCGTTATACCTGGTGTATATCCATATGCACAGGTTCGCATTAGGCCTGTAGGCCTTGTTTCCTGTTTTGGAGGCTCTTGTTGTATTCCCTTACATTGTCAAGCAGTCTACTTTGGTTGCTGTAGGTCATTCAGGGCAAGCCGTCTCTCCACTGAGTTGAGCTTGATCAGGCTGTCTGCAGTTAATACCACAGGGAGCCTTTTTCTCCCCCCCCCCCCCCCTACCCCTTTCTGTTGACAGACCTGAACTATGAACTAGATAAATCTAATAATTAACATTTTTTCCTGCAACGAGTAGTAACAACAGAGACCCCTTCCCCCACCCACCCCTTCAAAACACAGGATTAATAAACAAGATGAAACTTATAATTTTAATGTTAAATAATTCTTTTTGTTGAGACTTGGACAATTTTGATTTTTAGCTCAGCTGAATATAAGTCATCTGAGCTATAGTTGTGGTCCATTGTCCGTCGTCCGTCCGTCTGTCCATCCATCCGTCTGCCCGTAGATGTGGCACGTTTTGAAACCGTAAGACCTAGGAATCCAAAATTCGGCATAATGTTAGATGTCCCCAAGATCTCCTACCAAACCGAAAACTGGGTCTTTGCGACTTCATTCCTTTGAGAAATAAAGGAAAAACCTCAATATTTTATTAACAACCTATTTTCACACTTCAGGACTGCCTAATATCAAAACCACTCATCTGTTTTTCCTCGTATTTGCCATAAATATTCCTCTATATAGTTCCTATGTACATGCTAGAAATTAGGTCTGTATTGAATAATTTTAAAAAGTTATGGGCTCAAATATAATGCATTTTGTTAAAAATCAGGAAAGATATTTGATCACTTAACACAAAACTTGTTAAAACTAAGGACTTTTTTTCAGTTATATAACTTTAATTAATAAAAATTAAATTTTATACCCAAAATAAGATCAAATATCTTTCCTGATTTTTTTAAAAATATTAGCAAAAATAAAAATTGGTACCTTAAATTTTGCCCAACTTTGGCCATGGCACGTTTTTTTTCCTGTATGTACTGTGGATTTAAATTTCACAGCATGTGCACATAATGATTTAATCTGTTAAAATCCGAAATTTGAAAATAAAAGCTGCAAAATTAGGCTAGTTATTGAATTGTTTTTGGAGGCTCTTGTTGTATTCCCTTACATTGTCAAGCAGTCCACTTTGGTCACTGTAGGTCATTCAGTGCAGCTCCCTATGCTCCCCAGGCTGTTGGCATAATGTTATGCAATTCTCATCACTAGGGCAAGCCCTCTCTCCACTGAGTTGAGCTTGATCAGGCAGTTAACACCATACCACAGGTTGCCGATGACGAAAAAACTTTGCCGATGACGAAAAAACTTTGCAGATGACGAAAAAACTTGTAAATTTGCATAACCGGGAAACTGGTTAAACGGTCCAAATGACCGAAATCGCAAGTAAAAGGGCTTTGCGTCTCGAAGTAAGGTCGTTCACAAGGATCGAGTTCGGCTCCCGAATGGCATGGCTGGGTCTCCGCTGCTGGGGTCGGTGAAGGGAATGCGGGTTGCTTCTGGCTTTGTGGCTGTGGATGCTGTAGCTTTCTAACAAGGACAACAACCCAGGAGAGAAGATGGCGCCCTCTATGACTCCCTGCTTGGCTTGGCGTGGCACTGCGACTGTTGGCTCAGAGAACATGCTTAAGGAGCGCACAGGGCTGAGGTCTTGACCTCAGCAACCTGTAGCTGCTCGATGAGCGTATACTTCTTTTGGCTGGCTTGGCACAGGGAGCCTTTTTCTCTCCCCCCCCCCCCCCCAATTCTGTTTACAGACCTGCACCATGAACTAGATGAATCTTAAAATTAACATTTTTTTCAGCAATGAGCAGTAACAACGGAGACCCCTCCCCCACCCACCCCTTCAATACACAGGACTAATAAACAAGATGAATCTTATAATTTTAATGTTAAATAAATTCTTTTTGATGAGACTTGGACAATTTTGATTTTTTAAAGAAAAAAAATTCAGGAATTTAATCCTAATATTCAAATGTGATAAAATATTATGATCTAATGTAAGTGCTAACTGACAAGATTTAAGAAGATATAAATACTTTGTAGCATTTCATTCATATCTCTTAAAGTTGGCAGGGCCTAGGTGTAAATAATACTGTTAACTTAGTATTAAAATTAGGAATATTGGTCAAACTTTGTTGGATTAATTTTAACTCATATGGCCATATATTTAACTTTTGAAAACTTAATTACCTTCACTCATTATTGTATCGCCAGACATAGTCTGGAGATACTATGGTTGAGGCACGGTTGCGCCGCCGCCGCAGAGATTTCTTTTGGACACAATAACTCAAAAAATATTTCACGGATCTTTACCAAACTTGGTATATGTATAGATATGGGTGAGAGGACAACGCCTATTTTAAAAGAGGTCATGACCTCAACTAGGAGAGTGACCTTGACCTTGAATAGGTTCAATTTTGGGGAAAATCACACAAATTCTTAAATATCTCAAGAAAACTTGCATGGATTGATCCCAAAATCAAGTTGATCAAAGATCATGGATAGGGTTGTCATGTTCCAGAAACTGGTGGTGCCACCTATTATTCTTTACTTGTTTTCATGCCGTTTAATATCCCCAAAATTGCTACTTGACAGTACTATGAGCATTATAAGTCAAAAACTAATGGACAGATTTCTTTCATATTATGCAAATACATAGATATGGGTTATGGGATGATGTTTATTTAAATTGGGGTCATGTCCTTTCCTATGAGAGTGGCCTTGACCTTGAATATTGCCATATATGGTGAAAATCACACAAAATCATTAATTTCTCAATAAGGGATGCATGCATTGGTCCAAAAATCAACATGTTCGAAGATCTTGGAAAGTATTGTCATGTACCGGAAACAGGTGGCGCCACCTGTTATTCTTTTACTTGTTTTCGTGCCGTTTAATACCCCATCATTGCCATTTATCAGTACTGTGAGCATTATAAGTCAAAAACTTATGGACAAATTTCTTTCATATTATGCATATACATGGATATGAGTTATAGGATAATGTTTATTTGAATAGGGGTCATGACCTTTCCAATGAGTGGCCTTGACGTTGAATATTGCCATATATGGTTAAAATCACACAAAATCATTAATTTCTCAATAAGGGATGCATGCATTGGTCCAAAAATCAACTTGACCGAAGATCTTGGATAGTAATGTCATGTACCGGAAACAGGGGGCGCCACCTGTTATTCTTTTACTTGTTTTCGTGCCGTTTAATTCCCCATCATTGCCATTTATCAGTACTGTGAGCATTATAAGTCAAAAACTTATGGACAAATTTCTTTCATATTATGCATATACATGGATATGAGTTATAGGATAATGTTTATTTGAATAGGGGTCATGACCTTTCCAATGAGTGGCCTTGACCTTGAATATTGCCATATATGGTTAAAATCACACAAAATCATTAATTTCTCAATAAGGGATGCATGCATTGGTCCAAAAATCAACTTGACCGAAGATCTTGGATAGTAATGTCATGTACCGGAAACAGGGGGCGCCACCTGTTATTCTTTTACTTGTTTTCGTGCCGTTTAATACCCCATCATTGCCACTTAACAGTACATTTATAACCTGTGAGCATTATAAGTCGAAAACTATTGGACAGATTTCTTTCATATTATGCATATACATAGACATGGGTTATGGATGATGTATATATAAATTGGGGTCATGACCTTTCCTATTAGAGTGGCCTTGACCTTGAATATTGCCATATATGGTGAAAATTACACAAAATCATTAATATCTCAATAAGGGATGCACGCATTGGTCCAAAAATCAACATGTTCGAAGATCTTTGCTGGTGCATAAACTAGATGAATGTTATAATTTTCTGTATTTTATTTTATTTTTGGCTATGCTACATTTTAGATTTTGTATTGTACCACCAGGGTTACAATGATTAAAGTGCACATTTAATTGTGTCCACAAAGTGATGTATTGCTATGAAAGTGTGGATGTTCATCAGAGTGCTCATTAAAGATTTTAATTTGTTTGACTTATAACTCATGGTTGTATCCGTTGTTACATGATACTGGCTAAATAATCAAAATTTATATTGCTGATCCTTTATTTCAGTTCATAAAATTAAACATTCCCAACTCCAGTTTGCTCCTGGTATAATATATTGGGTGTTTTGATCCTTGGATTAATTTTAACACATGTATTAGTTTCATAGTTGAGAATACTTTTCTTTTTTCCTGACACCATTTAAAAAAATAATGATATTTAAATTTTTCCTGTTAATGCTGTGGATTTAATTTTCACAGCATGTACACATTAGCATTTCATCTGTTAAAATCTGAAATTTGAAACTAATTGATCAAAAACTGTAGATTTTATTCAAGTTTCCAGGTACCAAGTCTTCATTGTTAACATCAGGTCAGTATAAATGCAGTGTACTGGGCAGTTACATAACACCTTCAGGTCTGACCTACTGCTACTGTGAGTGTCTGGGTCAGGCTGGGTCACGCAGTAATTACCAGAGAGCCTTTCTTTCTCTCTCTCTTTCTCTCTCTCTCTCTCTCTGGCAGTCCAGCTCTCTCTTTCTCTCTCTCTCTCTTTCTCTCTCTCTCTCTCTCTCTCTCTCTCTCTCTCCTCTGCTTTTTCTCTTTCTCTCTCCATCTCTCTCTCTCTCTCTCTCGCTCTTACCCTTATTGCCTCCCTTCCTCCCTCCATCCCATTCTGTTGACAGGTACCTTAAACTAGATACATTAGCTATAAATGTTGATGCAATTTAGAAATGTGAATCAACTGAAATATTCACAATCACATGTATGTTATACTGTAAATTTATAGTAACATTCGTAAACCTAAATAAAAATTATGTAATGAAAAAAAGGAATAAATGCAAATATTGTTAATTTTTTATTGGCTCAGTAGAATGGGGAAAAAAATTATTTGCTTTGTTTCTCCATCTTTCTGTCTGTTTTAAATATTTAATGTTCATGAATAAACTTTTTTTTTATAAGCACTGTTGAATTAAATTTCATATCCTGTATGTATATGCAAGGGTGTTGTAACTCTCACCATCCCCTTCTTCATCCCACTGAGGCTTTGCTCCTTGGCACTGTGAACAATAGTTCTATGGCTATAGCATAAAATTTAGTAATTAAAGAAAATATCTGCAGAGAGACAGAGGCGTTGTAACTCTGATCATAACACCCCCCCCCCCCCCCCCCCCCATCAAGTCATTGCACCTGTGGAGTGGGGACGTTATGGCAACTGTATACATATCATAAAATTGATAAAAAAGGTTATCCAAATAAATTGGATCTCATCAGACAATGTGTAAACTGCATGTTGAACTGTTAAGAGCTTATCAAAAATGTAACCAATGGAAAGGCATGGTCAGATCTCAAATATTATTTACAACATTTTCTTCAATCATATAAACCAACCATGGCCGTAATTACCTCTTCCTCTCAAACTTTATTTACATTTCATCATATTTTTAATATTTCAACCTTCTAGGTGGTTCAGTAATGTTGACCATTTGTCCATAGGTACCTATGTACATGCCAGAAATTATGTCAGTATTGTGTAATATGTAGACGTGAGGGTCATCAAAATAATGTACCTTGATATCATGTCATACAGTCACAAATTCATAAATCCCCTCATCAGTATAGTTAATCATAACCTTGTATCTGTCAAATTGAAAGCTTGCCGTTTTCCATACACTATAGATCCTTCAACAAATAGCCTTATCATCATTATACCACTGCTTAGTATACTGTCATTGCATTCATATTTGCTCAAATAAATTGTTTTTTTCGACCCCTCAGAAATAAATAAAAAATAAACCACTATATTTTACTCCATATCAATCCATCAGTCAGATTATTTCATATATCATTTACTCACATATTACATTATATTCCTTTATAAATGCCCAACATGACCATGATATTCATAAGCTTTTTCTACTCAATATAGTATAACAATGGTGATACATTTATAGTCCAATCATGATCAGCTGAGCGCCTGACCCATGGGTCCCTTGTTTCTTTATGAAATTTTACTTTTGATTATATTTACAAACAAAATGCATTTGTTATAAATTAGAAAAAAAATTCTGATTTTCCAAGTGTATAAATAGGAAAATAGAGATAATGCTCAAATTTTTTAACATTTTAACAGAAATTATGGTGGAACCTGCTTTAAAGCCCATCTGTCTTATAAGACCACCTGTCCAATAAGACCATCGCTGAGTGCACAGAAAGCATGGACGATTATAATTAACTGACCTGTCTAATAATTACATTAGACCTTGAGTGAACCAAAAGCATGAATGGTTGTAATTAACTGACCTGTCTAATATATCAGCAAGGAGTCGCATCTCCTGTTTTACAGCTTTTGAACATCTGTATAAAATTATTAAAGTTTGTAACACCTCTAGTCTCATATTACATATGAATGGTTATAATTAAGTCTCATATAACATATGAATGGTTATAATTAACTGTCCCGTCTAATAAGACCACCCTTGAGTGAACCAGAAAAATGAATGGTTTTAACTGACCTGTCTAATAAGACCATCCTTGTGTGAACCAGAAGCACGATTGGTTATAATTAATGACCTGTCTAATAAGAACACCTGTAAATTACAACCACTATCAACCAGTCGAACAGATGGACTTTTTACACAGTTTCCACAGTACATTAATTATTCATTCAAGACAGTTTTGCAAAAAACTGTGCCAGAACATTTATTTTGCTTGACAGTTTGAGCTGCCTGCATATCAGTTGCTTCACTGAGCTTTTATACCAAGCTGTAACTGGTAACATGACAGATGTTAGATTAGAACCATACTCTTTACTCTTTACAGGAGAGGTACAACTACAAGTCCAAGATGCTGATGCGTGTCTGCTTGTTGCTGTCTCTGGTCGCAGGCCTGAGCTCGGCCAGTATGATCTGGCAGCCCAAGAAATACGGAACTGTAAGCAGAGGTGGTGATCAGCTGACAGACATGTGGCCAGACCCTCCTGCATGGAAGAAAAAAGCAGAGATGGGTAAAGTTTGATTTCATATTTAATTAGATTTAAAACGACCTGATTAATTATATCTTCTTTAATTTTTTAATTACTGAGGTTTGTTCAGGTCCATAAATAGATGGACCATATTGTGCGAAAATGCTAGGAACATGTCAGATAAGTAATAGTTATAGGGAAATGACCAAGAAAAGTAACAAACTTAACCGAAATTGAAACTAATAGCAATTCAATTGCCTTTGTTGTAACCTTTCTTATTCAGAAACCTCTGTGTTATGTGCAAACTAGTCTTGCCACTGTCTTGGGAGGTTCTGTGGTATACAAAGCAGCATTGAACCAAATCAAATATAAAAATATATAAATCATATATAAAAAAATCTTTTCATTCATGGCCTGTGTTTGTATCCTATGTCTTAGATTAAACTGAATCAAATTTGCAAATTGATTTTCATTGCCAGAAAATGGTCCATTTAACATTATTGAAGATTGTTAAATTGTTTTCTTTCAGCTCGGTATTTGGCTCATTATGGAACATGGACAGTTGTATCCAGCATGTCAGTAGCATACAAAGTACCCCTCGGTATGGTGCTGTCATATGTTGATGGACCACTGGACAACAGTACAGGTATCCCCTACTTCTACATAGCCAAATTGATGGACTTCACCAAGAACATTGAGGAAGACAACTCTGTATCAATGGTAGTAACACTGGCTGAGAGCATGCACTGTACGCAGGAAGGCTGGGATCCGATGTCACCACTCTGTGCCAGGGTCATCCTTACTGGAAAGGTAGGACCTTTAGGTATAATATACAATGTACTACTAGCTATCTTCAATCACCAAACAACTGTAAGGGAAGCTCACCCCCCTGTTTTAGAGTGACTTTCTGTGACTTACTTTATACATTTGGTACGTTCATTTACCAAACCATGGATTTGTACAACCTGAAAGAATTGTCTTCACATAAGTGCTTTTATTTGCATTTGAATTTCCTGATGAGTTTTCATAAATTCATAAAGTCTGCTGTTGTTGTTTCTATGTTAACTACTGGTATATTTTTGTGTTACAGTGATGTCACATGCTGGTAATGTTTCAAGCAGTTCAGTGACACTAGTCAATATGTAATTGGTGAACAAATACAAAACCTTCATGTTCCTTGATCCAGAGATTTTAAAGATTTCACATATATAGTACTGGACAGTGTCAGCTGTTAGAGATTGTCATGGTTTGGGTTCCATGCTGGAACGGCTCATGATGATATGACAGCTACAAAAGCTACAGCTTTGTGCAATCAAGTGTTTCTTTTGTGATTTTGATAATCAATAGACTACACAAAGGATGAAAACAGTTTGCATGCTAATAAGGTTGAAGTTATAATTAATCAAGCATTGTACATTTGTGGACATTTGTTTTATTAGCTCAGCTGAGCTATAGTCGTGGTCCATTGTCCGTCTTCTGTCCGTCCGTCCGTCTGTCCGGATGTCCGTCCGTAAAACTGGCACATTTCGACACCATTGGACCTACTAATCTGAAATTCGCCATACAATTAGATGTCCCCAAAATCTCCTACCATGCCGAAAATTGGGTCAATAGGACTTCGTTCCTTTGAGATATTAAGGAAAAACCTCAATTTTTTATTAGAAATCTATTTTCACACTTCAGGACTGCCTAATATCAAAACCACTGATCTGGTTTTCTTCATATTTACCATAAATATTCCTCTATATAGTTCCTATGTACATGCCAGAAATTAAGTCAGTATTATTTAATTTAAAAAAGTTATGGGCCCAAACATAATGGACTTTGTAAAAAAATCAGGAAAGATATTTGGTCACTTAAGACCAAAAGTGTTAAAGGTAGGGACTTTTTTTTCAGTAATACAACTTTAATTAATCAAAATTTAATTGTATACCAAAAATTAGATCAAAATCTGTTAAAATTTTTTAAATATTGGCAAAAATATAAAATTGGTACCTTAAATTTTGCCCAAGTTTGACCATTGCACGTTTCTTTCCTGTAAGTACTGTGGATTTAATTTTCACAGCATGTTTTTGTTAGCATTTTGTCTGTTAACACCAAAAATTTGAAACCAGGTGATCAAAAACTGTAGATTTTATTCAAGTTTTCAAGCACCATGTCACATCAATTTTACATCAAGCTAGTTTTATGTAGTTTGCTAGAGCTCAGCTCCCCAGCTTCAGCTTTTAGTTCCTTAAATTTAGCATACAGTTAGATGTCTCCAAAATCCCCTACCATGCCAAGAATTTGATCACTAGGACTTTATTCCTTCGAAATATTAATGAAAAACTTCATTTTTCCATTAAAAACCCATTGTTCCACTGTAAGACTGCCTAATATTAAAACCACTGATCTGACTTTGATCATATATAATATACATATTTTTGTATACATTCGCTATGCACATGCCAGAAATGATGTCAGTTTTGCGTAATTGTTTTAAGTTATGGGCCCAAACATAATGCACTTTTTAAAAAATCAAGAAATTTATATTTACTCCCTTAACAAGAGGATTGCTGAAGCTAGAGATTTTTTGTCAGGGATGTAACATTATTTAATCAAGATTCAATTGAATACCAAAAATTAGTTCTGAATTTTTCAAATTTTATAAGTTATTAGTATAAATATAAAATTAGTACCTTAAGTTTCCTGAGAGCAGTGTTGATATAATTTTTATATTATGCACACATAAGGATTTCATCTTTGTAGTTTAGAAAGCTGAAAGAAATTGGCCAAATATTGTAGCTTTTATTAATGTTTTTATGAGACCATGTCAGACCCAGGCTTAATCCAGCCCCTCTTCAGTCACCTGTATGATGACCTTGTTGACCTTTCATCAGATTATGCATGCTTGAGCGAAACATACACTGGGGCAGCCAGGCAGTTGATGCCCAGCCACAGTTGATCCAGGTGTCCAACCCAACTCATCTAGTAGTTGTTTTGAAAATCAACATAACAATAAACAATAAATTAATAATTTTGTATTGTTTTTTTTTATAACAAATTAAAGAAAAATTAATTGAAAAGGAATTTGTTAGTTGATGAGTAACAGGAAATTAACTTGCAGTTACTGATGATATAAGAATCTTGTATGGATGGATAGAATGTCAATGTCAATGTTATTCCAAATAACACCATGCAGTCACCTGTGGTATTTTTCAGTGAAATTTTAATGATAAAAAAATAAATCATATTATTTATTACTATCATTAGGGATCATATGAAGGAAATTAATGATAGACAAAGATGCAGTTGATAATATTATTCTAGATTCCTACTGTGTCTAGTGTGTAGATTGATGTGAAAGTAGTCTAAAGTGAATATATTACATTTATTTTTTTTAATATAAATAAAAGCCATAAAACCAGGTACTTATGATCATTATTTAAATTTGTGAATTTTGTTTATTCTGGATTCTCAACATCTTTGTTTGGCTAAAACTGAATAAATACTAGACATGGTGTGAATGCTTTTCAAATGTATTTGAATACGAATATGAATATGTACTGCATTAAAAAATTTTATTGCATAAGAATGGGAATTCAGTTAAAAATGAAAGTATTTGAATAACAGTGCAGATACTTTCAAAATGTATTCATGAATGCATTCATGAATATATTCTATAATATTATTTCAATAATCATTTCAGTCATATTTTATTTTGAAAAATCATGTTTTTCTTCTTATTTTTTTTTAAATAAAAATTATATTGGCACAATATTTGTTATTAAATTTTAATAAATAGTTAAACTCTTTTATAATATGTGCTGCTTATAAGTAATATGGCAAAGTCAAAATCTGTGTGACAATAGCACTCCATTTGTTAATAAAATAAATGAAATCAATCCTCTTCCCTGTCTCCAAAGATACTATCAAAATCATACATAAGCTAAACACTAACGACTCATAATAAAGCTTGTATTTATTACCACACAAAACAAGCATGTGCCTCTTTCCCATATCATATTTTTTATCATATATAACAGCTGAGTGCTGTGACCCATGGGTCCCTTGTTTTAATAAAAATGATATTGGCACAATATTTGTTATTAAATTTTAATAAATAGTTAAACTCTTTTATTATATGTGCTGCTTATAAGTTATATGGCCAAGTCAAAATCTGTGTGACAATAGCACTCCATTTGTTAATAAAATAAATGAAATCAATCCTCTTCCCTGTCTCCAAAGATACTATCAAAATCATACATAAGCTAAACACCAACAGCTCATAATAAAGCTTGTATTTATTACCACACAAAACAAGCATGTGCCTCTTTCCCAAATCATATTTTTTATCATATATAACAGCTGAGTGCTGTGACCCATGAGTCCCTTGTTTTATAAAAAATTATATTGGCACAATATTTGTTATTAAATTTTAATAAAAATTGTTAAACTCTTTTATTATATGTGCTGCTTATAAGTTATATGGGCAAGTCAAAATCTGTGTGACAATAGCACTCCATTTGTTAATAAAATAAATGAAATCAATCCTCTTCCCTGTCTCCAAAGATGCTATAAAAATCATACATAAGCTAAACACTAACAACTCATAATAAAGCTTATATTTATTACCACACAAAACAAGCATGTGCCTCTTTCCCAAATCATATTTTTTATCATATATAACACCTGAGCTCCGTGACCCATGGGTCACTTGTTTATAAATACACCATTCAGACAGTAAATTGTGTCTTATATTCCTTTATAAAAACCATATAACCAAAAAACCACTGCTATTCAACAGATATGAGTACAGCATGGTTATCAACTGTAAAAGTGCACAGAATTTCGGACAACCATGTATATTTGATTTTTCATCTGTGTTGACTACAATATGGCCATGCAAAAAAATTATTGTTCAACAGACCTGCTGCTCCCATTTTTAGTGGGTCAAATTTTTGTTGCAAATGAAGACCCGGTCCTTGAAGATGTTGCTGATGTGTGCTATGGAACAAAGTCCCTTTCAGAATTCTTAGAGTATGGAAGATGGACTAAATATTTCATTGATCATACACACCATTTCAACAATGGAAGCAAATTTTTGTATATTCTAGCCAAGCTGGGAAAAAAAGTCCATGTACTCTGTCTCTACCAGTAAAAAAAAAATGCTACCCACTCACACCATATTTTTTGTTCCCAGAGGCCATAGAACAATGAATTTGTTTGTGTGACCTAAGTACTGGTGGCCTATTTCAAATCATGGTTAACCATACAGTGTAACACTAACAATATTTACAAGGTCATAAACAAATGCTTAGTGTTTCCTTGGTAGCTGCACGAAGCCAAATCTTTTGGTGATAGCGATAAATGTAAAAGTGCATAAACAGTTTATAAAAGAAACATTGACTTGGCAGCTGTAGGCAGTCAGTGGGTAAAAGATAGATATAACAGGTCATAAAAGAGTCTAAAAAATGCCCTTGGTTACTGTAGTAAAGCCCTTGAGGTGATAAAGATATATGTATCAGGTCATAAACAGAAATTTTAAACATTTCTTTGGTAGTCCAGTGCAGGGGTATATATATATATATATATATATATATATATATATATATATATATATATATATATATATATATATATATATATATATATATATATATATATATATATACAGGGCAATCAGTAACACAGGGGTAAGTGTCTCTGACACTCTATATTTCTCTTATGGACGCTTTGTTCTGAGGGTCCAGGGGTCCTATTGTACCTGCAAATTTCTGGCTTTAGCACCTTGTAGCAGTCAATGATCATTACGGGGTGCCTCAACCAAACCCGCTAGTTATGTAAACACTGTGTTGTAAACTGAGGCTAACATTTCCCTAGATCCATATAATGACATGATTTCTTATCACATAATATGATAATTTCTTAAAATACGGAAAAGATTAAATTTACATAACCTTTCAAACTTGGACACATATATTTCATCTCCACTTGGGATGCTCATAACTCAGATGTGACCCCAAAAATTTTACCTGAGCATCCCAGACTCTTCAAATTTTCTTTCTATTGAAAGCCCTGATATATATATCTACATGTCAGCATGGACCAGGGGCACCCAACCTGTGAAAAAGAAATTATAAATAATGATATTGCTGCAGTTGAATTTCAGCGACCCAATGAATCAATAAGGTGAAATCGGTGGTATAACTGTATCAGATCTATCATTTACCTCGATTAATCATGATCTGTTGCTATACATAGACCACTGTTAAAGCAGAGGTAAGGCTGCATTCCAGCTGGTCATTTTGACTTTTAAATAATATATTAAAAACAAGCAGTATGTAAATAAATTCAGTCATCAGTGAGAAAAGGATAACTAAAATGTAATAATTCACTCCCCAGAAACATTTTAAATTTGATCTTATTGTTCACACTTACACATTTAATTGACCCATCGTTCTTTCATCAAGGTGCCTTGAATCCAGTTTATATTACTTGACACTGGTTTCTTGGTTCTTGAAAATGGTGAATATAATGACAACTTGCATCTAGATGGGGTTCTTTAACTTAGTGTCATTTAATATCAGCCTCTGGTTTGTTATTAATATCAGTGCATATAATGACTGCTTTTAACTATGAGTTGTTGGTTGTTTATAAATACTTAATTATATTTGAAATGTATTATCTAACATAAACTGATTCAGTAGTGTAGAGTGAGATTTATTTCCAGATTATGTGAGATGGTTTCAAGTTATAGGATATAGTATGAAATCATAATGTTTTTGTATAATATATCATAATTAAATGTGGGACTGACTTATAGTTAGCTGCATAGGAATGTGTTTCACCAAGCAGTACACATGAACATGACATTCCAGAGCCAAACAAAACCAGGCAATTGGAATAATCACAAGTGAGCCTGTGTTTGAGGTTATCTGTGTCAGCCAAGCATTATCATCGGGATTTGGCAATCATGACCAAAGGAAGGAGTCAGGAAAATATTATCTACCATATATATTTATATATGACATCACCAGGTTAGAAGCCAAAATGCCAGTTTACAAGGCATATAGTGTCTGATTTAATAATGTGTAAATTTTTAATGAAGTCTGACATTTATAAACAAGCATTTTAAAAACTTTAGCCAGTACTGCAGATCTGTGTCCTCTCGTTACCTGTCCCAACTAGAACCCTTTTAATGGCATATAGAAACTGAACCCCTCCCCAAAGATTAGATAATATAACAGTTTCTTTAATCTATGACAAGTAAATGATAATTTTCATTTCATTATAAAATTAAGTCTACACATGATGTTAAGTTTATATCTGACGAGGCTTCATTATTTGATCTTTAAGATTAACAACGTGAAGGTGAGTCTTCAATTTTGTATATTAAACATACTATGCAAAAGAATATTATGAAAATTTAGGCGACTCATCATCCGTTGTAAAGGAAACAGAACCGAACCTGTCGGATGTAAACCTCAAAGCTCAATCAAGGATTAAACTTTTAAAGCATACAAAATCAAACTTCTAATCTAATTTCTTTTATGATACTACTGAACTTGTTACTATTACTCTCTAACCGTTCTATCTGTTAACATATACGGTTATTATCTATATTTTACTATCTAGAATATTTATATAAGCTTAATTCTAAGATCCTAACTTCTATACTTTTGACCACAACTGTTACCTCCAAACAGTCGCTCTTTAGTTCCCTAGTGGGTTAATTATTATTATTAATTTTAATCAAAGCATGTCAAATGAAGCAGACATATTAAAAAACTTTGGAGGAATAGCCAACAATAATCTATCAAAAATCTTAAATTTAATTGAAAACAAGACAGATAAATACACACACACAATCCAAAACCCAAACTCATTCTACTACACTACAGATACACTAAACCAAACCTTAAAACAACCAAATAAATTTACATTAATATCACTGAACTGCCAAAGCATTAATGCAAAACATGACAAAATATCACTACTACTAGAAGAACTAATATCAAATAATATCAAAATCAGTGCTCTATGCTTACAAGAAACGTGGTTACATAATGACTCGGACATAAGTACACTACAACTAAACAATTATAACTGCATACACAAAGGCAAACACTGCACAGAACATGGAGGACTAATAATATATCTACATAAAAAATTTAAATATGAAATATACCAACCAATTATCAAAACAGAAAACTGGGAGGGATTATTTATAAAGGTAAAGATACCTGAGACAAATAAAATTATCAAACTAGTCAATATATATAAACCACCATATAATAATAATATAGAAGACATCAACCAATTTATTGAAGAACTAACTATGCATCTCTATCACATCAATAAACACAACTCTGACATAATTATAGCTGGTGACTTTAACATAGATCTACTCAAAATAAAAACCAAAACAGCACACCGCAACTTTTTGGAATCAGTACACGCACATTGACTTCACGCAAACATAACCATACAGTCCCGCATCACAGACACCTCAGCTACACTCATCGACAACATATTCTCAAACGTCCCACCACGCCACAGCCAGTCAGGTGTTCTTATTAACAACATATCTGATCACCTACCATGCTACATATCCATTAATATAGCTGCTCAATACAAAAAAACTAATAAACAACACTACAACCTCAGGCGCAACATCACCCCACAAACCATAAACTCCCTCCATAACGACTTGACAAACGCTAAAATTGTTGATAAAATAAGTCTAGACATGTCCTCTAACCCAAATATAAATTACAATATTCTAGAAAATATTCTGACTCAAGCAATAAATAAAAACATGCCTTTAAAGAAAATAAAATTTAACAAATACAAGACAAAAAAAACAAACTGGATAACTTTTGGACTCATAAAATCAATCAAATATAGAGATACATTATATAAATCAATGAGAGCTGCAGAAACAAATAGCATAGAATTCACAACAAAAAAACACCAACTTAGACAATACAATAAAATTCTTAAAAAAACAATACTTGAAGCAAAACAACATTACTACAACAATAAATTCAATAAGACTAAAACAGATATTAAAAAAACATGGGAAACAATCAATGAAATAATACAAAGAAAAGAGAAAAAAAGCCTTCCCGAATACGTAATAATTAAAGGCGATAAAATAAATAATCCCACAAAAATAGCTAATCATTTCAATAATTTTTTTGGCAATATAGGAGTAAAAATGGCAAACAAAATAAAAAACAGTCACAAAAAAGACTACAAGAAATATCTAAACACACAAAAAAAAGCAAAGTACAAACACTAAAAACCTTTTAACTTTTAAACATGTAAATGACTCGGAAGTACAAAACATAATTGACAATCTCAAGCCAAAAAATAGTACAGGATATGACGATCTTTCCAGTAATCTACTTAAGAAAATTAGTCCTGCCATTATCAGACCTCTTAGTATAATCATAAATCAGTCACTCACTACAGGTATATTTCCTGATAAACTAAAAATAGCTAAAATAACCCCTATTCACAAAAAAGAATGTATTCATGAACCTGAAAATTACAGGCCAATTTCACTATTACCAACCATTTCTAAATTATTTGAAAAAATAATATACAATCAATTATACGACTTTCTTCAAACAAATGACTTAATATACACCAGCCAATATGGATTCAGAAAAAAAACACTCGACTGAACACGCAATATTAGAATTAGCAGACAGACTATATAAAGAAATAGACAATGGAAATACGCCACTCGCAATATATTTAGACTTATCAAAAGCATTCGACACCTTAAATCATGACATATTAACACATAAACTAAAATTTTACGGTATTAAAGGAAAAACTCTACTATGGCTTACTAACTATCTAACTAACAGAACGCAATACGTTGATTACAAAGGACACAAATCAAATAAACTTCCAATAAACACCGGGGTACCCCAGGGATCAATCCTGGGTCCTCTATTGTACTTAATATATATGAATGACATACATCAATGCAGCAACTATTTTAATTTCATACTATACGCTGACGATACAACATTATTTAACCCCTTGGCAAGTTACAACAAACTAAAAGACCAACACATCATCAACAAAGAATTAAATAAAGTACATAACTGGTTAAATGCTAATAAACTCTCATTAAATGTACAAAAAACAAAATTTATGATCTTTCATACTAAACATAAAACTCTAAAAGATGGAAGCCCTGATCTCAAAATTGATAAAACACCAATAGAAAGGGTATCAGATTTCAATTTCTTGGGTATAACAATAAATGAACACATGAAATGGCAAACACACACAAACAAAATTGCATCAAAAATTTCAAAATACATAGGAGTACTAAATAAATTAAAACAATACCTACCAATACACATACTTAAAACCATATATGATACACTTATTCTGTCCCAATTAAATTACGGAATCCTAATATGGGGTTCTGACACAAATAGATTAGAAAAATTACAAAAAAAAGCCTTAAGAATAATTACAAATAACAACTACAATGCACACACAGAACCAATCTTTAAATCATCAAAAACCCTAAAAATCAAGGATATTTTCAAATTTAACATAATAAAATTTTATTATAATTATTGTCATGCAGCACTTCCAAAATTCTTCCTAACGTTTAATATATCGACAAGAAACATGACGCACAGACACAACACAAGACACAAAGACACCCTAGCTACAAATAAAACAAGAACCAAAATAGCAGACAATAGTCTGAGGAACAAAATACCAAAAGTCATAAATGAAACTGACCATAACATTGCTGATAAAATCTACACCCACAGCCTCCAAGGATTAATTAATTACACCAAACAACATTTTATAAATACATACAAAGAAAATTGCACACAAACAAACTGCTACATCTGTAACAAAAATTAGAATTTTTCGTTGTTTTTCCTTTCCTCCATTAACAAACAAACATATTTAAAAAACCCATTAATTCTTTCAATCTCCTTCACTATTTTTGTAAACAATTATTATCATCTCATTGTAAATGTATCAAACATGTTCAATCATCCATATTTATATATACTTTCTTATACCAAATGTTTGCAGGTGGCTGTTGTGTCAGCGGAAAAAAAATCCTTACAACAGTCTCCTGACATAGTAAAAACGAAAAGATAAACAATTGAATATACAATATATGGATATGTACAATTTTATGTCGAATAAACTTCTTCTTCTTCTTCTTCTTCTTCCTCTTGTTAGGTAGCTTCAGACTTGGGCATCTCAAGACAAATTTGCACTGACCTGCTGTCTGATTTTAGCATACTTCTATATTTGACCAAATTACATATAATTGAAATTCTTAGCATTACAACAATATTTATGAAATAAAGTATGATTCTCCTTTTTTGTAAACAAGTGCAGTCAACTCGCCCCCCCCCCCCCCCCCTTTGTATTGCAAGCAATCTTTAGAAAGTTTGGATAAGTGAAACTTGAGAGTATGGCAGGCTGCCATATACTTTCTATACAGAAGTTGACTTGATTTGTTGAATATGCAACTGAGGGATTATCAGGCATCTAGATTTAATACCATTTATCCATGAATTAAATAAAACTTGGCCTTGTAGCTGCCACTGTCAGAATAACCTGTGATATATTTCAAACTCAAATTGGTTGTTTCTAACATTTGGCACTTCATGATTGGGAAACACCAAGGAGATCCTTGGAAACAGAAAGTCACACATACTTGCATGTATACGAATATTGTATGTGAATTCACACGTAAATGTGAATGTTAGCTCATGTAATATTTAAAGGAACAATTTACAATATCCTGGCATGTGAACAAAGGTTTAAGGATGTATAAGAGCATTCAGAGGCTGAGTGTCAAACTGAAGGTAGATATCAATATTAACTGACAGTTAATATTGATATCTACCTTCAGTTTGACACTCAGCCTCTGAAGGAGGCTCCAGCTGAGAGCTGCTACCTGATACCACAAGATTAGCTCTTGTGGCATTGCACAAAGTGATTAATTACATGCAGTGTGATTCTGAGCACATTGCCTTATATTTGATTGATTGACATGGTGATAGTTGTCTAGTAAATGTTCCACATAATGGATTATCATGTGAGCCATATAACACAATATAACTATAAGAAGTGTGAGTTATGACCAAAAATTCCATCATGTGATGGTCCATAAAACATGTCCAGCTGGCTGAACATAAATTCACGTAACAAGACTAGCTAAACATAAAGATTAGCTTTCTTAAACATTTTATATTCATTACTCATTTGACTGAATTATATCACTATCTTTTATTTTAATTTGCTCCTGTACACATGTATCCTGGGTTATCAGTATGCTTATAATTTTTTATCAGCATTAATCAGTCCACCCCCTGTACATAGAGAGGGGAGGCATATAGATGTTGATGTGTTTATTACTAAATCAATATTTGGATCAATGTTTAAGGTGGGTGGACTCCCAAATCCCAAACATATATAACAATGTTTGATCTTTCTTCTGTCCATGATTGTGCTATAGATCTCCGAAATGGCTAATTAAAGAAGAAGAAAAAACTTACCTTTGGTGGGCACAGTTATAGTCACAGGTGATAGATTTGCAGCTGATATTTATTTTTGACCTGGACATAATTCCCAAAGTTATGCACTAAATGGCCCTTTCCCTACCAATATTTGCTCCACATCTCTTAGATTGTTTAATTTCCCAAACTTATTTTTGGTCAGAGAAATAGTCACAGGCAATCGATTTGCACCTAATATACAAATATATGCATTTTATAATGATTTTATGAATTTATTGATTGTAAGAAATTGGGTCTCTCTTGACCTTTTAGGATTTAGGTTTCCAGACGACAAGGAAGGGCTAATATTAACGTCTTAACCATGTGTAGGCAGGACATGCGAGGAATGGAAATGTCTGACGGGGGAGGGATGGCAAAGGTGTTCCTCTCTTATGGCATGGACAGTATTTGAAAATCATTGCTACAAAGTAAATGCAGCATCTTACCTGTCTTTCACAGCAAAGGCCAACCAGTTAGAATGATAACATATATGGATCACCTCACTCCTTGTCAGCTGTTTTATGTGTATCCAGAGACCTTTCTGTTTAAATTGTAATATATATACGCCACTGACAATCTCATGTGATTGCTTTAATATATATATACTTAAAATACTCTATGACTTGTCATTTTCTGATTCGTGGATAGTTCGCTAGTTAGATTCGCAGAGTTGGGGCCATGTATGTGTGACAATACTTAGATACAGGTACTTGTGAGATGTCCAGGTACAGATACAGGTACAGTATTTTTCTAGAGTACATAGATGCAGGTTCATGTTCTTGAGAAACTACTTAGGTACAGGTACTTTTCAAAGCCATTTAAACAAATCATAAATGCATGAATTTCAGCTAGATGTGCAATAATAAGTTATAGAAGAATGGCACTAAATATTATTAAACAGTATTACCTGGTAAATGATCACTCCCTCTATCTTCAGGAAAAATACAGGATTTGCAAATAAACTGGACAACATTTGATAAAGGAGGTAAATATATGAAGTTGAGCCAAAAATTCAGGGATTTAACATGTAACTTCTTCAATTCATCAGTTACTTTTCACCTGTGTTCTTTGTATACTACTGGTAGTCCACTATCTACATGGGGCATGTTCTGTGCATACTAGACCACTATCTACATTGGGCATGTTCTGTGTATACTAGTCCACTACCTACATGGGGCAGATGAGTTACTCTGCTGTTCATATCATTTGCTGGTTGCCGGAAAGTTACTTGTGCTTATAATACCACATTGAGGTAGACAGCAACTAGTCCGATCAACTTCAAAGGCAGCAGGGGTTAATGCTTGGTAATTACCTCTGCCTGAGACAGGTAACTGCCATGAGAGGGGTGACAGCTTTGTACATTGTAATTGACCCAAGCCTGGTGTCCATTTCTAGTATTACACATGTACCTGGAGTACCGTAAAATCTCCACTTAAAACCGCGGTTTAATCAAGAAATTCAAAATCTTGAAATCGGGTTGATTTCCTGAAAGCACTGTGCGGTTTATACTAGAAGGTTTTCCTGAATATCTTCCTGACAGACATCGTTTTTGGGCCGAGTGGGCGATAATATTGCAACTTTCGAAGGCCGTTCTTAGCAGCAGTTTGCATGCATGGGAGCCGTGTTTAAATGTATTATTTACGATTATTTTTATTTATAAATTAAATATTGCTGATTAGTTTCGTGTTATATATAACTTGTTATAAAATCTTGGTAACTGTCACCAAATAATACGTTTACAACAAAGTTGCTGTAACTCACAGCGGCCCACTTCGTTAGGCATGGTCAAGCAAAATTGAAATAAAAGCCTACTTTAAACCCATTTGTGGCATAATTTAGCAATGATTATTTGTCAAAACGTAAAATGAATAAAAAGCTGACATCTTAAAGAGTCACACAATGGCAGACGATCATTTTAAAATCAAGTTTGAGTGCTGCCATGTTGCTGAAACGCCCCGGTATTCTGCTAAGAATATTTTGAAGGGCTGTACACGGTGGGTGGTGAACAGAACAGCCACCTATTTCGTCCCAGCGTGCCTTGCGCGAACACTGCTTTGACAAAATGGCTCCCCACACGGAAACTTTCTTCAGGAAAAAAAAAGTTTCTTAACACAACTGGCCACTTTAATTTTACCTTAAATCACTCGATTTCAAGCGTCATGTTTCCTATACGTGCGTATCTCCACAAGGTAAATTCAGTTACTTAGATATTTAGTTAAGTTGACCAGCGATGTTTTCAAACGCACCAGCAAATTGTGACATGGAGCGATGTCAACGTACGATGTGACAATGATAATACCGAAGTAACCGGTATGAAAATGATTTGAATCCGAGTAATTCCAGAAAATGGAATTTTCATCAAAAATTCAGATTTCAAAATATTACCTTTAGAATTAAAATATACAGTGACTTGAAATGGATCAGCAGAATATTTTTTTCTAAAATATAATGACAAATCAGTAGCAAACAAGAATACGGTAGGAATAAAATCTGTATAAACAGGCAGAGGTTCACTGGCCCTTACGTCTTCCCAAACTTCATGCTTGAATGACCCTGCAAAAAAAGTGTTATGATGTGTTTCACTTGGTGCGGTTTTAAAGGGGGTTCTTAGTATTTGAGCCCCTCGAGGTGTCTCACCTGGAATTTCGGCGAAGTCTGTGTGCGGTTTTAATCAGAAGTGCGGTTTTAAGTGGAGATTTTACGGTACTCTATACCAGGTACAGGAACTTTAGTTCCAGGTACATGTACCGGGTACTTCCTACTCATGACAGCCAGGTACAGGTACCTGGCCTCAACCCTGTACATTCAATTTCTTCTATTTCACAATCATTTTCTGAATTTTTTAAATTTGAATATACTTGTAAGAACCACTAACCACTTACACCTGTCATGTTTATGTGTTGCAGATTGTGCCAGTGAAAGATAAAGCAGAACATGCATTTGCCCAGAAAAGTTTGTTCACGAGACATCCAGTCATGAAGACATGGCCCTCCAGTCATGGTGAGATTCAGAATACTGTGGAAGTGGTTAATTGGCATGTCTGAATGTTATTTTTCCATTTTACAGCATTAGCGCAGTTCAAATTTTCACTCAAATCAATAAGTATATAGGCAGTTTATTTGTAGAAATAATTGTAACCGCCTAAACAAATTTTTGCGGATACTATGTTTTTGTCTGGGTTCTGAGGCTGTTGCCGCCATTTTCATTTCCGGAATAGAACTCTGAGATCACTGGACAGATTTTTCCGAAACTTTTACACCATTATCCGATCACATGTGGACTGGTGCCAAAATATTTTGCGTTGACCTCTGACCTTTCCTGTCCAGTGCATCCATATGTGGGTTTTTGACATATTAACCAACATATCTTCGGACTCTTTTACCAATCAGGCTAAAAATTTTGCACAAATGTAGCCCTTGGATAGCTTTATAATATATACAAAATATACACCAATTTTGCACAGCGTCCATCTGTTCATCTGCCTAAGGATAAAATCACTCATATCCCTGCAGTGGTTGGACTTGTCCACTTGAAATTTTATGATAGGTGGCACCAACTTCATTCACATTCAGGCTGCAGACATCTAGGCTTTATATCTCAGGACTGTTTTGGAGTATCCTCCTGAAATTTTTCGTGTGTAAAGATCTCACTTATAATAAGCAAAACTGGTGGCGCTGCCTGTTACCATTTTTGCACAGCGTCCATCTGTTTGTGTGCCGTGGGATAAAATCACTCATATCTTGGCAATGGTTTGACTTATCTGCCTAAAATTTTGCATGTATATTCATCTTGGATAGCTTTCCAAATTTTGTGGCAGGTGGCACCACCTACATTTATGTTTATGCTGCAGACATCCATGCTAATATCTCAGGACTGGCTTGACATATTCCCCTTAAATTTTGCATGTGTATAGATCTCACATAGCTCTTTATCATACACAAAATTGGTTGCGCCACCTGCAACCATTTTTGCACAGTGTCTGTCTATATGTCTGCTGTTGGATAAAATCACTCATATACAAGCAATGGTTTGACATCTCTGCCCTAAAATTTTGCATATGTGTACAACTTTGATAGCTTTTTGGATTTTGTGGGAGGTGGTGCCACCTACATACACATTTTAGCTGCAGACATGCATGCAATACACTTCACTCTATTTCCCCTTGCCACTCAATCCATGCCTCACTACATCCGTCCCACTCTGATTTTGGCGGATACACGTAGTTGAATGTCGGCTACCCGTATTCTAGTTATTAAACTTTTTAAAGATTATATTAAAGACAAGTTTGTGGTGCAACTCAAGCACAAACTCAAGCCTCAACACAAGCAACCCCTCACAGAGAGATCTACAGACCCTGTGTGTTAGCCAAGAACCTGCAGTCTTCCAAGCGGCAAACGATCACATCTGAATAAGGCGTTCTTTATTTGGCGCAAATCTAGCTCCCGCTAAACGTGCTAAAATAAAACCCTGCTAACAAAACCACTTCCACAGTATGTTATATATATTTTACCTTTTAATGTAAGCTTGGCTGACTTTGAGCATGCTGAAGTATATAAGTATATGTACAACCTTCTGGTCAAGGTTAATGATATTGTATGCTTATTTACTTATTTTCTTACAATCTGCATTTACTTAGATTTTATCAGGAAAAAGCTAAAAGCTTCTTCTCCCAAACTTTCCAGCCTGATTGTCCAATATTACACAGGATTGATCCCAAGAACAAACTCTCAAAAGTTTGTTTGAATGGTTTCAGTTTGGTGATTTTTGGCTGAGTTACAGGAAGCTGAACTTTAATCAAATTGCAAAATTAGCCTACTAGAATTACAATATCTGAAACGGCTGGAGCTATTATCACCAAAATTAATGCAAATGTTGTACACAATTCATATTTGAAATGGAGGTATTGGTTGCTCAACCTGCATCAATCTTTTTTGTACAGGGGTCATCAGTCATCAGAACATTAACCCATAATTTCTCAGGACAAGCATGAGCCAGCATCCCCAAATTTTAGGCAAATATCAGTCACACATCAAATGTTGTGGCATTGGGCTTCTTTGTGGTGCCACCTGTATCAACTCATATTTTTCATAGGAAAAGCTTAAAGACCTTTGAAAATCTTCTTCTCCAAAATCATTAAGCCAAATTGTTCAATATTTCACAGAAATGCCCCCAGAGAAGAGGTCTCTGAAGGTTTTTCAAATGGGTTTGGTTTGATGAAATTTGGCCGAGTTACAGGAATTTGAACTTAGTCATTTGGCCAAGTAAGCATACTAACATAACAATCTCAGAAACGACAGGAGCTAGCATCAAAAAGTTTTGTGCAAATGTTTGTGACATGACTCATATTTGAAATTGAGGTTTTTGTGGTGCCACCGGTACCAAGGACAAAAACCTTGTAATTTTAGCCTCTTTAAGCTTAAAAACATTTTATGATGAAACTCATAAGCTGAATGGTTTAATATATCACAAGAATTATCCTAGTATAGGGTTAATTCTTTCAGTTATATAAGAATAGATTGAGTTCATTGATTTTTGGTGGAGTCATAGAGAGCTGAAGTTGGTCTTGTGGCCAAGTAAGCCTATATCAAACTGAGGGCAGCAATAGTCTTCTACAAAACTGTTTTTCAACTTCTGTAATATTGCACAAAAATTAATCTTAGGTGGCTTTTGTTCAATATTTCTGGTTTACTTAAATGATTTTTGGCAGACTTATTGACTTTTTTCTATGAAAGGACTGTGAGATACTTTGGTAAACAAAGCTAGTTGATTTATAGTAGTAGCAAACTGAGCTCTTTCGGTATATTAGCCGAACTGTACAGGCAACATAGATAATTGATCCCATATCCAGCTTATGTGTAAGATAAATCCATGAATAAAATATATCTGTATTCTTATTTTGCTTTCAAATGCCATATGTTGATAAAAATATCTTATGAATGTGCTGCTAGTAAAAAAGCATTGTAGCCAGTTTTTCAGTATGTAGGCCTTTAAACTGATTTGGCAACATGCCAACATTTTTCTCTATCTATAAAAAGCTTGACAGACTACCAGCTCTTTCAGATTTGGCAACAGACAAGGTTTCAGTCAGGATCTATTTATAGCTTTAACAGACTGCCAACTGTATCAGATTTTACTACAGGTGAAGAGTTCACTCAGTGCAGCCAGGCACAGGTCAAGAATTCACTCAGTGCTGTAGCTGCAGCTAGCAATTAGGTTTGCTTGACTTGGGGCAACTGCCTCCCTAAGCTGAGCTTGGTCAGCCAAGTGCACCTGACTCAAGAGAAGTTTGATATATCTGCCTGAAATTTTGGCCTGTCCCATGTATCTTTGATGGCTCTCTCATACACAGAACTGGTGTTGCCACCTACAGTGGTTCTTGCACAGTGTATTTACCTGCTTATTTTTCAGGAGGGATTTGATAGCTCAGCCTGTAATTGTGCATAACTATACATATCAATAGCTCCATAGAATACAAGACTGGTGGTGCCCACTAATATGATTTGGCACAGTATGTCCCTGCTTATATCTCAGGGGGGTTACATATATAAACCTGAAATTTGGCATATGTATATATATCGGATAGCTTCGTCGTATGCAAGACTTGTGGTGCCATCTTCAGTAAAATTTGCACAGTGTATGCTCTTGCTTATTTCTCAGCAGTGATTTGACATAGCAGCCTGAACCTATGCATGTCCATATGTGTCCATCTTGGTAGTTTAGTGTTAACAAGACTTGTGCACCACCTACAATTGTTTTTGGTTTCATGCATATGTGTATATAGTCCAAGAGTGGTTTGAACTATCTGCCTGAAATTTTGCATATCAATACATCTTCAGTGGCTTTTTCTTTCTGGCACACAAGACTAGTGGTGCCACCTACAGTAATTTTGTGCTGAGTAATTCAGGAATGGTGTTTGTGTAAATGGTGCATATACTCAGGTTCATAATATTTAGTACAGTGAAACCCGGGGCTGCGGACACCCCTCTGGGGCAGACACCCCACCTAACAGAGTGTTTTTACTACTTTAAAAACTCCCTGGTGTTGACACACCACTATTCAGGACAACAGACACTTTTGATGGCTAGAATTACCCCGGCTAACGGACACCCAAGTGGCCGCCCTGATCTAAGCCTTCAGAAATATGTTAAAATTGCAAATATGGTCTGCTTCTGGTAAGGCTTGTATCACTTAAGAGTTCTTATGATTTAGGCATATTAATTGCTATGACTATAAGACCGGATCTAGCTTTCCTCAATTTAACTTATTTTTTAGCTGGAACATTTATTGAAGTATTGATCCTGTTATCAACTACAGTGCTCACAAAATGACGGAATTCACAGAGTTCTGTTGTGCTGAGCTTTCACTGAAGCTACATATATATTCTGAATTCAGTCCACATTATTCTATCATAGGCCCAGGAGCGAGGATCTGTTACACATCCGGGCAATAAAAGTCACAGGTCATGACCTTTCACCAGGGTCGGGGGCTCAGAGATATCAACATCCCCAGGGTCAGGGGCTCAGAGATATCAACTTATCCCCTATCCTGTTAAATTGACATCACATAATTAACTCCCACCTACCAATCATAAGGCGTATATGATATCATGCATTTATTTATCATGCATTTATTGCTTAGGCTTACAAAATATCAGAAATTTATTTATTCCTAGCCACTTCCTTAAATATCATGGAAAGAGAGTAATTAAGAAATTTTACGGTCCCAGTGCAGAAATGTATACATCAAGATGAGTAATTCCTGTCAGTGTCAGTCAATGTTAGAATATTATTTTCTCACATGTAATGATGATAATATTAAAAGCCTCATTCAAAATGAAAATAAAACACAACAACCAGTAGGAATAAATTTTATTCACATTTAACATATATGTAAGATCAAATATTAGATGACCTTTCAAGGTCAATTTATTCCCGTACTTGTTCCTTCGACATGTGGCCGCAGACAGACCTCCTGGGATCGACCCCCTCGGGGGGGGGGGGGGGGGGGGGGGGGGGGGACACCCCACTTTAAAAGCAATTTATCTGGTCCTGTGACTGTCTGCATCAGACGGGTTTCACTGTACCTGCATTGTACATATGCATGTCGAACGTGTACTTGAAAACTAATGGTCCAGCATGAAAGCATTATACCTGATGTATATTCCATTGCACAGGTTTGCATTAGGCCCCGTAGGCTTTGTTACATAATTTATTTATTCAGATGAGTACAAGGAGGACATTTAACACATTGACCTTCTTCTTAACCATGATGATTTGTGTTTTCTTGAAGGATGGATGGAGAACAAGTTGTTCATTGAACACTTGGATTTTTTTTATAATCATGATCACTAGTGTTTTGTGAGAATGTATGATAGTGTACAGGGAGGACATTGAGCACATTGACCTACTTTTTAGCGAACCTGTGAGCTTATGTGATGATGTGGCGTCTTCCGGCATCCATTGCTGTCGTTCGGCGTCCTTCGTCCGTACGTTAACCCATACTATCTTGAAAACAGCAAGAGTTAGCAGCAGGAAATTTTATGCAAAAAATTAGTCATCTAAAAAACTCTATCGGATTTTGGCTATTGTTTGGCTTACTGCATTTTATTAGATTTTATAGAGAAAAAGCTAAAAAAGCTTTAAAAATCTTCTTGTTCAGCCAAATTGTCCAATGTTTCACATAAATGATCCTTGGAACAATCTCTCTCAAGTTTGTTTGAATGGTTTAAGTTCAGTGATTTTTGGCCGAGTTACAGGAGGTTGAACTTAGTCATCTATCCAAAAAAGCATACTAAAATTACAATCTTAGAAACGCCTGGAGCTATCATCATCAAATTTTATGCCAATGTTGGTCACATGAGTTGTATCTGAAATTGAGGTATTGGGGGCGCCACCTGCATGGGCCTTTTTTGTACGGGGGTCATCAGTGCCCGTATCATACTGACTGCTACAAAAACTAGTTTCTTCTCTGAAACCATATGGCCAAATTGTTTAATATAGCACAGAAATGGTCCTAGGGTAGTGCTTTCTGAAGTTTGTTCAAATGGTCTCAGTTCAGTGACTTTTGGCTGAGTTACGGGAAGCTGAATTTAGTCATATGCCATAACAGCCTATTTTTGCTCAGTGGCTACAAAGATCTTCTTCTCAAAAACCACTGGGCCAAATTCTTAAATCTCACACATTTATTATCCTTAGATGTTGATAATTCAAGTTTGTTCAAATGGTTTTGGTTCAGTGATTTTTGGCTGAGTTATGGGAAGCTTAACTTAGCCATTTTGCTGTATTTTCCCATATGAGTTATAAACCTGCAAAACGTTTTTTGACTGACGCCACTGAGGCCAATTTGTTTAATATTTTACAAGAAAAATCCCCTGAATAATTCTTATAATAATTGTCTTTTTTGGTTCCAAAAAATGAATTTTGGCTGAATTATAAAGATTGAATTGAGTCATTTTACCAAATATGTAAGCTGTGTGAAGCAGATACATCTAGCCTGAAAGTAGTTTATCAGCATCCGTTACATCATGCCTCCAGACATTTAGATTTCAGGTTATCTATGGTTAATATTGACAAGAATGTTTTTTAAAAAACTTTTTAAAAATGTAGATTTATGATTTTAGATATTCCTCATGCCAGGCAATGTTTACAATCACAGGTATATGTTAACCCATACTATTTCTAAAATGACTGGAGCTACTAGCATCATGAAATTTAATGTAATCTGTCACATGTCAAATGTTGTGGGATTCAGCTTATTTTTTTGTTATCTGTGTTTACTTAGATTTTATAGGGAAAAAGCTGAAAAACCTTTAAAAGTCTTCTTTTTGTAAACGGTCCAGCCAAATTGTTCAGTATTTTGCAGAAATGATCCCAGAGGCAAGCCCTCTCAAGTTTGTTCAAATGGTTTGCATTTGATGAATTCTAGTAGAGTTACATGAATTTGAACAGTCATTTGGCCAAGTAAGCATACTGACATAGTAATCTTAGAAATGACAGAAGCTATCATTACCAAGTATTGTGCAAATGTTGGTCACATGACTCATATTTGAAGTTGCAGATTTTGTGGTGCCACCTACATTGACCGTTTTTTTAGCTCAGCTGACTGTAAGTCATCTGAGCTATAGCGATCACTCTTTGTTCGTCGACCGTCTGTCTGTCTAGCTGTCTGTCTGTCCGTCTGTCCATCTGTCTGTCAGTTAACCAGGCACAAATCGTAACCGCTGGACCTAGAATCTTGTAACTTTAAATTCTAAGAGGTCCATGAAAAATCACCATGGAAATTAGAAATTAGGTCTCTGTTACCCATATCCTTCGAGCTATTGGGCCCTAAAGTACCCCTCAGAATAGCCAAAATTTCATTCAAAAACTTCAATATCTCAATAACTACATCACTGATGGTCATGATTTTTGGCATACATATTGATCATGAGATATTCCATCAGTTCCTGCAGACTGGTGGCGCCACCTGAAATTTTTATTTTTTACGAATTTTTTTCTCTATTTTTGAGACCTTTAAAAATGTGAACATCTGTTAACAGGGCACAAATCGTAAAGACTGTACCTACAATCTTCATTCTTGACACACCGATAGACCTATGAAAAGTCTCCATGGAAACCAGAAATTAGGTCTCTGTTACCCATATCCTTCGAGCTATGGGGCCCCAAAGTACCCCCCCCCCCCCAGAATAGTAAAAAATTTCATACAAAACCTTCAATATCTCATTAACTTCAACACTGATGGTCATGATTTTTGGCATACATATTGATCATCAGATGTTTCATCAGTTCCTGCGGACTGGTGGCGCCACCTGTATTTTTTGATTGTTTACGAATTGTTTTCTCTATTTTTGAGACCTTTTAAACTGTGAACATGTGTTAACAGGGCACAAATCGTAAAGACTGTACCTACAATCTTCATTCTTGACACAGTGAGAGACCTATGAAAAGTCTCCATGGAAACCTGAAATAAGGTCTCTGTTACCCATATCCTTTGAGCTGCTAGGCTACCAATTACCCCCCAGAATAATGGAAAATTTGATAAAAACAAACTGCAACATCTCAATAACTACAACACTGATGGTCATGATTTTTGGCATACATATTGATCAAGAGGTGTTTCATCAGTTTCTGCAGACTGGTGGCGCCACCTATATTTTTCGATTTTTTTACAAATTGTGTTCTCTATTTTTGAGACCTTTAAAAATGTGAACATCTGTTAACAGGGCACAAATCGTAACAGCTGGACCTAGAATCTTCATTCTTAACACACAGGGAGACTCATGAAAAGTCTCCATTTAAACCTAAAATTAGGTCCCTGTTACCCATATCCTTTGAGCTATGGCACTCTTAAGTACAGATCAGATCAAAATAATGAGAAATTTGATACAAAAGCTGAAGTATCTAAACAACTAATTTAATGCAGAGATCACCATAATTTTTTGCATGGATATTGATCATGGAGTGTTTCATCAGTTTCTGCAGACTGGTGGCACCACCTGTAGTTGTTCGGGTTTTTTTACAAATTTTTTTCTCTATTTTTGAGAGTTTTAAAGATATAACATCTGTTAACAGAGCACAAATCATAACAACAGGACCTAGAATCTTCATTTTGACACACAGGGAGACCTATGAAAAGTCTCCATGGAAACCTGAAATTAGGTCTCTGTTACCCATTTCCCTTAAGTTGTATGGCTCCAAAATAACCCCCCCCCCTAGAATAATGAAATATTTGATGCAAAAACTGAAGTATCTGAACAACTTATGCAGAGATCACCATGATTCTTTGCATGGATATTGATTAAAGAGTGTTTCATCAGTTCCTGCAGACTGGTGGTGCCACCTATATTTTATTCAATTTTTCGAATTTTTTTCTCTATTTTTGAGACCTTTAAGGATGCTGTCATCTGTTAACGTGGCACAAATTGTAACAACTGGACCTAGAATCTTCATTCTTGTCATGCAAGGAGGCCCATGAAAAGTGTCAGTGGAAACCTGAAATTAGGTGTCTTTTACCCATATCCTTCAAGCTATAGGACTCCGAGTATCCCTCAAATAATAGAAAATTTGATAAAAAAACTGAACTATCTAAACAACTAATGCAGAGATCACCATGATTCTTTGCATGGATATTGACCATTCAGTGTTTTTATTAGTTTCTGCAGACTGGTGTAGCCACCTGTATTTTTTTAAAGTTTACGCATTTTTTCTCTATTTTTGAGATATATAAATACAGACACAATCTTGGCCTGTTGATTAATCTGTTTGATGCTTCAGTTGAATGGGTATATACTACCATTCAGATGATAAAATTTCCTTTTGTGAATCTCTTCCCAATCAGCTGAGCATCATGACCCATGGGTCACTTGTTATGGGCAAAAACCTCATAATTTTAGCCTCTTTCAGCTTAAAATGTTTATAATGAAACTGTCAAGTTGAATCGTTCAATTTTCAAAAGAATTATCCCAGGACATGGTTCTTTCAATCATATCAGAAAAGCTTTTGTTGGTCTTATGGCCATTATTATGTCTATTTCAAACTGAGCACTGCAAAACTGTTCTTATACAAAATTATTGTTTATTTATAACTTCTGTAACATTGCACAAAAATTATTCTTAGGTGGCCTTTGTTCAAGTTAACTTGAATGATTTTTGGCAGAATTATTGGACCTTTAACAATGAAAGGACTGCATCTTTTATTATTCTAGATGTTTTGATAAAAAATTTATGAATATGTCAGCTTGAAAAAAAAAGCATTTTAGCCAAAGTCTTTCAGTATGTGTAAACAGATTTACCAACTCTCCAAGATTGTGTCTGTATCTTTAAATAGGTTGAGAAACTGCCAACTGTTTCAGATTTGGCAACAGATCAAGAGTTCATTCAGTGCAGCCAGTTATAGGTCAAGAGTCCAATCAGTGCAGCCAAGCACAAGGCATGTGATCACCTCATGGGTGACATGTGATCACCTCATGGGCGACATGTGAACACCTCATGGGCACCATGTGATCACCATGTGGCCCCTGCATGAGCTTATGCAATGGTGTGGCTACTATTTCAGACTTGGCAACAGGCTAGAGGTCAGTATCAATCTATTTATAGCTTTGGCAGACTGCCAACTGTATCAGATTAGGCAACAGGTCAAGAGTTCACTCTGTGCAGCCAGGTATGGGTCAGGAGTTCACTCAGTGCAGTAGCTGCATTCTATTTATAGCTTTGGCAGACTGCCAACTGTGTCAGATTATGCAACAGGTCAAGAGTTTACTCAGTGCAGCCAGGTACAGGTCAAAAGTTTACTCAATCTAGATAGGTGCAGGTCATGCGTTCACTCAGTGCAGTAGCCTGAGCCAGCAAATTTGTCACAGTTCACTCGGGGCAACTGCCTTTTTCACCTAAGCCAGGTCAGCCCCATGCATCAGACTCAAGGTAATTTTGATGTATTGGCCTGGTATATTGACCTGTCTATGTGTCTTTGATGGCTTTCTCGTTCACAAGACAGGTGTCGCCACCTACAATGACTTTTGCATAGTGTATGTGCCTGCTTATTTCTACAGAGGAATTTGATATATCAGCCTGAAATTGGGCATATATATACATATTGAATAGCTTTGTCGTATACAAGACTGGTGGTGCCACATACAATAATTTTTGCACAGTGTGTGTCCATGCTTATTTTCAGGAGGGGTTTGATATATCAGTCTGAAATTGGGCATATGTATTTATCTCTGATAGCTTTATTGTATACAAGACTGGTAGTGCCAGCTACAATCATTTTAATGTTATGTGCACCCATGCCAGAATTTCAGCAGTGATGTTTGTGTAATTTTTTCTTATTCAAAATGTTTAGTACTTGCATTGTTCATATACATGAGAAGTAATGGTCCAGCATTGAAGCATAATACCTGGTGTATTTTCCAATGCACAGGTTCACATAAGGCCTGTAGGCCTTGTTAATAATAATTAATAAATAATAATAATAATAGTGTTTATTGTAGACCGATGGTCCATATACAGAAACAATGAAATAAATGAAAAAAGAAAGAAAAGAACAGTAGAATGCAAATGACACAGGATTTAGGACAACTGCAATGTTACTTATAATCTAATAACTAACATCTTCTGTTGAGCTGACTTATATAGATCAGATACATACAAAGGTTATTCTCATTTTTAATGAATAAATCTGTTTGTGCAATAGTGCATCAAAAGTGATAATGTTACGACTTACAATAAATTCTTTACTGATGCTGCAGTGTTTTGGGAAGCCAAGAAATATTTTAAAACATTATTGTACACCATTTACACCTTTTCAGTGCTGGACTTTCTGTATTTACACCAGAGACTGGCTCAATATAAAGAGTAGCAAAACATTGTATATCATAATATCTTAACTGTTTGTGAGCAAAGTTTGAATTTTGTTTAAAATATTAGCCCATACGTACAGTAGGCGCTTTTTCGCAATATGTCATTGTCATCTAGCAGTTTCCTGTTGAGAATGCAGCCCAAATATTTGTACTGCTTGACAGAGGATAAAAGCGTTTGTCCTATTTTGAGACATGATTCAGAGGATGCCCAAGTTTTATCTTATCGCATTATGTGCATATACACATTTTTTTTCATATTAAATTTGATATTATGCGAAATGCCATAGTCATAGGTAAGATTTATTAGTTTTTGCAGACCTTTGACCGAGGAGCAAAAACCACTTTATCATCAGCGTACACGAGATGATTGATGATTGTTTTGTCAATGCATCAACCAATTATGTGCGTGTTTAATTTAGAGCTCAAATCGTTCATGTAAATATTGAACATGAGTGGCGACAACACCCCTCCTTGTCGAATACCATTAGTAGCTGTGAAATAGTCCAACCTGACCAAGTTCCATCTTAACGAGATTCTTTGGTACATATACCAGTAATAAACAATTCTTACAAGGTATAAGGGAACACCGTTTTTTAAAAGCTTATAGAATAATGTAGTGTGACTGATTCTATCAAAAGCCGATGATGCATTGAAAAAACACACAAACATATGTGATCCTTCTTCTGGTATAATCGAAGAAACTTTTAGCAACGCTTCTCAAAGCTCTGTGCCATGACCCATTTTGTCTACAAACTGATTACCAGTTACTTACAATAACAAAATGTTTTATTTTTCTTATAAATCACGAATTCAAAGAGTTAAGACATTATAGTGGACAGTGCTATGGACCTGTTATTGGCTTTATCAGTTATAACCTGTGTTTTGTTCTTAAACACCGGCACTATTATACTGCACATCATATGTTTATAACCATGTCCGAGGAGTGAAGAGTGAACATATTGGTTCTACTAGTGCCTCCTTCGCGTGAATGTAGTGTTCTGCTCCTAAACCATCTTGGTAATAGGATCTTCCGGATTTAGGTTAAGACAGAGTGATCATCATTTCAGACTCACTAACACGTATGTTTTGATCATATGGATACGTCTAAAATTCTTGATATTTCATTTAACAGATCAGCATCCTGTTGAAGGCCTGAAAACGGGATTTATAATCATGATGATTTGTGTTTTCTTGAAGGAAGGATGGCGAACAAGTTGGACATTGAACCGTTAATCTTTTTTATTACAATTATAAATTGTGTTTTGTTGTCAGATTTGATAGTGTACAAGACTACAAGAAGGATATTTAGCAAGTTGAACTTCTTCATTAGTATGATTTACTATTGTCTCTCTGAAGGTTGGATGGTTTACATGTTGGAAATAGAACAAGTCGATCTTTTTTATAACTATGATGATTTGTGTTTTCTTTTAAATTTGGATGGTTTACAATTTGGACAATGAACACATTGATCTTCTTTATAACTATGATGATTTGTTTTCTTTAAACTTAGGGTGGTTTACAATTTGGACAATGAACAAGTTGATCTTCTTTATAACTATGATGATTTGTGGTTTTTTTTAAGGTTGGATTGTTTATAAGTTGGACATTGAACATGTTGATCTTCATTATACTCATTATAATTTGTGTTTTCTTTGAAGGTTGGATGGTTTACAAGATTGACATTGAACACGTGGATCTTCTGGATTTCTTTGGCGGGATGACTCATCTAACGTTGAAGGAATACTTTCAAGCTCACCCGTAGTGGTCAAGTTCCAGAAGAAACAACAATGATTACTCCGTACTGAAGTGTCTTGTTTTAATGTGATAGATGCTAAACTGCATTCTTATACCCCACTCTTTCATAGCTGTTAATACTATATAAGTAAATCTGTAAGTCACATAAGTAAAATGATATGAAGTAATTGAAATGAAGTTGGGTACAAGTCCAGTGTTTTACTGAGAAAAAGTTTACTGACTGTGAGCATTATGCAGCCAGTAAATAAAACTTTTAAATCTTTTCTTGGGGTTTATTTTAATTTACTGGGAAATTATTTATATGTGATTAAGAAAAGGCATGGATAAGATTTTGCACATGTGATGCTCAGACATATATAGAAATATCTAGGAGATTGAATTATGCACATTATAATGAAAAGGAATCATTATTATGCGTTTGTTCACTTTCAAAGTATTACATTTTACAGCCAAGTGTTCAATAAATTGGGAATACTTTCTCAAATATCTATGTCTGGGTTGAGTTGGATTTAATGAAGAAGACATCAGTTACTAATTCACAATAATCCTCAGGCAGGTCTTGGAATAAACTGAAAAGTGAAAAATGCTGACTTCTCTCGACGACGTATATTACATAATGTATTAGTTTTAACAATTAATATTTTCAGTTTATCCAGGAGTGTGTGCTTGCTCATTTTAACTGGTCGGAAGAAATGGTGCTCAGTGTACGAGTATGTGCATATGTATAAATGAAACATGCAGATTGTGATATATTTGATTTGATTTGTAAAATTCAACCACAGTGACTGCATTTTAAATGTGTAAATAATATTTTATAATGAAAGAAATAAATTGTTAAAAAGATTCTTCTTGTCACTTTTGTCTTAATTTACAGTGTGAATTGTTTACAGGATTTATCCACTGACTTTTTTTCCATATGTAAGAAAATCTTAATTTCCTGTTATATTGACTGCAAGGAGAACCCACTTCAGCAGACTTTCCCTCCAGTTTAAACTGGCGATGCATATTATTATTCGGAAGGCAGTGGCTATGTTTTATATCATACATTTAAAATCTTATATGGGGCCACTGATCTCAGTATACTGGATGAGTAGGTAGAATCCAGTAATCTAAAGCCATTCACTCGGCTTAACACTTGCATCAGTTGTTTAACTGGCTTTTTGATGTTAATGAATCATCTCCGGTCATTTCAAGAAGTCGCGCCTATTAATTTATGTCTACGCGGTGTCCTTTCAAGTACATTGGTTAAATTATAAGGAACTTTTCTAATTAATGTACTTTTTGTGGTAGCGGGTGTGGAATGCACCCGGAAACAGGATTTCCACGAAACTGCCTTTTAATGGATAGAATTCCTGCATGTGTGTGGTTGGTTCCCCACGCAAGCATTTCACGTGGCAGCGACTTCTGAAGATAACTATTCATTGGTACTTTGCTTAAAATTTCTAAGTGATTTTGATTTCCGCTGAATGGTCTCATATCCGTTGTGGAAAAGCAAATATACAAGGTGATAACTAAATTTAATTGAAAGATTAATTCCTTTTATAAAGGTTTATGTGAATATATTGGTCAATATGTATTTTTCAAAGGGGAACAATTGTCATCCGTGCATGTTATATAAAATAACCTTCCGTCATGGCATATATATATGTGCAAACTTCTCATGAAAATATGAAAATAACGTATGTCATTGTAACGGCTACTCCTATTCAATAATAGGCGGTATTCCATTCCAACTTTGTTCCCATTAATTAAAGAGTTTATTCAATAAGAGAAGGTAACCTCTCACCCGGTAACATCATAACCCCAAGGCATCCTGCCTACAAAATAAATTAACCCATTGACCAAATATTAATAGGTATAACATATCATTAACACATACTTTATCCAGTTGAGAGACCTCTAGGATAATTGCCAATATGGCCTTAACAGTTAATATATCGGCGATAGGCCTACCCTAATTTTTTTTTGTCGCACTATGAAGACCTGAAGAAGCGGAGATATTAGTGACTTATACGTTTAGTCAAAGCATACACATAGTAAGGATATTCAAATACAGATAAAGATTTTAGATACAGAAATGTAAACTCAATTGTAAAGAGGCCTTTTGTTCACAGAGATAACACCAGCCAGAACGAGCCGGGACAATTAATTACACAGGGTATCCGCGTTTTAATGTGGCAGTCATGATAGCTTAATATATTGTCTTGAATAATAATACAGATATTGACCTCTAATACTCTGTAATGTCCTGTTATATACCACACCGGATGCCGGTGTACGTTTTCGTCCGCATCCAGAGAACGACGTCCTGGTGTCATAAGTTGTTTGTAGTCAGGTGATGGGCGTTAACCACAACTTAAGTTTATTTTTTTTTCCAGACGTGAATAGACATGTGGACAAGCACGCAGTCACGCCTGTTGGATTAACGGTTATCATGTTGTACAATATGTCCTGTTTAAACCACGCGGCTGATTCGCCCTTGTACTATTATACGTATGTGGTACGTGAGCTTCCTGTCTACTGGATGACAAGTTCCTCTGGAAGTACGCCAGCCAGCCTCTGTACTTGATCCGGGGTTAGGGGAATATCTGAATATAAAAAATATCCCTTTTTCTAAAGACCAGAGGTGTAAACATTAATAATCCTGAAAATCTGTGGTAAAGATTCATATAAGCAAAACTTGGTCAGTTCATCTCCATACATATAAATAACATTTGGTCAAATCAGCTCCATTCATATAAACCATGTATGGTTAAATCAGCTCCATTCATATGAACAATACATGGTTAAATCAGCTCCATTCATATGAACTATATATGGTCAAATCTGCTCCATTAATATAAGGGAGTGTTTTATGCTAGGACATTGTCTAGGCAATTGACAATAATCTAATTATTATTAATAATCGAAATTATTATTAAACAAGTATAGGAGTAGAACAGCCCTTACTGTGGATTAACTGCAATCGAATGAATTCGCAAGTGAAAAATTTAGGAATAATACGACTGACATGTATCAATCATTTATTTGTTTTGGACAACAAAACAAGTTTCTCACAACCGACTGCTCATAAGGCGGTTTATTAATGTACACATTTAGAAAATACGTAAGTGAACCTATATATAACCAAAGTCTGCAGCTAAAACAAATCATAGACAGAAAATGACAACATGAACTTCCTTTGCCCCATCAAAATGTTGATTGTTGTATTGAAATGTATTGAAAGTCTAACATATTTTCATCATTAAATTTTAAAAGTGTGAAATAGTGCTCTAGCAGACGGAAAGAATCATCGGTAGGGTTGAGGGTAGACCTTCCTACCCAAACAGTTGGGACAGAAAGGGGAGTGATTATGGCAGAAAGTGTGTTAGGGAAGGAATTTTTACTTTCCTGTACCAACTGTTAGGGAAGGAAGGGTTGCCTTCATATAAACAATACATGGTCAAATCAGCTCCGTTGTGTTTGATCGAACCTCGGCGAAACCATGTAATTTTGTTCAAGAACTAGTTTTTACACTAACAGACTTGACTTTTTAATATTAGTTACCATATACTGAAATACATCTTCTAAGATATCATTGAATCGTGCCCGCCTCTCTGTCATAAGCGCATGTTAAGTTCGGGGAAGTTTTTTTGGCTTCACTTAAATGGTAACGTGGTAGCTAGCAAATAATAAGTCAAGCCTGTACTGACCTTTTTGCACTTAACCAAGAAGGAAATCGTAAAATCAACATAAATTCTGGAGACTTATAGACTTAATGTTTCCTTTCATGCATGGGAGGGCAGAAGTATGTTAAATACAGAAATAACGTGCTGGGAATCACACAATCCACATTAATGCTGTTAAACGGAAGATTTATGTGCGATTCGGTAAAAACGTAATAAATACAGTCCATTTGGTTTAATTATTCTGAAACCTAAGACATTTTGCATGGCAGCTTAAAAATTAAATTTCTTGTAAATGTATAGATAACATACAGGACAAAATGAAACATCGTCAGGTAAAATGTTGTGAACAAGAAATAAAACTGACCAATTTTGAGGAACTCCGGGGTATTGCCTCTTTGTTCCCTACTGGCCTCGACCGCCGCCCTAATGGCGAACACAACAGAAGGCGACATAGTTATAGGTGGTTCTCCAACAGCTGAAATGTGAAATGCATTTTTTTTATTTTAAAGTAATTTAACATGCCAGAGATACACAAGAATTTAGAGACAACTTTGGATGCAGATTTCGGTAACTGTTATGATATGAATAACGATCAAGATTTCTGCAGGAATCATTAATGAGCCGGCGACCTTCCATGGTTACCATTGATTTTCCGTAAGCTTTGCACAACAAAACTACAAAACGAAAAGATCCCGAATATGTTGACAAGTACTTTTGGTTAAACAAGTAAATTTGTATGAAATTGCATTTGACGAGTCTATTCCCACGTACCGCAAGACTGTGACACGAGTAACCAAACGATTCTCTCAGATAGGAAACGCTATCGACCGGTAACAAAATATCTCATAACGTGCGTACCTCTCGACCTGGTCACTCCTAGTTTGTTTTCTGTGTCTTTCCGGAGACTTATCCTGAAGTCTGCCGGGGTGTCTTGGGCCATTGGGACCCTGTAGCTCTAAAGAATAGGAAATATAATTACGAATTCCTTTCTATGAATCGTATGCCGAACATTTGGTCATATTCAAGGCAATAACAAAATTTGACATTGCAAAAGCGATAAATATTCTTGAATTAACTGGACTGAAATAGACCTTTTCCACCACACTAACGACATCTGTTGGCGAAAATTAACACGAATAGTTCGGGTCCGTTATTTTACAAAAAAATAGACTTTTGAATAATATATATAAATGAAACAAAGTAAAAGATTCTTGTCTTATCATGAGCGGTGGGGTTCCTTTCTGTGCGTGGCATGTTTCTGCTGTCACTGAACAAAACCCGCAATGCTGGCTCAAAGGACCCGAACCCAGCAGACGACCGTTACGAGCAGTGCGCATGCTCGTGGAAAAGGTCTATTAAGTGTTTTTTTTTTATTTCATTTTTTTTGTACCTATCTAGATAGTGCAATATTAGATAGTAGCTCGTAGCCATGTGAAAATAAAAACTGATTTTCGGTTATTATATGCCAGCGTGTATTCACTCTAATTAAGCACGCTCTAGATGGCTTTTAGGCTTTTATATTTTGACATATGTTTAATAAAAAGACAATGCATGTATTTTTATGGTGGAGCAAATCAAAGACTCTTATCTGGTAGGCGTGGCATTCTGACCGTCATTTGCGGACACAAGGAAATTGTCACTATCTGTCTGTTTTACTTGTAAAACGACAATTTCAGCCGATAGAAACCGTTTATGTCAAAATATACATCCCTCAAAACGTCAAAAAGATTGGACACTTTCTGATTAAAAGCCCAGATACATCAACAATGGCATGTGGGTATGAAAACTAAAACAATCCATAATTTGATTTGGTGATCCCAGTGTTCCATCAAGCGTGCAAATTAAGTAGGTTTATTAACTTAATTCAAGTGTATCAGTATACATTTTGTATACTCCAGGGGCGGATCCAGGATTTAGGAAAAGGGGGGGGGGGGTGTTCCAACCCATGAGGACTAATGAAAATCCTAAAAAAAAGGGTCATCAGGTCTGGAAAAGTGGATGGTCCAGGCCGCAAAATTACGTCTAAAACCACTTAAAAAGGTTGCTTCGGGTGAACCCCCCCCCCCCCCGGATCCGCTTCTGTACTCGCATACCTGAGTGTCCGTAGACAGGACTGCTCCCGTCTTTGGGTCTAGGATTTCTCTTTCCGTTGTCATATATCCCATTCCCATCACAAATGCACCTTCAATCTGACCGATGTCCAGCATGGGATTCACACTATAAATGAACGTATAATTGAAAAAGTGAATCGGTAACTTGAATGAGACTGAAAGAAAACTATGAGTGTACCAACAGGCAATTTTATTATGCAATGAAAACCTAATACAACCCAATGTACAACAAGTATGCACGATGAAGCTTGGAGTGATACTACCCACAGCAAATAGTTTACTTGGCTTTAGTTTGCTAATGGGGCGGGGGGGGGGGGGGGGTTACGTCATGTATATTTTGAAAAAAAAGATGACACTGGAGGGATGAGTGTGTATTGTATAAAACACGACCTGATGGGACGAGGGGGTTGTCAGGTGTTTTTATCTTAAATTTGTGGCGATTCAACTAATTGGTTTCGATTTGCTTGGTTGTAAGTAAGATTAAGCGGAGAGGGATATAGATTGAATTTATACTATATTGGGTTACCTTCCCCCTTTTTACAATTATATATACTGACCTTTCCCCTAGGTCCATTAAGATGTCCACTCTGCTGATCTGGTACTGACCAGTCAAAATATCAACTTCCGCTTCCGCTACGCATATTCCATACGTGATGTATTGATAGTTTCCTATAAATTCTGGAGCGAAGCACCTGTACATGAACAATAAATATACATGTCATATGTACGTTAATATAAGAATACTTTTTACAGCCACGCAGAAGGTAACTATTTTCTTGGAGCCTTTTACTTCATACGTTGCCCTTAAGATGAATGATTTGCGCAATTCCTTTCCATTAATAATGACCAGGCCCATTGTGTTTCCTTTTTTAACTGTGCTTGTTTTTAATATATATAAATACGTGGCATGAGTGACTGATTAAACGAAGATGGACGGCAAAGATATGAGTAAATATGATAAGTTTTATTGACTATTTACTAGGTCTGTATTATAAACAAAACCAAGAAAATATGTAAAACGGTTAAATGTTGACAACAGTAATGTATAACATTTACACAAATTTATGTTAGACTCACATTTGAGATCACTCGGTGCTAAAACTTGCCAAAAATCTTTAACTTATAAAAAGAGAACAATTTAAAGCAATTTTCTGCGTTATAACAATGCACGTTACGGTACAAACAAAATGTATTAAGGTGTTGGGACGTTTATCAAAAGAAGTCAAGATAGGACTGAGACAAAAAAGGTAGGATCACTTGACTTGACAGCTTAAACAGGTTTACCTGTCATTGTATAAACAACTATTTAACTGCAATATTAAATAAAAAGATCTCTACACTGCGAAAGAACATTTGAAACTGGCGGATAAATAGATCCCCCCATTCCCCTCCCCGTGAATGGTGGTTTTGTTAGTAAACGGATGTGAGCGTTTTCTGTATTAATGAGAATATTCTCTGTTAGTATTCACACGCCAGAAGCTCCACCTACAAAATTTTCCCTGAGTAGGCCTATCATCGCCCACTTCCGCCTCATTCTTGGTATCTAGGTCATGCCTCGCTTTGGTAGAGCCACATTATTCGAGGGCGAAATAGGAAGTATGGGGGGAGGGACAGATGATTGTAATACAGAAAAGCTCACATCCGTTTACTAACAAAACCACCATTCACGGGGAGGGGAATGGGGGGTTTTATTACGTAAACATCGATGTGAGCGTTTTCTGTATTAATGAGAAGAAACAGATAAACCATAGGGAGGGAGATACTGACCTGGAACGACGAGGATGAAGATAGTGCGGTCAGCAAGTGGCAGAAACCACAGCAGAAGACGACGTCTGCAGGCAGGTAGCGGGCCGAACGGGAGTAGACGTCGAGGAAGCTGCGCTGGTGACGTTAACGATAGTGCCTGCGGCAACCACGGGACCCATGGCATATAGGCCGGAGACTTGCTGGCGTACGTCCTTGAGGTAAAATTGAGTAAACGTGGAAGGGGACTTCCAGATACCCATTTTGACCAGCGCGGCAGGAGACCCGCCCGATAGGTGAGCGAAGGATGAGGCGATAGCCCTGACCTCATGAGCCGTGACATGGAAGGACTGTAGTTCAGCCGGACGTAAAGAGTCATGGGCGGCGATGATAGCAGCCTTTATCCAGTTACTGATAGTAATAGGACTTATTTCTTTATCGGCTGCACCCAATTTTGAAGAAATAAAAAGTTTCTTACGGCCCCCCCGGAGAGATTTTGTAGCCTTAAGATAGTATCTTAAGGCGCCGAACCGGTACCGGCCGTTAGGCAGGGCAGGAACGTGCCATGAAATTGCGGGGTCATCGTAAGACTGCGATTTTCGATAAGTCCGGAGGAAAGTGAAAGTCCGCGGATGAACCGTCAGCCGCATTTTGAGAAAATTTAGGATCGGCCATGAGAGCATGAAGCTCAGCTCAACGGCCAGCAGTGGCGAGCGCCAGGAGGAACGCCGTCTTACGCGACAGATGGAGCAGGTGCTCGGAGCGGAGCGGCTCATAAGGAGCGTCGCGGAGGAGTCGGAGTACCACGTCAAGGCGCCAAGAAGTAACTACGTACCGCGGGCGGGACGAACGAGCGCGGACCCCCTGGAGAAAATCGGAAACGACGGGATGACGGAGAACCGAATCCCTACGGAGGGGGCGAAGCACGGAAAGAAGAGCCGCCCGATAGCCGCGAATAGTGGGGAAGGATAAACGGTTATCCTGTAATAAATGCAGGAGGAAATCAAGGAGCGACTGGACCGGCGGATCCAGTGGATCTATAAGACGCTCCCTGGCCCATCGAGAGAAGATGAGCCAGCGGGAGTCATACACACGTTCGGAAGACCGTCGACGGGGAGCCGCTGCAAGAGCCGCAACCGGCGTTGAAAACCCCTGATCTTTGAGCAATCGGACGACAGTAAGAAAGCGCTCAGAGGGTACGACCGAGCAGGGCAAGGACGGAGCGGCAGATCGACCGACAGCGGCAGTAGAATGGGTGGACAGACGAGAAACGAACGACATCGAGGAAACCACGGAGCCGCTGGATGAAACGGGACGATCAGGATGAGGTCCGTGAGAGGAGCCGCCGAGAGACGTAGGAGCAACCGCGGGATCCGGGCCGGCGCCGGGAACCCGTACAAGAACCGGCCGGTCCAGGCGGACGGGGGTGTGTCCGGGAGAAGGACGCGAGGGCGACGTAGCCGTGGACCGGACGGAACGAGGGGCGGAGGGTTCGGGAATTCGAACAGGTCGAAATCCGGAGTCCCCCAAGCGCCGAAGATCCCCCGGAGAACCGGCGGAGGGAGAGAAACGGCGGTAAGGGTACCGAGGCGATCCCGGGAAAGGGCGTCGGCGAGGACGTTCACGGCGCCGCGGACATGACGAGCCTGAAGTGTAAAACCGAGAGGGATACACAGATCGAACAGGCGATAAGTTTCCCGCAGAAGCGAGGGTGACCCAATGCCGCCCTGCCTGTTGATATATGCAAGAACCGTCGTGTTGTCTGTCATGACTAGAACATGACTGTCGAGGAAGCGCGGAGACCAGCGTGCGAGCGCACGACGGACTGCTCTGAGCTCCAAAATATTGATATGGAGCAGACGCTCCCGAGGAGACCAGAGGCCGGAAATACGAAGATCGGCCAGGTGGGCACCCCAGCCCATCCGAGACTCGTCGGTAAAGATCGTAAAGGCGACGGTTTGCGGTACCGAAAAAATTCCATCAGTTCCCACACTTCTGACTTATATTAATAATTGGCCATGTATTATAGTATTCCGACGATAAAAAAAAAATTTTTAGCTTATGCGCGGATGACTTTCATTTTGATGGATAACAGCGAGCCATTGTCCGCTCTGTCACTGACGGCGTTGTTCTCGTATTATCGCCCATATGTACCGCAGCCAAGCTATAGCTCAGGCGTCATTAGCAACGAAACCTTCACACACGTTTCCCACACATATGGAAATATGGTGTTCAAACTTATGATTGTTTAAATATTTATATTAAGTACTACCGGAGATAAATTTCGCGTTAGTTCACATTGGTGGTCTCCGGGAACTAACGAGCTGTTCCGAAGTCACGCCGAAGGGTGGTCTCTCGCGCTGAATCAATTAGCGCTTATCAGTGGCATCTCTGTGTGCCATTGAGCAGCGAGTTTTATGACCCCCGTCAGCAACATCCGACACGGCCAGACTCTCACTTGATACTCCATCCCTGTAAACTCCTTGGTACATGGAATACGCGTCTGTAATATCGATCTTGAACGCCCAGTTGCCTGGGCGGACGGTGCGGAGCACGGCGGGGATATTGAACATTCGAAAACGGGGAGGTCGAATAAAGGCATTGAGGTGCTTCAGATCTATAATCGGACGCCCCTGGCCGTGAGGCTTGGGGACAAGAAAAATGCGGGAATAAAACCCGGGAATTCCGGGATCGACCGGGACAATGGCGCCCTTCAGGAGAAGGGACCGAATGGCATTTTCGAGCGCGAGACGCCTGGCCGGACCCCGGGGCGGGGGAGTAACGAACGGAAACGCCGTGCGGGGCGGAGGAGTGAAAAACGAAATTCGGAAACCGAAACGAACCGTGGGGAGGCGAGGTGACACGCCTCCAGGCCGGAGAACAGGTCTGAAGGCGGCCGCCTACCGGACCAGGAGTGTCACTTACGTCCGCGACCCCTCCGAGCGGACTTACCGCGAAAGGAGGAGGTCTGGCGAGACCCGGACGACCGAGCAGACGGGCGGGCGGGGGCCACCGAGCGGCTAGCAGCCGGAGCCCGTACCGGAGCAGTACGGGACCGGTAAGGAGGCGGGCCCGACGATCTGAACGATCCAGCCTCATAGACGCGGGATAGATGACCCCCGAAGAGGAGAGATCCCGTGAACGGCTGAGTATATAGATCCGAGAGCTCCGCGGGAGATAGCACGGGCTGGACGGAGCGGAGGGTGCGGAGACACCCGGCGCGGCGGAGTAAGACACAATCCTTCACCAGGCGCCAGGCCAAGTGTTGTAACTCGGCACATGCGTGAGCGGAAGCCTGCCATATATTATTTAATATGGCAGGATCCGAAGAAATAGACAACAGGCTGGTAACGGCCTGAAGGTCGGTGACAACGCTGGCGGTCTGGCGGGCGAGAGCGTCCATATCCGAGAGCTGAGAATCGGATACATGCGCCGCCGGGGAATAAAGCAACCTACCGTCAGAGAAGGGTTGATCAAGCCCCGTTTCGGCCCGCATCGGTTCCTATGAAGCAGCGGGAAAGGCGGGAGACGGGACGAGCCTGTCAAGGCAGGGCGCCCGATACGCCTCAGGGGACCACAAGGTACCGATCTGCCAAGGGCGCCGCGCGCCAGGCGGCACCGGCGACCCAGACGATGAGGATATAGCGCCGGTGACGGCGGCATGATGATTGTCAAGCAGCCGAGCCGTCTTATCGGTAAATACCATGCAGACCTGAGGTCCGGAAGTCGGCGCCGAGAGCGTGGACGGGTTCAGATAGAACCCGGCCGACGCGGCAGAGGCGGGCGGTGGCCTGAGGCGCTGGAAGGTCAGCCCGTCCGGGCGAGACTCCTGAATGGTGCGGGCCACCTGATCAAGGAGGTCAGACTTCATGGTGCGCCACGCCTGCCTCTGCGTGTTGAGAGAAGTCCACTGATCCGTACCGGCCGAAGGCGCCTGATCTGTAAATACAAGCGGAGAACGGACGGACGGAGAATCAAAAGCGGACGAGGCCGCAGGAGCGGACGGGGCACAGACGAGGTCCGTATCAGGAACCGCAGGGCGGGCGTCTGGAGACCCGGACGGGAGGGGAACCGCAGCAGCGGAAGGACGGCCCCTAAGGGGACGGAGGGACAGACGGCTAGGAAGGGGCGGATCAAGCAGGGGGGGGAGCACTTACCTGCGCTGGGACGGTGGGGAACGGGTGACCTCCATCCGAGCGGGACGCTGCGGGGACAACACAGGAGGATCAGTCAAAGACACCTGCCCCGGAGCCGTGGCCTGGGGCGCGGACTCCGACTCAAGGTCAAAATCCGCCCTTAAGGATTCACAAAACTGGAGAGACGGTGAATGAGGGAAAAGGCAAGAGCCTTCGGGGGGGGGGGGGCGGGCGGGGCAGGGGTCGGACGCTTCCTGGAGGGGGCAGCTAGAGCTCTAGCCGGAGCCCCAACAGGGGTCTGGAAGACAGAGCCCTGGGAGGGAGGGACAGGATCGGGAACGAGAAGGGGATCCGCAGAGGGGGAGCGTAAGGCCACCCGACTAGACACAGAAGGAGTGGCGCCCCCCCAGCTCCCCGCCACCGGAGCCGAAGACAGTGCAGGAGAGGGCTCAATGGGATCAAGGGCAGTCGACCATGCATGAAGTCGAGCCCATTGAGAGGGCGGCCATGTGTGACAATAATAACATGGGTCCGCCTCACCAAGGCACGTGCCCTCACTGGAGCGACAGCCGAGACAAGAGGGGTGGGTATCCCAGGAAGGTAGAGACGCTCCACAAGAGGAACAAATCCGAGAGACGTCCATAGTGGCCAAGGGAAAATGAAAGCGTACTTACAGTAAGTGAAGCAACGAGCATGGGAAAACCAACAGCGGACGGACGGGAGGAGCCCGTCGACACGTCCGTCTAGCACAAACGCCAGAAGAATAATGTGGCTCTACCGAAGCGAGGCATGACCTAGATACCGAGAATGAGGCGGAGGTGGGCGATGATAGGCCTACTCAGGGAAAATTTTGTAAGTGGAGCTTCTGGCGTGTGAATACTAACAGAGAATATTCTCATTAATACAGAAAACGCTCACATCGATGTTTACGTAATAAAACTAAGATTTTAGTTTACTTTAATGTACGCCCGAGTCAACAAAACAGCTAAAAGTAAAATTATTCGTGGAACACTCTTCATCTACCAACAAATATGATACGTATGAAAATATTAAGTGTAAATCAGTTTTCATACCTGTGCTGGACCGTGAGATCAACCCGGGCAAAGTGACTGGCAGATACAAGTTCCTGCCATTTTGCCCCTGGATTGCGTTCTTTTATTGGTGCCATGCGATCTAATAGGATTTTACCTGCTTCAATAGCCGCCTGCGTTAAAAAATCAATATTTCAAGGGAAGGGTAAATATAATGCCAACATATATATTTCTTGAAAACTATAAGAATTAGACATGCTTATTTTTTTGGAAATTGGCGCTTCACCAAAGCTTTAAACGAGCTTCTGTAGCCTCGTGTGATAGTATTTACATAAAATTACATGCAAATTCAAGAGAAACAAATGACAATACTGCTATACGTTTCACAGTCAAGCACACTCAAACACATGTTTGTTAAGGTGAAGTAATACTAGAGACACGAAACTTTTCACTCCTAAATTTGATAACTTCTGAATTAATACTGTAATAATCAACGAAACCCGCTGTTTATATTTATCTTTAGTTACTCTTGACGACCAACCTTCACGGCGAGCTCTGACGTCACGCTGACTGACGACGGGGCGGTGTTGGCCCCGACCAGACTGTTCACTGGTTGGCAGTGTACCAGGTCTACAGGGATACCTAGCGTGTGGGCCACTGCCTGACACACCTGTATAAGATAACAAAGCATAGTAAAGTACCTGTTGAATCTGGCACTCTCAGATACAGTCTAAAGCACTGTTCTTAAATGACCTTAAACACAAATTCTTCATGTTTCTTCGGGAAAAGCTTACGTTGGATGTTTTTCTTAGAATTTTTTTCTTTTGAATCTTTTTTTAATTTTTTAACTAATGGCTTTCACTCAATTATTCATGTGACCTTAGTGTTGATGCCTTGTCCCATCTCTACTCCTCCGTGTGACACCGCCACCGACCCGTCCTTCTCGTACACTGCCAGGAAACAGCTCTGGTTGAAGCCAAAATAAAACACCTGGTAGGCGGACGGTACCACGGACATGCCTCTCATCCTCCATAAGTTGGCCTGCGTGGATAAAGTGTATAACATATACCTTACGATGCAATTTGTCGTCATGAAGGAGAGATTTTGTATCAATGGTAGTATTCACCAATGCCTATCTTTCCTCCTAAGTACGTCTACACGAAAACGAATTCAATAAATCACGGAAGACCCCTCGGGGTAAGAAATAGTTCAGAACAGGAGCATACCTTCCCTATATTTCTTGAATTTTGGAAGTGTATATGCGTGTTCTATTGGTAGGGTTTACTTGTATATATATTTATGATTTTCATGAATCTAGGCGAGATAATTATTCTTGATATATAAACGCCAATTACGAACCTCATTAATGCCCTGTGTAACTTTTCTCCCCTCTATTTCACATTGGCCAATAATTATTATAAGACTGACCACAATGTTTAACCAATAAGAACTATCAGCAGATGTTATATCTCGTTTTTTTTATGCTCGTTTATGTTTCTTGTGAGTTAATGTTCTATGTTATTTGTGCTTTGCTGCTCTGTCGCCCCTTCATGTGGTTTTCATAAAGACCCAAATCAAATGTATTGATAATTTAAACATTTATATACCAACAGACAAGATTTAGCATTTTAGCGAAACAGGTCAGTATCCAGTAAGAGAATATAAGAAATGTACATAACTGACCTTACCATGAACTCTGCGACCTTAATCGCATATTCATTTAATGAATGATCATGAGCAGGGCAGTGACAAACAACAAATCAAGTTAATGTTGGCAATGTAAACGGTCAATCACCTGACAAACGCAAAATTGCATAATTTGGGCCACTCTCCTAAACAGAACACGTGTAATCTGTACTAGTACCCCTGCCTGCATGTTTTTCCTTGCTTTATTTTCACAAATTTTATATAAATCAGATAGTTGCAAGAGCTATTCCGTCGACTTCCGAGTGAACAAGAAAAATGTTGACCCGTGGAACAGATCTGGTATGTCTTCCGCCTGCTGTTGAAGTGGCTGGAAAAGGTTGTGAATACCTGTATGAAATTGGAGGTTTGGCAATGTCACCCACCAAACTACCTCATATTCGAACTCGACCTAGCCCTCCGTGAGGTGTATTAATGCTGAAATATTGTGACTGTGGCTAAAATTCTTTTTAAGTTATTGCGTTATTATTTTAGCATTACCGCGTCTGTGACCATAAAAAATACATCAAGGTCATCCATTTTCAATCTTAACCTAGCCCTTCACATGAGGTGTGTCAACGTTGCACGTTTGGAGAAGTGCCACAATTCCTTTTCAAGCTATTGCGTTGACACCATTTTAGTATTATGTCCTATGTGACCTTGAAAATTGCGTGAAGGTCAAACATGTTCGAACTTGACCTAGTCCTTCATGAGGTGTGTCAATGTTGCAAATTTTGTGACTGTGCCTCAAAATCTTTTCATGTTATTGCGTTTACAATTTAGCACTATCACCTCTGTGAACCTGCGCATAAGGCCTTTAATAAGTATAATGAACCCTTCACAGGTTTAGGGTACCTTGTTGTATTCTTTAATGTCCCGTTTCCTGTTTTCATAATCACACTTGGCACGTAACTCCTCCCACAGCTCTCCCATACAGAAGTCGTCGTCAGATTTATGAAATAAGTTCTCCTGAAATATTGAAAAACATAAATTAAGCATTTATAAGGTACTTCTATAATGAACCAAAAATGATACTGAATATTTAAAAAATCTTGACAAGGTATTTTTGATAATGTACTGGCGGAGGCTGCGGCTACAAAAGCTCTTATCGGCGATCCAACATCGTCATTAATTTAACATTTTAATTTTTGTGTGTGATAAATCTGTTCAACAGATCTTGATATAAATATAATTTAACATTTGTAACCCTTGTTTTTTCAACCCAGTCTCTTGGAGGCTAACTTGGTGCTCATATTTTGCAGGTTCTTTGTCCGTAACAGGCTTTTATAAATCGAGCGGTCATTGTAATTTGAATGCACACAGAGATAAGAACTCACAGGAAACGATGGCATAACAGTAGTCTGGTAAAAAAATATACGAAATAAGGGACTAGGAGTTATATCGAAAAGTAATTTAAAAGAAAAATTTTTGTCATTAGATATTTCATGGCGTGCAAAGTTTTCATAAGATATCAATCACCACATACCTCTCCTGGCTGACGCAAGTGCAGCAAGCGTAGATCAAGTGGGTCACGTGCTAAAACCTTTGCCACATGGTCCATCACGGTCTCAATGAAATATACGGCCGGCAGGTGAGCTATAAAATGGTGAACATATAGCTTAACAGATTAGCTCAACTAATAAATATTAAAATGTATATAACTACTTGACAAAAAAAAGGTGTTTCTTCTATGACACAATATCATCGAGAAGGAACAAACTTTATAAGATAAAACTTGAGATTACACTTTCATGTTTATAACAATCCAGTTTGATCAGTCACTATAATTACAGTAGGGGTACGGAAAAAGACATGTCAGTGTTTTGGTTAGTTGGAGGATTTGATAGAGGATGTCTTACAGGTCTTTCGGGCCTGTTCATTCTTGTAGCTCGTCTCGGCCCTTTGGGAGAATCCATAACAAGCAGCCATATCAGGCGTTAAAAGGGCGTTCGTTCAACATTTGCCTGCCGCATTTTTTTATACCCTGCCAAAGAATGAAGTATTCGATCCACCGTGGTGATTCTGGAAGTAGTTCTTACCTGGTGATCTCATGAATGTCCTCGGCCGATGGTTGGTCTTCATCAAGTGGCAGGTTATCAGCCAATTAGGAATAGTGTACACTAAAAATACATAATGTATTTATAATGTACAAATATTTCAGTATCACATTCCGAATCAATATTTATTTATTCCTAATAAATTAATTTAAATGTTTATTTCCGGGAGGGTCTGTTATTATATATTTTTATTACGGTGGAATTATCTTTCTCAGGAATAATTCTTGAATATGACAGCACTGGATAATTCCAGGTCTTATGCAACTATATAATATACAGACAACTAGGCTATCGTTTTTTATATTATATTTATAGTATATATTATTTAAAATAAGATATTATACAAACCTCCGTCCATTAACTTCATCAGTGTCACACCAAATGGTTCTCCAAGGGTTTCAGACCCGCAGTCCAGGTAAACATCAGTGGATACAGCCTGTATTTTCCCATTTTTGTCGAATCCCACCTGTAAAATTTACGAGCAGTAAGCAGTCTTATACATGGTTTACCAGAATTGCGTGGGAGTTATAAAATATTTAACGATAACCCATGTATACAACAAATGGAATTGTTAAGAAACCTTCAATTTTAAATGTAGGGGATGTTTGTGGACAATCTCTGATTTTTTTCCATGTTCTTTAGCGTCGTAATGAATCTAATGATATAGGACGGAAGATGGAAGGACATTGGCAGAAAACCGCTTTCCCTCCTGCTAGCAGCCCTTACATTTTTTTCTTTTTCTGGAGATCATTTGGCAATTTGGCAAAGTAACTTGCGGAGATCACTCGTGGTGTATATATCGCGTGTATTCTACTGAAAATAACTAAAGGTTACATCTATTTTTATTCCATCAAATCAACTGAATATCGTTGAATATGACGTATTCAATGTAACAATATAAATTATAACAGTTTTTTCATATTTCGCAGATTTAAACTATACTTGAGATGCTGGAGATGGGTGACCATTTATGATGTTTGTTTTTAAATGTTTCTGCGGCTCCATGGGTTAAATTGTATGCATTTCTGTAGAATGCCTCAGCGTCTTACTTAGGTGACTGTCATTTTCGATTTACCTTGTATTTGAATACGACTGGAGACCTCTTCATCCCTGTTTTCAGGTTATCCTTCAAACTCATCGCCATTCTTACTGGCCTATAGACAAAGTCCAACAGATAATAAACTACAACCTATATCCATTTACATTCTCGAAAGCATTCTTCAAAAACATCATTTAGGCCACACACAAAAATATTGTCCTACTGAATTAGCGCTCCCATTTTTATGGATCTTTTTTTTTGCAAATGAAAACCATATTATTGCGTAATGTTAACTGCTTATTTGTGCTACGAAACATATTCTCTAAAGGAATTCTTAAAACTATAGGAGATGGACTAAATTTTTTGCTGATCATATTCAACATTTTAAGAACTTGAGTTCTGTATTTTCTAGGCAATCAGGAAAATTTTCAAGTATTGTGTCTACCTGTAAAAAAAATCACGCACCATATTTTTGTACAAAGAATCTGCAGAACAATGTTACTTTTGTGTGGCCTTATCTAGTTTAAATGACAGGCCGGAGACATGTCACCTAACAATAATAATAATAATAATAATAATTATTAACTGATTATTATAATTATTATTTAGTAAAGTACTGCATATTGCTAAGAGTATGATCACATTAAAGAAAGTATCTTGTTGAATATATGACATTCACATATATCTAAATAAGTAAATCTTAGTAACAAAAAGGTTGCCTCGTTATTTTTCACGAATAGTATATTGAGTGAGTCTGTTATACACAGAACACGTGAATGTTATTATATAGCACACATCGGTGTTGAAGCGGACCTCATTTACTTTGTCATGTGATGAGAAAGACAAATGGTTACCTGTCCATGATGTCAGCGGCTGCTGCAACAGATGCCGCGACTACCGGCGGCATCATCTCCTTCCCTCCGAAGGCGCCCCCTACCGACGGCACCGTCACATGGACACTGGAATACAAGTGTGAAAGAAATAGGTAATATATATTCCAAAGACAAAGCCATGCGTGAGCAATTATGCCCGAACCAGTGTAGGCTATATATTCAAACATATTATAGAAATAACTAAACTAGGTTTTCTACAGGCATTTCATGACTAATTAGTTTCGTAACACAGGCTCAGAGCGTGTGGCACTCTTCAGATTTTGTAGCCTTATGGTGCAGTGAGTATCAGTTGTGGGGGTCTATTGTAAAGTCACTGGGATCAAGATCAATTGTGTGGTGTCATTTATATATATATATATATATATATATATATATATATATATATATATATATATATATATATATTATGCACAGCTCATATATAAAACAGAGCTACCTTGTGTAAGAGACTGTTACAGGGGTTGTGCCGATCCCAAATCAACATGAAACTATATAGTTTCTAAAAATGGCACATGCATGGTGGAAATCCACCGTTAAATAAAGGGTTTATGGCGACCCTGGAATCGGAGAACAAAATATAAGATTCCCATTAAGGCTGTAGAGTAATCAGAAGTTCAGTTATGATATTATGATTTGTATTATAAAAAAGTCAAAATTCTTATGTGTCTTCACTGAAATTGCTTAAACTGTCAATCTGCTTGACAAAATAAGTTTCCTAATGACATTTAAGGAAAGGAAATGTCCACGGGTTCTTCGAGTACACTGTTAACGTGTATTATTTTGTTGACCCTTAGTGCAGGGGATATATGCTAAGTCTGCGACGGTAACGGTTCTTACCTGGATGAAATCGACCTACCTGTTCATGGCTCGGCCTGTTGCCTTAGCGACGCCATGTTGGACATGGTCCGTTGCCTGCGTGGATGACCACACGTCCATGGTGTCTTCATGAGGCACACACAGACATGTCTAGATGAAATAACACACAAAAAGATGTGGTTACAACTAAAATGTGATAACAATTCCGTTTTTTTCTAAATTAAATATAGCCGGAGCAGTGTCAGTTTGTAAGATTATTTCCCACCCTCTTGTGGAAACCCATATTGGGATGATACAGAGGAAAGCATATAATTCTACATGTTCATGGATTATACAATGTATTTTAGACAAACATCGCCAGTTTTGCGAGGAATAAATTTATCACGGTTTACGTAAAAGTGGGCAGCAAACATGTAAAGGATTTACAGTAATTATAGACAGTAGCGTTCACCATTAGTATTCATTAACTGTGAATTCAAACATTTAAAAAATGAAGCAAACTGATAGTGAATTATATATCAACTGATTTGTCAGACAATACCCATAGCCTTGCATTGGTAAACACTACAGATGATTTTTATGCAAAACTCACCTGTGTTTCGAGATGGAAGTGCTCCTGTACTCCGAGACATACCTGTCCCTGCTCAATGCTATCACACTTTTCAAACGCCCCTGAGGGAAAAAAATATAGAATGCTCAGCTCAGCTGGTAAATCATATACTGTAGAGCTCCTCTTATCTGAACAGTTCTGGAGAAGAACAATATATATACTGGTTATATATATATACTCGTGAATTCAGTAAAATCACAGGGGCCGGATAGTTCACATATGGTTTAGCGATATCCTACAGATATTTTACATAGTTTCATTATGAGGCTGCTCGTACACTTTTCCCTTTCGTAAAAGTCAATTTTCATCTTTTTGATTGATCATTCAAATAACAAAAGTGTAAGTATAGCAAATAATAAAGGACACAAATTTATTTGAAACTAGATGTAAGTGGACCATGGACCTGGGAGAGCCCCGCAGTGAGAAATGGTATATTTTCGTGTTACTGGAAAACTGTATGGAGAAATGGTCTTGTGAAGAACGAACAGACAAGGTCTCTACAAATAACCTGTTTTTGGATTGGAGGGGATGAGTGCATGATACAGGATTTATTAAATTATGAATTGATAGGTCTTGGGCCTCATATGTGCCAATCATCCCTGTGAATTTGAGAAAGCTAGCTGGCATGCTCTTGTTAAGATGTCGCACACGAAAATAACAGATTGCTGTGTGGCGGTCATATTAGAATTTCGACAGGTCAGAATTTTTAATAAGCCTGTAGGCCTCCTATTTGTCAGTCATCTCAGTGAATTTGAGAGAGATCAAGCATGTTCTTGTTGAGAAATTGCGCGCGAAAGAAAATAACAGATTGCTCTGTAGCGGCCATATTTTTATTCTGACAGGTCTGTAATTCGACAGGTCTTGAGCCCTCCTAGGTACCAATCATCCCAGTGAATTTGAGAAAGCTCAAGTATGTTCTTGTCCAGATATCGCGCAAGAAAGAAAATCACCGTTTGCGTTGTGGCGGCCATATCTGAATTCCGACAAGTCTGTATTTCCAAAAGTCTGGAGCCCTCGTAGGTACCAATCAACACTGGGAATTTGAGAAAGATCAAGACTGTTTTTGTTGAGATGGACGGACGGATCATTTTAGGGCACCGCTTGTCAAGCGGGGCCCTAATTAATAGGTTAGAAGCAATTAAGAAAAAAAAACACAAGCACACATAGCTACAGATACAAATATACATTTTTCCTATGTGTAAATAACTTTTAACCTTAATACCGTGCACAGCATGTACACAGTCATTCCTTTTAAAGTGGCATCATAAGCTCTCTATACGACTGTCTATCTGTTATATGTATACTGGTAGTTATAAAGTCCCTTAAGAAAACACATTAACCAAAGTTTACATATTTATGCACATTGATATTTAAAGAAAAGTTAGCAGATTTTGTCTCATCATGGCGTGATCTAGTTCCTCTTACCTTCAACATCGCCCACTTTTATTTGTGGTGGGGTACCAGGAAACTTGGAGTTCTGGTGTATCGCTTGGTGTATATCAAGGACTGCCGGCAGAACCTCCTTGTAGCTCACCTTTACATGCTCTGCTGCCAAGTCCGCTGTCAGCTGACTCTCTGAAAATTTATAATTTAGTCTCAAGTTTAAATTATCCTTCTATCGGTTGTGCTTCATATATATAATTTTGTATCCAACAAAAAAATCTTTAAAATGACAATACATTATATTAAATATTAATTAATCTACAATGTTTTATTATTATTAAAAGCATATATTTACAGATCTTCATTTTAAAACAAGGCAACAGTACTTCATAGTTTTGATTTTTTGAAAGTATGATGCACTTAGATTCACTGAATAATTATATGGGGTCTTATTAAATCATATTATGATAAAATAAATAAATTCTCATTATCCCTCCATTCAGTTAAAAATGTGTTTCAGAAGAAATCCCCAAGCTTATTTAACATTTACAATGTGTTTCATGCGTAAAATGAATCTTTAGACCATTTTTCATTCGAAAGAGAATGCAATAAAAATCTATTAAAGTAAAATTTACAGCTCAACTGTTTCTTCTACATGATTAATATTTTTCTGATAAAATGATGAAACAATGAAACTACAAATATCCCACCAGCTATCACCATGGCAACAGGCTCATGCATAAATTCGATTTTGCCGTCAGACAGCGTCTGCAAGAGATTAAGTCATTAATTATAGGACAAACGAAAACTGAACAGTGTACAGGTTTTTTAACGACAATGAGCATATTCTAAAATAATTAGTGACTGACAAAATAAAAAAAAAATGATATATGGATATTATCATAAACTCTAGGACACAGATGCTTTGCATATAGCAACACTAACAACAAGGATCACAAGGAAAACAAGGATACGCCAGAGAAATTTAAGTTAAAATTAACAACAACAAAACTCAGTTGTTACATGCAAAAGGGAAGCGACACGAGAAATATCATATGGTCATGTCTAAGCTCTGTGATATGGGTATTGTAAATAGGTAAGGAAACACATCAAAACATATATAGCACATTAAAGCTGGATAAATAATCAGTTCTTTAGGCCTAAATCCAAGCTGCAACCTCGTGGTCATCACGACATCCATTCGTTCTTTCGTCATACCTTAACTCCTTGCACTTTGCCAGAGTCTGTCTCAACAATGGCAAGGTCCTGAGCCGTAAAAACACTGAGAACGCCTGGAAAACTCTAAAACATCAAATAAACATTATTCTGAGGTGATACAGGATTGAAGAAAAAAGGTAAGGGGGGGGGGGGGCAGAGGGGAGATTAAAGGAGTGGAAGAGTGCACGTGGCAACCTGTGGACTGTAGTGGAGAACACCTGGAGTTGTTTTATCGCCCAACGAAATCCGGCTCTGTTTTAGGGTATTAGGCGCTTATTTTTCAATTTTCCAGATTAAAAAAATATCATCTGATGTGCTGGTCAAAATGCTTTTATATCACTAGGGAAAGGTGTATAAATATAAAAAAAAATGCTATAAACTGAAATTATTTTAATGTATACATTATGAATATTTTAGGAAACTTCTCCTGCAATGTGAATATTTCAAAACGTGAATACCCACCACAGCCTCTGTTACATCAATCTTATCAATGGTTCCCAAGGCGATGGTGCTGAGGACGTAGGCGGCGTGGACCTCACCTTCATGACGCGGAATGTCGCCGACGTAACGTGTCTCCCCCGCTGCCTGTTTCAAATATATCAATGAAGAATTTGAATTAAAATTGTGTATAAAAAAATAAATGAATACATTAATGGTGAATTTATTTACGCAGGAAAAAAAAGGCTGTAATATATCACCAACTCTCCGATAGTCCGACTCCACGGTACAGATCGTTTAGATATATTAAAGACGGAAAGCGAAGATGTTAACAGTAATACGGTATGGAAGATGTTAACAGTAATACGGTATGGACGATGTTAACAGTAATACGGTATGGACGATGTTTACAGTAATACGGTATGGACGATGTTAACAGTATTACGGTATGGAGGATGTAAACAGTAATATGGTATGGACGATGTTAACAGTAATACGGTATGGACGATGTTAACAGTAATACGGTATGGACGGTTATATCGTTCCCATGGGGTGATGTTCTTTGTATGACCTTTTTGGAGGATTCTTTGAAAACATTTTGGTGCTAATTTCGGGAAAATTTCACTCTGCTAGCCAGTAGTAATAGGCTTAAAAACCGTTACATGATAATTTCACGATATCAAAATCCTCTAGCAAGGGAAAATAACGATTACCGTAAGTACTGCCAATTAAAGCTTTTAAGTGAGATTGGCTTATTCTTTTTCTCAAAGAGAATTCTCAAAACTCCACGGGGGCACTCATTACGGAAGTGGCGCTCTTTCCGTCAAATACGGTATTCTTCTTTTTCGAAAGTTTTACGTTTCTAATTTCACGTTAACGACACAAATAGTAAAGAATCGTTTGTCGAAATAACCTGCAAGTACCTCAATGGCATGAAACATTGAAAAAAAAATATTTTGACCTACATGTTGTATGATCCCCCTTTTAGGCACAGGTGTACCGAATGACCCGTCCTTGACCTGGTACTCCTGCTGACTATGTGACAGGGGTCTCTCCAGCAGCCCAGCTCCTGACCGTAGGTGCTCTGGTAATTTGTCTCCAAGGACTTCCAGGAAGAACTGTTGACAAAAATGATTAAATTTTTGTGAAAGAATATATGACCTCACAGATGTTTGCCTATTATACTAGAGTTAAATTAGAGTTAATTTAGAGTATTCTAATTATAATTTGAAGGAAAATTAATAAAATTCTGTATATTTCTTAATAAAATAAACTAGAGGACCTGTCAAAAAGAAAAACAAAATTATTAATCTTCTTAGTACCTTTAGGTAATTCTATAATTTTGTTTTTCTTTTTGACAGGTCCTCTAGTTTATTTTATTAAGAAATATTCAGATTTTTATTAGTTTTCCTTCAAATTATAATTAGAATCTTCTTAGTACCTTAAGGTAATTCTATTTTTTGATAAGAAACTGCATCAAAATTTATCTGTTTGAAAATATTATGGTATCGGAAAGATAATCAGGATTAGTTTATAGGCAAATTGTTGTGTTGTAAAAGCGACTCGCATTGCCTACTGACCTTGTAGAGGAGCACCACGGCCACGTCACGCCGATATTCCGGGGACGCAGACATCACGTGATCAGGAGGGTCGATTTCACTTCTCAGAATACGCAAAGCCACTGTAAAAAATATTGTCTCACGATCACGAGGGTACTGTGTAAAGAAATCTTTAAGGTGTCCTTAATTACTAGACGAAGAGTAACCAACAGAATTGTGCCCCATTCACGACTGAGTAGGTCGTCAGAGCATGTCTAACGAAATGTGTAGCTTTTACAGCGATGTTATTCCAATTTCATAATAATCGTAGTGCAGATACCAGTATTTGTTCATTACCTGTGATTCTGTCCAACAAATATACGTTTTCTATGAATATTGTTCCAGAGTCTTCCGCATTCAAATTTATTAGAACAAGTAGCTAGTTAGTGATTCCTTTTTCAGTCTATAACAGGCAGGAAGTAGTTTGTACGTATATGTGCTCACAGGAGGCTTTTGGGGAGAGAAATGTTGGCCTTTTCCTTCCTTTTTAATTTGCATGTCTTATAATGAATCCCACTCTTTCGTCTCCTGCGGGGTACAAGCTGTTTAACTGATGACGACTTACTATATCGTTTTGGTATATTTAATTAAAACTACTGCCAACATTTAAGAGTTTTTATAAAGAATAGAATAAATTGAGACGGAACTGATAAAAACAAAGTCATACATGTCCATGATTAACGGAATATGGCTGATTGTATACCTGTAACATCTTCGGCGTTCGTTAAACACCGCCCCACGAGATATTCCTCGGTCTTTACAGCATGCACCTGTAAAACAGACATGAACACTAATACTGAGTGTTTCAAAGTTAAGGTTTACAAATACTGTCGCAGAGAAGTTCCCTCCGTAACCCGATTGTATACACAAAGACATCTAATTAATCAACGGCCCGAATCACATGGTTTATAAGTTCCTCTGAAATGAAATGTAAACTTTTCTTTTGTGGTGTCTTTGTCAATGGAATCGGGATGAAGGTAAGCATATGATAAGAATGATACGTTATTTTTGGGCCTACATTTTAGGTTTTATATGCACGGGGCCTGGAATAATCCTGAACGCATAACTTGTCATTACGACACACTCCTCACGCAGAGGTTATACGCTCCAGTCGTTCTATATCTCTTTCGCTTTTACCGCTGCGCAGAGCAAGGAATTGTAACAAAACCAGTGAGGCGTGATATTGTGCATCCGACTCAAGGCCTAAGCCAAGACGCCCAGTTTATGCCGGTCAGATTCTTGGCCCTGCGCCAGTCTTGGTGCGGGTACCCAAGATATCTTGATAAACAAAGCAGCGGGTAATGCGAAGAAGATCAGGGACGACAGCAGTGTATAACAGCTGCGTGTATCTTTCAGACATATAATTAAGATTTCGCCATTTTCCTTCAATGAATAGGCGGGGTTCAATCAAACTAGCTATAACAACATGACATTTAGGCCTTTTTTTTAATGCTTAGTCATGATAGAGGTCTTAATAAAACTCCAGTTAGCAGGATAGGATCAAAATATTTGCTGTGTGGTAGAACTTGACATCCGAGTCTTGAATGTCGGGTTTTCTTTGCTAAATAATGCTGAAAAAAATGTTGTTACACAAAATCTGTGGTGGTTACCCTGGCGGCGCGAACTGGTGTTTGAAGCAGTTACGACCACCGCAGTTTCCGCTGTCATGACGGACGGAGAAAAAAACTTTCGGTGTAAAACCGGCCTCTTTATTTATAACTGCTTCATGAATACACGTAAGTCAACCGTGCATGTAATATGTATTATTTTTCAAATGGAATAACGTCACTTTTGGTCTTACCTCGGTAAAATGACAGTTCAATAAACAGATGAAAATGAAAAAGTGCTATTAGAAATTGCGTGCATATCTACTTATAACATAATTGATCCAATCCCTTCAGTTTGTTGTGCCACCTCAACGACTTTTGTAAACTAAAATTGGACGTTTGGGTGGCAGCATGTTTTAGGTTTAAACACTACCTTTTGCCTCGAATCCAAACGACTTCACTGCTGATAACTACGTCATTATCCGTGAAATATTGCATATTTAATTTTTTACAATAACCTCTACGGGAATAAATGATGATATTTTTTGTACTTACGTATCTGTCGCCAACACACCCAAAGACAAGCATTGGCTTTTCCGACACAGTGTACACATCTTTCTGGACGTCCATCTTGAATGCAGCATTGACTGTCGCATAGCTATTCTTAAGGGTCAGAAATTTCCCAAATTTGAGGGGCATAAATTCGTCAAAAGATTACATGTCAAAAATTCAATGTTTATCACAACATAAGAAACCGCAGAATGGTAGTCTACATTTAATTGATCCATTCTATATCCTTCCAAAATGGTAAAACCTCAAACTAGACAAATGATCTACACAATAATAGTAATATATGACACTAAAAATTCTGCTAAAATCGTGCTACACGATAAAAATACCACAAGTAAATGGGGAATAAATTCAACGAAAAGATGTAAATAAGAAATTCTATTACATAAGAAAGGAAATATTTACCGTTGAACGGGTTGTAATTTTGAAAGTTCGGAGTATGGTGTCGCCTGTCATAGGTGAGAGCCGCATGCTCAGGATGACCTTTTGTTTCATGTTTTCTCGCCAAAGCTGTCCCAGACTTATCACTCTCTTTATCCCTGTGCTGTCTTAATTCACGAAATCGTAAAATATATATAGTATCGAGTATCTTATAAGTATAAAGGTCCAAAGATATAAAGTTTACCGGGGTTCAACATAAGTCATGTGTGTCTTATTAGGCATTGCTAAGGAATTCTAATATGGATAATGGTTTAATATCAAATGGTAAAACTAAATCTGTCCATACAGTGATGTGTCTGTCACGCGTAAGGGCTTATACAGTAATCTATTTGCAAGAACCTCATGGTTCAATGTATATTTAGAACTCGGTGTTGAAAATATTCCGGATATGACTAAACGTAGATTTACTTCAGATGGGTACAGTATTTTCGTTCATATAGAAATTACATGTATGTTAAAAGTAGATATTTAAAAAAATAAAAAGAAGTGTGATCTGCCAGTACATATACGTCTTACCACAGATTTCCAGCCTGGCTCCAGCTGCCTCCAGGATGACAGAGATGTCGGAGGGGAAGTTGGGATGATGGTACTGCATCATCAGATTACCTGCCCAGGTGCCAAGCTAAAAAAATGACAAGTGATTAGGACGTTTATTTATTTTTTGCACATTGAATGGATATAATTAAAATTAAATGTAAACACTGGCAACAGACAAACGTGCAAACCAAGAACAGTGCAAGTTATAGTTTGATTAATAAAACAGGAGTGTATTTTTTATGGACGACGACCAAACGCAGACAACTATAAAACTTTTAAAATAGACAATTAATTAAGTGAAATGTTAATATATAAATCATGTTTGTATATCCCATTTCTAACCACATGTTCATTATTATGAAATCCGGTAAATGTTACTATGTGTCAGAATTTCACGCATGACAAATAATGCTGAATTATTTAATTTTCATTTCTAACAGTAACTGTCAGTCGCAGGATTGAATACTTACGTTTCGAACACCGCTATTGCCGACTCTCTCGATCGCCCTTGTAAGCTCTCTCAAGTAAACATAGCTTGTGTTTTCTGCAGCAATTTCAGAGAATATTTCGCAAAGAGATGTTAGAGACACAGCCGCACCGAGGATGAGTTCGTTTTTCATCTTTTTCATGTGAAGTTCTGGTACTGAAGAAATGTCAATCAAAACTCGGGAGGAACTCATATCTTCTGGGAACACACCTATATACAAGAAAAGAGTATTATACTGACATATCCCTTTATGAATCTACCTGTGTAAAACAGTTAACTTAGCTTAACAGTTCCAAAATCCGCAAAATCATTTTAGTAATAATCCAATAATTAAGTCTATATCATGCAAACTGAAATTCCTCAAAAGATTGAAGTATTCAAGTTTCCATTAAATTCAAACTGGAGAGAAATGTTTTTAAAAGCTTGCTATGGAAACCATAAGATACTAGTTGTGACCATAACTGTAAAGGTTTTTAATTGTAATAAAAACCTTGTGTTTTTTTATGGACTTTGAGGATCTAGATGGAATTTTTATGGTTTCATAATTCAACTATCGGGTCAGTTTTGGGGACTCGTGTGTTAATGTATGAAGGGACATAATCATTAACAATCTTATGCCCATTCTTTCACACTATCCGTTCAGTTTTGCTTTACAAAAAAGTTTCCGGGCAAAACCATCCCAGCACACAGTCTCAGTGCCTCGCATATGCCTTGTTATGGCTATGCTTGTTTGTAAACACATTCCAAATGTTTCTGTTTCCCATAACAAGGCCGCGTGACCGGAGGTCAGTTTTTGAGCCGCAACACGCGGTGTATCAGCCAGCGGAAACATGTATAACATTTTTTGGGGTAAATCAGGCTGGGAATATCCAGATTGACACATTTTGTGGCTCCGCGATACACACGGCCCCACGCAAACGGTTTTATTTTAAAGGGAAGAAACCATTTCCCTGTGAATTCAACATGCTTTTCAGGTGATTGGGCCCTTAATGGTTCCCGACGTCTTATAATGAAATTTAAGAATGTCTGATTAAAACTGTTAATTTCTTACCTGCTGAGGTGTGTCCTGACACCAGTCTTATAGTTGAACGGTCAAGGTGCTGATTTTGAATTTCCAGAACTTCCCCCTGTGTCCGTGCTTTATACCACACTCTCCTGGTCCCAAGTTCCATAGTGGTTTTCCTGGGTTCGATGCCCTCGTTCTTCCCACTGTTCAGTAAATTCACCTCGTGGCATACGGTCCTCTGAAGATCCTGTAGAGTCCAATTTCATTCCATTTACATTTCAATTATGAATATTAGGGTGTTAGTTGATACATGAACAAAACACAAGAAAACAAAAATTGTCAACCTTTTTCTTTAGCGGGACCCAAACTGAACAGTGGGAAGAACAACGGCATCGAACACAGAAGAACCACAAAGCTCTTGAAACAGCCTTGGACAGAGGAATTGTATACTTTTTATCTCTTCCTTCATATAGCAATATATATTTTAAAAGATATAAAACAGAATAAACCTTTAGCCTGTTCAACATTCATCAGTCACCTCTGAGTATGTGTCCGCAATAGTTAGTTTGTCGACGAGTCAGAAACAGCTTTTTCTTGCGTGATATCCAAGTGAGTCTGAACATGCTGTTGTATTTGTAGGGAATTCTTAGTAACCGTATAGGGAAATAAAGGTACCGGTATTTCACAATTTTGCAGTTAAACATTTTAGTAGGAATCGTTCACCTCAATGTCTATTAAAGTCTTGTCTCTCGAGTCAGCTTCTTTTGCGAATGAATTGACGGCGCCCAGAATGGGTCTGTATCCTGTACAGCGGCAGATATGACCATCTAGTGATCTTTCCAGGTCTTTCCCGCAGGGTTTCACACATTTCTTCAGCGCCCTGTAATTTTTAAACAATTTCCAGTATAGACAAGCATAATCAATTCAGTTTAGATTCGCACAATTCAGATTAGCTTTTTGCAAGCGTGAAATCTATACGTCTGTAAATTTCATTAATGTAAAAAAAAAGAGTGACGCTCAGTTTATGCAAAAGTGATATTTTCCTCTATAGATCTCGGTTCAGTTAGTTGTACATCATCTCCTACCTACCCGTACAAACCCATGGTCATCCCTGGTGTACAGAACCCACACTGACTGGCATTGTAGTCCGCCAGTCGGGTTTGTATGGGGTGATACCCTGCCTTCCTGTTACCCAAACCCTCCACAGTCGTGATGGCCCAGCCGTCAGCGAGGTACACGGGGCATATACACTGAAATCACATGTATTGGTTTATGGTTTCCTGATGTTTAAGGTATTAGCTTTTGACAATGAAGGAGAAAACTTAACACATCTTAATACACACATATACGCATATATACTTTTTCATAAATAGTTCATTTTAGGCCTACAACAATTTTTTTCCTGACTTACAGAACTAATCTCAAACGTGTGAGCGCCTCCAGCTCCAGGAGTAGGTCTCGTAACAACAACAGCGCATGCGCCGCATCCGCCATGACGACACGTGATCTTCGTACCTTTCAGCCGTGCCACATCCCTGATGTAATCAGTCAAGGTCAGCCAGGATCCTCCGCCAGACACTGTTAAAGAAAAACCTGTATGAACTCTAGTACAGATTACGGATATTCTGCATTTATGCCATATGTGAGTGTACTTCGTTTCACCTCCACTTTAAATGGACTGATGCATGTATGTCTATCGATCCTAAAATCCGGATGTCCAGTTTGCTGGTCTGTTTTTGTGAAAATAACGTCTGAATTAAATAAATGAGTATGAAAATCTGTGAACATGAGCATCTTGAGGCCAGGCGTTTAACCTGGACAAATGGGATGTTCCTGCTTGTAAAATATTATTAAATGTTGAGGGCGCAATTTTGTTAAACACACACACACTTTTTCTACTGCATAGGGGACGTACAATGTTATAATCCACCCAACAATGTTGTTTAACCTGGACAAATGGGATGTTCCCACTTGTAAAATATCAATGAACTGCTGTGTTTCGGAGAATAATAAAAAAGGAAATGACGAATAATATAACAGGGTTACCCCGACATTGTTTTACACGGGCATTAAACAGTCAAATAAAAACAATACAGGTGTTATCTCCCTATTAGGGGGGTACCCCTTCCACGCCCATACACTTCGACGGGTACACACACTCAACCACCGATTCCCAGGACATATTTGTTCAACACCAATCCGAAACTGGAATCCACCAGTGGATCCACTTTATTTTTATTATTTTAAAACTTTATTGTGAAAAAAATGGACGGGGGTGGGGTCGGTATGGTAAACATTTATACAAGGTCCTATATTATGATCTGATAGGAATGTTCTTTATTCTAATACCTGTTTTTCGACCCCCCCACCCCCCACCCGAAGGCTTGAGAGCATCCACATTAATTCCTTTTATAGCCTGCAGGTTGCAACCTCTGCTGGGACTGCGGAGACCAGTCACCTTGACTTCATTACTAAGTTTCTTATGAACATCCAGGCTTCCGGGACGTGCAGGTTGTGATAGGTGGTACTTTTTGGCTGCACATGAAAAAGGTAGTCACTAATCAGCGGAAGTTGTCGTCCCTCATTTTGGTTGACGGTCGATTCATGATAATCTAACTATGGTGACCCCCCCCCCCCCCCCCCCCCCCCCCGGCCTTGTTCTTCGGTACCGGCATATATCACACGCGAGACCCTGGTTACAATCCAAGAACATCTGATGAATAACTGGCCATGCTTACCTCGATGCGGTTTACCATTGATTGTGAAGCGCACGTCGCCCTCCGCCATAATTTCCTTGCGTGGCCTTGTGCGTAGACAGCGGGTCACTAACCCAGATTGGCCAGGTCGGTCAACTCAACCTTGAACCTGGTAGGGGGGCCTTACGGATACATTTACATTTCCAACTCTGTCACGTTCGATGCCCCAGACGCATATAGCGTTACATGGGAGCCACCGGAGCATAACTCATGCACTATATCGACGAAGTTACGAGTGTATACGGACAGACAGTATAATGTAAGGATTCATGTAATGGAGAAGGTAGAGGCAAAAAGTGGCAAAATTAAGATACATGCATCTTAATATAAATTCTTCTTCTGTTCCCAGAACTGTTGTGCTTCGGGCACATGAGTTATTCTACAGTCGTGCCCACTTGTATTCATAAATCAGTGCGGGCGGGCGATATTCTATTTTTATTTATTTTTTTTTTATTGTCATGATCAGGGACAAGCATGAAAATAACAGATTTATTTTTGCAAAATAGGTAGAAACACTACATTAAAAAGTAAATCTTATAAAAATTGTATTATTTTATCAATTTTAAAGATGAAAATCAAAATTAAAATTTTGAATGCTGGAGGATACAATTGACTCGGGCGGAGTAATTCCTCCCTTTTCCCTATAATTTCAGGGGGAAAATATTTTCTATTTTTATGTATTTCAGCATATTTGTTAACTATTTTGATCAGGCAATGCACTCACACCAGGAATATCTTGCCATCATAACAAACTTAACTTCTTCACAGTTTGTTGTAAATTGTTCAAATATTCCATTGTACAAAGTTGGTAGTATCTAATCAGAATAAGTTACTTACGGCTTCTTAAACAGGGCCTTGGAATAATACAAATCCTTTGCAAATCGACTCATAACCTTAAAAAAAGATTGATTTATAGTTCTTCCTATTTAACTCTATTGATTGTGTGAGATTAAATACTAATATAATGTTTAAAAAAATCACCACTGCTTAGCTTTGGTCTTGTGTACAAAGATTGAAAAAAATTGATGTTACTCCTGGAAATTTTGTTTTAATCTTAAGCATGCAAAAATTACTATTTTGTGCCGTTCATTGTTTAATATGTTTCAACGAAAAATACTTCTTCATTAATGTGAGCGAAACAATTTATTTCAATATCCTCCAAAATAAACCATGCAATTAACATTATGACAGGCTATACATTATATAAAACTGTTTTTTTTTTCTATGTCTTAAGCAGATTATTCCTAATGGCATATCAAGAAATGACCAAAATTGCTTGGCATTACCGGTATATATATATATATATGACTGAAATTTGGTGGTCATTATACACAATTTGCCTTGTCTTTCAGGAAAAAAATGGAACGGTTTATTCGCAATAAAATGTGCACTATTTCAAGTTTGCCAAAAAAGTCAATTCATCTATATATGACCAGATTTTGATGAGTACTCATATTTATTTATGGATAGTAGGCACACTCAGATAATGTAATTTGTCAAATTTGTAAGAAACACAAGCTCTTCAGGGACTTGGTGCACTGAAGGGAGAGGACGCACTTTTGTGCTCTCCTGATTGAGGCACATATTTGTACAGAAATACTCCTACTTTGTGACTGCAAATTTGTACACATTGAGATAAACACCCAGGGAACAGGGCTCTGTAGTTATTTCATCGAAAAGGGAAGTATTTTTATATTATTTTGCTAATTTAAAAAATTGTTTTACAATAAGGGTACCCCAGTCACTGGGGAATTAAAGGGTTTATTGCATAATCCAGTAGTGTTCTTTGAGTGTGGTCAGTGGACCATGTGCACCAGGTCTCTCAAGTCGGGTCAGAGAGTTCAGATTTGTTTCTCGGGCAGTACAATGAGTTAAGCTAGTCTGAATGCCAGGCAGTTGTAAAATGTAATAACATTCACTGTGACAGGGAAAAGGTTCACTAAGTTTTACTGATTTATGATGTTTTGATACCAGGTTATGAGTGGAAAATTTAAAAGACAAAGATCTGTTCTCTAAAGCTCCTCTTCACCTTCTCCTGGTACACCCCAGCAAAAAATAAAACGACAAAATAAAGAAAAAGATAAATCAAAAGTAAACATGTCAGGTGTGTCAGAAGACACTTTCAAGAAAATGCTGCATGATCTGGAGACTGAAATAGTCAGAAAGATCACAGAAAGGTATTAAAAAACTGTGCAGTTGTTGGAATCACGGGTGTTTACTCTTGAGAATGAAAACAAAGAATTGAAAACAGATATAATAAAAATGTCAGGGAAAATTGGTGAATTAGAACAAGAAAGTACCTTGATGTACTATGAAGCCAGAGAGGCAGTTAGGCGTACAGTTGAAACAGGAGAAAATGCTAGAACGTCAAATATAAGAAATTTTTGGAATTCCAGAGAATGGTCAAACTGAAGGGGGAGCTGAAAACTGTGTCTCAACTTTTCAGATAATATGTAAAGAAAAGTTGGGAATGGAGATAGAATCCAGTGATATTGAAGGTACCTATCGAATTAGAAAAAGCAATAATAATCAACAAAGTGATAGGCCCAGGGCAGTCATGGTCAGATTTGTGAGGCATAATATAAAAACAACAGTTATGAAGCAAAGAAAGAAACTGAAAAGTTCTGGTATTGTAATGGTGGATGATTTATCCAAAGAGCTGCATGAATTGTATAACAGAGTAAAAAATAGCCCCAAGGTCAGAGGAGCATGGACTTGGGAAAGAAAGATTTTTGTTAAAGATTTACACGGACACATTCACAAAGTAAGACATGGTGAAACCCTGCATGACTTACCAGCAAGTGATTAAGTTATGTTATTTAAGGTATAAAGACTGCCAGGCATGGCATGACCTGATGATTATATTGATGCTATTGTGTTTTATGTATGTATATGTCAAGTTACAAGCCAATGGACATTTATATAAGATATTTACAGTCATTTTGTTTGGAATAATATTATTTTTACTACAAACAAAAAACCCAATGCTTTTAAGTGATTTAAAACAATTCGATTTTCAGTTTGTTAGATAATAAAATATTTCAGATCCTCTCTTTAAATGTACATGGATTAAGGAACTATGTAAAAAGAAGGCAGATGTTAAATTGGCTGGTGAAACATGGGTCACAGAATGGAGTCTGCTTTTTACAAGAATGTCACTGTGTTCAAAATGATAAGAATGCATGGTCAAAACAGTGGCGTGGTGAAATGTACTTTTCTAACGGTACTACAATGTCACGTGGAGTATGTACACTTATTGGAAAAAATGTTGATTTCAAGGAAATAAATAAAAGTATTGATACCAAAGGCAGATATGTTATAACTGAATGTAAAATTGAAGGTTTGCACTGCATCTTAATTAACACTCATGCACCAAATTCTGAAATACAGCAGCTTGAATTTTATGAACTAGTATTTCAAGAAATACTGAAAATTCGCAATGACCAAGGCATTGAAATAATATGGGGTGGGGATTTTAATGTACATCTCACTGATTGGGATGCTGATGGAGGAAGATTAAGTATTAAACATAACTCTGTTAATAAAATCTCAGTAATAATGGATACTTTAAACTTATGTGATATATGGCGCATAAAACATGAATCAGTTAAAGCATTCACTTGGCGTTCACCTACACCTTTAATTCAGAGACGCCTTGATTATTTTTTAATATCAGACACGTCATATACTACATGTTGTGAGATAATCACTAGTATTAACACTGACCACTCGGCAGTAATAATTCAGGCATCTGCAAGAAATGATACAAAGTCAGGACCTGCACATTGGTGCATGAATAATAATTTGCTCAATGACAAAGAATATATGTGTAATGTAAAACGTTAAATGCAGAATGGAGGCAAGAAGTAACTTTAAAAACAGCTCAAGGTACATGGGAGTATTTAAAATATAAGATAAGGGAATATACAATAAAATATAGTAAAAATAAGGCAAAGAAACGTAAAGAGTATGGTATAAGTTTGGAACAGAGGTTATCTGAACTGGAAAGTCAGTTAAATACTGCTGGGAGCCAAGAATCACATGATGAATATTATGAATTAAAACAAAAATTGCAAGAATACTATGATAACATTACTAAAGGTATTATTGTAAGGTCTAGGGCTCAGTGGATACTTGAGGGTGAAAGGGGTACACACTATTTTCTAAACCTTGAAAAACATAATAAGAAAAGGTCAATATTACGTTCTTTGTCATATGAAGGCAGAGAAATCAATGACCCATTTGAAATTATGTCTTGTATTAGGAAATTCTTCATTGATAAGTATGATAAAAAAGCAGTATGTAATAATCAAGAGCTATTACAGTTTTTTTTTTCAGAGCCTTCCTGTCTGTGAGAATAAATTGAATGAATTAGAAGCACTGTCATGTGGTAAACTAATTACAAAAAATAATGTATATAATTGTTTAAAGGGAATGAAAAATAATAAAACTCCAGGTAATGATGGGTTGACAAAAGAATTATACATAGCTTTGTTCAGTGAACTTGGGGATTGTCTTACGGAATGTTTAAATGAAAATTACAAAACTGGCTCCTTAACAATATCTCAAAAGCAAGCTCTTGTTAAATTAATACCAAAACCAGGGAAAGACATAAAGTCTTTAAATGCATGGAGACCAACCAGTTTACTCAATGTGGCTGTTAAGGTATTAAGTAAGATCATGGTCAAGAGAATTGAAAAATACCTACCAAAAATAATCCAGCCTGATCAGTATGCCTTTGTTCAAGGGAGATATATAGCAGAACCTGTCAGATTGATATGGGATGTATTGCATTATACTTCTGTAGAAAACATACCAGGTATTATGTTTGCATCTGACCTTGAAGCTGCCTTTGATAGTTTAGAGCATGATTTTTGTATTTGCCACTTTAAGATATTTTGGGTTTGATAATCACTTTATCAGATGGGTAAAATTATTGCATGAGGACATACAAAGTTCAGTTTTGAACAATGGATACACTACAGGATATTTTAAGCTAGGAAGAGGGACATGGCAAGGAGACCCACTCTCTCTTTATTTATTCATAATGGCAGTAGAAATATTGGCAATAATGATACGGAGAGACACTAATATTCATGGAATACAATTGGAATTTCTGTTGCAAAAATATGCATGTTTGCAGATGACACAACTATATTTGTTAGAAATATTGAATCACTAAAACATTCTTTGTAAAAAATCGATTTGAATATTTCTCATCACTCAGGATAAATCTTCAAAAGTCTGAAGCTGCATACATTGGATCATTAAAACATGTTGCTCCTAATGATGGTAATTTAAAATGGGTAGATTTGTCACTGAATTGCATAAAAATAAAAATACTTGGAATCAGGTTTTCACATAATACTAGAAACCATACTTTCACTTTGGAAAACTAGAAACCTGACATTATATGGTAGAGCAGAGGTTGTGCGCTCACTAGGTATTTCAAAGATATTGTATATAACAAATGTTTTAATACCCCCCCAAAATACTATGTTATATATAAAGAGACTTTTATGTAACTTCATCTGGAGAGCAAAAAAGCCAAAAGTTAAATACAGCACAATTATTGGAAAATGTGATGATGGAGGAATTAATGTACCGGATATTGATTGTAAGATTAAGACCCAGAGAATAATATGGGTAAAACGCTTCTTTGATACTTCAAACTCAATTATTAATGAGATGTAAGAGTACAGATTGAGGAAAATAGGAGGATTACAATGTATTAGGAATAATTTTGATGTTACTGTGCTACCTGCTATATTGCCAAAATTTTATTTGAATTGTTTTGAGGACTGGGCTTATTATGTGTCTGTCAGTCCTGAAAATCCAGATGATGATCTGTTTCAATAGAAATATTGCATAAACATTACATGAAATGGGGTAAACTTATTAATATATGAGTTGAATACAATGTATTTCAAAGTATTTTACTTTTGTTTTGTAATAGGATGACCTTGCAAATTTGCAGAAAAATTGTCTTGTAAATGTTTGCATGTTAGTGGTTGTTATGCAGATGCATGTTTTATTAGGCAAAGAGACGTTGCATGTTTATGAAATTAAGTGTAATGCATAAGATTGTATGAGAACAGCTGCATATACTGTCTTGTACATTGTATTGTAAGTGCATGTTCTGATGTATGTAATTGTATGTGTTTCCATGTATGTAAACGTTATGCATGTATACGTTTTTCTGAATAAATATGATTTAAACAAAAAAACAAGCTCGCTACCTTCTCTGTTCAAATCATACTTGTATTATTTGTGCTGGTTATAACAATTTACTGATCTGCATGCACGCGGATCAGAATAGCCCATACACTAACCTAAATTTTGAACTTAACTAGGGGTACCATGATTATTTATTACGACTTTTACGAGTAATCTTTATACCGATCTGCTGTAAAGGGGAGGGGGTAGGAGGTTTCTTTTTTTATTACAACAGGACTGCGGAATGAATAGTGCTATTGTGTGCTTCCGGTGTTTGCTTGGCGAAAATGGTCAATGTCAATGTACAAATTTCAAAGAAGACCCGTTTAAAATATACATACTATAGCAGGTAGAACGTCATAAGTTCTTAATTCCAAGAGGTTAAGTCAGATATCACTATATATTTTCTTTAAATTTATTTGAAATGAACATATTCACACATATATAGCCTTTAATCCTGTTTTGACTGGAGGGTCGAGTTATAAAAGTACGGCGCTCACCGCTGACGACCAGGTTCGATCGCCGGCGTGGTTACACGAGCTGGTTGTAGTGGCCCGTCCTGGGTCAGATGTTTTCTCCGGGATTATCTCCATGTTATATGTTAATATCAAACAGATAAATGCTATAGAAACGTCATGCTATACTTTCAGATCCCAGGCGTCGGCTCAAATCAAAAACATATTACTGATGATGCTTGCAGAACCTTGGTAGAAAAGATTGTTACTTCAGGATTGGATTATGATAATGCATTACTGCATGGCCTACCCAAAGTACTTATTAGTCGCGTTCAGCGAGTAGAGGACTCTGCAGCTCACCTGATATACCGTTCAAATGTGCGCGAGTATGTTACACAAGTATTATATGAACAACAACCTGGCTTCAACTGCAACACAGGTCACGCTATAAGATCTTGATGTGTACACACCAAACACTTCATGGTTCAATGCCAGTGTAACTTAGCGGTAAACTTCACAGGTATGAACCACCAACATCGCTAGTAGTAATAAAAAATACTTTAACTGCAAAAAAAAAAAAAAAAAAAACAAGAATGCATCAGCATTTATCATAAGCGGGAGTGGGTATAAGCATGCCTTGTTACCACTCCCCTTAGGGGAATGGATACAAGGCCTGCCATCAATATGTTTTTTACTGCAATAAAATCATCTAAACCCAAACCCTGACTTTCCACTGATATTAGGGAAAGCTATCCAAGATTGATAGACATGCAAAATGTCAAGCTGATATGTTAAGACATTGTGTGATTTTCACCGAATCAAACGTACAGATGGACGCTAGATGAAGCTGATTATGCCAAATATGAGGCCGATACGCCAAATGACTAAATCAACGAATTATATGAAAAGGACTGACCGCACTTTGCGTCATCAGGCTACGACAAAGCTATCCAAGATGGATAAACATGCACAATTTCAGGCTGATACATCCATCCTCTCCTGGAATATGTGCAATTTTTACCCAAGGCAGGTTTGCGGATTGGTGCTACGTGAAAACAATAGTAGGTGGGGCCATCAGGCTTTTGTACAAGATTAAGGTATCAAAGATCTGTGGTAAGGGCAGGTGGATACCACAATACACTCCCGAGATAAATGTATAGATGTATTCTATGAAAAGGTGATAAAAGGTGGCGCCATCCGTCGGTGGATTGACATGCTAAACTTCATTACACATATTGAACCACACCTGAGATACGAGTGGTTTTCACCCAAAACAAACAAACGAATGTACGCCACCGAAAACGATTGCAGATATCGCTACCAGTCTTGAGTCGGAGATAAAGAGATCCAATTTCTATGACAGACACTAGTACACTGAACCACTACTGAGATATTATCCTTAGCTCCCGTACTCTCGTGCTACGCTACGCTGTGCGAGAGACCTAGAAGATGATTAGGGGAAACTGGATACATTCCACATGACATTTAAATTCTTATATTTCGTCTGAAAATGTCGTATGCGTTATTAAATACAGATATTCTTATCAAATGCGCATATACCACTTAGACAGCGTTTGTCCACGTTAAATGTTGATTAGAAGAATATATATTGTCCTAATAAACGGTGATACGCGGGGAACGATGTCTGCTCTTGGTTTTCCCCCAGCACAGCTGGCCGGCGGCCGCCTGTGAAACCAGTGGCTCAGCGAGCAAAGGTCACGCATTTCTTTGTTTAAGTTCTGAGACAGTTTCAAGTGCCAGGGTTACAAAGTTTTAAAAGTGGGTCTTATTTATTAAAACACATAACATTTGGCTGAATTTATTGGTCATTCGAATAAAGTATAATATCTTCCTTAGATTACTTAAAGATTCCTTGTCATAAGGGCAGTATTTGATTTTACACGATTTATTTCCCAACAATGGTTTTAAGTTCTCCAGTTTACTCTGAAGCGTTTTTATGCGGTGGTATCCAGGATCCTGGATGTCGCCACATTTAATGCAGTTGCTGAGATATGTGCTAATAGCCCCATTTACACACGTTTTTCTGGAGCGCTCTACATCGTTTAGCGCGCGCCAAGTCCCCACACGCGCCAGATTTCGAGGGGTTTTTTTTGGTCTGGAGCCCGCTACATTTTGACCACCGGTTTGAGTCGGTTCCAGATTCTAGCGCGCGCCAGACTCAGACTGGCGCGGCCTACATTTGTACTTCGAACGTGTGTAAACAGAAGTGGAGCGCGCTATCTTTATAGCGCGCTCCAGCAAGACTCGGCTGTCATGTGACTGGGATTTACCCATGCGAGCAAGGTGGAATCCAATCTATAGACCGCGCTAGATTGCAGTATTTATCTGCTTGTAAACGCAATGCAGATTCTAGGCCGGGCCAAGCGCAATGCGGCCTAACTTGACAGGGTAGCGCGCTCTCAGACCTGGGAGCCGCCGCCGAATTGCGCCAGCCGCCGCCGTTTATTTTATAAGCAAGCCGCCGCCGATAGTTTTCTTGAGCCGCCGAATTGCGCCAGCCGCCGCCGATTATTAAACACCGGCTCAGCCGCCGGTGAAATACTGATAAGCTGATGAAAAAAAAGGGATCTTCGCTTGCATACTTCAGCTTGTAAATAGTTACTACAGTAACATGTTGACACGAACTCGTCTCAAGCAAATATCACCGAGCTGCATGCCTTCGCAATGGTAATGCATGATTAATTTTATGTCATTATGTTAGACAGTTAACAAGGTTCCCGCAAGCCCCTTTTTCAGACGGGATAACTGGCATACTCCCTGTTTGATCAAGGGCGTTTCTCTAAACCTGGTTACTCAAATTAAAGAGAAAAAATGCCAGAATCCAGATAATTCCCAAGTTTATTCAGTTAGATACTGATGCTTGATCATTTAAAGTTATTGAGGTCGATGTGCAATATTAAAAATATATATATATATACTGCCCGGTTAAAATTCAGGATTAAATGAACGAAAACCAGCTGGAAAAGCTATTATTTGTATGGAGAAAATATGCATGCATTTTTGTTATCTTTGTTTCCAGCCAATATAAGACATTTTAGTATATGTGTAACCATGTCGGCAGCCAGCGACTATTCCTTACTACCTCATATTATAATCATGCTACAAATGTCATTCGCGTTAACACATATGGATAAATGTCATAAATTCCTTGAGTAGAACTAAACTTTTAAATTAGTCTGATTGGTCAGCAATTTGAATTTAAAACGCGAGACCAAATCCGTGTCAAACAGCTGCAGGCACCGGTTGCTTCAACCACTGACAAACATATTACTGCATGAACATATTAAGGGTCACGGGGATGATTGAGGCTGAAACCTGCGAAAATCCATGACAGAATTCCTATTTCAATCAATTATGACACGTGACAAATTACGTATACGATTGCGACCTGGAAAGTTCTGCGCAGGAAAAAAAAACATGTTGATCATAGGCTAGGCCAAAAGGAATGAGAGATTTCGTGGTTGTGGCAGTGAGTTGGTCTGTTCACATTACATCAAGAAGAATTCACAATATGTTTTAAGTAATCAAATTTTCATGATTATTATAAAAACTCTTTGGCTGGGGTTCGATTTTGTACGATTATGTCACCTCTCTCCCTCCTCAAATGACAGATTATTACCAAATGTTTTGATTAATTTAGAGACACTCGCGGGTGAAGCATGATTTTCTGTGAACACACTCTCTCTCTCTCTCTCTCTCTCTCTCTCTCTCTCTCTCTCTCTCTATATATATATATATATATATATATATATATATATATATAGACAAAATATCCTGCCCTTTCACATAACCTCATGTGATACAGTTAAAAAATGAAGCACACAGTACGTCAAGCCATGACACTTTACGTTCGGCACACGAAAAACGATTATCCGGTTGAACTGTCTTGCAAGTGAGCGCACGAAAACAGTTGCTTAGAGGATGCAAACAGTGATATCTATATACATGTATCTCAATAGCTGAATTGAAACCTTCGATTTTTCAAGATGCTTTTAGCAATTTAACGTTATATCAGTTGAGATCAAATAATTCATGTGAAACCAACGTCTGTCAAAGGAAATGAGGAAAATCATAACAGTTTTCATCTGATTAAATGAGTGGTCAGCTTCACCAAAACACGCTATATTGTCAGATCTGAAAACACAGCGAGGGAACCCCAAACCTTCACGTTCCCACTCACTGTCCTTGTACACGCCTGGCGTGATATTGAATAAAATTAATTTATCCAAAGGGTAATTAACTTGTCCAAATATTCGTTAAGTTTGTTTCATATTATTGTTCATATAAATATAATTGCATCAGACTGAGACAACTTTTGTCCATTAGATATTTGCCTCATCTTTACGGCTCAGCCGGCTAGCCAGCCACAACGTTGTCCACTCAGCCATCATCATTGTTTTTAGACCTGAGCCGGCTCAGCCGGCTAGCCAGCCATTTTTTCTTCAAGCCAGCCGATTTACATGTCAAAGGCTGGCTCCCAGGTCTGCCGGCGCTCTACATGGTCACTTGTTCCGGCACAGTGTGAACGCAAGTTAAAATGTAGCCCGCTTCATATTTAATGGACCGGTCTAGCGCGCGCCACATTTTTCTAGTGTAAATAGGACTATTGTCTCTAAACAGGGAGAATCGTAGAATTAGTCGATCATCTTTGTTATAATTATGCCGGGATTAAGGAATTAGGATTCCTCTCGGGGTCTCAGAGGAGTTCCCCGGATTTTTAGTTTGGACTGATAATGTCCACATGTTTACTACAAGGACCATTTATCGAATACCATTCCATAACGTTATCCACCTGACTATTGTTAACACCGTTATACAAAATAAACATAAGATATACAGTAATACAGAGTACAAAAGGCATGGTTTATCATGTTTATTTATTTTACCACCCTGCGTGGTGGCTAGGCTGAACATACCAACACCAACAAAGTTAACGTGTACATGCTGTCGTCCTCTTCACAGTGACAGTTACCATGGTGATGAATGTTTAACTGTTCCTGCGACCACAACTGTAACAGTGGTTTGTTACTTGCTTATATAATCCGTAACTCAAGCGGATTATCTAGCTAAACCTCATACAGCGCTTTAAATCGCCTGCAAAGGTATCTCTGTGATGCTCAGACAGTGCATAGCTATATCTTTTTTTACAGCCTCACAAGTGAATAAAAAATTAGCCTGCTTTATAAGCATCCCTGTATAATAGTCCCTGCACGCCGGCCTGATATTCATGTTATGATGAGGATAATTCTTTTATAAAGAAGACTTAATAACAACTGCTTTGATTCCGACTGTTGTAATAATACCAGTTCTGTAATAATAGTATTAATAATAATTACAACTGTTATAATGGTTGTTGATACAATCCATAACTAAATCTGATGGCAAAATCCAACAAACCAGATTTTTGCAACCACCAACCTTCATTTAATTTTTGTTCTGTTAGTTGACATGGGGTCGTGTACCGGTTTTACTTACAGCATGAAGGTAAACGAGCTCATACATCCATTACAGAGGCGTTATAACAACATCCCTCTGCAGAAAGTACCTACAGATCATTAATGTGTACACATAGTAAGCCAAACACATATAAATGGTACTGATAAGGCAGGGAATAGAGTGGAACCACTAGACCACATGTCTTAATAAGACTACTTGTCTATTGAGACCACCCTTGAGTGAACTGAAAACTTTCACATGGGTTAAAACTGATATGTCTAATAGGTCCCCCTTTGAATTAAGACCACTTTTGGCCAGTCCCAGAAATGATCGGGTTTCACTGTAGGTGGTTTACATACAAGAGTATGCAAGTGGGTTTAAGATTTTCATCCCCTCACGTGGCTTTGATAGTTTCTCATTATAATATTATCAAATGATGCGTCTACTTTTATGAATAAAATGTTCTATATCCCTATTTTTGAAAAAAAGTAACTTGTGGTTTTCTCAAGCAAAATATCGTAAATTAAAGGTACATGTAACTAGAATGCTGAATGATAAGTAATGAAATATTCCGCCTTGGGAGGTGCCTATTGTGGGCTCCTCCCAAAACCGTGTTTGGATTCTCTTATTCGGCCCATATTCAAAGGTTCACTCGTGCATGAATGACTTTACATTTGGAATTTTCTAGATGACGTTCCGGATCATGTGCTGGATCCACACCAACATCTTATCGATCCTTCATAGCCTCATTCTGTTATTGCCTTGACTGCATGATTTATGTTGTGAATAAACACCCAAATACACCACTTACGGTGATGAACGCATGCCCTCCCGGCGGAGGCTATAACATTAAGGGCTAAACAATAACATTTTTACCCGCGAAGATTTTCTCTGAGATTGGTGTAAAAATTGTATCTTGATAAAATACATGCACCCGTCACCCGTTAATATGTTTAAATAATGTCTGAATGAAATATTTATTCAATCAGTTTCAACTGACTGAATATATTGTCGTGTCCATGATAGCTGACACAGACAACAGCTGAATATTATTGAAGCAGATCCGGGATGTCACAATGAGGCAGTTCTTAAATCTGACAACAAAATACTGAGTTCATCATTGGAGTAGAAGATCTTCTGGTCTGACGCCGGCCAGCTTCTGAACCAAGTCCACAGTGAGTGGAGGATCTGAAAAATAGTAGGCAGAATGTATAGGTGTAACATAAATCATGTAAATATCCAGTGCTATACACTACACATACCTTAACAATCAACAAGGACAGTGAGTCACAGCTTTTGGTTCCGCTACGCACGTGCGGCTTTAGAAGCGTTTCATTCGACCATCCCGATAACACAGTTACCTCGACAAAACGACCATGTACCTGATAAAACAACTGCCCCGATGACACGACCATCTCAGAAAAATTCTGAAATAATAACATTTTAATAAAACAACAATTGCGATAGAATGACCTGCCCGATATCTTAACCATCCTGGTTATACAAATACGCATTACACGAAGCACGACCATGACATGACAATTCATTGACAAAACCAACAGGATAACACAAGCACCCTAAGTACCAATACAACCAAGCTGATAAGGCCGTCCCGATAAAAACACCAACCCGGTAACACTACAGCCCGAACGACAAGGCCATCCCGATAACACGACCACCCCAGTAACACTACCATCCAAGTGATAAGGCCATCCCGATGACACGACCACACTGGTAACACTACCACCCAACTGATATGACCATCCCGTTACACGGCCACTCTAGTAACACTAACAACCAAACAACTGAAAAGCCATTCTGATAGCACGGCCACTCTAGTAACACTACCACCTTACTGTCAAGACATTCCCGTCAACACGGCCACTCTTGTAACACTACAACCAAGCTGTCAAGGCCATCCCGGTAACACGGCCACCCTCATAACACTACCATCCAACTCACGAGACCATCCCGATAACATAGCAATCCTCATAACACTACCAACAAACTGACAAGGCCATCCCGATAACACGGCCACCACGGTAACAGTACCACCAAACGGATAAGCCCATCCCGATTAAACAACTACCCTGCTAACACTACCATGCATCTGACAAGGCCATCCCGATAACACGGTTATATTGGTAACACTATCATCCATCTGACCCAACCATCCCGAAAACACGACCGTCCAGATAACACTACCACCAACTGACAAGGCCATCCCGATAACACGGCCACTCTGGATACACTACTACCAAACTGACAAGACCATCCAGGTAACATGGTCACTCAGGTAATACTTACAGCTAACTGACCAGGCCATCCCGATAACACGGCCACTTTAGTAACACTATCACCAAAATGACAAGTCCATCCCGAAAATAGTGCCACTCTAGTAACACTACCACCCAACTGACAAGGCCATCCCGATAACACGGCCACCTTGGTTACACTACCACCAACTGACCTGGCCATCCCTAAAACATGGCCACTTTAGTAACACTATCACTAAAATGACAAGGCCATCCCGATACACGGCCACCTTGGTTACACTACCACCAACTGACAAGGCCATCCCGATAACACGGCCACTTTAGTAAAACTATCACCAAAATGACAAGGCCATCCCGATAACACGGCCTCCCTGGTTACACTACCACCAACTGACAAGGCCATCCCTAAAACACGGCCACTTTAGTAAAACTATCACCAAAATGACAAGGCCATCCCGATACACGGCCACCTTGGTTACACTACCACCAACTGACAAGGCCATCCCGATAACACGGCCTCCCTGGTTACACTACCACCAAACTGACAAGACCATCCGGGTAACACGGCCACTTTAGTAAAACTATCACCAAAATGACAAGGCCATCCCGATAACACGGCCTCCCTGGTTACACTACCACCAACTGACAAGGCCATCCCGATAACACGGCCACTTTAGTAGAACTATCACCAAAATGACAAGGCCATCCCGATAACACGGCCTCCCTGGTTACACTACCACCAACTGACAAGGCCATCCCGATAACACGGCCACTTTAGTAAAACTATCACCAAAATGACAAGGCCATCCCGATAACACGGCCTCCCTGGTTACACTACCACCAACTGACCAGGCCATCCCTAAAACACGGCCACTTTAGTAAAACTATCACCAAAATGACAAGGCCATCCCGATACACGGCCACCTTGGTTACACTACCACCAACTGACAAGGCCATCCCGATAACACGGCCTCCCTGGTTACACTACCACCAAACTGACAAGACCATCCGGGTAACACGGTCACTCAGGTAATACTTACAGCTAACTGACCAGGCCATCCCGATAACACGGCCACTTTAGTAACACTATCACCAAAATGACATGTCCATCCCGAAAATAGGGTCGCTCTAGTAATACTACCACCCAACTGACAAGGCCATCCCGATAACACGGCCACCTTGGTTACACTACCACCAACTGACAAGGCCATCCCGATAATACGGCCACTATGGTTACGCTGCCACCAAACTAACAAGGCTATCCCGATAACATAGCCGCCCTGGTGACACTACCGCTCAGCTGAAAAGGCCATTCCGAAAACACAACCACCCTAGTAAAACTACCACCCAACTGACAAGGCTATCTCGAAAATATAAAACACTATCTCAGTATAATGGTTATTATAACTGATAATGAATATGCACGATCACCAAGATAACACAGTCACAACGGTACCAAGATCACGCTTACAGAACAACCACTCCGCCACGACAAACTCTCTTATATAAATACCGATCCGATAACACGCAAACCTCGATAACACGTCCACCTTTATAACACTACCACACAATTGACAAGGCCCTGTCGATAACACAACGACCCTTGTGATGCTTCCGTTCAAATCACGAGAACATATTGTTAGGTACACATTGTTTTTATTGGCAGGACTTTTTGTCTATATATGGTTATTGACGTCGCTGTATAGTGTCATCGAAAGCACACGAGAAGGGTTTTCTGTCTGTGTGTGTGTCTCACTCTCATAATGATTCCACTTCTATGCTTCAACAACTTTTTTCCAATTAAGCTATTTGTTCTATTCATACAACAAAGCATGCATGTCCACTCACGGGGCAACTGAGGTACAGTAATATGGATATATCGATGAAATCAAACTAGCAAAATCAAACCAGCACTAACCTATACGGAGGAACTCCGGCTTGTACCCTCTCTCTTCCCTGCTGGCCTCGATAGCGGCCTTGATGGCAAGCATTGCACTTGGAGCCATGGTTATCGGTGGTTCTCCAACAGCTATCGTTAAAAAACATAATATACATGCATATAATCATATATAATGCTGAGAGATATGCTGAAAACTTGTGTAAACAGAGTTTTCAATATTTCATATGGAAGTAATATGATTAAGTTGTACCCAAATGCCAAAACGACGTCTTCTAATATATCACCTTGCCGTATTTCGAGCAAGGAAATTACTGATTCCAAGACATCAGATCTACCGCGAAATTATGTAAACATTACAGACATGTTTAATGTTGCTTGATATTTGATAAGTCACCTCTGGACCTGGTCACGCCGACTTTATTGGTGGAGTCCTTCCGGAGGCTGATCCTGAAGTCGGCAGGGATGTCTTGAGCCATCGGGACCTTGTAACTCTACAGGAAGGTTCATTTTACTGTTTATACATGGTGTACTTTCAAATATTCTATATACATTACGTCTATTTTACAGATACAATTATTTAAATATTTAACAATACAATTATTTTTTGTTACTGTCAGTCTGTAAACAAAACAATAATGAACAATAGCCTTCCTTGTGACCATTTATATTTAAACAATTAAAACATGGTAAATGTAAGAGAGAGACGGGGACAGAAAGAAAGAGAAATACATATTTTACGCACACATAGGACGTGTATATATCTCCATTGGTTTATTTATAGATAACATGTGACCATAGGGTTTTATAGAAGTGTTAATGATGATTGCAAGGGCAAGTGGCTGAGCCAACGTTTGCAGTATTAAAAACACGACACGAAATATAAAATGCAGGGGCGGATCCATAATTTAGGAAAAGGGTGGGTCCCTACCCTTGAGGTCCGAAAAAGGGTGGGGGGTCAAGGTTGCAAAAATTGGTCTGATACCCTTAAAAAAGGATGCCGCGGCTGAAAAAGGGGGGTTCGAACCTCCTGACCCCCCCCCCCCGTATCCGCTTCTGAGATGATTACTTTTATTTTACCTGTGTTCCATTTGACAGGACTTTTCCGTTGCTTGGATCCATGATTTCCTTTTCTGTCAACATGAATCCCATCCCCATCACAAAGGCTCCCTCTATCTGACCAATGTCCAGCATGGGGTTCATGCTACTCAGACACGGCCAAGAAAGCGTACATATCATTTTATGCATGCGTAAAAATGTGTTCTTGTGTTTCTTGAATTCATGTGTTTCTTTAGAAATTAAACTGACAGCCACTGATTAAGTCGTGAATACACGAATCAGTGGGCATTAATATTGTATTGGTAAGCATGCTAGAGTCGTGCACAATTCATACGGGGAACTGCATCTCAGCGGCCATCTATCTTCTTGCATCGATATAATTATAAAAGATTATAGTCTCAACATCATGCAACAATTGATAAATTAACATCAAACAATACTTTAAAATTCACATACCAAATTGTAAATTCAATATCTAATACATTAACATTCGTATATTTTACATATGACATCCCAAGTATTTTCTTATAACCAGTCACTTTATAAAATGTCTTGAGAACTGAACTCATGTAGTACAACCCATATATTGGATATCCCGTTAACTAATTCGGCACTGGAGACAGTAAAAATTTAAAATGGAACTTGTTGCACATAGTGTTAATTTAGCAATTTGTATCGGAGCTGCGGAATTTCGTAGGACATTCTTTTAAATTTGAGGTTCATATTTTTAAGAGAGTCTGAACCCTAGCTGATACTGTTGAATGAAAGTACAAATGTTTGTGGATAGACACAAAGGTACTTGTGATATTTTGCATTTGGCCTCACCTTTCCCCAATGTCCATCATGATGTCCACTCTCTTGATTTGGTACTGACCAGTCAGGATATCAACTTCCGCTTCCGCCACACATACTCCGTAAGTGACGTAGTTGTATTTGTCAGCAGACCACTGCGGGGTGCATCTGAAACATATCATAGCGTAAAATACCATGCTTCAACAGACTGCAGTTATTAAACGAGTCTTTTTCGATATCTGACGTCTATTAACTAAAGGTAATCCGTTGAACCTGAAAGTGGCAAGAAAACACTAGTCCAACCATACACAGGCTGTTCCTAATCTTTATATTTGTATGTTTATGAAGTATGGGGGTGTGAACACGTTTACCAAGGTCATCTGGCCGCAAGTCATACGAACAAGAGTTTTGCTAAGGTCGTTTTGTAGCAAGTGACCTGTCAACTTTCTCACATATGCCACCAATCACTTTTTGTTACATTACGTAGGTTTACTGTTTGTCAACATTACCGGATGTACCGTGTTTCCCAAAGCTTGTAGATAAAGACCTACCCGTCTTACACTTACCTACTTGCATTAAACAGTTTTACAGAACCTAATAAGAACAGGTCACGTAGCCGTGACGAGCATAAATTTTGTTATGGGGATAAATAAAAATCAGATTCTGTAACACTAGGCAGCGTGAAATGTCTAGGGAATGAATAAAGAAGTCAGTGTTTTTTTTGTTAACAAATAATTATAATTAATTCTTAAAACAACCCTAACATTACAATACACTAAATCAATACTATTATACAGTATAACAACAGTACAACAGCAAACCAATACAATTACGCGGTATAATAAATAAAGTGTACTGTACCTGGATACCACCACTGTCACAGCTCAATAAGTCCTTTAAAGCATGTAATCCAGATGAACAGTTCACATAAATCTTCTCAGAGAATAATAGTCCAATTCAATCACAAAATCAATCTGTTGTAATCAGAAAGTGAAGTTCTGGCAGTGATCCCAAAGGCAAAATTGAAGACTTTATAAAATCCGTTACAAATTACGGAGAAGATCTATAATCGCTGCAATTATCGGAAAGGTCCACAAACTGACTCACACTCTTCCGTGTCCGCTGGAATCTCTCTCTCTCTCTCTCTCTCTCTCTCTCTCTCTCTCTCTCTCTCTCTCTCGGCTCTATACACAGCCCCCTAGTTATAACTTTTCCCCTCAAGCCGAGAACTTTACATTTCACGAACAATCCAAAGAATGCAACAAGACACGCGCTCATAGAGCGTGAATAGCCCAGAAAATTCAAGATTTGCACGAACACTGCGTCTTTACACACCAGAGTTCAACCAATGCGGTTTACACTGAGCATGCACCCGGCCAGGCGAGGTTGCTACAGCAACGAGCCACGCCCGCGCCACACGAATCAAGTGTCAGCAACACATGTAACACCCGAACAATAAAACAGACATCTGTAACAACAGTGAGGTCAATGTCTCATGACTCACCGAGACAGTTATTATACAAGCTCATTATCTTACCTTTCTACCTGTCATTATCCGTGAGGTTGATCTTCGCCTCATGACTGGACAACACCAGTTGTTAAGCAAGCTCTTTATCTTACCATTCTACCTGTCATTATACGTGAGGTCAATCTGCGCCTCATGACTGAACAACACCAGTTGTTAAACAAGCTCTTTATCTTACCCTTCTACCTGTCATTATACGTGAGGTCGATCTGCGCCTCATGACTGGACAACACCAGTTTTTAAGCAAGCTTTTTATCTTACCCTTCTACCTGTTATTATCCGTGAGGTCGATCTGCGCCTCATGACTCGACCTCACCAGTTGTTAAACAAGCTCTTTATCTTACCCTTCTACCTGTCATTATTCGTGATGTCGATCTGTCCCTCATGAATCGACGACACCTGTTGTTAAACAAGCTATTTAGCATACCCATCTACCTGTCATTATCCGTGAGGTCGATCTGCGCCTCATGACCTGACAACACCAGTTGTTAAACAAGCTCTTTATCTTACCCTTCTACCTGTCATTATACATGAGGTCAATCTGCGCCTCATGACTGGACAACACCAGTTGTTAAACAAGCTATTTAGCATACCCTTCTACCTGTCATTATCCCTGAGGTCGATCTGCGCCTCATGATGGGATAACACCAGTTGTTAAACAAGCTATTTAGCATACCCATCTACCTGTCATTATCCGTGAGGTCGATCTGCGCCTCATGACCCGACGACACCAGTTGTTAAACAAGCTCTTTATCTTACCCTTCTACCTGTCATTATCCGTGAGGTCGATCTGCGCCTCATGACCTGACGACACCAATTGTTAAACAAGCTATTTAGTTTACCCTTCTAACTGTCATTATCCGTGAGGTCGATCTGCGCCTCATGACCTGACAACTCCAGTTGTTATACAAGCTATTTAGTTTACCCTTCTACCTGTCATACGTGAGGTCGATCTGCGCCTCATGACCCGACGACACCAGTTGTTAAACAAGCTATTTAGTTTACCTTCTAACTGTCATTATACGTGAGGTCGATCTGCGCCTCATGACCTGACGACACCAGTTGTTAAACAAGCTATTTAGTTTACCCTTCTAACTGTCATTATCCGTGAGGTCGATCTGCGCCTCATGACCCGACGACACCAGTTGTTAAACAAGCTATTTAGTTTACCCTTCTAACTGTCATTATACGTGAGGTCGATCTGCGCCTCATGACCTGACGACACCAGTTGTTAAACAAGCTATTTAGTTTACCCTTCTAACTGTCATTATTCATGAGGTCGATCTGCGCCTCATGACCTGACGACACCAGTTGTTAAACAAGCTATTTAGTTTACCCTTCTAACTGTCATTATCCGTGAGGTCGACCTGCGCCTCATGACCCGACGACACCAGTTGTTAAACAAGCTATTTAGTTTACCCTTCTAACTGTCATTATACGTGAGGTAGATCTGCGCCTCATGACCTGACGACACCAGTTGTTAAACAAGCTATTTAGTTTACCCTTCTAACTGTCATTATTCATCAGGTCGACCTGCGCCTCATGACCCGACGACACCAGTTGTTAAACAAGTTATTTAGTTTACCTTTCTAACTATCATCATACGTGAGGTTGATCTTCGCCTCATGACTGGACAACACCAGTTGTTAAACGAGCTATTAAGCTTGCCCTTCTTCCTGTCATTATACGTGAGGTCGATCTGCGCCTCATGACCCGACGACACCAGTTGTTAAACAAGCTATTTAGTTTACCCTTCTAACTGTCATTATACGTGAGGTCGATCTGCGCCTCATGACCTGACGGCACCAGTTGTTAAACAAGCTATTTAGTTTACCCTTCTAACTGTTATTATACGTGAGGTCGATCGGCGCCTCTTGACCTTACGACACCAGTTGTTAAACAAGCTCTTTATCTTACCTTTCTACCTGTCATTATCCGTGAGGTTGATCTTCGCCTTATGACTGGACAACACCAGTTGTTAAACAAGCTATTTAGCTTGCCCTTCTTCCTGTCATTATACGTGAGGTCGATCTGCGCCTCATGACCTGACGACACCAGTTGTTAAACAAGCTATTTAGCTTACCCTTCTAACTGTAATATGATCCTTGAGGTCGAACTGTAATCATCTGTTAGGTCGACCTGCGCCTCATGACTCAACGATACCTTTTATAATACAAGCTCCTCATCTTACACCTACCTACCTGGACTGAACTGTGAGGTCGATCTGCGCCTGATGACTCAACGACACCAGTTCTTGCCATGATGCCTCAGGATTTTTCTCTCGCATGGGTTTCAAACGATCCAGCAGGATTATACTGGCATCTAATGCAGCCTGAGTAATAAATAAATAAATAAAAAATAACTTAAACCGAGCATTCACTTGAATTAGAAATTAAGCTATATTTATTACATTTGCTCTGGAGAAAAACATAATACATTCATCCCTCCCACAGTCATTGCCACGAGAGGATGACAGAGGAACTTTGGAAAAGTGCCAAAAGCCTAGGTCCCACTGACCACGTTCTCTCATGGCAGCTGGGCCACGGCAAATCTTCTTGTCACCCAAGAACGTGGCCCATTGCCAGGGAATACCGTAGAAAACTGTAGGTGGGCACCGTGACGCTCCGTTGACACTAGATGACCGTACAAAAAGACCAGGTTTCACATGCCACGTCTTTCCATTGCATCTCACGGTTTAGCCAAGGGAAGCCAGAACGTGGCATTGTCGGAAATAAATGTGATGCAATTGAAGACCGCGTTCTCGGGACGTTCATGGCAATTTCTCCCGACTGTATTTCACGTCAATCGACGGTACTGTTATGGCACTGGCACGGTTACAACCACATTCTCCTACGGAATAACGTTACTTGCCCTATTTGAGCGTATATAGGCCCCGTTCTTCTGAGTATTCGCCACCAAGTACCTATGAGCACTACTGTTTTATACGTTCATATACCACTGTGTCGGGGGAGCGTCACAGTAACCACGTCCAGCCACGTTTTCCCTCGGTATCCTAAAGTAATGGGCCATATTCTGACTCAGAGGTGACAAGAGAATTTGTCAAGGCCTAGCTCCCAGGGTTTTATCACCCGAATTCAGCGTGCCAAGAGGTACACATTTCTGTACCAGAGTCACGTTTTCCCCTTTCATTTTGAAGAATTCAAAGCCAATGTCAAGCCAGAACGTATACAACTGGTGTGGGATACCGTAGGAATACGTGGCTTATTGTGGTTACCGAGAGGAAACCGTGTCACTGTAGTAAGGGTATGTAGATAACCATGGCGACAACTGAACACCGAGAGATTGATGACATGATTTACCTACGTTCAGCCACATTTTACCGTATCAGAATGTGTAAATACCAGTGGCATTGCTGTAGCGTAGAACGTGATAAACCATGGGAGGATGGTTACAAGGATGCGGTCTTCAATTTCATCACGACATACGGCAAATCAACGTTCTGGCCTTCTATGGCACAGCCGTGCACCGTTAAAGGGTGATATGAGACCCAAGCTTTTGAAAAGCTTGTGGTAAACGGATCCCCCCTCTCTCTCCCTCTCTACCTGTCTGTCTCTGTCTGTCTGTCTCTCTCTCTTTATATATATACATATGAATTGATTTGACATAATTTAGTTTTTTCTCATATAAATAAAATTTGAAAATATAATTACAGTTCTGATTATACGCTTAATGCATGAACAATATCAGCGTATAGTGTCAATTAAATTGAAGCCGGCCCTACGCATGTGTTGTTTTTAGTTTAATCCTTTAACAATTTAAGTTTGGGTAACGAATTTAAAAACACCAGGAGGGCTTTAACAACACAGATTATAATGTATAATGCATATAAGAACAACGTCACTATATTTTGCTTATGAACTCTGACCTTGACGCATTGCTCTGACGTCACACTTCCTGAGCTTAGGGGACTATTCGCTCCCACTAGACTGTTAACGGAACGGCAATAGACCAGTTCTATTGGAATCCCGAGGGCCTGGGCCACTGCCTGGCACACCTACATTCAGTGCATAAAATAAAGTGTGCCGTGAATAGCCTGAAAGAACACCTGTGAAGTAAACCTGTACCTAAACAAATGTGTTAAATGCAGACTGCACAGTTTGGTCTTACCAGTGATGTTGATGTTATAATGTTCCATTAAAACAAATGTCTAACAGCTACACTTTGAAAAAATTCAAAACAGAGGATCCAGCAAAAAATCCAGCTAACAAGCTAGCACGTATGGTATATGTTAATACAACGTTCATAAGTGGCCTCATAACGACCTCTATCTTGCCTCAGTGTTGATGCCCTGTCCCATCTCTCCTCCTTCGTGTAACACAACCTGCAACGCGTCCTTCTCGTAAACCGCCAGAAAACTGCTCTGGTTGGTGAAGTAATAGATCACTAAGTAAAAGTTTATAACTTACTTTAGTGTTGATGCCCTGTCCCATCTCTGTTCCTCCGTGTGACACCACCACCGACCCGTCCTTTTCGTACACGGCCAGAAAACAGCTCCAGTTGCCGAAGAAATAGATCAAGTGGTACCCAGACGGCACGACTGACATACCCCGCTTCCGCCACCGGTTATTCTGTAAATGAATACGTACAGTAGTCATGTTAATGAGTCACATGAGGTACGTGGTAGTATATGACAAGATGCATTCGTGGAAAATCATAATATTTCTGCAAAAGTCTCTGGTGACTAGATGTGGCAGTCCAAGAGATTCCAGGACACGATTTCTTTTATTGTGAGCAGTAAGAGATTATCACAAGTTATCTTAAATCAGCACCTGTAGTTCTAACAAAAATATATGCTTCTATGACCAGGGATTCGTCATATACACACTCGTTAGACTATCACTGGACTCACTCACAACTGACTCCTATGTCTGACTAGAAGCCGTAACAAATCAAACGACAAGGCGCATTACTCACTGCCTATCGTTCGATATTGCTGTGACAGACGAACACTGGAGTCTTATGAGGTCATATTATGAGACTATGGTCACATCAAATCCCAGTCTCCACAAACTTGGCTTGATTCTGAAAATGTCGTTAGTACTTGATACTAGTGGAAGGTAAAGCCTAAATTACATACATCGCACAACACATATACAGAGAACATTGGAGAAATTCCTAGGATAGTCGTGGGCGTGTCAGGTGTTTTGCGACGGAAAAAATCTATCATACATGTTCAAAATTTGTTCAGCGTCGTGGGTTATTCTTTATATCAGGCCGTTCTAGTAGGTTTGTTGTGCGATGCCTTTTGTCAACGGAACGGAAATCCTACGATTTACGTACGATTTTTTGGTTATCTGAAGCCCTACAAATAGAATGACTTTCCTACGACAGCCTAATGATTGCCTCATTTTCTACGAACGTTCTGTTGTAGATCATTCCCCCGACCTCCATGGGTTCGTCTTAAGCCTAAGTCACATACATCCCACAGCACATATACGACAGGTCTACGATAGAAAGTTTTTCTTTTGTATTATGACTATCGTAGGGTCCTCATACGACTCTCGTTGGGAGAGCTAACAATTAGACGTAGACAGCACTGACAAATTTTCCAACGTCCGTCGTGCAACATAAATTTTATATGTGAACGCTTCCACGAAATTTTCCGAAAAAATCTCCCAAACCTACAACGGTTCCATCTATCGTAGCCCCCCTGAAAATCTACGACAGTCACAATCGTAGGTTGTTTGTGACTTAGGCTTGATCAAACGAGTACTTGCATGCTTGACAGCACGTTCAGGCAAGATTGGTGATAATCGATCGCAAGATCGGAAGTCATGTCGAGAACCAGTCGCGATGACCTGCGACCAATCGTTCAACTGGGTGTGCCTCCAATCGGGTGGTTCTATATTCCTGAGCCCATCAGCTGCTAATGTAGTCATTCGTTCGTCTGTTACAGAACAGTCGCGCCACAAATATGGCGATTCTTCACATTTTCGGTTGTGGACAAGTCGTATCCTGCAACAACAGTTGCGATCGAAGATGGCCATAGCTGAGTTGTGACTGGGGCTTTCTTGAATTAGCCTTTATTATTGTTAAATGATCCAGTGTTTTAATCATATCTCACAAAACACAAAATGAGTAAATCATGAAAACCATGGTTGGTGATTATTTCTTCGCATGTGCGTAAGAGAGATAGACATTTTACCTTATTGAATTCCAAGATCTCCTGTTTCCTTCTCTTGTAGTTGCAGGTAACACTTAACTCTTTCCACATTTCGTTTATGCAATAATCAATGTCAGTTTGGCCGAACAAACAAACCTGAAATGAGCAAGAAAAGTTGTTCTGACTTTTCCCTGGCCTATCACGTTTACACGTAGAAGCAGTGGGATTTTCGAAAGACACTCCTTTAGATCGGTGAGTGTAATTTTATTATCAGGCCTAAGTGGCCAAGACATTCATGAGACGCATGACTGGTTTGAGCATGCCTCTAATTCTGTTTATGTTATTGCGGTAACAGCATTCTGGCTTGACCGATTCTGTGACCTTCTGAAACCTTGTGGCCTTGAACTTGACCAAGTCTTTTACATGAATCACCAGTTGAGTGAGTATGGTGTCTGTCCCTCATTTTGTTTAAGTTGTTCAGCTAATATCAGTTTAGCAAGACCGCCTCTGGTACCATAAAAAATGATAAAGGTCATTCTTTTTCGAACTACTCCTACCCCCTATGTAGAGATTGATGGCTGGATATATTGAACATTCGGCTAACAGCTTATTTTGGACGAAAAAACCGAACTTGAGACCTAAGAGTCGATGGGGTTTTTGTATCCCCGCCTTTGGACAAACATAAGTCTATACAGGGGAGAATCATATGAATGATATTTTTAAACACTCATTTTGTTCGTGGTTTCTAAAGCGCCTTTGGGGGACTGTATTCATACTTGAATGTAATTAAATGTAATATTATCAATTCAATCTTCGATTAAAAAAATGTATTACATGACCCGGTCGGCGCAGATGCATCAAACGTATGTCAAGGGGGTCACGTGACACAGCCTTGGCAACATGCTCCATGATCGTCTCCATGACACAGGTGGTTGGAAAGTTGACTGAAAGAAATTACTTGAAAGCAACTTTTCAGTTATATTCACGCATTTTCAGTATCTACTAAAATCTTTATGCTTTTTGCGTTTTTGACGATTATATCAACGGGGAAAGCATTGGGACCTGTTAAAAATTTTTTTCACATCTATATTGCAGAGAGAGGTCAGCGTGTAGTGAACAAACAAGATAAAAAGCCTTTTTGCATGGATTGCGAGATGTCCAAAAGGGGTCCCTCTTTACATTTAATACACCATTTATCAAAACTTAATATTTCTGTGAGAATCTTGCGAACTGGATGCAATCTCCAAATTCATTTAACTCTATTCCATAACACCTTGGCTTGGGTGCAAGTCCATGCAATTCTAAAGATAGCATATTCTATTCGGATCAATAACAAAATTTTACATCGCTGAGTCACAATGAATCTAAACATATCCTTAAGAATTTTAAAAAATGCCTGGCTTCCTGTTTCCCAACTAATTAAGATTTGTCAATCTAGACGGATCTTAATGTAGGCCTTTGACTGGCTGTGGACATGATAACAGGATAAAAAAATAAGAATGCCATGAGATATGTTATCTGACTACTACTACATGTATATTATTTATACATACATGGGGATCTCATGTAGCTTCTCTGCCTGTGGTTAGTCTTCATCATGTTGAAAGTAATCAGCCAATTCGGGATGGCGTACACTGGAACAGCAACGTTTTTAATACCACCTGTTTGATGAATACCTTAGTCTATTTGCATGTTTGCTTAATATTAAGATACCTTTTGTGAAATAATAAAACTTGGCATTTCCAGTGACGTTTAATTTTAGTAGAATAGGCTTGAATGACCTGCAGAAGGGGTCGTTTTGTATTGTTTCCGGGCACATAATTTTGTACAATCTTTTACAAGTCCAAGAGAAAAAACCTTTGAAGGGATTTTTCCCACACGAATGAAACGTTCTGGTTATGTCCGGTGAGCTAGGTGTATGTGTATATGTTTGTGAGGGGAGGGGGGTTATGTAGTCGGTGTATAGTACTTAAAGTAAATTTGGTCGATGGTATACATGCATGCCGGGGTTATTCACAAAAAGTCGTGCTGAAATCAATTCAAGCCGAAAGTAGAGGTTGTTACCTAGTGGTCCTTAGAAAGAGCCAGACTACCAGTTGTCTTTATATTTTATAAGCAAAGTTTAGTGCCACGTGAAAGGTCGCGAGGACCGATTTTACCGACTGAAACTCAAACACCGGGATTCATGAACTGACAGGCAGGCAGTAGGGAATTTAAGTCAGACCATGCAAGTGCAATGGGAATGTAATCTGCCAATGGCCGAAATTATAGCTTCTGTATTATGCAGCCAGGCATAAGTTTATTTATTGCAGACTGGAGCTTCAGCATTTATGTATGTTTAATCTGGATGATCGCAAAATACAGTGGAACCCCACAATTACGACCACCCTGGGGACTGAGCAAAGTGGTCGTAATTTGGGGGTGGTCATATTTGTGAAACTCTTACCGTGGTCGCATATAACACGCTGATATTTAATGTGTATGCAGAGTTTATTTATTGCATATCTTTAATGTGAATTATAACAAAATATTTTACTTAGCGGAGGACCCTTATTATGAATGTTTTGTGTGTGTGTGTGTGTGTGTAGCTGAACATATTTATTCATGATAAAAATTAATATACATGTACACATACGTAGTGACTGATGATTAACAAATAATAACACTAAGGCAATACGATTACAACCTACTGAATGCATATTGAACATAATACGTGGCTGACATATATTTAGCCTTCCGCTTGAGTATATATTGCGAGCACTTGAGTTTTTCCCGATGCTAAACTGCTGAGCCATTTGGTGCTGACTGCGCGTGGTGCTGCCGCCTTGATTAACGCAACTTTATCCTTCAAGGAGAGCTCTTTCAGAGGCATGGTTGCCTAACAGCAAGCAATTTAAATGCAAACTTAACCAGTCGATAAATAAACTGACAACTATCTATCAGAATAGGCAAGTTAATGTGAGGGATACCCCCCCCCCCATGCAAGCTTAATTTATACATTTTACTTACTTCTCAATACTCAGTTTCAGTAAGGTATGAACACATTTAGGATTAACTAGGTCGTTTATTTTACCAATGAGGATCGAACAATATAAGATGAGTTGAAATATTAATCCCGCAACCCCACACTTAGGGTAGCTGTAAGGGGCATAAAAGCATCTTAACCCAGGTCAGACCGGCTCATTAAGTAATCAGGTCGATGGTCACCCTCTATGATCTATAACCTACACCTCCACGAGTATTAGCGAAGACACCGAGTCGGGAAGATATGCGGGACCAGATTAACACTTGGGTTAAGAAACCTTGTTACACGCTTTGATCATTCGTTAAGGCGCCTGTGACAAGACGCAGCCACTGACTCGTGACAAATGTTGTTTCAGTACTACTCGGCGGTGGTCGCAGTAGCGGGGTCGCATTAGCGCTGGGGCCAGGAAATCTGGTCGTTATTCTGAATTCAGGGGTGGTCGTAATTTTGAGTCATTTTTAAACATAAATAAACTAAAAAAAATCGGGACCAAGCAAAATGGTCGTAATTGTGGGGTGGTCGCGAGGCGGGGTTCCACTGTATTGGGTCTCTTAACTCTGTAATCTACGCATGGTTGTTCACCGTCATGACGCTCAGCCGACTGACATGTTGACAATATGTCCTTGCACAAGCAACTAATTAAGATAATGTAGGTGGCATCATAGTTCATGCATATTAGCTCAAGTTCATCAAGACCCCTAAGCACACCAAATTTGATGACAATCCATCCAGCCGTTCCTGAGGAATCTGGCAATTTGTGTCTATTTTGCATTCTTTCTAGGCTGCTCAAACATGCCCCGTAACTCGGAGAATATACGTCACAGTGACCTAATTTCAGGTTTCTGAGGAGAACCGTTCAGGAACTCTCAAGATTCTAGGTCCATTGGTTTTGAGTTGTGCCTTGCTTTGGTATCAAATTTTCAATTATTCCGGGGGACTGCTTATAAGCCCCATAGCATGGAGAAAATGGGTAACTGAGACCTAGTTTCTGGTTTCTTTGAAGACTTTTAATGGGCCTCCCAGCATTTAAGATAGGAGGTTCTTGGTCCACTCGTTACGATTTGTTCCCTGTTAACAGAGTACCACATCTTTAAAGGTCTCAAAAACAAAACAAAAATCGTAAAAAATCTAAAAAATACAGTTGGCGCCACCAGTCTGCAGAAACTGATGAAACATTCCATGGCAAATATCCAAGCAAAGAATCATGGTGATCAATGCATTTGTTGATCAGATACCTGAGATTTTGTGTCAAATTTTCCATTATTCTGAGGGGTACTTCGAAGTTCCATAGCTTAGAGGTTTTGGGTAACAGAGACCTAATTTTAGTTTTCCAAGGAGATGTTTTATCGGCCTCCCAGCATTTTAAGTTAGAAGATTTTAGGTCCGGTAGTTACGATTTGTGCCTTGTCAACAGATGAAGGCATCTTTTAAGGTCTCAAAAATAGAGAAAAAAATTGTTAAAAATCGACAAAATACAGGTGGCGCCACCGATCTGCAGCAACTGATGAAACACTCCATGATCAATATCCATGCAAAGAATCATTATGATCAATGCATTAGGTGTTCAGATACTTGAGTTTTTGTATCAAATTTTCCATTATTCAGGAGGGGGGCGGTACCTCGGAGCCCCATAGCTCAAAGAATATGGGTAACAGAGACATAAATTCAGGTTTCCAAGGAGATTTTTCATGGACCTCTCTGGTTGTCTAGTTTGAAGAATCCAGGACCAGCAGTTACGATTTGTGCCTGGTTAACGGATGAACAGACGGACAACTAGACAGACGAATAGACGGACGCCGGACAAAGGGTGATCGCTTAAGGTCATATGAGGTAAAAACGCACCTTTTGATCACTTAGATTACAACAACAAGCCTATTCAAGCCATCATAGAATAAGAATATATGTCTGTATTATGCAGTACTGTAATTGATATACCAAGTCTGAACAGGAGAAAACATTATAATTAACAATATTTTATATCGTACGTCATGCTCATTTTTTTTTATATCTGAACAATCGTTCATTTTACATAGATACGCACCACCTCCAAATGTCTTCATGAAGAAAGCTGTAAAGAAAGAAGGGAACGGACTGGTGCCACAGTCAACAAATATATCAACGCAAAGTGCTTTGATCTCCCCGTCCTTGCCAAAACCAACCTGGGAAAATGAAATGCACATATTTGTTTGAATCAAGAATCCAGTATGGTAATATAAATCATGATTATTCTATCGAGTATATATCAAAGTTGTCACAAATACAAGGCATGGCGTTCCATATACTTTCCTAACTGCAATTGAGATTTATCTATAATGATTCGTGACAATTGCATAATTAGCGGTATAAATATTAATGATATTGAAATTCTGCTAGGTATATTTGCTGATGATGGCACTTACTTCTTGAAAGAACTCGCTGCAATGAGACAAGTATGTCAAGTTATTGATTTGATAGGCGTCATATTTTCGCTAAAGATATACATGGATAAATGTGGGGCATCATTGCTTGAAAATCATGTATCACTGAATCACTGGATCACATTAAATGGATTAACCTCAAGATTTAGGCAATTAAAAAATAGGTCAATTATGATAAGAAAAATAAGACAATTCATAATATCTGGAAACAACGAAAAATTATAATGTATTGCAGAAATATCTTAGGCATATGTAATTTATATCCTAAATATTGTACATAACAAAATGCCAGAATCCCTTGAGATTTTATGAAACCTGTTAAAAGTGATATTTGGACTTAGTATGGTGTGCCAGAAAACCTAAACTAAAATATGAAGTTTTATTATATTGTCACAAAGAAAATGTGGCATCGATAATGGAATCCAAACATTAATGTGGATGATGAAACCTATATTTAACACGAGTGTCTTTCTTTGATCTGTACAGTAGCATAAAAAGAGTAAAACAATGAGCCATCAGCCAAAATATAACTGCAGGCCAGGTCAGTACGTTTTGACCGAATTCTATTACATTGGATATTCGTTTTCGGGAATTTCATTTTAAATTGCTGTATAAGAAGGGATACTTTACACCTGTGGACAGTAACTGATATCAAGCTATGCAATTGTTGATTAACTGATTAGGAAACAGTAGAACACTTATTTTATTAGTTTCATATATCGATTTTTTTTATATGCATATATAATGTGGTTCAAGAGAGCAACTATCCATATGGCAGATCTTTACCTGGAGGTTATATATATGGCTTGTGGTAAATAAGTACTGTCAATCACTGTCATTATATAACTATTTTATAAATATTTGGTATACAGAAATCAGACTTATCAGGTGGATCCAACCCTGGCAGAGTTTGTGAATTGTGTGAAAATACAGAACTTAGAAAGAAAGAATGCATGGAAAGGTCACATCCACCGTGAATATACACGAGAAGTCTTTCCTTACTGAATGAATAATTTCTTGACTCTTTAACTGTGTTGATGACTGACAAATGTTTAATGTATTTGTATGTACAGATTTATAAACGTAGGTATGTCTGTTCAAATTGTATTTTACTTCACTGTGTAATTTTGTGGAGATGGTGTTTACGCTTATTGCGTATCACCATATTGTGATTAAACATGTCATTTAAAGCATATAACAGATGTCAATAACAATAAAAGGTAGAGAAAATGAAAATATACAAATAACTAACTGAGACATTTATGGGGAGAAAAATTAAGAAATACGCCCTTATAGAGGAACTAAATCAACTTTATATAACAGGTAATTATTGGCTTCTTTCAGATATGTTCAAACTAACATAGATGCTCTTCAGATACATTCGACACAACTGAATTTAAGGTTACTTTGTAAAATGTATTATGCAGATTTGCAGAAAACTGAGAGGTCCAGCTGGTCGACCACATGTGTCGGTGTGTATGTAAAGTAATTTCCATGGTCATTATTTTATTTCGATATCGTTCATTAGCATTCAGAATGAGACCTTTTGGACTAAATGTGCGTTCTCAGAATTTATCATTTGGAGCACAGTCACGCATTTCACTTGTATCGTCGATGCTAACCTTGTACTTGAACACCATCGGAAACCTCTTCATACCTGTCTGCAAGGTATCTTTAAGGTTCATGACCATCCGGACTGGCCTGTAAAATATGATTATATTATACTATATTAAATTTTATTATCTGACAGGACAATAATCTGAATGTGATGATTCAAATAATATATGAATTGTAACACAAACAATATATTCCATTATATAACTAATCCTGATTCAACATTATATGGTAAATACAAATATATTGTTTAAGTTCATGATACAATTGTCTGATTTTACCTGCTTTGGAATTTTATTTTTAATCTGATTAGGTTAATTTGGTAATACATGTGATGATTAACAATGCATTAACTCTCTTATTTAAAACATATTTTGAAAGCATTTTATTACTCTCCGTATTAAATTTTGTCTTCTTTAAAAAAGGTTAAAAATAGCAAAAAAATAGTGTCCAATGCATGATCATTGATTGGAAAGTAAACTGACCTCTTCGTGACCTCTGCTGCTACAGCTGTGGAGGCAGCAACGAGATACGCCAGAGCTTCTTTCCCGCCAAAACCGCCTCCAACGGCTGGTACTGTCACGTGAACACTGGAAGTATAAAAAGTTTACATAATAGTGTGTATTTTAACAAATACCCTCTAAAAATGGTCTCTTAAAAGTAAGAACAATATTTCAGGTTTTTCTGATAAGATTAAGAACAGTTTTGTTATAAAAGTATTCGGTAAAAAATACAATTATTAAACAAATATCATAAAAAAGCCCATGGTTTGGCTAATGTAGTAGAATGCAATGCATCTTTTGACACAAAGAAGGTAATGTTTTGTTCTTATCAAAGCCAATCAATTGTAAGTCATTCATAAAAATGTGTACCTGTTCATTGAACGGCCTGTTGCCATGGCAACGTGATGCTGAGTATCACTCATAGACTGCGTGGATGACCATACATCCATCGTATCCTCGTTAGGTACACATAAGCTTGCCTGTGTAGAAAACCCGCAGATGCCAGCAATTAGTTCATGAAATAAAACATGCAAGGATTTGTTCGTCTTTTTGTACCGGTGTGTATGTTTGTAAGAGAGAGGGATACATAAGTACATGACTGATATGCAGGAGACAACATTTCTGAGAGGAACTTATGTTATACCCTTGATTTGAAAAGAAACCTTGAAAGCGAAAACTAGATAGTTTTATAATGCAAATAGTTATGTTTAGGTGACAATGGTTGCAAAACTGACCATGTATATGCAAACACTAGAAGTGAGTTTGAATAAAATTGATGAGATCTTAGTTTTTATCGAAACCCAGTTTTTTTTTTTTACTCGACTGTTTCAAGGCTATGGACATTTTGCTCAGATTTTTAAATCTCGAGAATCAAATTGTGAATCTATTTGAGTTCCCATTGAGGGTAAAACAAAAAGAAGAGGAAACCATGTACTAATCACTAATTAACATAACGCAAGGTGCGTCTTGACAGATTGACTTGACTCACGTGAGATTCCATGAAAAAATGATTTTGGACTCCCAGGTTGACCGTCCCCTCTTTCACGTTTTCACAACTTTCAAAGGCGGCTTCAAAAAAAAAATTGCTCATTACTATTTTCTAATTCAGCTGGTCAGTGGCGTATGTGATTGTTGTTCCTATTATTATCAATTTAAATGTCAAAAAAATTATAATGTATTCAAACTATATAAGATAATTCAAAGTGAAAATCAGATACAAGTAAATCATCGTGATATGCAGATGGTTCAGATTACAGAAGGATAACTGCAGTAAGATGGATTTTATTTGTACTAAAAAAAATGTACCACATATATGTGCCAGCCTGTCCCAGTGCGCACTGGTCGCTAACCACAATTGTATTACGATACAATATCTGTATCATACTCTAAAGGCTGGTGAATTGAAGTTAATGAAGAATTATCTTTTATTATGAATAATTCTTTTCACATAATATATAGCATTTAGTTTATTATTGCTATCTTTAATAATTTCCATGTTACCTACCATTAACGTCGCCGATTTTTATTGGCGGAACATGATCAGGAAATCTGAAGTCACGTTCTATAGCCTGGTGTATGTCAAGGACAGGCGTCTCAATATCTTTGTAGCTAACCTTCACGTGACCAGCGGCAAGGTCGGCAGCCAACTGACTCTCTGAAATCAATGACATATAGCAATATGTTTTTATATATTTTGTTGACGTGACCGCCTGCATCATATATAATTCTTAATACGTACATCTGCAATGTTCCATTTCGGTTTAAGCCTGCGCGACAGGATAAAAGCACATTTTGTTTTGTATCTTTTTGTCACCCAGGCCCGGTGACTAATGCACCTGTGGTGTGTAATCATCCAAGTAACCCCCCCCCCCCCCCACAAAAAAGGCACTCTTTTGTAAGTGATACACGGGTGTGAGGCACATCCATCCCATCCTGCAGAGCGATCACCCTGGGTTCGGTCCGAAGGATGAAATTTGAACTTCCGACTTCCCGGCTTGTAGTCCTGTTCTCTACCTCTAGACCACAAGGCCGGTGATAAATGTTTTACCATTTGTGTTAGTGATACTCTCATAAATATAGACGTTTAGATTCATAATGCTGGATGTAACTCTGCTCGTTCGACCATATACCCAATGTTACTGGATATAAAACCCAAATGATGTGTTCCTCCATTAAGATAACTCTGGACTTCCAGGAATCCTTCTGGTCACGCAGACCCAATAACTGAAAATCGCCCCCTTTTCAAATGTTATGTAATAGAATGGAATTGTTCAGATGACCGAGGTTTGCGGAGTTTATTATTAATCTTTGATTTCATATTACTAACATGAATTATTATTAACAACATTATTTTGAAAATAGAGCTTTAATATGTATTGCACAGGTGTAAGATTAGATCATGTGAATATTTTTGAATATATTGGTCGTATATACTGAAAATGATCTGAACCCAATTACATATCGTAATGCATACCGTTATCCCTTTTGCTTCCTATCGCTGATAATGTATAATTCACTCCTCACTACTAATAACATTGGTTATGTTGTGAATAACTTACCGGCTAACACAATGGCAACAGGTTCGTAAATATAATCAATATTGCCATCAGAAAGTATCTGCAATACAATAGAAACATATATGAATCAATATATATATATATATATATATATATATATGTCTGTGTAAGATTAAATAAATATAATTAAATATGTGTTTAACTTATAGATATATTTAAATATTTTAACCAAGCATACCTTCAAACCTTGCACTTTCTTCGAATCTTTTTCCACAATGGACATGTCTTCTGCAGTCAGGATTTTGACCACCCCTGGGAAATTCTGTTTTATATATATATATATATATATATATATATATATATATATATATATATATATAATTTATCATTCAGTAAACTTAATTACATATTTAACTATTAATTTAATATATTTATATAATAAATATTATTACTATTATATATATATATATACATATATATATATATATATATATATATATATATATATATATATATTGTTACGGAACCCAACATCAACAGATCATGTATGCGTGACGAACATAATCTTTGTCATGGAGATAAAAAAAAATCAGATTCTGTAACACTAGGCAGCGTGAAATGTCTAGGGGAATGAATAAAGAGGTCAATGGTTTTTTGTTAATAAAAAATAACTATAATTTATTCTTAAAACAACCCTAACATTACAATTCACTAAATCAATACAATTACACAGTAAAACAACAGTATAACAGCAAATCAATACAATCACACAGCATAATAAACAAAGTGCACAGTACCTGGTCACCACCACTGGCACAACGACAAGTCCTTTAAAATGTATAGGCCGGATGAACAGTACACACAAATCTTCTCAGAGAATATCAGTCCAATGTACTCACAAAATCAATCTACTGTAATCCAAAAGTGAAATCCTGGCAGTGATCCGAAAGGTAAACTGAAGACTTGATAAAATCCGTCATAAATTCCGAAGAAGACTTATAACTGCTGCATGTATCGGAAAAGGTTCCATACACTGACACACACTCTGCCGTGCCCGCTAGAATATATCTCTCTTCTCTCTCCCGGCTCTTAACACAACCTCTTATTTATAACTTTTCACCTCAAGCCGAGAACTTTCCATTTTCCGAACAATCCAAAGAACCTAACATGATACACAGTACACACGCGTTACAGGAAACATCTAGAACAAGAACGCTGTGTTTGTACATGTCAGGGTTCACACGTGGGCCGGCCCGGCTCGGCCAGGAAGAAAGCCCCAGACCTACATGACCACTGTGTACACGTCAGACCTCACGCGTGGGCCGGGCTATGTCGTCATAGCAACGGCCAATGCTAGCGCTGCACATACACATACAATAAAAGAGATATCTGTAACAATATATATATATTCAATATTAAGTCGTAGTCAGGTCACTGCAATTTACAATTTGATTCCAGATCTGTTATTATAGTATATTTATTTAGTCATGTTATATTTGAAATTTTCAGAATAAACAATGTTTTTTAATGTATCACGTTTTTTCGTCAATATAATGGCTTTGTTAGAAAACAGTCTCCATTATTTTCTTTTAAACAGATTTTGTAATAATGTGCATTATTTACTATATGTTTTGTAGGGTTTCAGTAGAATCACCTACCAGTGCATCTGTTACGTCGATCTTATCAATGGTTCCCATGGCGATAGAGCTGAGGACGTAGGCGGCGTGGACCTCACCTTCATGATGCGGAATGTCGCCCACATAACGCGTCTCCCCCGCCGCCTGTGGATATGAACAATAACTGTAGCAGATCATTCAGTTATAATTTAAGGGAAATCAACATATTAATGGAATAAAAAGAATGACTTGCGCGTGCTGAGAAGACAAATGTTCTGTATGCATTAATGAATCTTACAATTCAATTTTTGAATATTCAATTGATCAAATATTGAAATCAATGCTGTATTTCACCTGAATTTACCATGTAAACTAACATTATTTACAAAAGTTCTTTACGTCTTCCACAGATCATTCTACTTGGGAATTAAAACAAAATAAGATATAAGGACAGATAGGTAGATGACCAAAATACGTGTCCAACAACTGAGTATTTTCAAGAATGGGATGCTTCCCGTGAGAACTGCCATGCATATTAATTATGCAAAAGAATTAATACTTCTGTAAATGAGTGTGAAGTTAGTTTAATTCAAGAGAATCCTCACCTGTAGTATGATTCCACTTTTAGGCACGCATTTACCCAGCAGTTCGTCCTTGACCTGGTATTCCTGATGACCACGTGACAAGGGTCTCTCCAATAGACCTGCGCCTGACCTTAAGTGTGCTGGTACATTGTCACCGAGGATTTCTATTATAAACTGAACAAATACATTAATCTTGTAATTTACTGTCAGAATTATTCCTAAACGAGCTCATACTGTTCTCACTTGTGTCCTCGTCTTCTGACCGCTAGGCGTATATATATAGCTTGAAAGTGCCTTCGGCGAATACTATTCATAACAATAAAAATTAAATCACTGACAAGTTGAACTGAAATATTGGCCTCTTAATTTCATGGTATTTTGAAAGGTCATTTTCTTGAATATAATTAATGTATAATACAAGGAAACATCAGATAAATTTCAAAAGATGAAATTTTATTGGTTTAACTAACCTTGTATAGGATTACCACGGCCACATCCCGTCGATATTCAGGTGACGTGGCCATCAGGTGATCAGGAGGGTTGATTTCACTTCTAAGGAACCCCAACGCCTCTGTAAAGGAAAGGCACCAAATAGCCACAAAAAAAAAAACATAAACAATTACAAGAAAATGATACAAGCTAACCTAATCAAGATGGTTTATTTATAAGAATATTTAATACTTCTGTGAGATTGTACTGAAAGGAAGGTATTATTATGTTAGAAATCTTACATATACGACTGCAAAGTTAAGCGGTTGCCACCTGATATAATTCTGAAATATAATTAATATGTAATTCTAGATTATGTTTGGCAGGGGATTGTCTATTTTAAATTCCACTACATTAGACTGAGCATACACGCCTTTCATCTGTACTTTTCCAGGGCCATCAGTGACGCGATCCCTCACAATCACATTTTAATATTAGAAACGAATATGTCGAACAAGTTGTCTGCAATGCCTGAACGATCGCAAAGAAAGACTCCCGGTGAGCAGAAATACTTCTATATTCTCTACATGTAAGCTGGGATATGCTATATGGCTTGAAAATAGATATAAAATAAATTGTAATTAATTACCTGTGTCTATTACCTTGTCTAAAGGTCATTTTTTTAATCTGTGGATAAAAAGACGTAGTGCTATGATATGTACAACCTTTGAAATAAGGTCAATTTAAACGTTATATTAAGTGCAAAACTTATATAACCCGGCTATGAAGTGCGCAAACTTGGAAATTAAGTCAAGATCTATATAATTAATACGCTGTTGGTTTTTTCTAGACCACCATTTACATACTTCCGCTATAATTTGGACTTCCGAATTCGACACACGAATCGTCGGTGGGCTCTTCTAAGACAAATTTGTTTTCTTTTGCTGGATTATTTCCTATGATGCTGCATAATTAATATTTTTTATATTTCCCTATAAGGTGCCCTTATTTGTTTTATGCTTCAAGGCCCCCCACGCATGTCACGCTTTTTCAGGAGGCACCTTTGCGATTTCTTGGATTTTGAGCTCAGTGGCCTGTTAAGGCCATGGTCAGAGCGCAAGTCCTGTCTAAAGAGCGTTTTTGTGAAATATGATTTCACGCGGGTCCACTAAAATCCCCATTGATCCCATATCATGAGGGGGGGGGGGGCACACATATTTTGAAGATCCGCTTTCTGTACAGAAGAACAAACGAAACAGAAAACATATTACCAGTACACCTTAAAAATGTTAGGGATACTATTAACAAACTATGCTCTGTAATCCCTAACAAACTATATTGTGTAGTCAGAGCCTACAAAACCTCCACCAGAATCTGCTTTAATATCAGTCATGTATTCACGTTTTTACGTTTCATGTATGGACACTGCCAAGTTTCACTAACACGAGTTTACCTTGCGATTTGAGGAACAAATACATACGAATGGGCGGCTTTCACACGGATGGTATATAAGAAAAATTATATCGTGATGATTATGATTACCCCAAAAATGTAATGGATTCAGTATTGATTTCCATAACCCTTTACAAATGTTCATCATAAACCTACAAACCTTTTTGCGTTATTCTGCTTAGAGGCAAAGCAACGGACCAAGACTTGCACCGAAAGATATTAATTTGTTAACCTGCCTGTAACTGGGAGAGTTGTCAGTTTTGCCATTAAGCCTGCTTATTCTATGACAATCTACAAAGCTCAGGACAAACACATATAATGTATTTGGAATATACTTTTTATAACATATGTCTTTTTACATTGGAACTTGTTCGTCTTCGGGTTTATGAGCCTTCAACGCCTTACATGTGTCTGTTAAAATGCTTGAAAACTAAAAACATCGTTTTTCGTGCTTTCTCCATAGCTTAATTTTTTTTTACAAAATATCTTTCACAAATTTTCACTTTGCAATAATCATATAATTTCTTAAAATTATTTTCACAGTAGGTAGCTTCTAATTACCATCATTATATCTATTAAATCTTCATCCCTTCAGCCACGATGATGTCATACCCATGTTGTTTATCTCACTATTAAAATTCGTACACGTCTTTTACCAAAACATATTTCTTTATGTAATTTCTTGAATAGCTCAATTTGCCATTCTTTGCTAATATTATTAGGGGAGGGTTAAGTAAACCACGTTAAAACAAATGGCCCATGGGCCATAACGCTCAGCTGAATTTGACTGGGTGCTCATATCTTTGATTGTTATATATCGTACGAATGAATAGCCTATGGCTAATGTTACTATATTGTAAAATGGACGGAATAAAAAAAGTATTCTTTTAATTCTTTACTTTGACATGCATTTAGAGAATTTAGTGATTAATTAAGAATTAAGTAAATTGAGTAATTAATTTCAGGACTCAAGTAGACTTTCCATGGACCCCCTGGAAGTTGCCAAGTGTAACCTGTCTGGGTGCTCAAAATCACGTTTCTGGTCCGTAGCTCGCAGAATACAGGTCACCATGACCTTATTTCATGTTTTCAAGGCGATTTTCCAAGGCTCTCCCTGGATGTCATGTTAGAAAAGACCGAGCCTTATAAATACAATATGTGCCCTGTGTGACTGCTAAAAATTCATGCTTCTGGCCAATAGATTGCAGAATATATAGGTCACTATGACCTAATTTTTAATTTCAAAGGAGATTTGCCCAGGACCTAGACCTAATACATACGATTTTTACCCAGCCGTGGTTCAAGGTGCTCAAATCATGCTTTTGGCTTCTAACTTGATTTCCTTGGAATTGCCTTGATGTTGTGTTAGAAGATTGAAGGGCTTTATGATACACTTTGTGCCCTATCTAATTGTATTTGACATGTATCCTAAGAATTAAGAAACCTTATTACAGGATTTAATGGAGACTTGCCATGGTCCTTCCTTGTTTTACAGAAGAAGGTTCCAAGGAAAATAGATACAATTTCGTACCCTGTCTGTTTTGGTGCTCAGATACATATTTTTTTAGCATATTGGGTCACCATGACATAATTTCAGGTTTCAAAGGAGATGTGCCTGGAACCTCCCTGGATGTTGCGGCAGAAGATTCTAGACCTAATTGATACAATTCGTGCCCATCTGACATTCGAGGTGCTTTAATGACTTCTTTTTCCAATGGCTCACATATAATAGGTCACAGTGACCTAATTTCATGTTTTACATACATTGCCCAGGACCTCCCTAAATATAACAGAATAAGATCTTAGGCCTCACAGAATCAATTTGTGACCCGTGTGACTGTCTGGATTCTCAAACTCATGTCATCGGTTCGTAGGTCACAGAATGCAGGTTTCCAAAGGTATTTACCCAGGACGTCCCAGATGTTAGAAGATGCTAGGCCTAACAGATATAATTTGTGCCCATCTGACATTCAGGGTGCTCATATGATTTTTTTTTCTCTATAGCTCACTGAATATAGGTAACAATAAACTAATTCGATGTTCCCAAGGACATCTGCCCACGACTTCCCTGAATTTTACGTTAGAGGATTCTAGGCCAAATGGATTGTGTCCCGCCTGACTGTATTAGTGCTCGAAATCATGATATCGGTCCGTAGGGTGCAAAATACAGGTTCCCATGACATAATTTCAGGTTTCCAATGAGATTTGCCGCGGACCTTCCTGGAGTTTCTAGGTCTAAAGGATACGATTTGTACCGAAGAAACGGACGGACGACGTGCAAAGGGTTGATCGCTATAGCGCAGATGACTAAAAGTCAACTGAGCTAAAAAGAACTCGCGGAAAGCTCAGGATTTAAATATGCGAAATTCATTCTTACACGCTCAATACAAAATCATTTATCCTAGAGAACCGTGTATCTTCCACGGTTGCAGCTTATCAAATTAAATATCAGGTGCAATAAAACCCGTGCCAATAATGTCCGCAAAGGTTATTTTTTAAAAACACAATCAGCCATATTGTAGATCTACCATATACATGGACAAAAGAAAATAATGACTTTGCATTCTGGGTCCACCCTAAGGCAAAAAAAAAATCTATTTATAACCATCTTATCTCATAATTTTGCACGGTGATTTAGAACAGATTTTTCCCCTTAAATACAAAATAAACGTAATCACCTTCAACAACTTGGTTGTCCAACAAACTCTTTCCTTCGATATACGACCCACACTTCTCTGCAACTACCTGCACATGAGGCAAAAGTTGATCTTCTAACAAAAACTAGAACTAATTATTATTTGAAAAACACACATACCAACACATCCACCCACCCACACTTATCAATAATCTCATTGATGTTATGCTGAAACGATGTTGGAAATCGAAGTAAAATTGGAGTTAATGGATTTTAATTGATATTATCTTAGCAACAATAACTGCCAAAATTAAGATTTTAATGTTAACAAGTTGATTAACAGATAAACCAGTTGTATTTTAGGAGGATTATTAACAACCTCAATATTATGTATAATTTTGATGACTTACGTATCTGCCTCCGACGCAGCCAAAAACGATCACGGGTTTGGAGACGACACAAAAGTTATCTTTGTTGACCCTCATCATCAGAGACCCGTTGATGAGTGAATAACTGTTCTATAACGAAAATACAGGAAAATACATTGGCCCATGCTAATTACGTTTTATTCAAGCCCTTCAATGTTTGTCGTGTTTCATATTTGGGTAATTGAGTTCACTGACTGGTTTAGGTTTTTATCTGTTGGAGAGGTGAAAATTGTGCATCATATATGACCAGCAAAACGTATCATTTTCAAAGCCTTAATACCTATATATGCTGTTGAATTAATGACAAAATATAGGCCTTTCACATAATAATGTTTATTAACCGCGCTCGCCTAACACTTCCGGTTTGAGTGTGCCCTATGACTTCTAAAATTAAAAATAACATAACTGAAGTTTTTTACGCTTGATTCTGTGTGATACTGCAATACTGATACTGTTATTCATGACTTCACTGTTGATCATTTAGGCTACTGGCATCATTGAAATTATAACAATACTGCATTAACAACAGTGTGATGAACTCCTTCCTAAGTATACTAAATAAATTAACTGACTGTTGAGCGTGGCATGATCTTGTAAGCCCGGAACACCGTGTCCTCCTGCATGGGGGGCAACCTCATGTTCAAAATGACTCGGTCTGTCATGTCAAGCTCCCACAGCTGATCCAAACTGAACATGTCTCTGTTTCCTCTGCCGTCTGCAAGAATTGTGTAATAATCGTTATTACTCAGGGTAAACATTACTGAAATGAGAAGTCCTTCTAATGCATAGTTGAAGGTCATTTGTGTAAGCGACTTTTTAGATATCAAAGAATAAAATAAAACCATCAACACGATTAATGATAATTTGCCTGCAAATTATTTTATAGGCGTAGTTTACATAGGAAATCTGAGTATATCAAATCCGTCACGCCTTACAGTTACATCGGGGAATATCTTTACTTACAAATACACGAGTATAGTATTATAAACTAGAAATATGTATCCCAATGGATTTGGCAGATGTTTCAAAATGGTCTGCGAACACAGTGGACACCGTCACTCTATGGGACTGGGTGTTTGTGGACCTGAACAGGAAGCAGGGCCATGAGGCGGGACCTGTGTATTTATTTAATTTTTTACCCGTGTTCATTCATGCACAAGTGGCTGTACATATGTGAATAGTTCTTGATGACGCTCCAGAATCTGGAGAAGATGCTGGATCAAAACCAAAATCTAATTAATTCTTCCCTCGCCCGTTCCCGAAAGGCTCTGATTATATCATTATACTCCGTTCATAAATTTTAATTTATACACACTTTATTTAATAGGGAGGCTTATATTGGTGTTCCATTTATCTCAACTGGTTGATGTATCAATTACAACTTATTCAAATTGTATTAATCAAAGATCACACAGTTTACCCACATATTTCCAGCCTGGCGCCGATCACAGAGATGTCTGACGGGAAGTTTGAACATAAAGCTTAAAGCCTTAAAGTTTACCAATAATACAGGTAGAATTATCTTGACATACGACATATCTCCAGCCGGGCTCCGACTGCCTCTAGGATGACAGAGATGTCTGACGGGAAGTTTGAACATCAAGCTTAAAGCCTTAAAGTTTACCAATAATACAGCTAGAATTATCTTGACATACCACATATCTCCAGCTGGGCTCCTACCGCCTCCAAGATGACAGAGATGTCTGACGGGAAGTTTGGATGATGATACTGCAGCATCAGGTTACCTGCCCATGTACCCATCTAAGGTAAAATAAAGATTCGGAGTTCATCAAAACTACGAGCTTGTTTTAGCGATTTTCAGCTAAATTCTCTTCTCGGGAAGGTCAGCATGTCACGATAAAATTCCAAAATATTGACAAGGAGGTAGGATAATGACGAGACATTTCAATGCGTCATTTCGTTAAAACCATTAAGAATATTTTGAAACAAAAAAAAATGTTTAAAGTAAGAAGATGAATCATTGCCAATCAGCGGCAACAAATATAAGCTTATCTGTTTTAGGCGATAACTGACTTGAGGATATGTCAGAACGAGGGAGATACAATTGGAATATAGCACCTAAACAGCGTATTACATCTACAAAGAGCTATATAATTTCATACGATTAGAAAATATTATTTCACGAAACAGTTGTTTATATAATTAGACTCTCTAGTAGTTAAAACTGATACAAGGTAAATGCACCTGTAGAAGACCAATGGAATATTTTTTATTTACAATTCATTGTCTCCGGCTATCTCATGTTCCCATCACTTGCATTTCAGAGCAGAATTTATATCTAAGGAACTAAGGAGAAGAAAAGAAAAACTTACATTTCGAACACTTTTGTTGCCTATTTTCTCAAATATTCTGCCAAGTTCTGTTAAGTAGCGAAACTTCGGATTTTCTTTTGCCAGTTCCGGAAATATCAGGCACAGTGTGCCCAGCGACAAACCGGCTCCAATGGTGATGCCATCTTTCTTCTTGACTACGTGCATCTCAGGTATGGATGAGATGTCAATCAGAACAGTGGCTGAATCAACGTCTCGCTTGAACAAACCTGTGTTGAGATAAAGGCTATTCATAATTTGCACTTTTTATCCATGTTGTCAAAATTTTAGTATTCTTCATTAGAAGCTGAAAGAATTCACTTTTGCCTAATTTCTTGGCCATAACATCCCTATTTTGATCATGATACAAAATATTCTCTCAAAAATTTATCTGACAGGGAATGCATATCAGAAATCGTTGTTTTAGGCCCCTTCCCAATTAACGATTCTGTCTGATGAGTGCTCTATTCAAATAAACATTTAATCAGTATTATACGTGTGTTGTATTTACAGCATTCTGAAAATTTCAAAGATAAAGGGGAGCCAATTTACTGATGCAGCGGTAAAGTATTTTATTGGTATACCTCTTTAAACCACTTAATGTCCCAAATACTCGATACTGGCTGTATATCTGATTTATATAACCATACCCAATGACGTGCTTCCGTGTACCAGCCTGACAGAGTGGAGGGGTTTGTTCTGTTCCTTGATGGATAGAAACTCTTCCAGTGATGTCACCTTGTACCAGGTCTTTCCGTCCTTGAGTTTCAGAGTCAGTGACCCAGAGCGCTTCACGTAGTCTCTCAAGCATGCCCCGATGCCTTTACCAAGACATCCGGGCTTCTCAAGATCCTGTAAAAGACAGAATTACCTCAGGATGAAAACTGGTCGTTCCCACGAGACCCCTAGCTGGTATTTGTTTACGGCATAACATGCAAACACGCTCACTAATTGCAGTATTGAACTACTATTAACCTAATACAATGATATACAGGTTCGAACCCAAGGAGCTGATCTAAGATTTAGGTGGGGGGGGGGGGGGGTCCAACCCAGGAGGACTATTAAAAAACCCTAAAAACCAGGTCCCTAGGCCCGCAAAAGAGGGATCCAGGCTGCAAAATTTTGTCTGAAACCTTTTAAAATTAGGTTGTGATGGATTGGATGGTAAAGGGGGTGGGGGGACTTCCCCCCCCCCGGATTTCCTTCTGAACTCTGTTGTTTCTGGATATCCTTTTACTGTAAGTCTGTGCCAGTGAAATTCATACCAGCAAAAATGCCTTTGCTATCAGTAAGGTAATCAGGTTATTGCACCGGGGGGAGGGGGGTTTAGTTTTCCTTTGGTCAGCTTATTTATTAATAAGTCTCCCCCTCGCCCCCCCCCCCCTGGGATTCTTGTTAAAACATCTTTAAGTTTCACACTGAACCTGATGTGTTTTATATGGCAGTGTGTAAAACACGTACTCTGGACCCTGACAAATAATCAATTTTCGAACATATTTTTTGTTATTGATCAAGCCATTTATACACCAAACATATCCATTGCCATAAAACTTAAAGTCTTTTAGACTAATATTTTTTTTTACCATGATAACAGTTTTGTTACACCTATCCTTCAATAATCTGTACATGCCAAGTTTGATCACATGTGACTTGCCACACTGTTTACACTAATCCATGTAATTTTCCATCTTTGTTCAATTATTTCATATTGTGCATCAGATTATTTATATTGTATGCAGGTGCAAACAGTTTCTAAGAAATATCATTAAACAATCAATTTTCTGCATTGCTGAATTATTTTATTAAACGAAATATAGACTATCCCAATCTCTGATGGGGATGCAATTTTAAATTTGCTGTATTTTTATCATTAATAAGTCTGCCTTTCCATCTTATGTCCTTCTTGAAAATGTATTAATAGGTAAATATTGTTTCAGTGAGTATGACTATCAAATTTGTTATTAAAGGTAACAGAGTAACCATAGTGAAAAATTAATAAAAACACTTTCTTTGTAACTGGTGACCAATGGTCCAGAGCAGAGAAAGGAAGAAGAACATATAAATGTCACTTTCAGGATCATTGGATCTGTAAGTTTTGACTTATACCTATCCACTGATAATTTAGTATTGAGGTTCAAACTGTCTGACTTTAAACATAAACAAAATAAAAATATACTGTTTAAACTTATGGTATAGTTAACTTTTTAACCACAGACTGGTATGTTCAAAATCCCACTTTATGATATTCTTTTGTGCTGATCTCGGGATTTGACTTATATTTGTAATGGTTTGTGTTCATTAAAACAGAAAAAAATTCGAAAAAAAATTAGCTCATTGAAACAGGCTTACAGCTTGATCTCAAAATATGAATTATGAACTACAACAGGTAAACTGCATCATGCCTGAAGTTTTTGAACACTGGTTTTGTTTTCCAGAAAGATGGGAAGGGGGATTTTTTAAAACAGCTGAAGGGACTGAGCCAACTGCATTGTTCATAATTGATGATGGAGAAGTTCGGTCAAGCTTGATTGTAGGAGATCAGATGAAGATACGTCTTCTTTAGGATGGAGGACCTGTGTATGGAGGACCTGTAATGTACTGTTGGAGTGGTATTACATTCCAAGTATGTCCTACCCTCCTAACTAAATGCAACATAATTTTAGTAATTTGTTTTTAATTGCAGTTTTAAGTGGGTTATTTTTTTCACTTACTGAGACATTCATAATTTCAGTTAAGACATAATTTCCATAAACCGTATTTAATTGCAATTTTAATTGGGTTAGTGAATCTTTTATCTTGTTATATATTTTTGCTATTTTCAAGTGATGTTTGGTCTTCGACTGTAATACTGTTTATAATACAGGTTTATTATTTCATGAAAAAAAAATTCATGTTAATTGACTCATTATCTTGAATAAAAATGATAAGTTTATATATAACATGAATTATGTTTTTATAACACTCACTGTTTATTAATAGTAATTTTTCTTGTCTTTTCATTTAAAAGATACTTCTTTTTCAATCAAACTGACCCAAAATGGGGAAGAAGTCATTTTCCTATCACGTTCTAATTGTTTTATTAGAGACAACTTTGTTATGGTAGTTTTCAAGTGTTTCTGAGATGCGAATATTGCAGTTTTCATACACTGCATATAAATCAGTAAAATAGTAATTTCCAGTATCTTTTCTTCTACCAATGATTGATTAATCAATATATACGGTTTGGTAACTTAAAGACATATTGGATATTAACACGGCGTTGGATGAAGATTACACAGGCTGTGTTTAGTCAAGCACATTCAAAATTTAGGATCCTTCTGGTCATTGATGGCAGTTAAAATATAACTTTGTCCAAAATCGGCATTGTAATTATGTTTCATGGAGCATACCAAATTCAAGGTCATGGGTTAATCTTTTACAGTTTGAAGAAGCATACAGAATTTAGGGTCGTTATTGTCATGTTTTAATTTTTATATCGGTAAAATCAATATTAAAATCAGAAATATTAAATTGTGGGAACTATATAAAACAGAAACGTGTACATTATGCTACAATAAATCCATCTGCCTGTGATATGCATTAAGCAATGTCTAGCGTTTAAACAAATCTTAACTTTTAAATCATATTTCCGAAGAGAGCGTTTCGTGTTTAAAATGATCTTGCCAGCTTTTAAACTTAGAACAGACATTATTTCACCCTTTGAGTAACATGCCTCCGGAGTATGTCAGGTCGTATGACGCCTCCTGGAAGCATATTCAAGGATAATTTACCTTTTTAAAATGAAAAAAATAACAGTTCAACCTGTTGTAGAGTACTTGTGTTTTAAATTGAAATGTATTTTTAATAACTGAAAACATATTTCAAACGCTTCTCACCAAGTTCAACTGTTAATGATGATGTATCATGAAACTGGATTGAACTAAATGTATCCAGAATTTCTCATGTTTTAAATAGAAGCATGTTTTGAGAAATTTGAAGCATGTTTCAAAACACGTCAAACAAATGTTTCAACTTATCAAAGATGCCTCAAATAGGAACATGTTGTATATAATTGTAACATGTTTTTTTAAAACACGTCTCACCAAGTAGTTTCCTGTGAAACATGTTTCGTGTAAAAATGACGTTTCAAAAAGTGGACAAAATGATGTTTCAACTTATAACTGATGTTTCAAGAGAAACATGTTGCAGATATATGACACATGTTTCAAAACATGTCTCAACAAGGCTCTCTGTAAAACATGCTTCACGAAAAAGCATGTTTCAAAAAGTGGACAAAATGATGTTTCATATAGAAACATGAAACATATCATAAACATGTTCTCACTTTTTAGAGTGTACGATTATGCAGCAATGTTGGTGCGTATTCTCCCTTTGTCTATGATAGACTGTCCTCATTCACACCAAATATCCGAACGCCGCTTTATCCTAAAAATATGATCGAGTCTCCATTGTCCCAGTAATAAAGGGTCATTTCTGAATCCGAAATAAAGATCTATATCCATTACTATTAAACAACTCATCCCGACTTAATGTATTTCTTTACTAAATACCTGAAAAAAAAACGAAGAAGGGAATTATAAGAAATATAATATGAAATATAATGAAAGTTGTGTCCCTTACCTCAATATCCATGGCCTCCCCTTTATTTTGGAGGGTTAATTTGGCAAAAGACTTGGCCGCGTCAAGTATAGGTCTATATCCGGTGCAACGACACACCTGGCCATCCAAAGTCTTCTCCATCTCCGCCTCGCAGGGGATCGGGCCGTTCACAAGGGAGCTGAAAAGCCACTTTACGTTTTACGTCTGAAATATACTTTGCGTGCATACCTTCTTTTCCTGATATATTTAATTGAAGGTACATTCCTCACTTCCATCAATGATCCCAGGTAACATCAGTGATCAGTATAGTCTACATTGGTAAGTACAATTAGTTTTCATTACAATAAAACTAATACTGCCACACCACATAAATGTGAATGAGGAAAGTAGAACATTAACAGAGATCACTGGAAGGCCCCTCCCCCACCCCACCACAGTCGACGCCCGCAAATGATTGGTAATGGAGAATAATTGATTTTTTAGTGTACGACCATAGGAATAAGGTTAATGCAAAATATAAATATCAGGCGCAAATACGTGCCCATGAACTAATATTGTGCCAAAATTGCAAACAGAAAATTGAATAGATGCTGTAGCAATCTGGTTGGTGACCTAAGTAGGTCGATGTTTTCCTGAAATATGGATAAAGAAATAAACTCATCAACTCTGTATGCTTCCATTCCTACTGCGGAGGTTTAAATAATGTCCTTACCCATATAAAGCCATGGTCATCCCGGGTGTACAGAACCCACACTGACTGGCGTTGTAGTCCGCCAGCCGGGTTTGTATGGGGTGATAGCCTTCTCTCCTGGCACCCACACCCTCCACGGTCGTGATTGCCCAACCGTCAGCCAGAAAGACGGGACATATACACTGTAACAACGTATTAATAATGAGAAAATGTGTATAATTATATACATGTTTAAAAAGAGAAGGAAAATTAACTATATATGTAACGTATTAGTATAAAAGTGTTGGTGACTGCGATAATCGTCATTTAAGTTATTCAGGAAAATTACTTATAATAATCTAATGTTCATGTATTTGGTTATATATTCATAGAAACTCTTATCTATACCCGAGATAATTAAAAATTCGATGGAAATTAAGTGAATAAGGAAATTAAGTGAATTAGTTAACTATGTTTATCATGATAACTCTAGTTAAAGTACTTTTCGCTGCCATAAATCAATGCTAATCAAGACTTAATTATCTAATCGAGCTCACAATTTTATCTTTCTGGAGATTGTCACTTGTAACTTGACTTTAACTTTTTTAAAGGTTATACTTGTTTCTTTCTTGTATCCAGTATCGCTGATCCTCTGTACTCACAGAATTAATGGTGAAAGTCTGCATTTTGCTATCACATACAGTAGGTTTAGTCACAACAATTGCGCATGCACCGCACCCTCCATCGCGGCACGTGATCTTTGTGCCCTTCAGCCGCGAAACATCCCGGATGTAGTCAGCCAAGGTCAGCCAAGATTCCCCACCAGAAACTGACAGTAAGAACTTAAGTTATGATAATGTATTCTGATGACAATTATATCAACCAAATATACATATATCTTTATTCGTACAAGGAAGTACAGTAGAATATGAAATTAATGGAGATATACAGAAGGAGGGAAAACAATGAAATTTCAGTCTATACTTATTGCAAAGTCAGTAGATAATAAATCAATAAGCCGTTTTACCTCATTATGAGTCAAAGATGAGGTACATATTCCATCTTTGCTTTTAACCAATACTGAATGGAAATCTGCAATTATGAATGTTGTAACCATAATCAGATGTCTCTTTAGGATCTTTAGATTTTTATGTCACGCTTTACACATTGGTCGCGCATCTGACTTTCGAGATATGTTAAATTGCCTTCAAAAACACCAATTGATGTAAAATGAGATTTTCTTGTAAGAAAATTGGCACAGTCATTAACAACATTCTGCATGGTAAGAAAATAAGTTTATCAAGCATGAGCTGATCATTTCTATCAGAGCCGGAGAGCCCGTCAGTCCATATACAATATTCTTGTACGATTTATAAGTGCCATAGGTGACGCAATGCCTTATTATATGATGTAGTCAATCAGTCAAATGACTTATGCTTTAACAACCAGGTTTGACAACCGTAAAGGGAACAACAATTAGAGTGAAATAGTCTCTCATTAATCTTGCTAGACAGACATCTTAAATTCGCCACTGACCAGTATGGTATTCGTTTTCGTTTAGAGCTTGTTTGTTTTCGGTACGGTAGCCACTTGTTAATTGCATCTACACAACTTTGAACAATGTCTGCATAAAGCTTATCTATATGCTTTTTGTGGTTCCTTTGGTATTGTTGGAATATGTTAGAATATCATTAGAATATTTTTTTAAAAATTTTATATGGATTGTGTTTTGTATCCCTGGATCGCACCCCGAGAGGCATTAAACCGGTCAACCTGATCCCAATTATCTCTGAAGTATTTATCTACATCAATATCACATTTCATATGCACAGGATTGTGATTAGAGGCACTTGATGGGTCATCTATAATTTCTGCATGACAAATTGATCTATAAATATGACCTGAGCAAATGAAGTGTTAAAGAGTAGAAGTTACCTCTCCTTCACAATTCTTGTAGGTATGATAAGGCAGAGCCTGCGGGCTATTGAAAGCAAAATATTGATTGTTAATAGAACATAAATGGAGCCATGAGCTCTCTTCGTGCTGGTTCATCGTGTTAGCGGAGGTATCAGCTCTCACAGTGCTGTAACATTGTGTTAGCCGAGGTATGAGCTAATCTGGTGCTGTTACATTGTGATAGCGGGGGTATGGACTCTCTCAGTGCTGTTACATTGTGTTAGCAGAGGTATTAGCTCTCTCGTTGCTGTTGCATTGTGTAGCGGAGGTATGAGCTCTCTCCTTGCTGGTCCATTATGTATGAACACTCACATACTGTTACATTGTGTTACTGGAGGTATGAACATTCCCAATGCTGTTACATTGTGTTAGAGGAGGCATGGGCTCTCACAGTGCTGGTTCATTGTGTTGGCCGAGGTATGAACTGTCTCAGTGCTGTTACATTGTGTTAGCCGAGGTATGAGCTCTCTCAGTGCTGTTACATTGTGTAGCGGAGGTATAAGCTCTTTCAGTTCTGCTACACTGTGTAGCGCAGGTATGAGCTCTCTCAGTGGTGTTACATTGTGTTAGCGGAGGCATGAGCTCTTCCAATGCTGTTACATTATGTTACTGGAGGTATGAACATTCCGAATGCTGTTACATTGTGTTAGCGAAGGCATGAGCTCTTTCAATGCTGTTACATTATTTTACTGGAGGTATGAACATTCCCAATGCTGTTACATTGTGTTAGAGGAGGCATGGGCTCTTTCAATGCTGTTACATTATGTTACTGGAGGTATGAACATTCCCAATGCTGTTACATTGTGTTAGCGGAGGCATGAGCTCTTTCAATGCTGTTACATTATGTTACTGGAGGTATGAACATTCCCAGTGCTGTTACATTGTGTTAGAGGAGGCATTGGCTCTCTCAGTGGTGTTACATTGTGTTAGCCTAGGTATGAACTGTCTCAGTGCTGTTACATTGTGTAAGCCGAGGTATGAGCTCTCTCAGTGCTGTTACATTATGTAAGCAGAGGTATGAGCTCTCTCAGTGCTGTTACATTGTGTTAGCCGAGGTATGAGCTTTCTCAGTGCTGTTACATTGTGTTAGCCGAGGTATGAGCTTTCTCAGTGCTGTTACATTGTGTAGCGGAGGTATGAGCTCTCTAAATGCTATTGCATTGTATAGCGGAGGTATGAGCTCTCTCAGTGCTGTTACATTGTGTAAGCCGAGGTATGAGCTCTCTCAATGGTGGTACATTGTCTTAGCGGAGGCATTAGCTCTCTATGTGCTGGTTCATTGTGTTAGCGGAGATATGAGCTCTTTCAATGCTGTTACATTATGTTACTGGAGGTATGACCACTCCCAATGCTGTTACATTGTGTTAGAGGAGGCATGGGCTCTTTCAATGCTGTTACATTATGTTACTGGAGGTATGAACATTTCCAATGCTGTTACATTGTGTTAGAGGAGGCATGGGCTCTCTCAGTGCTGTTACATGGTGTTAGAGGAGGCATGAGCTCTCACAGTGCTGATTCATTGTGTTAGCCGAGGTATGCATTGTCTTAGTGCTATAACATGGTGTAGCGGAGGTATGAGCTTTCTCAGTGATGTTACATTGTGTTAGCCGAAGTATGGGCTCTCTCAGTAATGTGACACTGTGTTAGAGGAGGCATGAGCTCTCACAGTGCTGATTCATTGTGTTAGCCGAGGTATGCATTGTCTTAGTGCTATTACATGGTGTAGCGGAGGTATGAGCTTTCTCAGTGATGTTACATTGTGTTAGCCGAGGTATGGGCTCTCTCAGTGGTGTTACATTGTGTTAGAGGAGGCATGAGTTCTCACAGTGCGTGTTCATTGTGTCAGCAGAGGTATGAGCTCTCTCAGTGCTATTACATTGTGTAGTGAAGGTATGAGCGTTCTCAGTGCTTGTACATTATGTAACTCGAGGTATGAACACTCCCAATGCTGTTACAATGTTTGAGTGGAGGTATGAGCTCTCTCAGTGCTGTTACATTGTGTAGTGAAGGTATGAGCTCTCTCAGTGCTATTACATTGTGTAAGCCGAGGTATGAGCTCTCTCAGTGGTGGTACATTGTGTTAGCCGAGGTATGGGCTCTCTCAGTGGTGTTACATTGTGTTAGAGGAGGCATGAGTTCTCACAGTGCGTGTTCATTGTGTCAGCAGAGGTATGAGCTCTCTCAGTGCTATTACATTGTGTAGTGAAGGTATGAGCGTTCTCAGTGCTTGTACATTATGTAACTTGAGGTATGAACACTCCCAATGCTGTTACATTGTTTGAGTGGAGGTATGAGCTCTCTCAGTGCTGTTACATTGTGTAAGCCGAGGTATGAGCTCTCTCAGTGCTATTACATGGTGTAGCGGAGGTATGAGCTTTCTCAGTGATGTTACATTGTGTTAGCCGAGGTATGGGCTCTCTCAGTGGTGTTACATTGTGTTAGAGGAGGCATGAGTTCTCACAGTGCGTGTTCATTGTGTCAGCAGAGGTATGAGCTCTCTCAGTGCTATTACATTGTGTAGTGAAGGTATGAGCGTTCTCAGTGCTTGTACATTATGTAACTTGAGGTATGAACACTCCCAATGCTGTTACATTGTTTGAGTGGAGGTATGAGCTCTCTCAGTGCTGTTACATTGTGTAAGCCGAGGTATGAGCTCTCTCAGTGCTATTACATTGTGTAAGCCGAGGTATGAGCTCTCTCAGTGGTGGTACATTGTGTTAGCGGAGGCATGAGCTCTCTACGTGCTGGTTCATTGGGTTAGCAGAGGTATGAGCTCTTTCAATGCTGTTACATTATGTTACTGGAGGTATGAACATTTCCAATGCTGTTACATTGTGTTAGAGGAGGCATGGGCTCTCTCAGTGCTGTTACATGGTGTTAGAGGAGGCATGAGCTCTCACAGTGCTGGTTCATTGTGTTGGCCGAGGTATGAACTGTCTCAGTGCTGTTACATTGTGTAGCGCAGGTATGAGCTCTCTCAGTGGTGTTACATTGTGTTAGAGGAGGCATGAGCTCTCTCAGTGCTGTTACATTGTGTTAGCCGAGGTATGAATTGTCTCAGAGCTATTACTTTGTGTTAGCCGAGGCATGAGCTCCCACAGTGCTGATTCATTGTGTTAGCCGAGGTATGCATTGTCTTAGTGCTATTACATGGTGTAGCGGAGGTATGAGCTTTCTCAGTGATGTTACATTGTGTTAGCCGAGGTATGGGCTCTCTCAGTGGTGTTACGTTGTGTTAGAGGAGGCATGAGTTCTCACAGTGCTGGTTCATTGTGTTAACGGAGGTAGAGCATCTCAGTGCGTGTTCATTGTGTCAGCGAAGGTATGAGCTCTCTCAGTGGTGTTACATTGTGTTAGCCGAGGTATGAGCTCTCTCAGTGGTGTTACGTTGTGTTAGAGGAGGCATGAGTTCTCACAGTGCTGGTTCATTGTGTTAACGGAGGTAGAGCATCTCAGTGCGTGTTAATTGTGTCAGCAGAATAATGAGCTCTCTCAGTGGTGTTACATTGTGTTAGCAGAGGTATGAGCTCTTTCAATGCTGTTACATTATGTTACTGGAGGTATGACCACTCCCAATGCTGTTACATTGTGTTAGAGGAGGCATGAGCTCTCTCATTGCTGTTACATTGTGATAGACCGGGCATGAGCTCTCACAGTGCTGTTTCATTGTGTTAGCCGAGGTATGGACTGTCTCAGTGCTATTACATCGTGTAGCGGAGGTATGAGCTCTCTCAGTGCTGTTACATTGTGTTAGCCAAGGTATGAGCTCTCTCAGTGCTATTACATTGTGTAAGCTGAGGTATGAGCTCTCTCAGTGCTATTACATTGTGTTAGCGGAGGCATGAGCTCTCACAGTGCTGGTTCATTGGGTTAGCGGAGGTATGAGCTCTCTCAGTGCTGTAACATTGTGTTAGCTGAGGTACGAGCTCTCACAGTGCTGTTACATTGTGTAAGCCGAGGTATGAGCTCTCTCAGTGCTGTTACATTGTGTAAGCCGAGGTATGAGCTTTCTCAGTGGTGGTACATTGTGTAAGCCGAGGTATTGGTTCTCTTAGCCATTACATTGTGTTAGCGGAGGCATGAGCTCTCTACGTGCTGGTTCATTGGGTTAGCGGAGGTATGAGCTTTCTCAGTGAAGTTACATTGTGTAAGCCGAGGTATGGGCTCTCTCAGTGGTGTTACATTGTGTTAGAGGAGGCATGAGTTCTCACAGTGCGTGTTCATTGTGTCAGCAGAGGTATGAGCTCTTTCAGTTCTGCTACACTGTGTAGCGCAGGTATGAGCTCTCTCAGTGGTGTTACATTGTGTTAGAGGAGGCATGAGCTCTTCAAATGCTGTTACATTATGTTACTGGAGGTATGAACATTCCGAATGCTGTTACATTGTGTTAGCGAAGGCATGAGCTCTTTCAATGCTGTTACATTATTTTACTGGAGGTATGAACATTCCCAATGCTGTTACATTGTGTTAGAGGAGGCATGGGCTCTTTCAATGCTGTTACATTATGTTACTGGAGGTATGAACATTCCCGATGCTGTTACATTGTGTTAGCGGAGGCATGAGCTCTTTCAATGCTGTTACATTATGTTACTGGAGGTATGAACATTCCCGATGCTCTTACATTGTGTTAGAGGAGGCATGAGCTCTTTCAATGCTGTTACATTATGTTACTGGAGGTATGAACATTCCCAATGCTGTTACATTGTGTTAGAGGAGGCATGAGCTCTTTCAATGCTGTTACATTATGTTACTGGAGGTATGAACATTCCCGATGCTCTTACATTGTGTTAGAGGAGGCATGAGCTCTTTCAATGCTGTTACATTATGTTACTGGAGGTATGAACATTCCCAATGCTGTTACATTGTGTTAGAGGAGGCATGAGCTCTTTCAATGCTGTTACATTATGTAACTGGAGGTATGAACATTCCCAATGATGTTACATTGTGTTAGAGGAGGCATGAGTTCTCTCAGTGCTGTTACATTGTGTTACTGGAGGTATGAACATTCCCAATGCTGTTACATTGTGTTAGAGGAGGCATGAGCTCTTTCAATGCTGTTAAATTATGTTACTGGAGGTATGAACATTCCCAATGCTGTTACATTGTGTTAGAGGAGGCATGAGTTCTCTCAGTGCTGTTACATTGTGTTACTGGAGGTATGAACATTCCCAATGCTGTTACATTGTGTTAGAGGAGGCATGAGCTCTTTCAATGCTGTTAAATTATGATACTGGAGGTATGAACATTCCCAATGCTGTTACATTGTGTTACAGGAGGCATGGGCTCTCTCATTGCTGTTACATTGTGTTAGAGGAGGCATGAGCTCTCACAGTGCTGGTTCATTGTGTTAACCGAGGTATGCATTGTCTTAGTGCTATTACATGGTGTAGCGGAGGTATGAGATTTCTCAGTGATGTTACATTGTGTTAGCCGAGGTATGAGCTCTCTCTGTGCTGTAACATCGTGAAAGCGGGGGTATGTACTCTCTCAGTGCTGGTTCATTGTGTTAATGGAGATAGAGCATCTCAGTGCGTGTTCATTGTGTCAGCGGATGTAAGAGCTCTCTCAGTGCTATTACATTGTGTAGCGGAGGTATGAGCTCTCTCGTTGCTGTTACATAGAGTAGCGTAGGTATGAGCTCTCTCATTGCTGGTCCATTGTGTTAGCAGAGGTATAAGATCTCTCAGTGCTGTTACATTGTGTTAGCCGAGGTTTGAGCTCTTTCAGTGCTGGTACATTGTGTAAGCGGAGGTATGAGCTCTCTCAGTGCTGGTACATTGTGTTGTTCTGGTATGAATTCTCTCAGTGCTGGTACATTGTGTTAGAGGAGGCATGAGCTGTCTCTGTGCTGGTTGATTGTGTGAGCAGAGGTAAGAGCTCTCCAGTGCTGGTTTATTTTGTTAGCGGAGTAATGAGCTAAGTGTTGTTACTCGATCTAGCAGAGGTATTCGCTATTATTATATGTATGCTATTATTACGGTTAACATTAACACACCATTGGCTAGTTTCTTAGTTAAAGAAAAACATTAACTCGAAAACTTATATCATACAAGCTTTCGAAGCACAGAGGCATCCTTATCAGTGACCACCTGACGAAGTCGCCTGTCCGCTTCGAAAGCTTGTGAGATAAAAAAATTAGTGTAATTAAAAGGCGTCAGTCTTACTCTTAACTGTATATGTATATCTATATATGAACAACTTTCTTTTTAAATACAGTTAAAGCTTATCTAATTTGCAGATAAATTCCGCTGAATTATGAACACCCTTTACAGATATGAACACTGAACCTTGAACGAAATTGTATATATTTTCACACTTTTGAAGACACTTGTTTTAGCAGGTTCTCAGGGAAGCACCTTTTAACCTACAAATCATGCAGGTCAGCTAATCTTGGGTGTTAGGTTCATGTTTTAACATTTCATGCACCAATTCTAAATACCTTCTATAAGTTAGGCAAAATAGGTAATTAACGTTCAGTCATTATTTTATAAATATTTCAAATACTGACAAAAAACCAAATTATTCTGTACATAAGGTTTGATACCTTGGTGTGGCTCCCCGTTGATTGTAAAACAGATCTCTCCTTTCTTCGCCATGATGGTTTTTCAGCAGCACTCTCACTGGGTCTAAATGTGTAGAGTACATTTCTAAAAGGCCCGTCACATCCAGACATATTTACAGAAAACTTCATTATGTATTCAACAGAGGGAATAGATGTGGCAGTAAAAAATATTTCGGCGACACCCTGGTCTATTTGTGCATGCATGCATTATGCCTTTACAATGTCATAAAACAAGGACACACGTGATTCACCACCTGTCTACATTAAATGAATGTGACGCTGTGTAAAAATAAAAAAAATAGGACAAGCTTCAGCTTCAGTTTATCTTAATTCCTTAAGCCTTAGTCAAACATTCACGGTTCAGAGCCACAGTGAAGTCACGGTGCTGGGAATCGGGGGCATCCTTAAAAACTGAAGCCGCTATCACATAAAGCCTACAGGCCCGTACGCTGATTAACATCATCTTTTTTGGCTATATTATCACGGTGCCCGCAAGGTACCAGAACGATTATCACAGGCGCCCGCTGGCTGTGCTCCATTCACCCGGCGTTTTCAACTCGTCGTAAGCCCGTAGACATTTTTTCGCGATTATTTCTCTTTTGCGAACATTTCGAATATAAAGCCTCGCGGACAAAAAGACAACAGCAGAAGTCGGCGTGTTTAAACAGCTGAGCGAGTCGTTCAGGGGGTCATTATACACACACGCTCGATGTGTTCTGTGGCATACTGTGCCACACCATGTATTATAATAAATTATGTCGTTTATACCTGTTTTTTTTTTTGTTTTTGCAAAACGCTTGTATTTAGTGATCAATCTTACAATGTATTCAGACAGGTATTAAATCAGCAATCTAGAAAGTTAGTATGACTCACTAACCATATACCAAAGGAATTCGATTTTTTTCTTTGCAATTTGGATCTTGTAACTCGTAGTATATAATAATAATAATAATAATAATAATAATAATAATAATTAATGAAATGGCCGTGTAATTCTATATAGCCGAACTGAAGGTAAAGAGTAAGACTGGTGCCGTTTAGATAGGCTAGCTTATTTATTATATCACACAAGCTTCCGAAGCGCAGAGGCCTTCTTGTCAGTTGACCACCTGACGAAGTCGCCTTTCCGCTTCGAAAGCTTGTGTGATAAAAATATTAGTATAATTAAAAGGCGTCAGTCTTACTCTTATTATTCGCTGTTTTGTAAGTATTTTAACATACTTGGTTGGGTTGGTTATCAGCTGTAGATGTTGACCCTGCCCTTTTCCGTGGGGGAATGGACATCTGAAATGGAGAAACAACAATTGTTACGGAACCTAATATAAACAATCCCCAAAAAAATGGTTAATTGTTTCCATTTCATGAATTTTCCATTTCATGAGCCAAAAGTTGTTTACTAAAATATTATTAAGAAATTTATATTGAAATATCCTAGATTGAGTATCATACAAAACTCTGTGTGATAAAGTATAAATAATTGTAACATCTTCTGATGTATTGGTTATATATTTTGATATCTTCGGCTTAGTCAGTTGTACAGTACATATCCTATCTCTTAATACCTGGTAGATCTGATGTGACTTTAACTTACTTGATTTTAATTTGTAAACTATTTAATATATGATTAACAGACTCCACGTTATCTCCTTCCACAGTTGTACTAATCTGATCATGAGTCTCTTTACATTGTTTTATGGCTTATGAAATTAGATTGTACCAGTCAATAAAATATACACTTTTCAACCCTCTAGATTTCCAGAACTCAAAAGATAGGACATGATTCTGTACATCAAATAAATCCTGTACCTTTTGTATTCCTACTTTATGAAATGATTCCCAATAGAATGTATTCTTATTTAAGATAAAGTGCTTGTTATGCCACACATACTGTTCTTTTATGTTCACCTCTGCATAGAAGTCTAACTTTAAGAGGTACCAGCTGTGTAGGACCTCTCTATAAAATTTGCTTACATTTTCTAAGTTTAATAAGCTAGGTTTATAATTACAATTAAATAACATGTCCATACACCTACAAATTTTCTCCAGATTATAAATCCATAGAGCTTTCCAGGGTCTGTTTTCACACTCAAAAAATCTTTTAATCCAGGTCACCCTTGATGCCAAAAAGAGTGACTGAAGGTGTGGAACATTCAAACCTCCTTTTTCTATTTCTTGCACTAAGACAGATCTTTTTATTCTCTCTTTCCCACCATTCAATAAAAAGGAAAATATAATTTTATTAAGTTTATTTACGTATTTTTCTGATATACTATTATTACTAAAGTAATAATTAAATTTAGATATTATATATGTTTTTATTATTTGAATTTTTCCTTGCATTGTTAAATTTCTTTGTTTCGAGAGCTGCAAAGTCTTTTTAGTTTGTTTTAATTTATCCTCTAAATTTAGCTCTTCACATCGATGTTTATAATATGATATAAATACTCCATGAATTTTTATTGGTTTATCTGGCCAGTGAATACCAAATGGTTTCAACTTACTATTTTTATTTTTGCCTATCCACATGCCTTCTGATTTTTCTAAATTTAATTTCAGTCCACTAAATTCTCCAAATAATTTGACATGTTTTAAAAAGTTACTACCTGATATTTTATCTGAAAGAATTGCAATTGTATCATCTGCATATTGTAGAAGTTTAACTTGTTCAACCCCTACAGCTGAGTGGTAAAAAGCTTGGCTCTCTCCGCTGGCGACCCGGGTTCGATCCCCGGCGTGGCTATGAGAATGGGTTGTAGTTGCCCGTCCAAGGCCAACTCCAAGGTTTTCTCCGGGTACTCCGTTTTCCTCCACCCCTGCAGACTACCGAACGCCATCACCGAAGACATGGAGAGTGCCTCAATTAGTTATAATACCGATTTGTACAAACCATGTAAAATAAATAAGTTTATATTTATTCTAATTCCTTTAATTGCTGTATTATTTCTTGTTTTAATTGCTAGAATTTCTATAGCTAATATAAAAAGGTAGGGAGACAGAGGGTCTCCTTGTCGGACACCCCTTTCAACTTTAAAATAACCATTATTAATTATACAACTGCTTATATCATTGTATAACAGCTTTATCCAAGATAAAAAAGTTTCTCCAATAAAATGTTTTAAGTGTTTTCAGCATGAAGGTCCATTCTAAAGAATCAAAGTCTTTTTTTCATATCTAATGCAATTACTATACCAGGAATTTTCTTTTCTTTTGTGTAATCCAGTAAATCTTGAACAAATCTGACATTTTCACCAATGAATCTATTTTTCACATAACCAGTCTGATTAGAATGTATAATTCTTGGCAAAAGCTTGGAAAGTCTAACAGAAAGTGTTTTGGATAAAATTTTATAGTCTGTATCTAAGAGTGATATTGGCCGCCAATTTTTTAACAAGGTACGGTCTTCATTTTTTTCTAATAAAGTTATAACAGCTTGCCTCTGGGATACTGATAGTATACCCTCCTCAAATGACTTATTGAAAGATTTCACTAACAGATGACCTACTTGTGGCCAAAATTTCATATAGACTTCAATAGGCAAACCATCATTTCCAGGGCTTTTATTATTTTGAAATGATTTAACTGTATTATATAATTCATCTAATGTTAATGGTTTACACAGAAAATTATTATCTTCTTGTGATAATAGTGGAGTCTTAATATCTGACAAATATTGTTCAATTTGTTCAAGTGACTTTCTATAATTTGATAAGTACAGCTTACAATAGAATTCTTTTTCCAATCTTATTATCTCACTCGGATTTACAGTAAATTCTCATTCTTCCTTTTTTAATTTTCTCACCCATTTTCTGACTGCATTATGCTTTTCTAAGTCATAAAAATATTTAGTACTCTTTTGTCCTTTCTCGAACCCCCTGACCTTTGATCTCAGTATCAGTCCTTGTGTTTTATGATTATCTATCTCCTCCAACTCGGCTTATATTTTTTGTATATTTTCCATTTTTTCCTTTTCACTCTCTGCATCTAAATTTACTAATTTATTTTGAAGATTTTTTAAATGATCCAATAAGTCATCTTCTCTTGCTTTTGAACATTTTTTTGCTTCTTTACCTTTTCTGATAAATAGATTTCTTAATTTATATTTTATATACTCCCATTTTTTAATATAATCTTCGTTATCATTATATTCTTCCGAACAGGTATGTATGGATTCAGCTAAATCTATGATTATTTGGTCATCCTCTTGTAAAAACTTATTTAATTTCCAATATCCTTTATCCCTTGTAGAATGAAGAAGATCTGTGCATATAACCAACTTTATAAAGGAATGATCAGATTTGATATATGGGAATAAATCTGCATCTACTACATAATCCTGAAACTGTTCTGTTATAAGCCAATAATTTAACCTGGATGATATGCTTTCACTTTTTGTTCTCCAAATGTATTCCCTTTTAAATGGATTCCTTGTGAGCCAAATATCCAATAAATAATATTGATTCATTATTTCCTTTACAGCTTTCCTTACACAGTCTTTTAAACATAAAGCACCATCTCTCCTATCTAAATCTATATTGAGAGCTACGTTAAAATCACCTCCAATGAAAAGTATGTCATTTAGTGAAACATATTCTTGCAAGATTCTATTGAGATTCTTTAGGAAAGAAATTTGATTTGAAGTATAGTTAGGAGCATAAACATTCATAATTACATAACAAGTTTGTTCTATTATCAGTTTTATAGCCAAAATTCTACCATCTTTAGAGCTATATAATAACTTGACACAATCTGTGTTTAATTGCTGTCTTATCAATATTGCTGTTCCCCTACTATTTGAAGATCCATGCGAGTAGAAAACCTGCCCGCGCCACTCACTCCTCCAGATATTTTTTTTATTTTTTTACAACTATGAGTTTCCTGCAGAGGAAGTACATCACAATATCCTTTTTTTGCCAATCTAAATACTGACCTTCTTTTGGTTATTGAGACCCCGAACATTTAAACTTAAAAGCTTAAGTGTTGTGTTTGACATACAAAAGATGTAACAACATAGTAAATATTATGTGGAGTGAAATAACTAAATACAACCAAAAAAAATTTCTTCCTGACCTACCCCTACAGCTAAATGACCCCATCCAACTATGAGTATTAACCTAACTGAACCAAACAACATATGTGCATTGGAGATCTGCTGCTCCCACATGATTGTTAGTGTGTGGTGCAAAACAACAGCTCCTTGGAGAACACAACCACATAGGATATATACTCCAAAGACAAGGTAGTATCACAGACCTTATCAAAGATATACTGATCTTGTTTATAACTATAATACCTTGTCAACTGTCAATCAGTTTACATAGCAGTTTGATAAAAAAAAAAAAATTACAATACCAGGAATTGGTAGTGACAGTTAATGTGGTTTGACGACTAAAGATCACAACGCTCCTGACACCATTATTTTCATATAACTGCTGTTGTATAGCACCTGAGTAACTATTAAAAATGCATAAAACTATTTAAATAAGAAAGTAAAAAAGGGGATAAGATTCAAGAAATTATTAAAATGACAATTGCTTTTGTTGCACAAATCCTGACCGAAAACGGAGTATATATAGCATTCACTAACAGTAAGAAACAGAAAAATAATAAACTTACGCAAATTACATTTTGGTTCTACTGCGTTCTTAGTCTGGATTTACTAACACCTTAATATATGAATTGTTAGCCAGGTGTTGGCACACACAAGTCCTTGGCCACAACAGGTACACAGTCAACAAGCGATAATACAAATAGCTCCTCGCCTACTCGGAGCGAATATAGAATCCGTCCTACCGGTTTAGGGACAAAAAGTACCCTACCTCTGTCCACTTACCATTTTCCCCCTCAAGCATTTCTCACACATATTTCCAGTCTCTCTATCTGTCTGTAAGCCTTCTACTTATTGCTAACACATAATACAACTGTAAACTTGCCTGGCACTACCTGGGTTTGAACCTGCAATCTCATGATTTGTGACACAGCATTCTAACTATATGAGCTAACTTGCTGAGATACCAAACGGTGGTTTTCTGATAATTATAACTCTGTTGTACAGTAGCGCCACCGGACGGTCAATTGTGAAATTAACGTTTTTGTCTATAAATAGTTTTAATTTCAAATTGGAGGCCGCGCCCCAAAACCCCCGCTCTGGTTAGTAACCCAGGTTTAATTAATCAACATATATATTTATTTTAAATTGGGGGCCGCGCCCCCAAACCCCCGCTTAGCCTAAAATAATAAGCATGATATTTAATGAGAGACAGGAAAATCTGAGATTCAATATTTTGGGTGTATCTAAAACCCGGAGATCTCCAAATCTACTTTGTATTCTGACCATTTCGCGTAATCATCGTGTTTTTGAACAAACCTTTTTAAGACGTTTTTAATGTGGTTCCAAAGAGGCATGCAGAACGATGGCAATAGCATGCCCTTGCCATGTTTCATGATTTTACTTTAATATTTTTCCACATATTTATTAATTTGTCTTCTATTAACTTTAATAAAATTGTGTGATATATTACATAATGTGAAATTAATTAGGTAACAGCGGGGCAATATCAATTGAGAGAGAGAGAGAGAGAGAGAGAGAGGTAGGAACGGTGCGCAACAGAAATTAATGAGTTTAATTAGTTTATTAATAGATAGCCAAATTGGCCATGTCTCTGGATGAGCCACACCGTTAATGAGATTTGCCCGTAATAAATGTGTACCCACCAGCCCAGGCGCGCCGGGAAGTGAATCCATAATTTAGTAATCAATTAACTTTAATGGGGGTATCCTCGCGCTGCCCTTTTTTATAATTATATTTTAGACCCGTTAAATTCTGGTCTTAGTACCGAATAAGTAAACCACTCTTTGACATAGTTTTTATATGTTTTATAATTTCGATATTTCAATATTAAGTAAACCACATATTTGACATATTATTTTATATGTTTTATAATTCCTATATTTCCATATTTAATGCATACCCTTTATACCATTAAAAAATTAAGGATAGTTGAGGGTACGATAATGTCTATATGTAAATATTAAATTAAACTATTTTATATGTTATCACATATTTTACTATAAAATTCATACTAAAAGAAAATATTCTGTATAATATGCAAGAAAATATAATTAGTTATAAACATATTACAAACATTCAAGAGATTTCAGAAATAGAAAATTGGTAAACAGAATATATGATTAGTTTATTAAAAAGTTTTTTTAAACAATATGCGTATTTTAGTGACAGTTCCAATCAATTAGACTCGTAAACGATATAACATATCAGAACGGGGAAATCAGACATGTATGTGGCGGCATCTGTTGTGGCGAGTGGGAATCAGTGGGAAGCACTCATTGGCGGATCTCCGGGCAAGATGGCGGTCTCCGGACGATCTCCGGGTCGTCTCCGGGTGAGGTTTCTGTGGATAACTGAATAAATACTCTGTGCACTTGCAAATTAAGTATCATATTCGATGCGGATGTCATTTAGAAGTGCCAAGGGGAACTTTTAATACCAATTGCTGCCTTATTAATTAAGATATCGCGATCTCCGGGTTTATTTTGATCACCGGCCGGAGATCTCCGGGTTTTAGATACAATGTGTATCTAAAACCCGGAGATCTCCGGCCGGTGATCAAAACGGTGTACTGTGTACACAGTTATTACGGGCAAACCTCATTTACGGTATGGCTCATCCAGAGACATGGCCAATTTGACTATTTAATAATAAACTAATTAAACTCATTAATTTCCGTTGCGCACCGTTGAAGGCAAACGAATTCATTTATGGAGTAATATTGTTTATGTACGGACAGTGATGACCAATAGACCTCGGCAGGGAAATTAATCCTTTGTAGCTATTTGAAGTACTGTAATCCTATTATCCTTTGATCGTACGTCCCACTAACGAAACCCCTTAGTTTGAAAATAGGAGCATTTCCACTTTCTTGCTTTCTGTAGTTATATAAATAGTGTAACCTCTCTCTCTCTCCCTCTCTCAAACACACAATCTAAATACGCTTCCCTATATGTCCTACCATCTCTCATTCTCTTTCTCTCTTTTTCTCCCCCCCCCTCTCTCTCTCTCTCTCTCTCTCACCCACACACATACACATACGTTCTTAAAATGTTTCCCTAAATCGCCTATAACATCACCCATTCCCCTATCTTTTTCTCCCTCTCTATCTCTCTCTCTCTTACTTTCCTTCCTCTCACTCTCTCTCTCTCAATTGGCATTACCCCTCTGTTACCTAATTAATTTCACATTATGTAATATATCACACAATTTTATTAAAGTTAATAGAAGACAAATTAATACATATATGGAATAATATTAAAGTCGGGCAATCTAAAATGCTATTGCCACCGTTCTGCCAAATGTTCCAATTTTGCATTGTTGGAATCCATTAAAAACGACTTAAAAAGGTTTGCTCAAAAACACGATGATTACGCGAAATGGTCAGAATACAAAGTAGATTTGATCAATATTCTACATAATGCTTCCCTGTCAGACTTCGAAGGAAATTGTGAGAATCTTTCCCTGAAATGGCATGAAACGGTAAGAGAATATTTTGATAAGCAACTAAAATCAGATTTGATGAAATACGCATATAGGCCTATTTTAGAAGAGTGTAACGTGTATGAAAGTGCCTCCGGACTTGCCAACTACGGAGCTGAATCGTTTAATGCTGTAATTAAACGTTTAAGAAATTGGAAAGAAGCACCAACAGACACCTTGACGTTGTGCTTTTATTATCTTCAAAATTATTATCTGAAAGAAATTTTGCGGGGTTATTGTAATTTAGGTTCCTATCATTTAAAGTCAGAATATATGCATTTATTAGAAAACCCTGAGGATCAACCATTCCCCAAGGATACTTGCGCCCCGGAACTAATAGTTCAAAAGGTAAAAAACAATATAAACCAGTTCATGTCTGATCCCTCGTCACTTCAGTCAGATTTGGTGCATGCTGATGCGGAGACAAAAGAGGAGAACATAAAATTGGAATTCGTTAGAAAGAATCTGACACAAATTGAAAGGGCACAAGATATAATAAATAACGGAAAAATAGAATTAATTGCAAATTTGGTACTTTCATTGTGGAGGGCAACAATGACAATAAATATGCCGTAACTCTGTTCCCAAAAGAAAAATGTCAGTGCGCAGCAACAAATATTTGCTACCATATTCTTACAGCCAGGAAATTTATATGTATGGATGTAATCGATCAAAAACGCAAACTAAATGTTTCACTAATGTGTCGGGGTAGTAAGAAAAGGGAGGCTAGAAAAACGGGTAGAAAACAGCCGAGAAAACAGATTTCGTGTACGAATTTGAAGCTGCTCCCGATACCGATGTTTCCATGATGACCTCGCCTATAGAGATAGAACATATAATGTTACAGTTAAAAAACACCGAAATCAATTTTGAAAAATTCAGAACGGAAACGAGTGAGAATTAGACTTGATTTTGGCGAGAGTAATAGTAACAGTAAAGAAAAAAGTAAAGATGACAGTTCATCCTCGCTTCGTACTCCTAATTGTAGTCCAGTAGGGATGCCGGAAAGCATTATCGATACACAATCTTTTGAAATGAGTGCATCCTCCACACCAAAACAGACCACAAATAAAATAACACAGGAAAATTGTGAGACCTCTAACGAATGTAATCGCCCGCTAAGCGAAATTCGTAAAGTAATCCCCGAAGATAACACCCAAAAAAAAAAAAAAAAAAAAAAAAAGAAATCGACTCTCGCTAAAACGAAATAAATTGCCGACATTAGAAAGATTTAACTTTTCAGTTAAAAGAGAAAGGCAAATGAACCTTCTTGGTGAAACCCTCATGACGGACTTCGGATAAGGAATAATAAATTTTTATTTGGTTTGGCTACGCTTTTGCTTCTTTGGTTTTATAGTAGTAAAAGTTTTCCTGTCTTAAGTAGTGGTAGAGAGTAGTTGTATACAGTAGTAGAATTTATTACTGAGTTGAATTTATATCACTTTCGAGATAGGGGAGGGGTTTCTAGAAATTTCAGTGTCTTAAAATAATATTACCAAAAATAAAAAAAAATAATTAAGCTGATGATTTTAAAAGGAAAAGGATATATAAAATCGGTGGGGTTATTCGATTTATAGACACTGCTAAATTTGTTAAAAAAAATTTCTAGGGGAGTTTCGACCTTTTCGTTGTTACGTAGTTAGTTGCATCTAGTAGAGCTCGTAGTGGTAGAGATAGTTAAAAAATAAAAAATAAAATAAAATTCGAGGGGAATTTTGACCTTTCCGTTTTTTTATGTAATAAGTTGCATTTAGTAGAGCTCGTAGTGGTAGAGATAAGAAAAAAAAAGAAAAAAAGGTCATTCTGTCAACTGCCTCAACGTGGCACTGACCGGGCAATAGGCATTGATGTAACTTTCACACAGATATATCAATGTCTGGCAAAAGTTTGACATTTATTACGGGAAAAAATAAATAAATAAACATAAATAATAATACATAATAATACAGTTTTTTTAACAGTTTATATAATATATAAATATATATATATATATATATATATATATATATATATCAATTTCGTATAAAAAAAACATATCAATTACATATCAATATATTATCATCATTTTATTTAATATCGTTAATATCGGAAAATAAAATTTATACATTCAAGTTAGAAGCAATACATATTTTAGTGACAGTTCCAATCGATTAGACTCGTAAACGATATCACATATCAGAGCGGGGAATTAAGACATGTATGTGGCGGCATCTGTTGTGGCGAGTGGGAATCAGTGGGAAGCACTCATTGGCGGATCTCCGGGCAAGATGGCGGTCTCCGGACGATCTCCGGGTCGTCTCCGGGTGAAGTTTCCGTGGATAACTGAATAAATACTTTGTGCACTTGCAAATTAAGTATCATATTCGGTGCGGATGTCATTAAGAAGTGTCAAGGGGAACGTTTAATACGAATAGCTGCCTTATTCATTAAGATATCGCGATCTCCGGATTTTATTTTGATCTCCGGCCGGAGATCTCCGGGTTTTAGATACACCCCTCATACCCTTAAAATAAAGACCCTGAAACCTAATTCGGAACTCCTCGGCCGAATCCGTTGGCTTCTAGCTTTCAGCCAACGGAGCGAATGCCTGAAACTTGTAACTTGATCCCCAATCCGACCAACAGGGGTCGCCCCAATCCTTCCCGCGGTCGCGCACTGTCCCTGGTGATATCACCTATGAAAATCCTTGGTTACCTTTATCTAACAAATAAAACGTCACTAATCTTTGTGGTTAGTGCACACAAAGTTCTTGGAGACCATTATTCATTTTCTAATACATGAGTTCACCTGTGTGTGGGCACTGAATTAGTTAAATGGGTATTACTTGCCCCTCAACAATAAGTTCTCCTCTAATGAAACAGGATTTTTTGCCATCTGTGTGAGCTTGTCGCATCAACGGCAGCGCTTTCCTTCGCTTTTCAAAGTCCTCCTGGATAAAATCCTCCTGAATTAAATTACGGCCCTCCTCTCCTCGTCGTTTTCCCCTTAATAACAACTGGTTCCTCGTCTCTCTACTGTGCAGTCTTGCAATTATGTGTCTCACCTTACCATTCCGTTTTTGTCCAGTTCTATGAGTGTATTCAATTTCTTTGTTTATTTCCTGGTTTGTTCATATCATTCATTAAACCATGGTCATGTAAAAATCTACCAGTTTGTCTCTCACCCTTTCACCGCGTTCTTCAGGAATACCGGGGACACGTATATTAAACTCCCACGTGTGACGTTTTAGGTTTGTTATGTCCTTTTTGGTTTCAGAAAGTTAATTATCAGCTGCTTCTCGTGCAGTACGTTCAACCTGGAGTTGTTCTGCAAAACTTTTGTTTTCTCTTTTTAAATCTTCTATGATTTCATGGGCATTTTCTAAACTTGTTTCTATCACTTTTAGTTAACTGTCAAATTCTTTAGTGATATGACCAATGATAAAGTCTCGTGTCTCACCTATTTGAGTCTGTAAGCCTTTAATTGCGTCCATGATGTTCCTATAGCACGCTTCATTAAACACCTCAGGCATGTTTTCCTCGGTGTTAACGTCACCACTTATTTCCGTTTGCTCAGACACTATTTGGCTCGTTTTTCTTAGCAAATATCTATCCACAGTTTGTTCATTTGCTTTTTGTCTGCCTTGTGCTGACATTTTATCCTCTGGCAACAGTTATACCAATAATTTGACACTAATGGTCAGAGCGCTGTTGAAACACGTCTATCTAGGTGTCGCCATAAACCTAGCTCAAGCAAAACTTGTTGGAAAAAGCCAGACATAAAATTAGACCCTTGGTCAGACTGGACGGATTTTGGTAATCCAAAAGTTGTAAAACACTTGGTCAGAGCTTTGACAACATTTTTGGCATTAATTTGGCGCAATGTTATTGCCTCAGGAAACCTGGTAGATACACACATGATTGTCAGCAAGTATTCATGTTCAGATTTTGTTTTGGGCAGTGGTCCAACACAATCAACAATAATCCTACTGAATGGTTCCTCGAAAGCAGGAATAGGCCTAAGTAGGGCCTTAGGAGGATTCTGATTTGCCTTGCCTACCATCTGGCATATATGGCATGACTTACAATATTGTACAACATCTTCCCTGAGGTTAAGTCAATAGAAGTGTGTACTAACTTTCTGATAAGTTTTATTTATACCTAAATGGCTAGACAAAGGAGCCTCATGTGCTTTGCTTAGAACTTCACTGCGAAAGCTTTTGGGCATTACTATTTGATGTTTGATGGCCCACTCATCATCAGCGCATACATCAGGTGGTCGCCATTTACGCATAAGCACTCCATTTTTGACATAGAAACAATCATGGTTTTGTGACAGCTTATCTTTAGAAACTGCCCTGGGAAACAAACATGAAATATCAGGGTCCTTATGCTGTTCCGCGGTAAGTTCTGACCTTAAGAATGCTGCATCCTGTACGGCAAGTCGTTAGACGAGTCACTAGTGACTCCCAGAGTGTTATTATCTGGACCATTTTCCTCATGTGTGTTTTTCTTGGCAATAGATCTAGTAACAGCACATGAAGGATACAAACCAGGAATTTCCTGACTTTCCGGATCAGTGTCCTGATCAAGTGACGGCATTTCTGTCACTATTGGTACAGGCTGTACTTTATCACCTGCAACATCATTACCTAACAGCAACTGAATTCCCTTAAAGGGTAAAGTAGTTCTTATGCCCACAGTAATATTCCCAGATATCAAATCTGACTTCAAATGGATACTGTTAACCGGAACTGAAGTGTGCCTATCACACCATTAATAGGTTCATGTGCACCAGTAAAGGAACTATTAGAAAATGGCAAAGTGTTTACTAGCATGAGAGTCTGGCCTGAACCAGTGTCCCTCAAAATTCTAATAGGGGTAGAATCTGAAAAATCACTTGAAAGTGATACAAAACCATCATGTATGAATGGCTCAAATAACTCCATTTCAGAGTTAGGAGAGGAATCTATTACCTCAGTCTCATCAAACAAAGAACTGACATTGACAGTGTCAGTCATAAATTCTGTTTCAGAGTCATCTAAGGAATCTACATCCTTACCAAACTCCTCATGGCAGTCAACAGAGGAATTTTCCTCAGCAGAAACAAACTTTTGTTTGTCATAAGAGGACCTGGCCTCATTTGAAATACTCTCGCAAGAGTCATAAAGGAGTCTTAAAATGATCTAGCCTTATTTAATTCCTCGCAGGAATCAACTAAGGTTTTTACCTCGCAGGCTACGGATTCTTCTTTGGATTTGGACGGCACTGGGGCCTCCGTAGCATCAAACTCTTTATTTGAGTCAACAAAGGAGTTGTACCCCTTATTTACATGAAAAGAGCCTGGCTCTTGTACTTTGCTATGCATACATTTTGAAACAAAACCAGAAAGTTTGCTATTTGGTCTATTTGCAAGTTTCCAGCAGTGAGATATTAGATGACCTTCCTTCTTGCAGTAATTACAGATTTTCTTTGAAAATGACTGGTCTTTGTTGGACTTAGACACAGTGGACGTGGACTCGGATGTATCTTTGGGCTTTGCTGAACTATCAGGACTACTAGTACTTGGTGACTGTGCTATAAACTTCTTTTGACCATACTGATTTACATTCTCGTTTGTGAATTACCGGATTGATTTGCTTGTAAAGGACATTTTGTGTGTCAATGAATAATCATCAGCTAATTGAGCAGCAATGTCAAGAGTTTCAGGACTTTTCTCATCGAGAAAAGTTTCAACATCTGCGTTAATGCAGCGCTTAACTTCTTCAAGCAAAATCAACTGGCGCAAATTGACATAATCTTTCAATACAGTTTTAGAACTACACCAGCGATCAAACAACTGCTCTTTTGTCCTAGCAAATTCAACGTAGGTCTGATTTTTGCGCTTTTCCCAATTTCTTGAATTTCTGGCGGTAAGCCTCTGGAACTAACTCATAACCTTTCAGGATTAACCGTTTTACCAGGTCATAGTCAGCAGCAGCTTCTACTGAAAGCTCTGTATAAATTTCTCTGGCCTTGCCAGTCAATACAATAGGCCATTTTAAATTTTCAGCTACCTTCTCAAAGTGTAAGAAATATTTATCAACCTCTTTTTCTTGAAAAGGTGGGACAAGTCTAATGTGTTTCGTAACATCAAAACTGTGAGTTAGGGCAGCACTTAGACAACGTTCTACTTTAAGTCTTTCTAACTCCAGTCGTTTTAACTCAATTTCTTTCTATTTCTTTTTCTAGTCTTTCTCGTCTTTCTCTTTCTAACCGTTCTTCCCTCTCTTTTAATGCTAGCTCATGTTGCATTTCCAACTTTTTAATTTCAATTGCATAGCAAGGCTATCATTTTTGATGTTTCAACTTCAGTCTCTTCAATTAAACCTTTGCTAACTAGATCTTGTATGATATTAGCAATAATATCAGGCTTTCTAAAAGCTTTTTTCACACTTAGCCTTAAGTGTTGTCCCAAACGCAACAACTGGTCTTTTGACAACTTTTCAAGTTGATCAGGGTCCGGATCGTCAACAAATGTCTCAGGTTTAAAATCTGCCATGTTAAGATGTCAAAACAATAGCAAAAAAAAAAAACCACTGAGATAAATCTTGTAAACAATGTACTGTAAACAATATGTAATCTTGTAAACAATGTATGATAAAACAATGGCCAGGTCAAGGCCTGATAATTCTGAAATCTATTAAGCATCCTGGACGAGCCCCCAATTTTATGTTACGGAACCTAATATAAACAGATCTCGTATGCGTGATGAACACAAATTTTGTAATGTAGATAAAAAACAAATCAGATTCTGTAACACTAGGCAGCGTGCAATGTCTAGGGGAATGAATAAAGAAGTCAGTGTTTTTTTGTTAAAAAAATTACTATAATTTATTCTTAAAACAACCCTAACAATACAATACACTAAATCAATACAATTATATAGTAAAACAGCGTTATAGCAACAAGTCAATACAATCACACAGAAAGATAATGGTACAGTACCTGGATACCAATACCGTCACCACGATAAGTCCTTTAAATGTAAACTCTCGGAGAATGACAGTCCTGTGAAAGGTCCTTTCAACAACCCAGAGAGTAAACTGAAGTCCAAATGAATAAAATCCAGGAGAAAGTCTTTGAAAATGTGTAATTACCGCATTCGTCAGATAAGGTCTCAGAATCTGACACACGCTTCTGCTTCCGCTGGAATCTGCTCTGCTGTCTGCCCTTCCGTTCTAAAAAACAGCCCCTTTATATACCTTCACACCTCAAGCCGGGAATTTTCCACTTCTCGAACAGTCTATAAGGTCCTGCACAACACACGTTTCAGGAATTCTATAGAAAGACATAGCCGTGTGTCTGTACCCACACGGCTCATCACGTGACCCACGACCAGGCGTGAAAGCCCAAGGCTCACATGACAACGAGAGTCCAACCAGTACGGATTAAACATAAAATGCAACACGCGGCCAGACACGAGTGCCACAACAGGAGCTACGCCCGTGTCACACAATAAAAAGAGCACCTGTAACAATATATATAACTTTCCTTTTAGATACATTTAAAGCTTATCTAATTGGCTAATAAATTCCGCTAATTTATGAACACTTTTACAGATATGCACACTGAACCTTGAACGATATTGTATACAATTTCACACTTTTGAAGACGCTTGTTTTAGCAGGTTTCCAAGGAAGAAACTTTTAACCTATCAATCATGCAGGTCAGTTTATCGTTGATGTTAAGTTCATGTTTTATAATTTCATGCACCAATTCTAAATACCTTCCATAAGCTAGGCAAAATAGGTAACATTCAGTCATTATTTCATAAATATTTCATATACTGATCAAAACAAAAACAAATTATTCTGTACATAAGGTTTGGTACCTTGGAGTTGCTCCCTGCTGATTGTAAAACAGATCAGTCCTTTCTCCGCACTCTTACTTGGTCTAAATGTCTAGAGAATATTTCTTACAGGCCGGTTGCACCCAGAAGCACTTATAGAAAACTACATTTTGTATTCAACAGAGGGAAAAGATATTGCAGTAAAAAACATTTTCGGTGACACCTTGGTCTATTTGTGCATGCATGCATTATGGCTTATCACGGAACCTAATAACAACAGATCACGTAGTCGTGACGAGCATAAACATTGTTAAGGAGATAAACAAAAAATCAAATTCTCTAACACTAGGCAGCGTGAAATGTGTAGGGGAATGAATAAAGAAATGTGGTTCTTTGTTAACAAATAATTATAATTTATTCTAAAAAGAATCCTGACATTACAAAACACACAAATCAATACAATTACACAGTATGACAAATAAAATGTACAGTACCAGAGTGTCCGAATCCTAGGCTTTTATATCTGGATACCACCACTGTCACAACTCTAAAGAATCTTTTAACATAAATATTCAAGATGAACAGTTCATGCTAATCTTCTCAGAGAACAGTCCGATTCAATCCCGAAATCAATCTGTTGTTATCCAAAGTGAAGTTCTGGTAATAAACCCAAAGGCAAACTGATATTATCTATAAGTTCTGCAATTATCGGAAAGGTCCCTAAACTAACTCATACTTTTCCGTATCCGCTTGAATCTTTTTTCTCTCTCTCTCTGCCTGCTCTAAACACAGCTCCTATTTATAAATTTTTCACTCAAAGTCCAGAAACTTCTATTTCACGAACATCCCAAAGAACACAACGAGACACACGCGTTCATAGAGCGCAAACAGCCCAGAAAATTCCAGATTAGCACGAGATCTGTGTCTCCACTTGCCAGGGTTCAACCAGTACGGATTACACCGAGCGCTGTGTCTCTACACGCCATAGCAACGCCCAGGGCTAGAGACTTACACAAATTAGAACGCAAGGCGCATAATAAACAGATACATGTAACAGTCTCTACAATGTCATAACACAAGGTCACACGTGATTCACCACTTGTCTACATTATATGAATGTGTCTGTCAATCTTGATTCCTTAAGCCTTCGTCACACATGTACAGTTTATAGCCACAGTAAAATCAAGGTACTGGGAATTGGGGGCATCCTTAATGCCTAGCTTAAGTCGCTATCACATAAAGCCCACGGAGCCCGTATGCTGAGTAACATCAGCATTTTTAGCTATATTATAAAGGTGCCCGCAAGTTACCCGAACGATTTTCGCGAGTCCAGTGGCAAGGCTGTGCTTCAATCAGACACGAGTGTAATTTGGGGATCTATACCCTGGTGTTATGACCACGCAGAATGCAATTAAGGAAAGACCCATTTCCTAAGTATACATATTTAGATGTTATCTTAACGAAGCAAGTCACACATACGTTAATTAATGGGAGGGGGGTGTGCCAGTTTTCATCCCCTCCGCACATAAAGCCTTAGTCACACATTCACGGTATTCAATGGGATTTTTATCTATAAAAAGAAATATCAAAACACACATAATGTTTAGGCTGTTTACATAAACCAAAACTATATGTAGCCATTTTTTTTCATTCAGTTTAAAAGGCAGTAAACAAGGTCAAGGACATGGCGATAATAATTTTTTATTCTTTCTAGGGTCAATTTTCATTCTAAAGGAGTTTTATTAAAATGATAACTGACAAAATGCTTCATTTCAATCTATAACCATAACAATAAAATCCATGTTGTTGTATTTTTCCTGTAGATTCAAGGTGAACAAGAAAGGTCCAGGTCATGGCTTATGTTTTATTATTCGGGGCAAACCTCGTTCCATAAGAATTTCACGAGGAAAGCTCACAATAAGGATAATTAGGTCATGGTCATTACAGTTCAATGCACTGTACTGATAATTCAGTCCCACTCGGGTTATAATCTGCCGTTGTATTTCACTGAAGAAAGAAGCAACATATATCTAAGCTAAAAACATGGAAATTATGAAACATGCATTTTATTCTAAAAAAAAAAAAATGTGCAATATTTAATATCAAGCTTTTGTAGTGTAACATATGTTTTCACTATTTAATTTGCAATAACATTTTATATTTAATAAAAACACTTTTAGATGATAAATAACCTGAGCACCATTATTTGTAATTGAATGTGCAGCCCCAGAAATATCAATGCGTATCAAATATCATTAAATGTCATACATTATAATTTTCTTGTTTAGAAAAGGACAATTTTTACCAGATAGATGACCGTCTTTGGGGCTGCAGGCTAGTTCATTTTCTTCGTTAAATAACTGTCTTACGTCAGTCTAACTCTGGAAATGTGTCTCAAACAGCTACCATTAAAAACACGCACAGTAAAGTTTAAAGCATTTCCTCCAGTAGGCATATTAATCCATGCATTAAGTCTGGAGAATTCTTTCGAAAATTGACTGATAACATGAAATTATCAATTCTGTTAGTGACATTTTCGATGAGCTTGTTCATTTCATTTTAATCAAATTTTGATTGTTGAGAGGGACTTGAGGTCAGTGTAATGTGGCATGAGGTTAATGTTAAAGCCTAGTTGGAATTATAGTTATAACCATTGTAATTAATAGGAGAGTATGCAGGGGATCGGTTCTTGTTTTAATCTTAGGTGACTTCTCATCATGCTGAAATATGCAGAAATTGGTCTTTTTCTTTCGATCCTACAGCCGGGTGGCCGTTTGTTACCTGGATTAAAATGGTATTGTTACTTCCGAACCATGGAGGCCTTTGCTTAAGATCAAGTCTGGACCCGTTAAAAGCTCCTTTTCAACCCGATCTTTACGGGTACATATTTGGGATTCACTGTGATCTCCACAAATATTTTATTTTTTTTTTTATTAAAAAAACCACGTGCACTCTTAATCAGTCCCTCATGATTTGTAATCCTCTGCTTTTGTATATATTGATTAGGACATTTTGAAATTTGCAAGTAATGTTCAAAAGGTTTGTCAGGAGAATATATGAAATTGTTTAAACCAATCTGGTATTTCCAATAAGTGGCAGCTGACTTAATATAGTGTCGTGTCCATGATAGCTGACACAGACAACAGCTGAATATTGTTGAACCAGATCCGGGATGTCACAATGATGGAGTTCTTAAATCTGACAACAAAATACTGAGTTCATCACTGGAGTAGAAGATCTTCTTGTTAAGACACGAGCTACTTTCTGTACCAAGTCAACGGTGAGTGGAGGATCTGAAATTAGTAATCAGAATGTACATAGCATATAGACTATATCATGTACATAGCATTGTATACTGCAAAAACGATGACCAACGACAAGGCCGATGCGGCACAGCTTTTGGTTCCGCTCGGTTCCGACTGTGGATGTGTCTATTATGATCAGCCACCACCTCGAAAAAAAGACAAGGTACCTGATAAAGTAACTACCCCAATAACAAGTCCCGTCTCAGTTAAATTCAAGAAATAAGAAACCCCGATAAAACGTCAATCGCGACAGCATGACCAACCCAATGTAATAATCAACCCGTTTATAAGATATGCCTGCCACCGATACCACGACCATCCCAGCAACACCCACTATTCCGATAAAACGACCACCCCGATATAACGACCATCGTGATAACACGACCATCTCGATAACACTACCATCACAATAACACGACCAATGTCACCCTGATAAAGTAATCACTCCGCTAGGACGAACAACCGTGTGCTATAACCACCCCGATAACAAGATCCTGACGCGTTCCTGTCGATAACACCATTTTCCCGACAACTTTGACACCCCCGTAACACTTCCACCCCCGTAGCACGACCATTATTAGATAAGATGGCAGCATTGGCAGGACTCTACCTACTCGTCCAATGGTATTTGATGTTACTAAATATACACGACCACAAAGATAAAACGGTCATCCCCGTAACAACATCACCTTGATAAAGCAAACACTACGATGAGAAGAAAACCCCGATAACACGACATCCACTGCCGCAATCATCCCGAGAACCCGACCACCTCAATATTATGATTATCACACTGACAAGACATCCCCCATATTACAATCATCCCGATAACATGACCACCCCGATATAATCATCATCCCGATAACTAACCACCCCAACTGGCATGGCCATCACGTTAACACGAACACCCAGGTATAGCGATAACCACGTCAACAAGGCCACCCCGTTATGACGATTATCTTGATAATATGAAAACACCGTTATAACGACCATCACACTGACATGGCCACGCCAACTGACAAAACCATCACGCTGCTACGACCATATAACGATCATCCAAACAACAAACCCACCCCGATATATAACGATCATTTCGATAACACGACCATATGGATATAACGATCATCCCAAAAATACGACCATCCCGATAGCTCGATCATCGGATTGAAACGGCCAAACTACTATTAGATACAGATGGTTTTGGCAGGATGTTTATACATACTCGTTCTATGGTTATTGATGTCACTGAATATACGCAACCACCAAAATAACACGGTCTTCCCGGTATCAGGATCACCCTGACAAGCAACCAATCCGCTACGACGACCACCCCAATATCATATCTATCCCGATAACAAGGAAAACCTAATATCATGCACAAATGTTTGTGTTGGGTTAGTATAAACATAACTGTATAATGGATATTGATGTCCAGGTAAAGTGTTCGTTGAATCACATATACGAAGGTTTCTCTCTGTCTGCCCCTTCCTGTCCGTCTGTTTGTCCTACTCTTACATTCATTCCACTTAGAATCCTTTCCAATCTTTTTTTTCCAATTAAAAAAAAAGTTTGTCCACACAGCAGGTATGATGTAATAACTCACAATTAATCACGAATAAGTGAACATATTAAGAGCTAACCTAAAAGGAGGATCTCTGGCTTGTATTCTCTCTCTTTCAGACTCACAACTAATCACGAATAAGTGAACATATTACGAGCTAACCTAAATGCAGGAACTCTGGCTTGTATCCCCTCTCTTTCAGACTCACAATTAATCATGAATAAGTGAACATATAACGAGCTAATCTAAAAGGAGGATCTCTGGCTTGTATCCTCTCTCTTTCAGACTCACAATTTCACGAATAAGTGAACATATTACGAGCTAACCTAAATGGAGGAACTCTGACTTGTATCCTCTAACTGTCAGACTCACAATTAATCACGAATAAGTGAACATATTACGAGCTAACCTAAAAGGAGGAACTCTGGCTTGTATCCCCTCTCCTCTCTGCTGGTGTCGATTGCGGCCTTGATGGCAAGCAGCACACTTGGAGACATGTTTATCGGCGGTTCTCCAACAGCTGTTGTTTCAAAACATTATATATACACATGTATATAGTTGAATATGATGCTTGCATCGCTATCGTATGTTTATTAAGCGCATTGGCACGAATAGGATACGCCTGAACAATTGATTCAACGAACGACAGAAATGTTTAAAGCTTTCAATATTCATAGACGCAACATTTTACATTATCATCAAATTGCAAAAAGACCTATCGCGGAATTATTTTATGTTAGAACTATGTTTGATGCACTTCAAAGGGACCTATCCTGATATCGGACATCGATTACCTGAGATAAGCACTTTAACTTAAGATAAGCCTTTTATAAAAAATAGTCCAGAAAACGCAGATCCCACGGCATACAGGCTGTTTTTTTTGTTTTTATCCACATGGGGCAGCCAAAATAATCAGATACATTCATCAGTGACATCTGGAGACAAGACGAAATATTGTTTTGCAAACTGCATTTTGCAACCGGTGACCTTTTAACGTGCATGCAACTAGCCGCCTTTAGAAAACACGGTGTAAGATTTGGCATGATAGGTTGTGTATTCTTGGTATTTCATGTCACACTAAATGAGTGCAACGGGCTTCTCTCTCTCATTTGCAGCTGTTCTCAATAATATGAATATTTTACTTATTATTATAACTTTACTGATTTTGTTAATTTAATATTTCATATACATTCAAACCTCTGCGTTACCTTGTGACATATCACACATATATAACAAGCCTTTGTTCCATGATGCCTGTGTACTGAATGCATAATCCCCTTATCTTGGTCACTCGGTCCCTTATTTGTACAGGCCAAGTCCTAATCTGTAAATCTCATGAGGGTACAGGTGTTTATCTCATCAGGGTGACCACTAAAATGGGGGTCCCGTGATGTTTAGTCAGCTAGGAGCACACACAGATAGATGATATCACGATAACATATAATTACACTGTATGTAGACCTTGTATATGTCAGGGTATAATCAACCAACTCTCCCTTCATTTCATTGGCCAGTATAGTGGGTGGAGTTCACCTTACCCGTCTGACCAATGGAGTGAATGGGGTGATGTTATTGGTTATATTCCAATGAGAGCGAGAGAACAAAAGCCAGGGTATAATCATGTGTGGAGAGATTCATTTTCGGCCACTCTGCACTGAGGACACTTTTTATGTATTGACATTTTTTTTATATATATTTGGATGCTACTGAAGAATAAAAATGGTTACTTAAGTTGTCGGATCCACCTGTTGTGGCTGTGTGCCACAAGTGCCACAAGCTTGCTTGACTGAGAACGTGAATGGGAGAAAGACGAAGTTTAAGTTTAGTAAAGTAACATAAGTTTACAACGGTTTATAGCTCTCAGCTTAACAGGCTGATGGGCTATTGCCATCACCATCCTGTCCGTCCATCTGGCGTCCGTCCGTTAAGTTTTACCTTGTGAACGGGATATCCAACAACTATTTAAACATAGATGCTTCATTTCATCAGAACAGATACATATGAACAAAATCTCCGTCAGGTTCTAGGATGGGTGCCCTTGTCCTACCTTTCACGGTAAATAAGAAAAAGATTTATAAACTTTTTTTTCTGAGGAACCACTGGTAAGATTGTTATGAAACATGGTGTGGTTATTGGCCATGATAATCTGTAACTGCTGCACCAGTTTGTTGGAGAATCACCTACAATATCTTTTTTAACGAATTTGTATCGGCAGTTTCAATGCTTGGTTTGTATGCAGAAACTTCATTACAACAGTGCAAATGCATATCAACAAAATTTCGGCCCAAGATGAGTGATCTTGACGGTCACTGAGCTATTTATAGAAATCTTATGAGCTTATTTGTGCACTACGTCCATTTTACATAATAACAATGAATTCATTTGTTGCACTTGTAGGTTTGCAAAGCTGAATATAAGTGAACAACCTCTCCACAATGACCATATATATTTGAGCAATAAATGGAACTCATTCTATTTCTAATAGTCATTTTATAAAATAAATCCTTTCGAGAGAAGCCACAAATTCACGCACAGAAGTATAAGTGTATATTTTCATACATTATACAATACAATGTTGACTGAACCAGCATCCTGTGTGATTATTATTACTAGAATAATAATTAAAAATAAAACCTCCGTTTACCTGTGTGCCATTTGATAGGACTCTCCCGGTGCCTGGGTCCATGATTTCTTTTTCTGTCAACATGTACCCCATCCCCATAACAAAGGCTCCCTCTATATCTGACCCACGTCTAGCATAGGATTCATACTGCTCACAAAAGAACAAAACAGCATACATAATTCATAGTTAAATGCGTGTTTGTGTGTTTCTTATATTAAGGTGTTCTTAAGTAATACAGCTTAACTGACAGGTGTGAAAACACGTCTCAGCAAGCAATAATATTGGACTGGTAGGCCTACTATACTTGTTACTTACGTCATATGGGCAACTGCACTTAAACGGCAATCCATCCTTTTGTGTAGATATGGTTAAAAAAACCCGGCATTCTTACCATTATACAAGGTTTTATGAATAAAAGTCAAATAATATTTGTGAAATTACAAACCAATTTGTAAATCCAGTCTCTGCGGTAACTAGTCCATCCCTAGTCCCTGTGTCGCGTACTAGTTGGCGAAAACATGCTTTGTACACGCGTTCAGAAATACAACCCTCATGCAGGGATATTTCCAACAGCGGGATTTTTTTTCCTCGCACATGGCAGGTGTTGTTCAGAAAGTTGACGATCAACTCATTTATTTCAACTGACTGCGGACCTGTAGGTCATGGGCCGTTTTCAAAAAAGACGAAAATATTTGCATCCTTATCCAGCATTTCAGTACAGTTCCCGGTATTGCAAAGCATTTCAAAACACGATAGACGTCTTAAGCATTATTTAGGCCTGCTGGACTGTTCACAATTCTATTTTCTGATCAAATGATGAATAAACTATTAGCCTCTATATAAAACTTTATGCATCTGTATAGACGGGAATACATGGCATGTATATTTTTTAAACAGCCCTTACCCCTTGATCCAAGAATGAAAGCAGTCTTGTGCAAAACGAATTGATGTTGTTCAACCATCATCAACATGATCGCATACCCTCTGTTTTTTCCCCTGGCTACACACATGTACACAAACCAGGGACGCAGAGATAAGTTCAGAAAGGGGTTGGGTGAGAGTCAGCACACTTGACGGGTAGAAACAATTGAACATTGTTTGCTAGAATACTTCATAGTTTCAGGCAGAGGTATTTGGAAGAAAACGGCGGGAGACCTTTTTCCATATTTCGCGAATATTATTCTATTTTCAAATAATTCAGGTAAAAAAATAGGGGGTGTCCTTTAATTAAGCCCCCACTAAATCCGAACCTGCATATATCCTTTCAGTTAAAAAATTAATATTCGGATATTTAACACATAACGATCGAAACATTTTCTTATATCTAGGAACAAATTGAAATGTCTCGAGAATTTTAACCTAATTCATTTAGTAGAATATACATGTTGGATGCGCAGTCAACTAAGTTGCAAAATCGAGGCGCTTATCTACGTAAACCATCACATTTATTTGTACCGCAGTTGTGCAAATTATATCGTAAAGTTCTGGTTCATATTTTTCAAGAAAAATATTTTTAAGCATGTTTTTTCCCCTCGAATATGTACTTCTATGAAAGAAATAAAAAATTGATCACATTTTAATAAAAAACAATAATTTTCCCTCACATTTTCGAATTAATTTACCTTTTTGTTTGATATTACTTGGGGAAGGGAGAGCGTACGGCCCTTGATATATACCATTTTGTCTCACCTTTCCCCTAGGTCCATCAGGATGTCCACGCTGTTTATCTGGTACTGACCAGTCAGGATATCAACTTCCGCTTCCGCCACACATACTCCGTAAGTGACGTAGTTGTATTTGACCAAAGACCACTGCGGGGTGCATCTAAAATAGATCATAGTGTATACACAATGCAAAACTACATCCGAATACACTTGATAGAAGGTTTAATTCCGATATCTGACGTTTATTAACCAAAGATAAACACTTGAAGACTTTATAAATTGGCCAGAACACACAGACTCTTCCTTTTCTTAATATCGACGTGTGTATAACATAAGCGGAGGGAGGCCAAAATATTCAAACCATTCACCAAGGACATCTGGCGGGAAGTCAGAAGAACAAGAGCGTTTTGCAACCTTCCAACTTCCGCACATATGCAACTTACTTATACAGGTAACTCGGCTTTTCTGTCAACATTAGGACATGTACTGTGTCTACTAACAGCTTATTGATAAAACAGCTCATATAACTAATAATAGAGGCGTCATAAGACTTCTCTTAACAGATAATACTGACAGTCTATTAAAAGGTAAGCAGAGTAGTGATAAACTTTCTCTAAAACCACTGGTGAGCATGTCATCTAGAGTGTGTAATTTTTCGTTTTTAAACGTATGGATTCGGCTATACAACAATATTATTTTCATTATCGAATTGTCCCTTTTTTTCCTATGAAATTTTTTTCATTACTCATCTTTGAGTCAAATATACGTTTCAGGAAAATCTTATATATATATATATATATATATATATATATATATATATATATATATATATATATCAATAAGTCCTTTAAAACATATAATCCAGATAATGTGTGTACATTATAACATATATAAAGGTTGTTTCGGTACCTAATAACAACAGATCAAGTAGTCGTGACGAGCATAAATTTTGTTATGGAGATAAATAAAAATCAGATTCTGTAACACTAGGCAGCGTGAAATGTCTAGGTGAATGGATAAAGAAGTCAGTGTTTTTTGTAAACAAATAATTATAATTTATTCTTAAAACCAACCTTACATTAAAATAAACTAAATCATTACATTTACACAGTTTAATAAATAAAGTGTACAGTACTGGAGTGTCCGGATCTTAGGTTTTTCTGGATACCACCACTGTCACAGCTCAACAAGTCCTTTAAAACATATACTCCAGATGAACAGTTCACGTAAATCTTCTCAGACAATAATAGTCTAATGTATTCTCGAAATCAATGTGTTGTAATCCAAAAGTGAAGTTCTGGCAATAGTCCCAAAGTTCGAACAATATCTATAAGTGCTGCAATTATCGGAAAGGTTCACAAACTGACGCACACTCTTCCGTATCCGCTGAGTTATTTTTCTCTCTCTCCTCTTTTAACACAGCTCCTATTTATAACTTTTCACCTTTCCATTACACGAACAATCCTAAGAACACAACAAGACGCACGCGCTCATAAAGCGCGAACAGCCCATAAAATTCCAGATTAGCACGAACGCTGTGTCTTTTATAATACAGACCTCACACGCGGGCCGTCCCGGCTCGCGCGTCTCCCATGGCAACGGACTATATGCTTGCCTGATAGACACATGGCCCTAAGAACTTCTAAGTGAACATCCAGGGAGGTTAATTAAAAATCTCTTTGAAAATATGAAATGTGTTCACTGTGACCTATATCCTCCGAGCTATGGGGCTTGTAAATACCCCCAGAATAATCAACAATTTAATACAAAATCTCCAATATCTTGATAACTAATCCATGGATTGTCATGAAACTTATCTTGACTATTGGCCATGATTAGTTTTGCCAGGTCCCGAAAAGTGGTGGCGCCACCTGTATATTTCTTATTTTTACGATTATTTTTCTATTTTTTTACAATAAAATGACACTCAATCATGCCAGTTTCTCAGCTATGATTCCATCTAGTGTCACAAAACCTGGTGTATTTATTGATCACATGTCGATGCCCTATAGTAATGTCTGTCTGTCCATCTGTCCCTCCACACAAATTTGTTTCCAGATGATCACTCCAGATTAGATTGACATATGGATTTCAAACATGACTTACACATGGCCCACTAATAAAAAAAAAAACCTGTATGATTTTTTGGGTGATGAGGTCAAAGCTCAAGGTCACAAGAGTCACCTATTTAAAAAGATTTTAGCTGCATTTTAAGTCACGCTTTTCATCCCAAACTTTCCATCTTTCACACATGGCTTACTTCCCAAAGTGGAAAAAGAATCTGTAGATTTTGAGGTTATCTGGTCAGAGGTCGAGGTCATTTGACCCACATTTTTAGAAGATTGTTACAATAATCTAAATGCTGCAAGTTCAAGGATAATACGTTCTCAGATTTCTTGCTCACAAGGTCATTGGTTAAGGTCACAGGACCGTCATTCTGAAAAATTTCTTTAAAAATATCCTTATAGACAAATACAGCTGAGCGTCGAGACCCCTGGGTCCCTAGTCTTTAAATGCATTTATGCTAAACATGGTACGGGTATAATAACTGGTGTCGCCGAGGTAAGTGGCATAGATTGATATCACAGTAGGTGATTGGGTGGGATTGAGATAACGAGCTTGTGCCGTATCAACATGCTTCGATACATCGGTATAGCGATAGTCCTATTTATCTTGGCGAGAATGGATTTATTTAAAAAAATGAACCAAACTCTTAAAATGACTGTCAAGACTAATAAATCACTATATCCAACTCTATATTGTAAATGTGGTTGCTCATGCTCCACATGCTGCGCTTATACACTTCAGTAATCCCAGATATAGTTTCGTGTAACTGCTGCGTTTGTATTCCAAAGGTCCTCTGGGTCTGAACACCAGGTTTCGCACAGAACAAGAATTACTATCATACTAATGAGAGCGTGGTATCATATTATACATCCAATTACAAATTTTAAACATGCGTCATCCGTTGGTCTGATTACGTTTTGTCTCGAAGTGTGTCTCTTGTTGTTGCGCAAACAGTTACCCTGAGATAGGTCTGTGCGTCTAGTCTCGGCGACACCGTTTGTTATACAAGCTTTTTATCTTACTCTCCTACCTGTACTGAACTGTGAGGTCGATCTGCGCCTGATGACTTGCCGACACCAGTTCCTGCCATGAGGCCTCAGGATTTTTCTCTCGGATGGGTTTCAAACGATTCTGCAGGATTTTACTGGCATCTAATGCTGCCTAAATAAAAACACCCAAAATAAATTTGAGGCAGGTATTTTTATTTCCTCAGCATTATTTGCAGTACGAATTAAACCAAATTTTGGGCGAGTCCCCTAAAACGTTAACATAATACTTGTTAAATTTTATTCGCTCTTGAGAGGGACATTATATGTTCATCCCTCACAAGAGCCACTGTCCTAAGAAGATGACTGGGGAGTTTTGGACCCCTCAAGACCAATCGCGTTCAGATAAGTCCTCTTACGGTAAAGGCCACGTCCTACTTAGTCCTCCAACGGCCTTCGAAAACGTGGTAAAACGTAGACAAAACGGGACAAGTAATACCTCGGCTTCGTGTCCAGCGCCCACTTATCACTTTTTTCTATACGAATCACCACATTTTTAAGATCGTGAGAGAACTTCTCTACGTTCTCTTGGAAATGTTCAAAACGAAGGGGGCTTAACGTGGCCCATGACATAGAAATGTGCACCCCGTAGCACCTTGGTTGGAACTGATTTGACGTGTCACACCCTTGGAGTTGGCCAATGGTAAATGCTATTGTCCTCCTAGATCGTGGTCCATTGCTATAGGCAACGTAGCAAAACGTGGCCGAACATGATTACGATGCTGTGACACTGCCGTAGGTGAACGTAGATAAAAGTAGCAGTACCGTAGCGAGAACGTTGCGAATACTGGGAAGACATATGTCTACATATGTATTTCAATTGCCCCCTCTCTCTTTCTATATATATCCATATGGGTCATGGAACACCTCATAACACTTCTCAATATTAGCTATGAAGAATGGTAAATAGATCATTATATAAATCAAGTCAATTAAATTATACAGGCCCTACGCATTCGTTGCTCTAAGTTTTAATCAGCTTGGTGTGAATAAAAAACACAAGGGGGTGGGGGGCTATTAATACAGAATATAATGTATACTGCATGTAAGAACAACATTACTATGCTGAGTGTAGGAACTCTAACCTTGACGCACTGCTCTGACGTCACACTTGCTCCGGTTAGGAAACAATTCGCCCCCACTAGACTGCTAACGGGACGGCAGTAGACCAGTTCTATCGGAATTCCGAGGGTCTGGGCCACTGCCTGGCACACCTACACGCAGTGCATGAAAATATGTCATGAATAGCCTGCCAGATTACCAGTGTATGAATTACACCTGTATCTATACCAAATTGATTGACTTTTAAGAATTTTAAACAAACAATCATGCGGCCAGTTTACGAAGTAGCGAGTGGTTAATCCGTTCATACAATTAACGTTCCTTGTGGCTGACCGACTTCCACCTAACCTCAGTGTTGATGCCCTGTCCCATTTCCACACCTCCGTGTGACACCGCCACCAACCCGTCCTTCTCGTACACCGCTAGAAAACAGCTCCGGTTAAATTTGGGAAATAATAGATCACTAAGTCAAAGTTCATAACTTACCTTAGTGTTAATGCCCTGTCCCATCTCTGTTCCTCCGTGTGACACTGCCACTGACCCGTTCTTCTCGTACTCCGCCAGAAAACAGCTCCAGTTGCCGCAAAAGTAGATCAAGTGGTACCCAGATGGCACGACCGACATGCCCCGCTTCCTCCACCGGCTATTCTGGAAAATGGGTATGTTACGAGGTGACATAAAAGCTGACCGAACTGTCTGGCTAGTGAAGCATGCTTTTCTATCGAAGCCTTTGGAACGCCGGACATGTGCGCCACCGACATGGGTTCGAATCCCGGATCGGCCCAGTATTTTCCCCTGAGCAATTTGTCTTCGTAACAAATTGGGGCTCGTCTAACGTGACGGTAAACTTTGTGGCCCAGGGAATAAGCTCACCAAAATGTGACTCCTGGGATAATTAGTCTAGTTCTGATAGCAGAACGCTCTTAAGAGGGTGTCTGTCACGGGGTGACATAAAAGCGGACCGTACTATCTCACTAGTGAATCTAGAGAAGCGGTTGGAACGCCGGACATGTGCGTCACCGACATGGGTCCGAATCCTGGATCAGCCCAGTATTTTTCTCAGAGCATTTTGTCTTCGTAACAGGTATAAGCAGTCATGTTATGGCCCAGTGACACGGAAGAAGTGACAGTGTAGGACATAATATAATATCAATTCCTTAAAAGTCAAAGGGAATCGCAATCGTCATGCGAAAGACTTTGGTGATCGTTGTGGTACGACTTGTTTGATCGTGGGCAGTAAGAAATTAACTAGCCTGAAATCAGCATCGTGGCTCTTAATATGGTTTTGCGCAGTTGCAACAAAAATAACCTTCAAGGAGCAGCGATTGTGTTCTGAGTGTCAGTCGTAAGACTGTGGCACAACCATATAAGTAGTTGCGTAATAGTCATGGATAATCTTACGTTTGCTGTACGAAACATACCAGTCAACGGTAGTTGTCGATTTTCCTGCGGTATACTTATACTGAAATAAATGTGATCAGGTAAAGGTATGGCCAAATCAAACCGGGTGATTGATTCATGATCTGGTAGTGGCACGGCCAGTCTCCACAAACTTGCCTTGATTCTTAAGTGGTCGTTTTAGTGGTAGTTGCTAATGGAACGACTGGTGGCACGCTTGGCTGCACGGTCAAACCAGATTGGCAATAATCGATCGCAAGATCTGTCATGCAACAAGTCCTGGCATACATTATCAACCATGGGACCATGGTCTCTTAATGACCAGAGACAAATCGAAAAACTGTGTGTGCCATCAGCCGTGTGGCTCTATATTCATGGGCCCATCAGCAGCTTATGTAGTGATTCTTGTACAGAACAGTCGTGCCACAAGCCATTAGAGTTATTGGGATATCTCATTACCCATCATAAGGTCGTACCAATGGTGTCACGTTTTCGCACGATGATGCACGACTTGTTTTGCGATAACAAAAGACGTGGTACAAAGCCCCTACGAGCTCAACATTTCAATGTAGTTGCAATTTGATTTTGAACATGTCCACAGACCATAATTTCCATACACGACAAATGTTTCGTCCTAGGAGCAGCCAGGAGGTCTACAATGGGTCTCACGCTCTTTTCACAACTCCCTGAGATTCTACATATCTTTGGTCGTCGAAAAGTCGTAACCTGGTCGTATTTTCGTGTGAGAGGGCATATGACCTGTCGTTGTATATTATATTTTTGTCAAACTATCGCTGACAGTTAGCACGACCGTCTCTGGGGCTATTGTCTGAGTGCGACTGGGGCTTTATTAATCAGTCTTTATTTAGTTGATATAATAGCATGGTCTCACTAAACATAAAAATTAGTAAATAATGAAAAACCGTGGTTTTGTGATTCAGTTTTTGCGTGGGCGTTACAGAGATAGATTCTGTACCTTATTAAACTCCAGGATCTCTTGTTTCCTTTTCTCGTAGTCGGAGGTAACATTTAACTCTTTCCACAATTCCTTTATGCAGTAATCTGTGTCAATTTGGCCAAACAAACAAACCTAAAATGAACAAGAAACAGCTTATTTCAGACCTGTCATGTAAGTAGCTGCAAACAGGTTTTGCATACCAGTGGGAGGTTCGAGAGACATTTCTTAAAGTAACAGCCCTGTGTGACCTCGAAAACTGTGGCAAGGTCGTTCATAACTAAACTTGACCAAGCCATTCACGAATGCATCAATGAGCTGATTCTAATGAACTGCCCCTTATTCTTGTCGCTGCATTCTAGTTTGATCGCTTGTATGTCAAGGTCACCCATATTTGAACTTTACCTAACCCTTTACATGATGCATCAGTGGTGCGAGTAAGTTGACCGTGCCTTATTTATAAAGCGGTCTGCTTTAACCGTCTTCATACTTGACTGTTGTCTAACGGATACAAATATCAATTCAATCTGGGATTAAAAAAAGAAACAGGTATTACATCCTCCGGTCGGCGCAGATGCATTAAGCGTATATCAAGTGGGTCACGTGACACAGCCCTGGCAACATGGTCCATGAGCGTCTCCATGACACAGGTAGATGGAAAGTGGACTAAAAGAAATAATTTGAAAGTAAGTATTCAGTTACTAGTATATTAAATGCTAACAGAGATGATCTGGTTCCGGTTAATAACCCTGTAAATATTAGATACTACAAAAATCATAATGATGGTTTTGTTTTGACGATATGTGAGTTGATAAAGGAGAGCCTGTTATTATTTTGTTGCATGACTGTGCATAAGAAATGTTAGCGCAGCGTTAATGTGACAAGGCACCCTTGTTATGAGATTGTGTGGCACATTTCAAATATATTACAATTAACTAAAGGTTTTAAAAAGGTATTATGTTTACACAATTGGTTATTTCTAAACCAGGTTTAGATATATCTTATTTAATAGTAAAATTAGAAATGGAACCAATGTATTTTTTTTCATTTCCAACAAATAAATATTTTTACCTCTGAATAGCAGGATGGGGGCCATTACATTGACCATTTCTCTCGCAAAAAAAGGTTGGGCTATATATCCATCCCCCTCCTGTGTATCACCCCTGAGACCTGCTGTAGATCAGATACTATGAGAGAGAGAGAGAGAGGAGGGAAATGAGGAATGTTATCTTACTATAATATATATTGTATATATAAGTATATTTATACATAAACGGAGGTCTCATGTGGCCTCTCTGTCTGTGGTTGGTCTTCATCAAGTTCAATGTTATCAGCCAGTTAGGGATGGCGTACACTGGAACAATAAGAAAGTAACAAGGGTAATGGTCTCTCCTAATCATTTACGTTATGTATTTGGGGGATAAAACATTCGGCTCTCTCCATTGATGCCCGGATTCGATCCCCCATGGGTATGAGAGTATGTTTCAGTGGACCGTCCAAGGCCAGGTATATTTTCGGGATTTACTCCACCTGTACACGCTACCAAACGCCTCCGCCTGAGTTAAATTAAGTATGTGTAAATTCCACGTAAATAATTAAAAAATTAAAGTTAATTGAATGCATGCTGAACATTTCCGCTCATGTTTATTGGTAGGAGAATAGGCTTGAATGTCCAGCTGACTGGGTCGTTTTTAATTGTTCCCAGACACAAATTGTTTGACCTGTTCATTTAAGAAGACGTATGGCAGTTTAACAAAGGCTGGTTGTAATCCACGCGCAGGAAGCGTGCTAATTATGTCAGGTGAGCTGGTTATCTTTGTGGATGGAGGTTGGCCCAGGCCGTAAACAATTTGAGTTGACACTATAGAGCTTATTTACTAGTGGGCCTTAGATAAATCCAGACTACCGCCACTTTCTGTAAAGTTTGGTTCATTGACGTTTATCTGCTTATGAATGCTTGAACGCTGACAGACAAAGAAACCCGTTGGAGTACAGTTGATTTAATTATTTAGCGATTACTTTTATGGACTCACTTGTATCTGGTTCAAAATTGTACATCGATGGCTGGAATTGCGAAAATACAAAATACAGTGATAACGTAATTTGCCTTTAGCAGACTATGATATAGCTATTTTGATATGCGGCGAGGCATATGCATTGTTCTCTCTCTCATTTGGAGCTTCAGTTTGTATGTTTTATTCACAAAACATTGCTAGAATATATGCATGGCCATCCTTGCTGAAACGCCCCCTTTTGATCACTCAGAAAACAACAAGGAGCACATTTAAACCTTCATGGGACAAGAATACTGGTGTTGTGATCTGTACGTGATATGCCATGGAGATATCATTATAGGTACATTCTTATTTTTATAATTGAATAATCTTTTATTTTACATACTGATTATATAGATACGCCTTTTTACGCACCACTTCCAAATGTCCTCATGAAATATGCAGTAGTGAAAGAAGGAAACGATCCCGAGCCACAGTCAACATATATGTCAACGCAAACAGCCTTGATCTGTCCGTCCTTGTCAAAACCAACCTGGGAAAATTGAAATGCATGTTTTCTTTAAATCAGTATCCGTGTCAACGGTACACACACAAACACACAGGTATATTCAGTCGGCAGAAAAAATATAGTTATTTAAGATCCTTTGAAATATTAATCGTAGTTTTATAAAATGAAATGGTCGTACACTTTATGACAGATTACTTTACGGCAAAATTCGACCAGTCGGTCTAGCACAAAGGAAAAGTTTTCTAACAGAAGCCTGACCACTCACTGAACCCAGGAACACTAAGCAGCTTTCTTTTTTATCAGGATCGTAACAAAAATCTCTCGTTCATACGTGGTGTTATCAGGTAGCTGTTGGTTTCATACAAAGACGTTCTTATCAGCATGGACGCTCTGCAGATACATAAAACACAATTGGATTTACACTTTGAAAGAAATCTAGCCAGTCGAAAATTGTGTTTTATTGCAGTGAACACACACAGACGTCTGTGTTAATTGTGTGTATGTGGAGTGGCTTCCAGGATCAGTATTTACCTTCACTAACTTTATTTATGCATTTAGAATGAGACCTCTGGGATTAAATGGGCGTTCTCAGTAATTCCAACTTAGTGCATATTCACGCATTTCATTCGGATACCCCATGTTTACCTTATATTCTAATACCATCGGGTACCTCTTCCCACCTGTCTGCAAGGTATCTTTAAGGTTCATGACCATCCGGACTGGCCTATAAAATATTATATTATAATATATTATATTGTTTTACATTATATAACATTGTGTTATATTACAAAACACTGTGTTATAGTATATAATATTGTATAATATTTATCATAAAACACTAAATTATGTTGTATTATATCACATTATATTATTTATATCATATCACACTGAATTATATAACAATTTATTAATTTAATTGTATTCTAGTATATTATTTTATTTTATATAACATGACAATAATCTAACTGTCATGATTGAAATTACCAAAACCTATATAAAAAATTATGTTTAATCCTGATTGATCCCTAAATACAAAATATACGTATATCCTAAATAGCTGCCCCATGCTAAAAACAAAAGATAGTAATATATTCAGTCGCAAATATTTATGCATAAATTCATAGACTGTGTATGGTGTGTAGTAAAAAGGTTGCAATTCTCAATTTTTAATCATGTTAATTAACAAAAATAAAATTTATCAGGAAAACAAAAGTGTCTTGAATTCAGAGTGTCATGCATTGTATTTTAGGCCGTATTTTTTAATGTAAAACTGATCTTCTTAACTTCCCTCACAAGTTAAATCAAACATTTGTAACATGGATTTTTACGGTCGGCTTTGTCATGCACGATAAACGTATCATTATAATTAGAAGAAATCATTAAATGATCAGTGACTGGAAACTGACCTCTTCATGACCTCTGCTGCTACAGCTGTGGAGGCAGCAACCAGATAAGACATCGCTTCTTTCCTGCCAAAACCGCCTCCAACAGCTGGTACCCTCACGTGAACGCTGGAAGAATGGATGTTTACATAATAATGTATCGTTACTTTATCAACCTCAAAATAGAAAATATATAAGAACAATATTTCTTACTGATTAAATATATGTGTTGTTATGTTATTTCCCGAATTCATTTTATGCGTATCATTTATTATTCGGTCAAAATGCAACCATTTCAAAACTAACATAAGTTATCGTCTTGTTTGGGCGAATGTTGTGGAATATGTTTTCTATGTGCACAAGGCGGAACTTGTTTTAATACCTTGGTTTTTTAATGCAAAACAATCAGTTGCAAGTAATCAATTGATAAATGGTTTACCTGTTCATAGAACGGCCTGTTGCCATGGCAAAATGATGCTGGGTTTCGTTCAGTAACTGTGTGGATGACCATTTATCCATCGTGTCCTCATTAGGTACACATAAGCTTGCCTATGTAGAAAAAATACCCGGATTTAATTCTACCATTCAAACAAAGCATACAATGTGGATGTGTGCGAATCTGGGTTTTTGTCTGTGGGGTGATATGTAGCAGACACAAGGTGAAAAAATAAACTTTCATTTAATACGAAAACAAATTTGAAAGCTAAAACTAAATATTTTTTTATGTTGCAAAAACTGTGATCCATAGTTAAATTTAATGATTATTTGTGACGATGGTTATACAAAACTGACCATATATGTGCAAAACACTTGAAGAGGCTCTGATCCAAATTCATGAGTTTTTTGTTTGTATACAATGTCTTTTTTTTCATTTTCATATAATTAATGAGCATGATAATTATATATATTTAATGATCCATAGTGTCTCACTTTTGTTTAAAAAAAAAATGATTTTGGGCTCCTAGGTTGACCGTCCCCCTTTTCACGTTTTCACAAGATTCAAATGCAGCTACAGAAAAAAATCACTCATATTTCAGCTATCACAACAGGCAGCGGCGTATATTTTTGTTACTAATATAATCGTCAAATTAACTAACATTTGAGAGTATATGAGATATTTCAAATTTAAGTTATGAAAGTATCATCATGTATTGCGCGGATGCTCCTCTGTGCAGACATGTAATTGTAACAGCCTGTCCGAAGGCACTAGACTGATTGGTGTACACTATATCAACAACTTAAGACAGAAAGGTTGGAGGAAATGAAGATTTATAGCATTGACGAAAGGATCTTTTTCACATAACATATAACATTTGTTTCATAATTCCTATTGTTAAGAATTCCAATATACATACTATTAATGTCGCCAACCTTGATTGGCGTAATACGATCATTCAATCTGGAGTCACGTGCTATAGCCTGATTTATGTTAAGGACCGATGTCTCAACATCCTTGTAGCTGACCTTCACGAGACCAGCGGCAAGGTCGGCAGCCAACTGACTTTCTGGAATAGAGTACACATATATTTTTTTTTCTATTTTTTTAGGAGATACCCGTCTCCATATTTTTTTGCTGTCTTGTCTAATTTTAAGTATGTACATTTGCAGAGTTCTATTTTGGTTTTGGACTACGTGACAGGGCGGTAGCACTCGCTTTCTATCATGGTATTCGGATCCTGGTGTCAGTCAGGATCGGTGTCTACCACAACTACATTCTGGGTAATCATTACGGTTGCTGAGTTATTACATCGAGGAACCCCCAAAGTCGCTCTCATTTTTTGAGTGATACACATCTGTAGTTCACAGTTTTCCCATAAACCCCGCAGAAAGCTAACCCTGGGTTCGGGGTGACCATAAAAAATCTAAGCGCTTCTTTAAATTTATGACCTCCCGGTTTTGAATGCTGTGCTTTACTCCAAACCACAGAAGCCGCTTCTCAATGATATACTATTTAACAATATTTCCATTAAAATATTGTTCAGATTCACAATGACCTGCGTTAATTTGTTTGTCTGACCACATACATAATAAAACTAAAGACGTGCGCTTACATATGCCTCAGTCCTCAAAGATGTGAAAAAGTAGTCGAAACCGATGTGTCCTTTTATGAGTAAATTTATAACGGATAAATTGGCAGGAGATCCCAGTGAAACCGCGAGCACACCGATGTTGTCGACTTTCCCAAAAAAGAAAACGCTGGAGTTACGTCATTTTTTCTGGGAATCTTTCATGACATGCAGACTTTATGCATGAAAATCGCACCCTCTGCAAATGACACGTGTACTGGAAGCGGGTTTGGCCGGATGAATTCCTTACATATTATTAATTGGAATATTTCAAAATAGAGTTTTGATACATGTTGGACCATCATTTATAATTATCGTGAAACATATCGAATATTATGTGAATTCAATACATATCCTGATATCTTCTGCTGTAGGCATATCGCCCAGCTCTTTACTAAGACGATCCAGATCGCTGGAAATATATGCTCCGCCCCTGACTACATGTAGTCAGGGGGCCAAAGCAAGTAATTTTGAAAAAAAAATTGTCCGGCCTGATATGAAATTTTCACTTTATTTTTCGTAGAAGAAGACATCTTGGGAATAAAAAAACCAATGTTGGCAATCAGGATACTCTTGCACAACATTGCAAGGAGCATTTTTGTACGAGCTGAATATATTTTTGTTTGATTAGCCCAATTTGGCTCTCTCAGTCCCCAAATAGACTAAAAAAGCAAGTTATATCTTAAAATGTAGGTATTTATATGCACAAACATATAAGACATACAAAGTTGATTTAAAAAATGCCTTCATTCATATTTGTGAAAAATTATGGCTTACAAGAACCAAAAAAAACAAGAAACAACAGACAACATGGAAGTTTAATTAAAATATACTCATACAAAATTTCTTACATAAAATTATTAATCAACCAATCAAAATCAATCTACCAAGATCAATTTTTTTCCTTTTAGGATGATTTAAATACAACTATATTTGAACGGAGATGTGCTAAATTTTTCCATTGAATGAGAAAATAACTAGAACGTGGTTCATGTTTAAATTCTTTATAGTGTCTCTTACATGACTTCACCTGAACTAATAAAGTAAGAGCTATTCTGTTTTAAGTGTATTTTTATGCATTCTTTCTCCTTATTTAGAAGGTAGCCCACAAAACAGGAAATAATTATTGACAACATACAAAGTTGACGCCCTAGATATATCTAAAATGTGCTAAAATCATCCAGTAAATGAGAAAAAACTAGAACGTGTTTACAGTGTCTCTTACATGACTTCACCTGAACTAATAAAGTAAGAGCTTTTCTGTTTTAAGAGTGATCTTTATGCACCCTTTCCCCTTATTTAGAAGGTAGCCAACACAACAGGAAATCAGTATTAGCCAACACAACAGGAAATCAGTATTGACACCATACAAAGTTGTGGCCCTACACACACACACACACACACACACACATATATGTGCATATATCTTCAAGCAAAAACAAACCCAGAAAATCACATAAACCATTTTACATGAAAAAGAATTCAGGTGGCAAAGAAAATGTATTAGTAATAATAATGTTCAGCTCCATTGCCATTAATAAATGGCTATTGTCAATAAAACATGCTGTTCAGAAAGGACACTTTATCATGTTTTATTATCAGAAGATTTGTCACCATGCAGACACAATTCTTCCACACACCCTTTTTCCCCAATAGTGCTGTAGGGGACCTTTGCATAAGGCTACATTAAGGTAATAGTGGCACCAAATTATATACAAAGGATAATAGGTATGAAAATGTTCGTATGTGTCTCTAGACTAAGAAAATGTTTTGGCACAGGAATAGATATCCGAACTGTCACAGGGGGTGGGGTCACATAAATGTCTCTAACTTACTTAATATTTTACGTATTCACTTCAAATTACTCTCTATGTATTGGCCAATAAAGTCCCTCTAATAAAATGAAGAGACCGATTAATTATATACATTTATTCGGGTAATTGATGTGGGAGCTAATTGTTTAAAAACGAAAACCGTTTTATGCATGAGCTTGATGATGAAGCTTCTAAGTAGAGGAACAGAAGTCCAGCGCTAACCCGTTGCGAGTTTCCAGTGATATACATCCCAGATGAACCTGCTTGAAAATAATCGGTTTCGAGGGTTAACTGATATTTGCATTTGATTAATATCAAAGATGTGATCTGTAGAGTGTGTACAGATAAGCAAACAGAAAAAAAGATACACACGTACATATGAAATTGAGTCAACTGCACCATAGGCCGGCCGATTCCAATATTCTAGCAACCAATAATCAAACAGAGCTGTAAAACATAACCTCCTCGGTCGCAGGAGCAAGTCACACGAATACAGAAGTGTGCTATCTTTTCATTAGTGTATATGAACAGTGTATATTGGCAGGGCACAAATCATATCTACTAGTCCAAGAATATTCTTGTAAAACATTCAATCAGATTTTAATTGATTCTTCTTGAAAGAATACAGGCCACAGGATTTATATTCTATGGGTATAAGGTATAGAAACATGATATAAACACGTTGGAAGTCACGCCTTTCTTTGTGCCAAGGGTTGTTTATTAAATACTTTGTATTGGTTCCTATATAGGAAATAACGGGCCGCATTTATACAAGTATTCCCGTCATTAAGTGTTATAAAGAATTTTGCGACCCTGTTTTCAGAATAATATTGCATCATCATATTTAGTATAAAATCATAAAGAGCTGATGATCAGATCAATTAAACCTTAGTCTTAGATAGATCTTTGGCAGCAGGCCTGTGGCTTAACCTGGATTTTTGTTTCATTTTTATCGCGGTTCGGGACAAACACTCATTAAATAACTGCAAATAACAATTTGTGCCAGGCAAAAAGCTGGTTTGAATTGAGTGATTAATATATTATCTCATCAACACCTTTATCAACATCATTTACACCGTGCAAAAATAAATGTCAGTCGGACCATATTTTTAACAATGTCCTGAACTCTTAAGAGCATCTCTGTAATTTTTCGAAATATTTTTAAAATTTCCTTTAACAGAATTCTTCCGTCCTGCACGTCGTCGTCATTTTGTCCCTCTCTATGAGGGGTTTGGATATATACGATCAGTTTATGCTGATCAGTTGAGCGACATGATTCTTTGGGCTTGTGTTTATTATATTTGTACTACTTTTCAAGTTATTGTCAATTGAGTTTGGCAAATACATCTTCACAGTTTACTTTCAGCCTTTCACAATTTTGCAATCATAAAGTTTGAATAGATTCAAGACAACCCTCTCTTTATTATATTTACTGAGAGTTGAAAACTTTCGCATTGGATGGTCCACTTTCGGTTATAGGCCTATCCATTTTTAACATTTCTTATTAAATGGAGTCCTTATACAGAGAACATTGAATTGCCCTTGAATCGACTGAACATATTGATCTTGGATCTAGTTTATCATTTGAAAGAAAAAGGATGACAACCATTTAACAGAAAAATAATGCAAGTTAAATAGTAAAAAAATTATAAATATATTAACCATTCTACAGTTATTCCTGGTCATTTTATATTTTTCATCAGACCACAAAACTGAATCAGAAAATTACAGTCAGACCAATTTCAACATCATTAGACCACATTGGATTAAAATTCGCACACAAAAAATCTCCGATACCGAAGTTACATGGAATATCTTGAAACATCCTAGCTAAGTTTGAGAAAAAAATCCATTTCTTGAATTTGCGATATACTGCATGCTGAAACTTTTACGTGATGCCACGTATATATATTTATATACATGTATTCATGATTATATATATATATATATATATATATATATATATACATATATATATACATATATATATATATATATATATCAAATCTAAATGAGGAGAGCAAAAAAGATTTGTGTTGAATTAGAAATATAAAATAATTGTATAGTGTACAGTTTCTGTATCATAAATGTAGGAACATCATTTTAAGCATTTTGATGTCCTACATCTACAGGACAATTTTATTAATGTCTGGCTTTCCTGATTTGGACATCATTACTGGTAAAAGTTTTCCTTTATCTATGGTCCGGCCAAATCTTTTGGTGGTGGCAGATCTGGGTGGCTTCGTTGTCCGCTTTTGTAAAGTGCTATAGATATATAGTTGGTACAAAGCCCTGACTACATGAAATCTGAACGCATCCTCTTTGGGAGGTAGAGTTCTGAGATCTGGCCTTGTCGAAGCATACATGTGTTGTCTGAGACTGTCGAGAGAATCAAAACAATTTTGTCTGGATCTGTGCTTTCTGTATCTGTGCTTCTGTGGAGGTTATCTTGAATATAACCAGCAAAGGCGCTTACGTGCTGACAATTACAATCGGATTAACAATTTTTCTTATTTGACGCAAAATTGAGGAAAACATGCTCATTTCAGTAAAAATAGACATGCGTTTGATAGAAAATTCCAGGGCCATTTCATAATATTCTAAAATTAATACTAAGCTGGAACAAATGAACGTACATTGAAAAATTTTTCTAAAATTTTGGAAAATTTGAGGGGTGGGGGTAAGTTATAGGGCTCACAATCGCTAACATATAAGCGATGTCGTAAAATATCTTATAGCTGTCAAAGACGTAGTTCCTAGCTAATCAATGGTACCATATTTGTGTAATTCTCCGAATTGGGGTCAATTTCGAGTTCCCAAACAGAGGGAAAAAAGTTGTTGCCAAATTCATTTTTTCTTCTTTCCTTTTCAGGCGGGATATATGAAAGGTCAAAAACTACCATCAGCAGCGCACTTTTCTCAATACTTGCTTTTTTTCTACAATAGAAGAATAACACTCTTGAGTCAGCAAGTCAACTCCGTTACAACAGTTAATTTTTTTTTTTAATCACAAATAATGCGGCTAAAAAGTAGACTGAATGTGGCACTTATGTAGATTTAACAAAAGTATGGTACACAGTCATCATAAACACTAGAGTTTAATATGAAAATTATTCCTGACATTTTTATTAATGCTCAATGATAAGGTGACAGTGCACACAAATTTTGGACCCATAAAGTGCAATGAAGAGAACTTGCTAATAGAGACAGGTTCGCTCATTATTACTGATTTCCTACAAATTGTCCATCATTTGACAATACTTTGTGACGTTAACTGCTGTAAAGTCTGAAGGAAAACGATCGAAAATAGTTTTGGGCTAAAATGTTGCGCTTACTGGAATGTAACGGAGTTGATAACGCACAAAATTATAAAAAAATATTCTTACCTAAATTTTTAACACATTTGAACAATAAGTAAACAGATAACTTTAATGTTGTATCATGCTAAAATGGATCGACACAAGTTACCCTCACAGGTAAACAAAAGTTTACCACATAACGTTTATGTTAAACACATAAAGTCATTTAATGTAAATTACTGGTAAATTGAACAACTCAACTCGGGATTGTTGCGAGAAAGAACTTGCTAAATGCCTACCTACTTGGTATTTAACCATTTCAATATGAATTCAATAAAAACATTTTTCTCCTTTGATGACAAAAAATACTTTAGAAAGTAATGTAATGCCAACATTATCTTAATCCAGGAAATTATTGTAACAATTAAGAGCTGTAACGGAGTTGATCCATTTTCAACAAAAATGATAGTCTATAGTATTAATCCATTTTCAACAAAAATGATAGTCTATAGTATTACCTTATAAAATTAAGAGCTGTGCTATATATGCAACTGTCATTTAAGGCTAGTATCATCTAAACTAATAAGATATTACCATTAATTTGACAAATATTTAAAACAAAAACGCAAATATTAAAGTTAACTGATACCAATTGTTGGTTGAACAGTGAATCCTAAGTAAAAAGGGCCTGCTCGACCACTAAAACATGTACACAGTAATATGTTCCAAAACTTTCTCCTAATTTAATGCAAAAGATTTCATGTTTTTCTTAAGAAGTCATAATGTCCTTGGATGATCAATGCAAAGCTAAAACGTGATTGAGCTGAACACTTTCAGCGGCCTTGTAATCAATCTGAATTCGAGTTACACTAAAAGCTGTCAGGTGTTGAACGGAGAACGGAATACACAACACACAAATTTCATATTTGGAATGTTCTCCTTTCGTGTATAGGCTATTGGCATATTCTTTCTTATATAAATGCCTAACACTTCATTAGATGAATCCAACAAAAATAATAATGTCTATATACCCTCATTCGTTCTTTCCCAGTCTTAGCCATGGTGATTAGCTTGTAAACCCAATGAATTTAAGTTATAAACTCATAAACAAACTAGAGGTGCGGACCGGACCGGTTGGACCGATAAAACAAGATACCGGACCGCTTATTCCTTGACCGGACCGGTTGGACCGCCCTTCCTAACGTTTAAAGGTTTAAGTTAAACAGATGAGTTTAAGGATTTATTTTCACCAAAAATCGTGTTATGAACAAGGGATAATAAACCATCTCAGAAAGACTCATTGGCTACATAAAATGTATTTAAAGCAAAGACAGCTGCAATAGTACAATTATATACGTGCACATGTATTATTTTATATTTTTTTCCTCTTGAGTAACAGATAAAGGTCAATTTTTATTATTAACTTATGATTGAAGTGACATGTTCAGCTTTAGATCATTGTCCCCTGCTGTGTTGCAAATTGCTGATACTTTTGCTCAGTATAACAAGATCCATTTCTGTACGATGAATACATTAAATATATTCTTTATATTAAATTATTAACAAAGGATTAATAAGTTTTCTGTATCAAATTGCACATAAACCATTACATAACTTATCAGCTGATGTCAATCCGCATCCCTGTACAGCACAATCTTTGAATCAGCTCGCCCAACCCTGCACATTAGATTAATAAGTTTTCAATATCAAATCGTACTTGAACCGCTACAAAACTAATCAGCTTATGTCAGCCCGTATCTATCCCCGCCACGCAAATTCTTTAAATCAGCTCGCTCCACCCTGCACATTTGGCTTATATTCTAATCACTATGCCCCGCACAGTAACACAAAATATATACCAAAGTAAAATTATTACAAAGATTGTAATTTTAAATTTGTCATTAAAAATCAAACCCAGATCCTGCGATTAAAGTATAGATTATAATATTACATGTATAACACGTTTTGCTGTGTTTGATATTCGGTTTTGTTAAATATTTGAAAAATTTATGCAATGAAAAAAAATTTGAAGAACAAACGTAGAATAAAAGGAATTACAATATATTATAATTTTTATGATATTTCAATAAATGGACCAAACCCCTTGGACCGGTCTACCTTATGGACCGGAACGCCTACAGCTGGACCTGACAAGGACAGGACGCTTATTTGGTACATCAAACGGTCCGGTCCCGTCCGCACTTCTAAAACAAATTTATAAAAATGTCTAATATATAAGTTTTAATGATTCTATTGCTGTCCAATTTCAAGACTTAAGCATTTTTAACTACCAAAATTAGTTATTTTTGTCAAAGAGCAAAAGTATTTTCCAGACCAAGATAAACTCATTAAAAGGGATTATACTATATATCACGTGGTCAGTGAAGCTGCTTCTTCTCTTCAGTGTGCTTATTTATAAATCCTTTCATCAGGGAATAATTTATTACTGGTTGGAGTTTTCATAGAAAAAATGTTTGGTGATTCATCAACTCCGTTACAATAGAATCGCAACGGAGTTGATGGTAACGGAGCTGATTATTTTTTAAATTTTACCTAATCATCGGACATAATAGACATGAAATCGTTCAAACAAATTTTTCATTTCTAATAGATTAACGATGCCTCTCTCTGTTCATGGATGTTTATAGATTTCAACGATTACTTTTTTCACAAATGGCGTAACAGAGTTGATGGGTGAATTAAGCTACTTAACATTTTATACACTTTTTCACTGAAAAAATCAAAACTCTGGATTGAAGCCATGATTCTTCCCTTTGAATGTCCTACACTGTAACGAATGATATGATTGGCCACTCGATTTGTTCCACTGGATGGCTGTAGATGGCATATTGGTGCAGTTGTAACGGAGTTGACGAAAATTTAGGACATACCTTCGTTAGTCCAGCGAGTGAAAAATACTGAAGAGCAGCTCATAGAAATTTTGTAGGAAGCACATTAGATCTTGTTTATGGTAAACAAACACAAAAATACCCCAATTATTAGTGATGGATACAACATTTATTTATATTTTCTTCGGTACCTCTTGTTTAGGACATCTATTTTTTATTAAGACTTCATTTTGGATCTTAAAAATTGGCCCTAAAATTGTATCTGGACCTACTCTTTCAATATTACCCTCACATCGGGAATCGAAATAAATCGTCAAACTCATTCTGATATAATTATAACCATGATTGTGTGTTAATAATACCCTACGAAGCAGTCGGATCCTATTTTGACCCCTATTTGAAGAACTGCACATTTGTGAAAATATATACGAGCAAGTAGCAGCTGTGAATAAAAAGTGGACCAGAATTAGGTTGCAAAAAATTACAAAGTTACTCAACCTTCCGAAACAAAAGCGATAATAAAAGTACTTTTGCAAGAGCATTGAGACTGCCATTATTACTTTCCAATCTCTAGGGTTTATCTTCTAAACGTGTAAGGGGAGTAAAATTTTACAGCCTTTACAAACCTTACAGCCTCAATTACCCAAGCAAATAAATGTATATAATTAATCGGTTCTTCATTTTTTTAGAGGAAATTTATTGGTAAATACATAGAGGGTAATGTGAAGTGAATACTTTTTTTTAATCATAAATTTTATTGCTGAAAAAACATACAATACACTTGTCACACATAATTGTACAAAAGCACATCAAATAAAATATATGCAAATATATACAAAGCACATTGCCCGGATGCTATTCCAACTATACTTTAAATTTTCAATCCTTGTAATTTGTACATGCAGTTTATACGTGGTCTTTGCAGAATCCATTAACCCCTTGCTTTTTCTTTTAATACTAATACTACAATGCTACTATATGTTAAAAATGCTTCCATATTTTTCCCCATTTTTCTAAATGTGCACTTATCTTATTTTTCTGTTTTGCTATTATATATTCAATTTTCTCTATATATTTCAATCTCATCAAAAAATCTGGCATTCAATTGGTTGTGTTAAGATTATTTTCCTTTCTACTTTGATATACACACATTTTAAATGAAAGGAGTACCTGATTTATTAGAAGGTTATTCTTTATTGGAAACATTCCATACAATACTTTGTTCAAGGTTAATGGTGGCATTATCACTCCAATTGATTACCATACCATTTTAGCATTTTCCTTCCTTTGATACAAAGTCTTTTACAAACCTTATTCTACACGAGTCCAAATGTTTGCAATACACTGACTTTTTATCCACTCTAATCCACCTATTGTTCCATAGAGGTTGCAGTTTTACCTCATTTTTCATTGTTGGATCTTTTGAAACAAATTGTGACCAATCTCCCAAACATTGTCTATAAAAGCCTGGTATCTTAGATGGTATTCTATGGTATTCAAAGTTTGAAGACACATTGGCAACTCCACCTATTTTCTCAAGATTACATTGGTACTGCTTTCCATGCATAAGCACTATTTCATAGAATCAACCTTTTAATCCAAATTATTCTTTGAGTTTTCAATCTGCTGTCTAAGTCTACAAAGTTTATACCACCTTTATGGTATGGTCCTATTAGTGTACTATATCTGACCTTGGCTTTTTTTCCTCTCCATACAAAATGTTTCATCATTGACATAACAATATCTATGAATGACTGAGGTAGTACATGCATATTGCATATGTATATTACTTTGGATAAAGCTAATGTTCTACAAATTTCTGCCCTTCCAAATAATGTTAAATTTCTGCTTGACCACACATTAAGATTTCTTTTTCAATTGTTCTCTCACATTATCTAAATTAAGATTCCTACTGATATCTTTATGATATGAGTGCCAGATGACAAGAGTTTTCATTGCTCCTTTTGTCAAGTTAACCCATTTACATTAAACTGGTTCTAGTGTACTATATTTACTTGCATCTATCCAGGCTGCCCCAGATTTATTATAATTGACATGTAGGGAAGAAAATTGTTAAAATCCATTTATGATGCTAATTAAATGTTCAAACGAAGCTGTGTTCCTGATGAAAAAAAGTTATGTCATCTGCAAAACATGCCATTTTTAGTTCATATGCACCAACATTGACTCCTTGGATATTTTTATTTATATGAACTAGATGTGTTAACACTTCAAAAACTAATATAAACAAATATGGGGATATTGGATCCCCTTGTTTAGTACCCCTAGATAACAAAAAGTATGGTGTTGTAAAACCATTGTTAATAACACAGCTTCTCATGTGATTATGCAAAGTTTTATCCAGTTAATGAACACTAGGCCAAAGCCTAGTTTTTTAGAACACTTAACATGAAGACCTGATCTACTGAGTCAAAAGCAGCTTTAAAGTCAGTTCCAAAAAGAAATGCTTTTTGCTGTTCTGAATCACAATATTCCATCATATCACTGATTAAGCGAACTGAACTTCCGATATAGCGGCCTGGAACAAAAGCATTCTGATCTGGGTGGACCAATTTTTGCAAAACCTTTCGCAATATTGAAACTAAATTTTTACTCAACACCTTACAGTCAACATTTATTAGGTTTATTGGTCTCCAGGATTCTATATATCTTTAGTCTTTACCAGGTTTTTCTAAAATCTTAATAACTATTTGTTTTTGGCTCTCTGATAATTCTCCTGAATGATACCCTTCATCTAAACAAGCCGCATTTAAAAACCTACTTCATTAAATATACTCAAGTATAATTCTTTTGTTATTCCATCATTCCCTGGTGTTTTATTATTTGGCATACTTTTTAAGGATTCAAGTACCTCTGTGACAGTTATGTTACCTTCACACTTCAAAGACTCATCCTTAGTTAGTTCTGGTAACCCATAAATACCTTCCAAGAACTTATCACATTCCTCAGAGGTAACATCTGAAGATCTTGAAAACCTTTACATATAATAATCATGTATATGCGACATTATTTTGTTGTGATTCATTGTTTCTACATACCCTACTATTATTTTTTTTATAACTGTCATTTCATGATTTCTCTTTTCAAGATTTAAGAAATATTTTGTGCTGCGCTCACCCTGCTCATACCACTGAGCTCTGGATCTAACAATTATGCCCTCAGTTATCAGATCATAACATTCTTCAAGTTTCTGCTTTAAATCTTTGTATTTTCAATAATACTATCATTATTACACTCTCCAATATTACTTTCTAGCTGCTCCACTTCTTTTTCTAAGTTTATCCTCTTTATTCTGTTAGCTGTGCTCTGTGAATACGTTAAATATTAAGTAAGTTAGGGACATTTATGTGACCCCCCCCCCCTGTGACAGTTCGGATGTCTATTTCTCTGCCAAAACATATTTTTAGTCTAGAGACCCATACGAACATTTTCATAATGTAGCCTTTTGCAAAGGTCCTATACAGCACTATTGGGGAAAAAGGGTGTGTGGAAGAATTGTGTCTGGTGACTAATCTTCTGATAATGAAACATGATAAAGTGTCCTTTCTGAACAGCATATGTTTTATTGACAACAGTCATTTATAAATGGCAATGGAGCTGAACATTATTATTGCTAAATACATTTACTTTGCTACCTGAATTCTTTTTAATGTAAAATGGTTCATGTGATTTTCTGGGTTTATTTTTGCTAGAAGATATATGTACGTATATATATGGGTGTGTGTATGTGTGTGTTGCTACAACTTCGTATGGTGTCAATACTGATTTCCTGTTGTGTTGGCTACCTTCTGAATAAGGAGAAAGGGTGCATAAAGATCACTCTTAAAACAGAAAACCTCTTACTTTATTAGTTCAGGTGAAGTCATGTATGAGACACTGTAAACACGTTCTAGTTTTACCTCATTTATTGGATGATTTTAGCATATTTTAGATATATCTAGGGCTTCAACTTTGTATGGTGTTAATAATGATTTCCTGTTTTGTGGGCTACCTTCTAAATAAGGGGAAAGGGTGCATAAAGAATACTCTTAAAACAGAATAGCTCTTATTTTATTAGTTCAGGTGAAGTCATGTTAAAGACACTATAAAGAGTTTAAACATGAAACACGTTCTAGTTTTTTTTTTTTTTTCTCATTCAATGGATAAATTTTGCATCTCCGTTCAAATATATTGTATTTAAATCAACCAAAAAGGGAAAATTGATCTTGGTAAACTGACTTTGATTGGTTGATTAGTAATTTTTATGTAAGAAATTTCGTATGAGTATATTTTAATTAAAGTTCCATGTTGTCTGTTGTTTAATGCTTTAACAAGGTCTTTTTATAAAAGCATACAGAAACTGTTCATTTATAAGATATTGCTCAAAAGAAATTTGGTTGAATTTTGGTTCTTGTAAGCCATAATTTTCCAAATATATGAATGAATGCATTTTTAAAATAAACTTTGTCTGTCTTATTTGTTTGTGCATATAAATACCTACATTTTAAGATATAACTTGCTTTTTTAGTCCATTTGGAGACTGAGAGAGCCAAACTGGGCTAATCACACAAAAATATATTCAGCTCGTACAAAAATGCCCCTTACAATGTTGTGCAAGAGTATCCTGATTGCCAACATTGGATTATTTATTCCCCAGATGTGTACCTCTACAAAAAAATAGAGTGAAAATTTTATATCAGCCCGGGCATTTTTGTTTAAAATTACTTGCTTTGGCCCCCTGACTAGTTGTATTTTGGTCCTTTTGGTGATGTTGGGCGCGTTTGTGGGCCTGGTCTAGAAATGGCGGGAAGCTCGGCGTTGATTAGTTGCCCAATAACTGCTATTAATTCTTCGGGAAAATATGAGACTATTTTCAACGTGTTCATATATCTCAGGAGAGGTCCGGACAATAAGTACCGGACCGGCAACAGGTCAGTGAGATTTATTGTTGGAAACACTCACGCTGTCAGGGCCTGAAAACTAAGGACTGTGTAGGACTGCATGTTAGCATCAGGACCTCCAAGTCCTGAAAGTAAGAGATCCGATTGACGGGACCGGTCACGCCTGGCGGGTGCCTGACTACTGAATGTTTGGAAGATTGGAGCCTTACGCCTTTGCATATACTGTATGCCCTACAGAATTCATGGACTCTCGGCGTAAAGAGAGGTATTCACGCCCGTACCAAAGTTCAGCATATGCTGCTTTTGGAGCAGCTGCTGTATTTCTGCTGTGATTGTGCTCTAATTATGCTGACAAGGGGAGCAGCAAATAAGCAGATGTTAATACCTTCTGGTCCATTCTGCTCTATCTCTGCTGCGAGAATCAGCAGTTTTACAGCATGTGCTCTTTTACTGCTCCATCTCAGTATATTTGCAGCAGATATACTGAAAATCTGCTCACCTGAAATAACCGTCAAGGCAGACGCAACAACTTCTGCTGTATCTCTGCTGCCTCAAGATGTCCCAGAATGGACCAGGGAGCAGATTTGCAGCAGATACTCACACACTGCTGCTTTGAGACAGTGAACTGATCGACATATAATATTTTCTTAAGTTTGGAGAGCAAATCTGGAGCATATACTGATATACTTGTACTGAGTAGAGCAGTCCACTGCTGCCCTAGTTAACACATTGTATCAAATGCCACTTGACTTCCAACTCGCGTATTTGGATACATGATACACAGCAACACTGCCCGACCTCGAACTTGACTGACCTATATTCTATAAACCGTGGCCCATGCTGTTTGAAACAAAGCACCAAGCTGGTACCGGTAAGAGGAAAGGAGGACATATTGTCAACGAAGGCACACAAAAATGTAAGTTCTCCACTTTCTTAGCATGTCTGATAGTATCGAATTTAGGCAGATCTTTAAAAATTATAAATATATTAACCATTCTACAGTTATTCCTGGTCATTTTATATTTTGCATCAGACCACAAAGCTGAATCAGAAAATTTCAGTCCGACCAATTTCAACATCATTAGACCACATTGGATTAAAATTCGCACCAAAAAAATTCCGATGCCGAAGTTACATGGAATATCTTGAAACATCCTAGTAAAGTTTGAGAAAAAAAATCCATTTCTTGAATTTGCGATATACTGCATGCTGAAGCTTTAACATGATGCCACGTATATATATTTCTATACTTGTATTCATGTTAATATATATATATATATATATATATATATATATATATATATATATATATATTTGAAATATAAATGAGAAGAGCAAAAAAGATTTGAGTTGAATCAGAAATATAAAATAATTGTATAGTGTACAGTTTCTGTATCATAAATGCAGGAACATCCTTTTGAGCATTTTGATGTCCTACATCTACAGGACACGGTTTTATTAATGTCTGGCTTTGCTGATTTGGACATCATTACTGGTAAAAGTTTTCCTTTATCCATGGTCCGGCCAAATCTTTTGGTGGTGGCAGATCTGGGTGGCTTCGTTGTCCCCTTTTGTAAAGTGCTATTGATATATAGTTGGTACAAAGCCTTGAGTACATAAAATCTGAACAAATCCTCTTTGGGAGGTAGAGTTCTGAGATCTGGCCTTGTCGAAGCATACATGTGGTGTCTGAGACTGTCGAGAGAATCAAAACAATTTGTCTGTATCTGTGCTCTCTGTATCTGTGCTTCTGTGGAGTTTATCTTGAATATAACCAGCAAAGGCGTTTACTTGCTGACAATTACAATTACGGATTAACGATGTTTCTTATTTGACGCAAAATTGAGGAAAACATGCTCATTTCAGTAAAAATAGACATGCATTTGATAGAAAATTCCATGGCCATTTCATAATATTCTAAAATTAATTCTAAGCTGAAACAAATGAACGTACATAGAAAAATGTTCTAAAATTTTTGAAAATTTGAGGGGTGGGGGTAAGTTATAGGGCTCACAATCGCTAACATATAAGCGATGTCGTAGGAATTCTTACAGCTGTCAAAAACCTAGTTCCTAGCTAATCAATGGTACCATATTTGTGAAAATATATACGAGCAAGTAGCAGCTGTGAATTAAAAATGGACCAGAAGTAGGTTGCAAAAAAATCACAAAATTACTCAACCTTCCGCAACAAAAGCGATACTAAAAGTACTTTTGCAAGAGCATTGAGACTGCCATTATTACTTTCCAATCTCTAGGGTGGATCTTCTAAACGTGTAAGGGTATTAAAATTTTACAGCCTTTACAACCTTACAGCCTCAATTACGCAAGCAAATAAATGTATATAATTATTCGGTTCTTCATTTTTTAGAGGAAATTTATTGGTAAATACATAGAGGGTAATTTGAAGTGAATACTTTTTTTTTAATCATAAATTTTATTGCTGAAAAATCATACAATACACTTGTCACACATAATTGTAAAAAATCACATCAAATAAAATATATACAAATATATTCAAAGCACATTTCCTGGATGCTATTCCAACTGTACTTTAAATTTTCAATCCTTGTAATTTGTACATGCAGTATATACGAGGTCTTTGCAGAATCCATTAACCCCTTGCTTTTTCTTTTAATACTAAAACTACAATGCTACTGTATGTTAAAAATGCTTCCTTATTTTTCTCAATTTTTCTAAATGTGCAGTAATCTTATTTTTCTGTTTGGCTATTATATATTCAATTTTCTCTATACATTTCAATCTCATAAAAAAAATCTGGCATTCAGTTGCTTGTGTTAAGATTATTATCCTTTCTACTTTGATATACACACATTTTAAATGAAAGGAGTACCTGATTTATTAGAAGGTTATTCTTTATTGGAAACATTCCATACAATACTTTGTTCAAGGTTAATGGTGGCATTATCACTCCAATTGATTACCATACCATTTTAGCATTTTCCTTCCTTTGATACAAAGTCTTTTACAAACCTTATTCTACACGAGTCCAAATGTTTGCAATACACTGACTTTTTATCCACTCTAATCCACCTATTGTTCCATAGAGGTTGCAGTTTTACCTCATTTTTTATTGTTGGATCTTTTGAAACAAATTGTGACCAATCTCCCAAACATTGTCTATAAAAGCCTGGTATCTTAGATGGTATTCTATGATATTCAAAGTTTGAAGACACATTGGCAACTCCACCTATTTTCTCAAGATAAAACATTGGTACTGCTTTCCATGCATAAGCACTATTTCATAGAATCAACCTTTTAATCCAAATTATTCTTTGAGTTTTCAATCTGCTGTCTAAGTCTACAAAGTTTATACCACCTTTATGGTATGGTCCTATTAGTGTACTATATCTGACCTTGGCTTTTTTCCTCTCCATACAAAATGTTTCATCATTGACATAAAATTATCTATGAATGACTGAGGTAGTACATGCATATTGCATATGTATATTACTTTGGATAAAGCTAATGTTCTACAAATTTCTGCCCTTCCAAATAATGTTAAATTTCTGCTTGACCACACATTAAGATTTCTTTTTCAATTGTTCTCTCACATTATCAAAATTAAGATTCCTACTGATATCTTTATGATATGAGTGCCAGATGACAAGAGTTTTCATTGCTCCTTTTGTCAAGTTAACCCATTTACATTAAACTGGTTCTAGTGTACTATATTTACTTGCACCTATCCAGGCTGCCCCAGATTTATTATAATTGACATGTAGGGAAGAAAATTGTTAAAATCCATTTATGATGCTAATTAAATGTTCAAACGAAGCTGTGTTCCTGATGAAAAAAAGTTATGTCATCTGCAAAACATGCCATTTTTAGTTCATATGCACCAACATTGACTCCTTGGATATTATTATTTATATGAACTAGATGTGTTAACACTTCAAAAACTAATATAAACAAATATGGGGATATTGGATCCCCTTGTTTAGTACCCCTAGATAACAAAAAGTATGGTGTTGTAAAACCATTGTTAATAACACAGCTTCTCATGTGATTATGCAAAGTTTTATCCAGTTAATGAACACTAGGCCAAAGCCTAGTTTTTTTAGAACACTTAACATGAAGACCTGATCTACTGAGTCAAAAGCAGCTTTAAAGTCAGTTCCAAAAAGAAAGCTTTTTGCTGTTCTGAATCACAATATTCCATCATATCACTGATTAAGCGAACTGAACTTCCGATATAGCGGCCTGGAACAAAAGCATTCTGATCTGGGTGGACCAATTTTTGCAAAACCTTTCGCAATCTTGAAACTAAATTTTTACTCAACACCTTACAGTCAACATTTATTAGGTTTATTGGTCTCCAGGATTCTATATATCTTTAGTCTTTACCAGGTTTTTCTAAAATCTTAATAACTATTTGTTTTTGGCTCTCTGATAATTCTCCTGAATGATACCCTTCATCTAAACAAGCCGCATTTAAAAACCTACTTCATTAAATATACTCAAGTATAATTCTTTTGTTATTCCATCATTCCCTGGTGTTTTATTATTTGGCATACTTTTTAAGGATTCAAGTACCTCTGTGACAGTTATGTTACCTTCACACTTCAAAGACTCATCCTTAGTTAGTTCTGGTAACCCATAAATACCTTCCAAGAACTTATCACATTCCTCAGAGGTGACATCTGAAGATCTTGAAAACCTTTACATATAATAATCATGTATATGCGACATTATTTTGTTGTGATTCATTGTTTCTACATACCCTACTATTATTTTTTTTATAACTGTCATTTCATGATTTCTCTTTTCAAGATTTAAGAAATATTTTGTGCTGCGCTCACCCTGCTCATACCACTGAGCTCTGGATCTAACAATTATGCCCTCAGTTATCAGATCATAACATTCTTCAAGTTTCTGCTTTAAATCTTTGTATTTTCAATAATACTATCATTATTACACTCTCCAATATTACTTTTTTAGCTGCTCCACTTCTTTTTCTAAGTTTATCCTCTTTATTCTGTTAGCTGTGCTCTGTGAATACGTTAAATATTAAGTAAGTTAGGGACATTTATGTGACCCCCCCCCTGTGACAGTTCGGATGTCTATTTCTCTGCCAAAACATATTTTTAGTCTAGAGACCCATACGAACATTTTCATAATGTAGCCTTTTGCAAAGGTCCTATACAGCACTATTGGGGAAAAAGGGTGTGTGGAAGAATTGTGTCTGGTGACTAATCTTCTGATAATGAAACATGATAAAGTGTCCTTTCTGAACAGCATATGTTTTATTGACAACAGTCATTTATAAATGGCAATGGAGCTGAACATTATTATTGCTAAATACATTTACTTTGCTACCTGAATTCTTTTTAATGTAAAATGGTTCATGTGATTTTCTGGGTTTATTTTTGCTAGAAGATATATGTACGTATATATATGGGTGTGTGTATGTGTGTGTTGCTACAACTTCGTATGGTGTCAATACTGATTTCCTGTTGTGTTGGCTACCTTCTGAATAAGGAGAAAGGGTGCATAAAGATCACTCTTAAAACAGAAAACCTCTTACTTTATTAGTTCAGGTGAAGTCATGTATGAGACACTGTAAACACGTTCTAGTTTTACCTCATTTATTGGATGATTTTAGCATATTTTAGATATATCTAGGGCTTCAACTTTGTATGGTGTTAATAATGATTTCCTGTTTTGTGGGCTACCTTCTAAATAAGGGGAAAGGGTGCATAAAGAATACTCTTAAAACAGAATAGCTCTTATTTTATTAGTTCAGGTGAAGTCATGTTAAAGACACTATAAAGAGTTTAAACATGAAACACGTTCTTTTTTTTTTTTCTCATTCAATGGATAAATTTTGCATCTCCGTTCAAATATATTGTATTTAAATCAAACAAAAAGGGAAAATTGATCTTGGTAAAGTGACGTTGATTGGTTGATTAGTAATTTTTATGTAAGAAATTTCGTATGAGTATATTTTAATTAAAGTTCCATGTTGTCTGTTGTTTAATGCTTTACCAAGGTCTTTTTATAAAAGCATACAGAAACTGTTCATTTATAAGATATTGCTCAAAAGAAATTTGGTTGAATTTTGGTTCTTGTAAGCCATAATTTTCCAAATATATGAATGAATGCATTTTTAAAATAAACTTTGTCTGTCTTATTTGTTTGTGCATATAAATACCTACATTTTAAGATATAACTTGCTTTTTTAGTCCATTTGGAGACTGAGAGAGCCAAATTGGGCTAATCACACAAAAATATATTCAGCTCGTACAAAAATGCCCCTTGCAATGTTGTGCAAGAGTATCCTGATTGCCAACATTGAATTATTTATTCCCCAGATGTGTACCTCTACAAAAAAATAGAGTGAAAATTTTATATCAGCCCGGGCATTTTTGTTTAAAATTACTTGCTTTGGCCCCCTGACTAGTTGTATTTAGGTCCTTTTGGTGATGTTGGGCGCGTTTGTGGGCCTGGTCTAGAAATGGCGGGAAGCTCGGCGTTGATTAGTTGCCCAATAACTGCTATTAATTCTTCGGGAAAATATGAGACTATTTTCAACGTGTTCATATATCTCAGGAGAGGTCCGGACAATAAGTACCGGACCGGCAACAGGTCAGTGAGATTTATTGTTGGAAACACTCACGCTGTCAGGGCCTGAAAACTAAGGACTGTGTAGGACTGCATGTTAGCATCAGGACCTCCAAGTCCTGAAAGTAAGAGATCCGATTGACGGGACCGGTCACGCCTGGCGGGTGCCTGACTACTGAATGTTTGGTAGATTGGAGCCTTACGCCTTTGCATATACTGTATGCCCTACAGAATTCATGGACTCTCGGCGTAAAGAGAGGTATTCACGCCCGTACCAAAGTTCAGCATATGCTGCTTTTGGAGCAGCTGCTGTATTTCTGCTGTGATTGTGCTCTAATTATGCTGACAAGGGGAGCAGCAAATAAGCAGATGTTAATACCTTCTGGTCCATTCTGCTCTATCTCTGCTGCGAGAATCAGCAGTTTTACAGCATGTGCTCTTTTACTGCTCCATCTCAGTATATTTGCAGCAGATATACTGAAAATCTGCTCACCTGAAATAACCGTCAAGGCAGACGCAACAACTTCTGCTGTATCTCTGCTGCCTCAAGATGTCCCAGAATGGACCAGGGAGCAGATTTGCAGCAGATACTCACACACTGCTGCTTTGAGACAGTGAACTGATCGACATATAATATTTTCTTAAGTTTGGAGAGCAAATCTGGAGCATATACTGATATACTTGTACTGAGTAGAGCAGTCCACTGCTGCCCTGGTTAACACATTGTATCAAATGCCACTTGACTTCCAACTCGCGTATTTGGATACATGATACACAGCAACACTGCCCGACCTCGAACTTGACTGACCTATATTCTATAAACCGTGGCCCATGCTGTTTGAAACAAAGCACCAAGCTGGTACCGGTAAGAGGAAAGGAGGACATATTGTCAACGAAGGCACACAAAAATGTAAGTTCTCCACTTTCTTAGCATGTCTGATAGTATCGAATTTAGGCAGATCTTTAAAAATTATAAATATATTAACCATTCTACAGTTATTCCTGGTCATTTTATATTTTGCATCAGACCACAAAGCTGAATCAGAAAATTTCAGTCCGACCAATTTCAACATCATTAGACCACATTGGATTAAAATTCGCACCAAAAAAATTCCGATGCCGAAGTTACATGGAATATCTTGAAACATCCTAGTAAATTTTGAGAAAAAAAATCCATTTCTTGAATTTGCGATATACTGCATGCTGAAGCTTTAACATGATGCCACGTATATATATTTCTATACTTGTATTCATGTTAATATATATATATATATATATATATATATATATATATATATATATATATTCTATACTTGTATTCATGTTAATATATATATATATATATATATATATATATATATATATATATATATATATATATGAGAAGAGCAAAAAAGATTTGAGTTGAATCAGAAATATAAAATAATTGTATAGTGTACAGTTTCTGTATCATAAATGCAGGAACATCCTTTTGAGCATTTTGATGTCCTACATCTACAGGACACGGTTTTATTAATGTCTGGCTTTGCTGATTTGGACATCATTACTGGTAAAAGTTTTCCTTTATCCATGGTTCGGCAAATCTTTTGGTGGTGGCAGATCTGGGTGGCTTCGTTGTCCCCTTTTGTAAAGTGCTATTGATATATAGTTGGTACAAAGCCTTGAGTACATGAAATCTGAACAAATCCTCTTTGGGAGGTAGAGTTCTGAGATCTGGCCTTGTCGAAGCATACATGTGGTGTCTGAGACTGTCGAGAGAATCAAAACAATTTGTCTGTATCTGTGCTCTCTGTATCTGTGCTTCTGTGGAGTTTATCTTGAATATAACCAGCAAAGGCGTTTACTTGCTGACAATTACAATTACGGATTAACAATGTTTCTTATTTGACGCAAAATTGAGGAAAACATGCTCATTTCAGTAAAAATAGACATGCATTTGATAGAAAATTCCATGGCCTTTTCATAATATTCTAAAATTAATTCTAAGCTGAAACAAATGAACGTACATAGAAAAATGTTCTAAAATTTTTGAAAATTTGAGGGGTGGGGGTAAGTTATAGGGCTCACAATCGCTAACATATAAGCGATGTCGTAAGAATTCTTACAGCTGTCAAAAACCTAGTTCCTAGCTAATCAATGGTACCATATTTGTGAAAATATATACGAGCAAGTAGCAGCTGTGAATTAAAAATGGACCAGAAGTAGGTTGCAAAAAAATCACAAAATTACTCAACCTTCCGCAACAAAAGCGATACTAAAAGTACTTTTGCAAGAGCATTGAGACTGCCATTATTACTTTCCAATCTCTAGGGTGGATCTTCTAAACGTGTAAGGGTATTAAAATTTTACAGCCTTTACAACCTTACAGCCTCAATTACGCAAGCAAATAAATGTATATAATTATTCGGTTCTTCATTTTTTTAGAGGAAATTTATTGGTAAATACATAGAGGGTAATTTGAAGTGAATACTTTTTTTTTAATCATAAATTTTATTGCTGAAAAATCATACAATACACTTGTCACACATAATTGTAAAAAATCACATCAAATAAAATATATACAAATATATTCAAAGCACATTTCCTGGATGCTATTCCAACTGTACTTTAAATTTTCAATCCTTGTAATTTGTACATGCAGTATATACGAGGTCTTTGCAGAATCCATTAACCCCTTGCTTTTTCTTTTAATACTAAAACTACAATGCTACTGTATGTTAAAAATGCTTCCTTATTTTTCTCAATTTTTCTAAATGTGCAGTAATCTTATTTTTCTGTTTGGCTATTATATATTCAATTTTCTCTATACATTTCAATCTCATAAAAAAATCTGGCATTCAGTTGCTTGTGTTAAGATTATTATCCTTTCTACTTTGATATACACACATTTTAAATGAAAGGAGTACCTGATTTATTAGAAGGTTATTCTTTATTGGAAACATTCCATACAATACTTTGTTCAAGGTTAATGGTGGCATTATCACTCCAATTGATTACCATACCATTTTAGCATTTTCCTTCCTTTGATACAAAGTCTTTTACAAACCTTATTCTACACGAGTCCAAATGTTTGCAATACACTGACTTTTTATCCACTCTAATCCACCTATTGTTCCATAGAGGTTGCAGTTTTACCTCATTTTTTATTGTTGGATCTTTTGAAACAAATTGTGGCCAATCTCCCAAACATTGTCTATAAAAGCCTGGTATCTTAGATGGTATTCTATGATATTCAAAGTTTGAAGACACATTGGCAACTCCACCTATTTTCTCAAGATAAAACATTGGTACTGCTTTCCATGCATAAGCACTATTTCATAGAATCAACCTTTTAATCCAAATTATTCTTTGAGTTTTCAATCTGCTGTCTAAGTCTACAAAGTTTATACCACCTTTATGGTATGGTCCTATTAGTGTACTATATCTGACCTTGGCTTTTTTCCTCTCCATACAAAATGTTTCATCATTGACATAAAATTATCTATGAATGACTGAGGTAGTACATGCATATTGCATATGTATATTACTTTGGATAAAGCTAATGTTCTACAAATTTCTGCCCTTCCAAATAATGTTAAATTTCTGCTTGACCACAGATTAAGATTTCTTTTTCAATTGTTCTCTCACATTATCAAAATTAAGATTCCTACTGATATCTTTATGATATGAGTGCCAGATGACAAGAGTTTTCATTGCTCCTTTTGTCAAGTTAACCCATTTACATTAAACTGGTTCTAGTGTACTATATTTACTTGCACCTATCCAGGCTGCCCCAGATTTATTATAATTGACATGTAGGGAAGAAAATTGTTAAAATCCATTTATGATGCTAATTAAATGTTCAAACGAAGCTGTGTTCCTGATGAAAAAAAGTTATGTCATCTGCAAAACATGCCATTTTTAGTTCATATGCACCAACATTGACTCCTTGGATATTATTATTTATATGAACTAGATGTGTTAACACTTCAAAAACTAATATAAACAAATATGGGGATATTGGATCCCCTTGTTTAGTACCCCTAGATAACAAAAAGTATGGTGTTGTAAAACCATTGTTAATAACACAGCTTCTCATGTGATTATGCAAAGTTTTATCCAGTTAATGAACACTAGGCCAAAGCCTAGTTTTTTTAGAACACTTAACATGAAGACCTGATCTACTGAGTCAAAAGCAGCTTTAAAGTCAGTTCCAAAAAGAAAGCTTTTTGCTGTTCTGAATCACAATATTCCATCATATCACTGATTAAGCGAACTGAACTTCCGATATAGCGGCCTGGAACAAAAGCATTCTGATCTGGGTGGACCAATTTTTGCAAAACCATTCGCAATCTTGAAACTAAATTTTTACTCAACACCTTACAGTCAACATTTATTAGGTTTATTGGTCTCCAGGATTCTATATATCTTTAGTCTTTACCAGGTTTTTCTAAAATCTTAATAACTATTTGTTTTTGGCTCTCTGATAATTCTCCTGAATGATACCCTTCATCTAAACAAGCCGCATTTAAAAACCTACTTCATTAAATATACTCAAGTATAATTCTTTTGTTATTCCATCATTCCCTGGTGTTTTATTATTTGGCATACTTTTTAAGGATTCAAGTACCTCTGTGACAGTTATGTTACCTTCACACTTCAAAGACTCATCCTTAGTTAGTTCTGGTAACCCATAAATACCTTCCAAGAACTTATCACATTCCTCAGAGGTGACATCTGAAGATCTTGAAAACCTTTACATATAATAATCATGTATATGCGACATTATTTTGTTGTGATTCATTGTTTCTACATACCCTACTATTATTTTTTTTATAACTGTCATTTCATGATTTCTCTTTTCAAGATTTAAGAAATATTTTGTGCTGCGCTCACCCTGCTCATACCACTGAGCTCTGGATCTAACAATTATGCCCTCAGTTATCAGATCATAACATTCTTCAAGTTTCTGCTTTAAATCTTTGTATTTTCAATAATACTATCATTATTACACTCTCCAATATTACTTTTTTAGCTGCTCCACTTCTTTTTCTAAGTTTATCCTCTTTATTCTGTTAGCTGTGCTCTGTGAATACGTTAAATATTAAGTAAGTTAGGGACATTTATGTGACCCCCCCCCCCTGTGACAGTTCGGATGTCTATTTCTCTGCCAAAACATATTTTTAGTCTAGAGACCCATACGAACATTTTCATAATGTAGCCTTTTGCAAAGGTCCTATACAGCACTATTGGGGAAAAAGGGTGTGTGGAAGAATTGTGTCTGGTGACTAATCTTCTGATAATGAAACATGATAAAGTGTCCTTTCTGAACAGCATATGTTTTATTGACAACAGTCATTTATAAATGGCAATGGAGCTGAACATTATTATTGCTAAATACATTTACTTTGCTACCTGAATTCTTTTTAATGTAAAATGGTTCATGTGATTTTCTGGGTTTATGTTTGCTAGAAGATATATGTACGTATATATATGGGTGTGTGTATGTGTGTGTTGCTACAACTTCGTATGGTGTCAATACTGATTTCCTGTTGTGTTGGCTACCTTCTGAATAAGGAGAAAGGGTGCATAAAGATCACTCTTAAAACAGAAAACCTCTTACTTTATTAGTTCAGGTGAAGTCATGTATGAGACACTGTAAACACGTTCTAGTTTTACCTCATTTATTGGATGATTTTAGCATATTTTAGATATATCTAGGGCTTCAACTTTGTATGGTGTTAATAATGATTTCCTGTTTTGTGGGCTACCTTCTAAATAAGGGGAAAGGGTGCATAAAGAATACTCTTAAAACAGAATAGCTCTTATTTTATTAGTTCAGGTGAAGTCATGTTAAAGACACTATTAAGAGTTTAAACATGAAACACGTTCTTTTTTTTTTTTCTCATTCAATGGATAAATTTTGCATCTCCGTTCAAATATATTGTATTTAAATCAAACAAAAAGGGAAAATTGATCTTGGTAAAGTGACGTTGATTGGTTGATTAGTAATTTTTATGTAAGAAATTTCGTATGAGTATATTTTAATTAAAGTTCCATGTTGTCTGTTGTTTAATGCTTTACCAAGGTCTTTTTATAAAAGCATACAGAAACTGTTCATTTATAAGATATTGCTCAAAAGAAATTTGGTTGAATTTTGGTTCTTGTAAGCCATAATTTTCCAAATATATGAATGAATGCATTTTTAAAATAAACTTTGTCTGTCTTATTTGTTTGTGCATATAAATACCTACATTTTAAGATATAACTTGCTTTTTTAGTCCATTTGGAGACTGAGAGAGCCAAATTGGGCTAATCACACAAAAATATATTCAGCTCGTACAAAAATGCCCCTTGCAATGTTGTGCAAAAGTATCCTGATTGCCAACATTGAATTATTTATTCCCCAGATGTGTACCTCTACAAAAAAATAGAGTGAAAATTTTATATCAGCCCGGGCATTTTTGTTTAAAATTACTTGCTTTGGCCCCCTGACTAGTTGTATTTAGGTCCTTTTGGTGATGTTGGGCGCGTTTGTGGGCCTGGTCTAGAAATGGCGGGAAGCTCGGCGTTGATTAGTTGCCCAATAACTGCTATTAATTCTTTGGGAAAATATGAGACTATTTTCAACGTGTTCATATATCTCAGGAGAGGTCCGGACAATAAGTATCGGACCGGCAACAGGTCAGTGAGATTTATTGTTGGAAACACTCACGCTGTCAGGGCCTGAAAACTAAGGACTGTGTAGGACTGCATGTTAGCATCAGGACCTCCAAGTCCTGAAAGTAAGAGATCCGATTGACGGGACCGGTCACGCCTGGCGGGTGCCTGACTACTGAATGTTTGGTAGATTGGAGCCTTACGCCTTTGCATATACTGTATGCCCTACAGAATTCATGGACTCTCGGCGTAAAGAGAGGTATTCACGCCCGTACCAAAGTTCAGCATATGCTGCTTTTGGAGCAGCTGCTGTATTTCTGCTGTGATTGTGCTCTAATTATGCTGACAAGGGGAGCAGCAAATAAGCAGATGTTAATACCTTCTGGTCCATTCTGCTCTATCTCTGCTGCGAGAATCAGCAGTTTTACAGCATGTGCTCTTTTACTGCTCCATCTCAGTATATTTGCAGCAGATATACTGAAAATCTGCTCACCTGAAATAACCGTCAAGGCAGACGCAACAACTTCTGCTGTATCTCTGCTGCCTCAAGATGTCCCAGAATGGACCAGGGAGCAGATTTGCAGCAGATACTCACACACTGCTGCTTTGAGACAGTGAACTGATCGACATATAATATTTTCTTAAGTTTGGAGAGCAAATCTGGAGCATATACTGATATACTTGTACTGAGTAGAGCAGTCCACTGCTGCCCTAGTTAACACATTGTATCAAATGCCACTTGACTTCCAACTCGCGTATTTGGATACATGATACACAGCAACACTGCCCGACCTCGAACTTGACTGACCTATATTCTATAAACCGTGGCCCATGCTGTTTGAAACAAAGCACCAAGTTGGTACCGGTAAGAGGAAAGGAGGACATATTGTCAACGAAGGCACACAAAAATGTAAGTTCTCCACTTTCTTAGCATGTCTGATAGTATCGAATTTAGGCAGATCTTTAAAAATTATAAATATATTAACCATTCTACAGTTATTCCTGGTCATTTTATATTTTGCATCAGACCACAAAGCTGAATCAGAAAATTTCAGTCCGACCAATTTCAACATCATTAGACCACATTGGATTAAAATTCGCACCAAAAAAATTCCGATCCCGAAGTTACATGGAATATCTTGAAACATCCTAGTAAAGTTTGAGAAAAAAAATCCATTTCTTGAATTTGCGATATACTGCATGCTGAAGCTTTAACATGATGCCACGTATATATATTTCTATACTTGTATTCATGTTAATATATATATATATATATATATATATATATATATATATATATATATATTCTATACTTGTATTCATGTTAATATATATATATATATATATATATATATATATATATATATATTTCAAATATAAATGAGAAGAGCAAAAAAGATTTGAGTTGAATCAGAAATATAAAATAATTGTATAGTGTACAGTTTCTGTATCATAAATGCAGGAACATCCTTTTGAGCATTTTGATGTCCTACATCTACAGGACACGGTTTTATTAATGTCTGGCTTTGCTGATTTGGACATCATTACTGGTAAAAGTTTTCCTTTATCCATGGTCCGGCCAAATCTTTTGGTGGTGGCAGATCTGGGTGGCTTCGTTGTCCCCTTTTGTAAAGTGCTATTGATATATAGTTGGTACAAAGCCTTGAGTACATGAAATCTGAACAAATCCTCTTTGGGAGGTAGAGTTCTGAGATCTGGCCTTATCGAAGCATACATGTGGTGTCTGAGACTGTCGAGAGAATCAAAACAATTTGTCTGTATCTGTGCTCTCTGTATCTGTGCTTCTGTGGAGTTTATCTTGAATATAACCAGCAAAGGCGTTTACTTGCTGACAATTACAATTACGGATTAACAATGTTTCTTATTTGACGCAAAATTGAGGAAAACATGCTCATTTCAGTAAAAATACACATGCATTTGATAGAAAATTCCATGGCCTTTTCATAATATTCTAAAATTAATTCTAAGCTGAAACAAATGAACGTACATAGAAAAATGTTCTAAAATTTTTGAAAATTTGAGGGGTGGGGGTAAGTTATAGGGCTCACAATCGTTAACATATAAGTGATGTCGTAAGAATTCTTACAGCTGTCAAAAACCTAGTTCCTAGCTAATCAATGGTACCATATTTGTGAAAATATATACGAGCAAGTAGCAGCTGTGAATTAAAAATGGACCAGAAGTAGGTTGCAAAAAAATCACAAAATTACTCAACCTTCCGCAACAAAAGCGATACTAAAAGTACTTTTGCAAGAGCATTGAGACTGCCATTATTACTTTCCAATCTCTAGGGTGGATCTTCTAAACGTGTAAGGGTATTAAAATTTTACAGCCTTTACAACCTTACAGCCTCAATTACGCAAGCAAATAAATGTATATAATTATTCGGTTCTTCATTTTTTTAGAGGAAATTTATTGGTAAATACATAGAGGGTAATTTGAAGTGAATACTTTTTTTTAATCATAAATTTTATTGCTGAAAAATCATACAATACACTTGTCACACATAATTGTAAAAAATCACATCAAATAAAATATATACAAATATATACAAAGCACATTTCCTGGATGCTATTCCAACTGTACTTTAAATTTTCAATCCTTGAAATTTGTACATGCAGTATATACGAGGTCTTTGCAGAATCCATTAACCCCTTGCTTTTTCTTTTAATACTAAAACTACAATGCTACTGTATGTTAAAAATGCTTCCTTATTTTTCTCAATTTTTCTAAATGTGCAGTTATCTTATTTTTCTGTTTGGCTATTATATATTCAATTTTTTCTATATATTTCAATCTCATAAAAAAATCTGGCATTCAGTTGCTTGTGTTAAGATTATTATCCTTTCTACTTTGATATACACACATTTTAAATGAAAGGAGTACCTGATTTATTAGAAGGTTATTCTTTATTGGAAACATTCCATACAATACTTTGTTCAAGGTTAATGGTGGCATTATCACTCCAATTGATTACCATACCATTTTAGCATTTTCCTTCCTTTGATACAAAGTCTTTTACAAACCTTATTCTACACGAGTCCAAATGTTTGCAATACACTGACTTTTTATCCACTCTAATCCACCTATTGTTCCATAGAGGTTGCAGTTTTACCTCATTTTTTATTGTTGGATCTTTTGAAACAAATTGTGACCAATCTTCCAAACATTGTCTATAAAAGCCTGGTATCTTAGATGGTATTCTATGGTATTCAAAGTTTGAAGACACATTGGCAACTCCACCCATTTTCTCAAGATAAAACATTGGTACTGCTTTCCATGCATAAGCACTATTTCATAGAATCAACCTTTTAATCCAAATTATTCTTTGAGTTTTCAATCTGCTGTCTAAGTCTACAAAGTTTATACCACCTTTATGGTATGGTCCTATTAGTTTACTATATCTGACCTTGGCTTTTTTCCTCTCCATACAAAATGTTTCATCATTGACATAACAATATCTATGAATGACTGAGGTAGAACATGCATATTGCATATGTATATTACTTTGGATAAAGCTAATGTTCTACAAATTTCTGCCCTTCCAAATAATGTTAAATTTCTGCTTGACCACACATTAAGATTTCTTTTTCAATTGTTCTCTCACATTATCAAAATTAAGATTCCTACTGATATCTTTATGATATGAGTGCCAGATGACAAGAGTTTTCATTGCTCCTTTTGTCAAGTTAACCCATTTACATTAAACTGGTTCTAGTGTACTATATTTACTTGCAACTATCCAGGCTGCCCCAGATTTATTATAATTGACATGTAGGGAAGAAAATTGTTAAAATCCATTTATGATGCTAATTAAATGTTCAAACGAAGCTGTGTTCCTGATGAAAAAAAGTTATGTCATCTGCAAAACATGCCATTTTTAGTTCATATGCACCAACATTGACTCCTTGGATATTTTTATTTATATGAACTAGATGTGTTAACACTTCAAAAACTAATATAAACAAATATGGGGATATTGGATCCCCTTGTTTAGTACCCCTAGATAACAAAAAGTATGGTGTTGTAAAACCATTGTTAATAACACAGCTTCTCATGTGATTATGCAAAGTTTTATCCAGTTAATGAACACTAGGCCAAAGCCTAGTTTTTTTAGAACACTTAACATGAAGACCTGATCTACTGAGTCAAAAGCAGCTTTAAAGTCAGTTACAAAAAGAAATGCTTTTTGCTGTTCTGAATCACAATATTCCATCATATCACTGATTAAGCGAACTGAACTTCCGATAAAGCGGCCTGGAACAAAAACATTCTGATCTGGGTGGACCAATTTTTGCAAAACCTTTCGCAATCTTGAAACTAAATTTTTACTCAACACCTTACAGTCAACATTTATTAGGTTTATTGGTCTCCAGGATTCTATATATCTTTAGTCCTTACCAGGTTTTTCTAAAATCTTAATAACTATTTGTTTTTGGCTCTCTGATAATTCTCCTGAATGATACCCTTCATCTAAACAAGCCGCATTTAAAAACCTACTTCATTAAATATACTCAAGTATAATTCTTTTGTTATTCCATCATTCCCTGGTGTTTTATTATTTGGCATACTTTTTAAGGATTCAAGTACCTCTGTGACAGTTATGTTACCTTCACACTTCAAAGACTCATCCTTAGTTAGTTCTGGTAACCCATAAATACCTTCCAAGAACTTATCACATTCCTCAGAGGTGACATCTGAAGATCTTGAAAACCTTTACATATAATAATCATGTATATGCGACATTATTTTGTTGTGATTCATTGTTTCTACATACCCTACTATTATTTTTTTTATAACTGTCATTTCATGATTTCTCTTTTCAAGATTTAAGAAATATTTTGTGCTGCGCTCACCCTGCTCATACAACTGAGCTCTGGATCTAACAATTATGCCCTCAGTTATCAGATCATAACATTCTTCAAGTTTCTGCATTAAATCTTTGTATTTTCAATAATACTATCATTATTACACTCTCCAATATTACTTTCTAGCTGCTCCACTTCTTTTTCTAAGTTTATCCTCTTTATTCTGTTAGCTGTGCTCTGTGAATACGTTAAATATTAAGTAAGTTAGGGACATTTATGTGACCCCCCCTGTGACAGTTCGGATGTCTATTTCTGTGCCAAAACATATTTTTAGTCTAGAGACCCATACGAACATTTAAATAATGTAGCCTTTTGCAAAGGTCCTATACAGCACTATTGGGGAAAAAGGGTGTGTGGAAGAATTGTGTCTGGTGACTAATCTTCTGATAATGAAACATGATAAAGTGTCCTTTCTAAACAGCATATGTTTTATTGACAACAGTCATTTATAAATGGCAATGGAGCTGAACATTATTATTGCTAAATACATTTACTTTGCTACCTGAATTCTTTTTAATGTAAAATGGTTCATGTGATTTTCTGGGTTTATTTTTGCTAGAAGATATATGTACGTATATATATGGGTGTGTGTATGTGTGTGTTGCTACAACTTCGTATGGTGTCAATACTGATTTCCTGTTGTGTTGGCTACCTTCTGAATAAGGAGAAAGGGTGCATAAAGATTACTCTTAAAACAGAAAACCTCTTACTTTATTAGTTCAGGTGAAGTCATGTATGAGACACTGTAAACACGTTCTAGTTTTACCTCATTTATTGGATGATTTTAGCATATTTTAGATATATCTAGGGCTTCAACTTTGTATGGTGTTAATAATGATTTCCTGTTTTGTGGGCTACCTTCTAAATAAGGGGAAAGGGTGCATAAAGAATACTCTTAAAACAGAATAGCTCTTATTTTATTAGTTCAGGTGAAGTCATGTATGAAACACTGTAAACACGTTCTAGTTTTACCTCATTTATTGGATGATTTTAGCATATTTTAGATATATCTAGGGCTTCAACTTTGTATGGTGTTAATAATGATTTCCTGTTTTGTGGGCTACCTTCTAAATAAGGGGAAAGGGTGCATAAAGAATACTCTTAAAACAGAATAGCTCTTATTTTATTAGTTCAGGTGAAGTCATGTTAAAGACACTATAAAGAGTTTAAACATGAAACACGTTCTAGTTTTTTTTTTTTTTTCTCATTCAATGGATAAATTTTGCATCTCCGTTCAAATATATTGTATTTAAATCAACCAAAAAGGGAAAATTGATCTTGGTAAAGTGACTTTGATTGGTTGATTAGTAATTTTTATGTAAGAAATTTCGTATATGTATATTTTAATTAAAGTTCCATGTTGTCTGTTGTTTAATGCTTTAACAAGGTCTTTTTATAAAAGCATACAGGAACTGTTCATTTATAAGATATTGCTCAAAAGAAATTTGGTTGAATTTTGGTTCTTGTAAGCCATAATTTTCCAAATATATGAATGAATGCATTTTTAAAATAAACTTTGTCTGTCTTATTTGTTTGTGCATATAAATACCTACATTTTAAGATATAACTTGCTTTTTAGTCCATTTGGAGACTGAGAGAGCCAAATTGGGCTAATCACACAAAAATATATTCAGCTCGTACAAAAATGCCCCTTGCAATGTTGTGCAAGAGTATCCTGATTGCCAACATTGGATTATTTATTCCCCAGATGTGTACCTCTACAAAAAAATAGAGTGAAAATTTTATATCAGCCCGGGCATTTTTGTTTAAAATTACTTGCTTTGGCTCCCTGACTTGTTGTATTTAGGTCCTTTTGGTGATGGTGGGCGCGTTTGTGGGCCTGGTCTAGAAATGGCGGGAAGCTCGGCGTTGATTAGTTGCCCAATAACTGCTATTAATTCTTCGGGAAAATATGAGACTATTTTCAACGTGTTCATATATCTCAGGAGAGGTCCGGACAATTAGTAGTACCGGACCGGCAACAGGTCAGTGAGATTTATTGTTGGAAACACTCACGCTGTCAGGGCCTGAAAACTAAGGACTGTGTAGGACTGCATGTTAGCATCAGGACCTCCAAGTCCTGAAAGTAAGAGATCCGATTGACGGGACCGGTCACGCCTGGCGGGTGCCTGACTACTGAATGTTTGGTAGATTGGAGCCTTACGCCTTTGCATATACTGTATGCCCTAAAGAATTCATGGACTCTCATCGTAAAGAGAGGTATTCACGCCCGTACCAAAGTTCAGCATATGCTGCTTTTGGAGCAGCTGCTGTATTTCTGCTGTGATTGTGCTCTAATTATGCTGACAAGGGGAGCAGCAAATAAGCAGATGTTAATACCTTCTGGTCCATTCTGCTCTATCTCTGCTGCGAGAATCAGCAGTTTTACAGCATGTGCTCTTTTACTGCTCCATCTCAGTATATTTGCAGCAGATATACTGAAAATCTGCTCACCTGAAATAACCGTCAAGGCAGACGCAACAACTTCTGCTGTATCTCTGCTGCCTCAAGATGTACCAGAATGGACCAGGGAGCAGATTTGCAGCAGATACTCACACACTGCTGCTTTGAGACAGTGAACTGATCGACATATAATATTTTCTTAAGTTTGGAGAGCAGATCTGGAGCATATACTGATATACTTGTACTGAGTAGAGCAGTCCACTGCTGCCCTGGTTAACACATTGTATCAAATGCCACTTGACTTCCAACTCGCGTATTTGGATACATGATACACAGCAACACTGCCCGACCTCGAACTTGACTGACCTATATTCTATAAACCGTGGCCCATGCTGTTTGAAACAAAGCACCAAGCTGGTACCGGTAAGAGGAAAGGAGGACATATTGTCAACGAAGGCACACAAAAATGTAAGTTCTCCACTTTCTTAGCATGTCTGATAGTATCGAATTTAGGCAGATCTTTAATTGTAACTATTTTAATTATAATGTGCTGGTTAACATGTTCTGGAGATCTGTAAAACAGTAAATCAGCTGAGTTGCTGCTGTTACGACCCATAATGTAATCACCGGCCCATATTGTAATAACGGCCCATAATGTAATAAAAACGACACATAATGTAATAATGGCCCAAAATGTAATAAAAACGGCCCATATTGTAATAACCATACCCTGCCCATATTGTAATAAAATCGCAAGTGGGTAAAACGGCCCATATTGTAATAAAATCGCAGGTGGGTAAAACGGCCAATAATTTTATAATTCAAATATCATGCGAATTAACTTAGACAATTCAAATATCGACTTATCGTGACACGAATGTGTAAGTGAACATACAAGTATGAAAAACCACTGGATTATATAATGAGTATCTGTTTAAAACGGTGACCAAGCTTATGTGAGCGAAATATGGCCATGGTTCATGTTAATCCTTTAGTTCAGTGTTTAAATAGGATGATAAAGTATTTAAAAAAGAATATATATATATATATATATATATATATATATATATATATATATATATATATATATATATATATATTAGCTTTAATGGACCCAGCGCTTAAATAAATCCTAGAAATATATATATAAAATATATATAAAATATTAACAGATAAAATATACAAAACTCTCATTATCGATACATTTTAATATATTGAAACTTTAAATTTCAGTGCGTTTTGCTCAATGTATCATAGAGAATATATTATATGATCTCTCAAAACCTCCCGAGATTTAGAAGAGAGGGAGAGCATAGGCTTCAGAGCTGGGAGTTTCAGGGGCGTAGCCAGGATTGAGGGAGGGGAGGGGGCAATATGATTAGTGGCAGATCGAGAAATTCGAAAGGGGGGGGGGGCCGCTAATATGCATATATGGGTACTATGAAAACTATTATGTATACATGGATATATATATATATATATATAAATATATATATATATATATATATATATATTTATATATATATATTATTATTATACGTTATATTTTAGTGTATGAAAATATATCTTCTTTTATTTAATTATGAACCATGGTTTCATATAGATTAGTAACAGGTTCATGGGGAGGGTTCATATTTGGACATTTTTTTAATATGCAATGTAAAGAGGACATTTGGAGGCAATTTTCACAAAAAAAAGGGAATTTCCTGTTCCTGAAAAACTTTTCTTATGTCCTTGCGTTATGAATTGAAACTGTAGAGAGGATAAATATTTAATACTTATTTTTCTTCAAAATAGAATATAAAATTTCAATCGTTTCCAACATGTAAAGGTAAAGGCGCATATACGAATTTACGTTAATAACTTGCAAAATATTATCTTGGTAAACTTTGCCTATTACCGGGGTCCATGGGCTCAACAGGACACATGACCCCTAAGTGCACATATCGCGGGTACGAGTACCGGTATCACCAGAGGAGCCGTGAGAGTGTTCACGGTCGACCAAAACCAGGGCCTGGTACTCTGCAGTACTTCTGCAGCTGTTCATTAATATCCTCATCCTCAACTAATGAATTTGTAAGTGATAAACTGCAGTTAAAAAATTAAAATCTAATTGCTAATTAATAAAAATAAATATGAAAAATGAAAATCAATCACGAAAATTGGGAAATTACACACACACACACACATATATACTTGATATTAGATTAAGTGAAATTCGGAAGGGACGGCGAATACTGGATGCGACCGGGGCCATGCATAGGAGCGATGAGATTTTTCATGGTCGGTCCCCATCCAGGGTGAGCGCTCTGCATAATGGGAAGGCTGTGCCCAACAGCCGTGTATCACATTTATATCACAAACGAATGCAAAATTTGGCGAGATCCTCCATGTTATGACTCAGTAATGGGGATGATAACACACCGGACCTGCAGGTGAGGTAGTTACCTGACACCAGGATATTATATAAATGACACTAAGCGTGTGCCTTGTCACGTATTCCAAACCGAGATAAATTTATACAGATGTACAAACAGGTTAAGATTAGTTAAAAAAGTGATTAATTCCACAAACAAATATATATATATATATATATATATATATATATATATATATATATATATATATATATATATACTTTATTCCTCTAAACTTTGAACAATCCTACAGAGAAGGTTGCACTCAGTAGTATAAAACACATTTTTTCAATAAATCTAGCAGGGTGACAGTATTTTGTCTACCTAAAGGATCAACGAACAACTATAAAGACCTATAAAGACTACCGAACGCCATCATCTGAGCCATAATTATTACAACTGTTTGTACAATCCATGAAAAACCAGATGTTTGCAATCGCCGAGCGATCGCAAGGGAAGCCTCCTTCAGCCTTCTGCACCCTACCCACCACCCTAGCCCCACCCCCACCCAAACGGTCTATATATACATATATATATTGGCCGTTTTTACAATAATTCACGGTTAATAGATTATGGGTCGTTATTACGACTCATATTGTTATGACATCCTATATTGTAACAATGGTCAATATTGCAGTAGAAATTGTCTATTTTGTTGTAAAAACGGCCACTATTATAATAATTGCCAATACCGTAATAATAAATGAGTAACATATTAATAACTAATCCTCACCTTTACTGTAAGGAGCATGGTCGGGGCTTAAATGGGCAAAAAGGCCAATATTGTGAAAAAAATGCAGTTTAGAAGAAAATGATTAAATTCATGTCAAATTTACAGCATAAATGTTGACTGTTTCACTGGATTTCCATTATGACTGCATCTCTTATACAAAATGAGGAACCAAAATGGCTGTAATTTTAGAAGGTGTTCTCAAACGACATATCGCCTGTTAGATATGTTATTACAATGTGGGCCGTTTTTCCCACTTCCCGTTTTATTACAATATGGGCAGGGCATGATTATTACAATATGGGTTGTTTTTATTACAATATGGGCCGTTATTACAATAAGGGCCGTTTTTTATTACATTATGGGCCGTTATTACAGTATGGGCCAGTTTTATTACAATATGGGCAGTGTATGATTATTACATTATGGGTCGTTTTTATTACAATATGGGCCGTTATTACATTAATTGACGGTTAATAGATTATGGGTCGTTATTACGACTCATATTGTTATAACATCCTATATTGTAACAATGGTCAATATTGCAGTAGAAATTGTCTATTTTGTTGTAAAAACGGCCACTATTATAATAATTGCCAATACCGTAATAATAAATGAGTAACATATTAGTAACTTATCCTCACCTTTACTGTAAGGAGCATGGTCGGGGCTTAAATGGGCAAAAAGGCAAATATTGTGAAAAAAATGCAGTTTAGAAGAAAATGATTAAATTCATGTCAAATTTACAGCATAAATGTTGACTGTTTCACTGGATTTCTATTATGACTGCATCTCTTATACAAAATGAGGAACCAAAATGGCTGTAATTTAAGAAGGTGTTCTCAAACGACATATCGCCTGTTAGATATGTTATTACAATGTGGGCCGTTTTTCCCACTTCCCGTTTTATTACAATATGGGCAGGGCATGATTATTACAATATGGGTTGTTTTTATTACAATATGGGCCGTTATTACAATAAGGGCCGTTTTTTATTACATTATGGGCCGTTATTACAGTATGGGCCAGTTTTATTACAATATGGGCAGTGTATGATTATTACATTATGGGTCGTTTTTATTACAATATGGGCCGTTATTACATTAATTGACGGTTAATAGATTATGGGTCGTTATTACGACTCATATTGTTATAACATCCTATATTGTAACAATGGTCAATATTGCAGTAGAAATTGTCTATTTTGTTGTAAAAACGGCCACTATTATAATAATTGCCAATACCGTAATAATAAATGAGTAACATATTAATAACTTATCCTCACCTTTACTGTAAGGAGCATGGTCGGGGCTTAAATGGGCAAAAAGGCCAATATTGTGAAAAAAAATGCAGTTTAGAAGAAAATGATTAAATTCATGTCAAATTTACAGCATAAATGTTGACTGTTTCACTGGATTTCCATTATGACTGCATCTCTTATACAAAATGAGGAACCAAAATGGCTGTAATTTTAGAAGGTGTTCTCAAACGACATATCGCCTGTTAGATATGTTATTACAATGTGGGCCGTTTTTCCCACTTCCCGTTTTATTACAATATGGGCAGGGCATGATTATTACAATATGGGTTGTTTTTATTACAATATGGGCCGTTATTACAATAAGGGCCGTTTTTTATTACATTATGGGCCGTTATTACAGTATGGGCCAGTTTTATTACAATATGGGCAGTGTATGATTATTACATTATGGGTCGTTTTTATTACAATATGGGCCGTTATTACATTATGGGCCGGTTTATACATTATGGGTTGTAACAGCTGCACTCTGATGGTCTGCCTAGGCGCTTCTCATGTGCATGCTCTAGTACTAGTAGGACATTTTGAAATCGGGAAGGAAGGGGGGGGGAGGGGCAGATTATAGCGTTAATTAGAGAAAAGGGCCACGGGCTTGAGTTCCAACCTTAATTATTATTCATCTTCTAGGTTTGATCAAGACAAAAGTCTCAGATCTGTATTTTACAATCTCCCACAATTAAAAGTTTGCAGTCATGCTTTTTATGCTCTATTTTATGAGTTTATGGGCACAAAGTTGTTCAGAGCAAAATGTAATTCTGGCCATTAAGGCAATGTTTTTTTTCTGAATTTGTGTCCACCTACAGACAAGAAGGAAAATAATATCCTGTTTAAACAAATCTTTTGTGTATAAAACCAACCTCTCAAATTTTCGAAATTAGATATTTTTCACCAGGGTTGTGGATTTTTAATTTTTTAAAATAAAAAAATCAGATTTGTTATTTAAATCAGATTTTTTATTTAAATCGATTTTTTTTATTTTTTTAATTAAAAAATTATGGCCATACTTTACAGAGTGTAAACTATTTTTAGACTGCTTTTAGACCAATGATAGTGGTCAAGCACACTTTTGAACATTGTGTTTTGTAATATTTGACAGAATATTCCACTAAAGAAAGTATATTAGCTCAGTTGACTATAAGTCATCTGAGCTATAGTCATGGTCTTTTTGTCCGTTTCCATCCGGCCGGCATTCCGTTAACGGGGCACGTTTTGAAAATATTGGACCTACCAATCCAAATATTGCATACAGGTAGATGTCCCCAAAAATTCCTACCATACCAAATATTGGTTCACTAGGTCTTTGTTCCCCAAAGATATTAAGGAAAAAACTCAATTTTTCATTAAAAACCCGTTGTTACACTTCAAGACTGCCTAGTATCAACACCATGGATATTTTTTTTTTTCAGTTTTTACCAGAAATTAGGTCAGTAAATTTTTTATGTTACAGGCCAAAAAATAATGCACTTTGTAAAAAATTAGGAATTATATACCCATTAAACATGAGAATTGCTGGAGCTAGAGACTTTTTCCAGTGATACAACTTTATTTAATCATGATTCCTCTCAATGATAGTTTGAACTGCTGTTTTAATCATTTTTTTTTTTTTTTTCAGGCTTTCCCTTTATGCATGACAGTGGAACACCTGGCTGGGAGAATGAAAAATGTTATGATGTGGATCCTCATCTATCCAGGGGCAAGAAAAAAAATAAGCTTATATTAACTGTATATATAATTAATAAAATTATGTTATACACATTGAAAGGTATGTGTTTTTCGTTTCTTTTGAAATTGGTGTAAACGAGAATGCTGCTGATTGGGCCCTAATACAAAAACACTATTAAGAAGATCGAGAGCGCAATGTGATGTTAACATCTATAAACACGGGTCTGCTCCAGGGGAGTACTGCTACAGGGGAGCAGAGCACACAGTTCTGCTCTAGAAGAGCACTGCTCCAGGACAGCACAGACTACTGCTTCAGGAGAGCTCTGCTGTAGAACAGCACTGCTCCAGCAGAGCACATGTCTGCTCCAGGAGAGCATACTGGTCAGGTTCTGCTGAAGAACTGCTAAATATCTGCTCCTGATATGCAAATAGGCCTGCTCCATTGGAGCACTAATTTAAATAATTGGAACCGCTCAATTTGTGCTGAAACCGCTGCTTAAAATCTGCTGCGCAATACATGGTATATACATGGTAAGTGTGGAGCAGACTTTCAGCATATAATCCTTAGGTCTTGGAGCACATATACAGCATATGATGTAACTGTGCTGAATAACTGCTGCAGATCTGCTGGAAATACTGCTGTGGCTATCTGCTGAAAAACTGCTTCAAATATCCTGCAAAAACTGCTGAATTTTAGTAGGGGCGGGTGCCGTACCAAAGGGACTTCCCAAGTTCGTGTGTTGCGTCGGTGATTTCATTCTGCGCGAGCGGATACTTTAAGGGAGAACTCTATAAGTGTCCTGTTTAGTTCTTGTTATGTGCAACTACTTTAGAGCAGTGATCGTATTTATGTGGCTCTAATAATGTGAGTATTACGTTTGGTATATATATTTTATTAATTATATTGTTTCTGTTAAAATATGTTGTTTCGATTCTTGGACGTGAGTGTGCATGAACCAGGGTTTGTTTCCGGGGGCTCCTTGCCTAAATTAACAGTTTAAATGTACATTTCCCTATTATCTTTTCAAAACCTGGAACCACGCGGAGTACCGTGTGACACTGTCACTATAACTGGTACATTATTCCGGTCTATTTGACCGGAGGTTGTTGTATGAATTTCGGTTTGTGTTGATAATATGTTTGATCTTAATAAATCTCTCTTGTTTCTGACGTGCATGTCTGTTTCCATAAGGGACTTAAAATATTCAAGATTCATCCATTATGATTAAAGCCGCTCTTAGATCTTAGTAAATGCTACACAAATTCGTCAGCACTGAGGAGGCTGAGAATGCACTATCACTGTTGTCAAGCTAGGTGAAAATACTACCGCTTGACACAAGTGGTATAACTTGGTACGGTTAAAGTTTACCTCACGGTTGGTGGAACATAACTGTTCAAATACGTTTGGGCACATATTTCTTGTGCAGCATAAAGACACCAAATGATGGTGCCAAGCAGTGAAATTTATAGCCACTCTCAAGCCAGATTACGCTCCTTGCTTTATTTTTGAACTTCTTTAAATGTGTTCCATATGTTACCAGAACCATGCCTCTGAGATAATCTTAAAAGTTATTAATAAAGTATAACTCCTGTGTTACAACCATACATTCATTTGTATATTCCCGGCAGTAAATATCATATATCAATATATACAAGGTCGGAAACACTTTAATACGCAATGACAAGCTGAATTAGTTGAAAGTCAGAAGAAAAGTGTCTTAAAACGAATTACACAGTCAGCACTGTCCAGCTTTTAGCCCCGGGCAGCAGGTATTTTGTTTTTTCCCGCCCCGCCTCACAAAACCATGAAAAAGTCAGCCCACAGGCGGCCGCGTATAGGGCTCTAATATCCATTCTAATTATATTATAATATCTGTATTTATTATAATACTTTCTTTTTTAGATACAGTAAGCTAATGTACAATAATGTACATCGTTCCATATCCGACACTGTATAGATTTTCACACTTTTCACACAGAACAATTTACCCTTTAACTGTTAAGACGGATAAAGAGAGGGGCATAGTATGTAAAATCCAAAATAGACAACATAATCCAAACATAACAGGTAACTGCATATAATAAAGTTGTTTAAGCAATCCTGTGTTTTTGTATCAAGAGTACTGTGTCTGATGTTTTTAATTTCTTGTTAAAATAGTTTACTTACAACAATTATAAAAATGGCTGCCATTATGACGCCTACCCCTTCATTATAATTTAGTCGTAAGATAAAAAACTCTACATATTGATGCTACTAAACTACATTATTGTCTGATTCATTTACTGATAAAACTGTTGCTGTTCAGGTGCCAGAATTATCATTTGTAGCTGAGTCAGGGATGAAATACTCTTATCTCCTTGCATGTATAACTGAAGAGGTTTTTGTTTATTTAGATGGTCCATCATGACCCTCCATCAAGACTTAATCAAACGAAGCTTTTTTATCCCCACTTTGCATTTTAAAACATTTTGGATTTTAGCAGAACAACAATGTTGCTGCATCATGTAAAATCCGAAATGCTAGCCAAGGTGGCAGCAATTATTTACCGTCTCTTTAAAGTGCCCTACATACCGTGTTATAGCTCACAAAACATTGGTCAGTAGCCGGATATGGGTATTAGAAGACTTTTGACTGATAAAACTGTTGCTGTTCAGGTGCCAGAATTATCATTTGTAGCTGATTCAGGGATGAAATACTCTTATTTTTTACTCATTTTGAGTAAAAGGATACAATTAAGAGTCCAAGATGACTGTTTATATGGTGACAACAATGAAAAGAAAGGCTCGGATGTTGTATGCACCCTGTGACTGAAAATAAGTATTTTGTTCTTAAATGTGTTCTTTATCACGTTCTGGGTGCTTACAGATTGTAACAAATAAAAGTTAGGTTAAATCATTCAAAATAGCTGCAATATATCCGCCACAATGGCGAAAAAAGTGAATTTCTTTAATTTCATTTAGCATCAGTAAAGTCCTACTGCGATATTAGCTGGCCATTGGATATGTGCCAGTGAATTAGCTGCAATGTAAAACCACTTTTAAAGGTTTGTATTTCAACCTAATAAAATCAAGCATTCGCAGTCTGTTAAGAACCAAGAATGCCGTCAAAATGGCCATCTATCTGACAATTCTATTAGAAAACCTGTATATCAAATGTTTCTTCTAAACAAATCATCGTTTAAGTGGCCATTTTAAACTCATTTATAACATCTTAGGTAAGTTGTGTACTTTTATATCCTAAAGGACTGTAAATTGGATATCAGTCGTCATAATGAATATATATACAGTATATATACAGTGAAACCTCGTTGTGTCGAACTCGCTTAAGACAAATACCACGCTTATGTAGAAGTTACAAACTCGATATTCAGGACAGCTCTAGTCAAATTATAACCAAATTAAACCCGCTTATGTCGAACCTCGGATGTGTCGAAGTTTTCTGAGGGTCCTTCGACTTCGACACAACGAGGTTTAACTGTGTGTGTATATATATATAATCCAGTCATTTCACTGGACCATTGGGTGTTTAAATGTTTGATGCTCATTTTCTTTTCGTTTTTGCTGGAATATGGTGATAAAATATGACTAAGGTGCGCAGGACTATCTGAAATAATAATAACGGTGATTCGTATTAAATCCATTTGTAACTGTTATGTCAACACATTACATATCCTTTCTCTTATAATTATTTTAAGCAGAAATGTCAATTGAACCGTTACATATTGGACATGTGAAGTAGGAAAAAAGTTATTATGTGAAGACTAAAAAGAATGAAAGGATGTGCCTTTACCGCCATTTTATTTCTTTATGTAATTTTTTTTTATCAAGGACTTTAAAACATCAGTCAGAGGCCCCCTGATAATAAAACGTGAATTAGTGTGTAATGATCCTTTTAGCTTTTAACTAGGTTTATAATCATACATGTATGCCCCTAAACCACATGAAAATAATTTCCGTGGAATAACATGTTTTCTATATTTCACTTCATCAGTGGCGGATCCAGTAACTGTAGAACAGGGGGGCGCTGATATAGCCTTCTTGGTAAGCGATTGATTGGTATTAAACAATACGTAGGTATGCATTATTATTAATATTTTTATTTTATATATATATATATATATATATATATATATATACATACATGTAATATTTTTTCACCCCACAAGAAATATCAAATTTGTTGTTTTTTTCCTCCTCCCATAATGAGAAAATTTTTAAATGGGCAAAGTTAAGAGGACATTTTGAGGCATCTTTCACAAAAAACTTAGTCAAACTTCAGAGGGTTGGGGCTCTTGTGTGGCAAGCATTAATATTTACTTTTCTTCAAAACTGGGATATTAACTGGAAAGTCCGAATATTTCAATCGTTTGTAACATGTTGATATCTATATGGTGAAATTGACCATAGATCTACGTATATAACTTGCACAATATCATCGTTTAAATGTGATTGTGGTAATATAATTGATATGTTCAAGTCGCATATTAAACCAAGGTTATTTTTATAATAATTCAAAAATTTTCTTTTTGAATCTCCCTGCATTATACCGGCTTCTATGCCATGGTCTAGACAACCACCGGACTCAACAGAGCAAAGGTCGTAAGTTCGTGCATGGGCCAGAGATTTTTCACGTTCGCCCAAACATAAGCTGAGCTTTGTTAACTAATGGGAAGGCCTTGCCTTACTCACAAGCGAATGCGAAGGGGCTGTTAATTAACATCCTCAACTTGTGAATTAGAATGTAATAAACTGTGGATAAATTAATAATTAATAGCTATCGAATAAATAGAAAAATATAAAAATTGTCTGAAAATTAATTACGTATAACTGAGAAAAGAAATAGATAAATTGCAGTAACAGCTCATCGTGGGCGTGCGCCGGGGGCGCCCCCTATGGATCCAACACTGATCATGATACATTCTGGCAGCTTTTGCAATATTTTGAACCAAAAAAAATTATCCTGTTATGTTAATATATTATATCTAATAGAAGACAGATCGACCGTTGCAATGCAGCTGAGTATTCAGACTATACTTTATTATACCATGAAATAAAGTTAAAAAAACAAAAGTGTTAGACAATCATAGAACAGGCTAAATATTTATATAATTAATAATATATTATTATCCAACTCACAAACGTTATTTTTAACAGATAAATTATCCAACCAGAGCTTTATATCTGATAAAATGTGGACAAATATTTGCAGCTTAGAAATCCCAAAACATACATATTCTTATAAACAACGTTTGTTCACCGACTGCTGTCTATCTTGATGTGAACGTCCCCCTTCACAAACCTACACTTTTCTTCTGCATGCTCCTGTCCCCTTATATAAAGAATTTGTTCTTGCATCGCTGTACAGGTAACTTTAGCGCCCTCTATTTCGGAGAGATACACGCTGCACCAGTCTACTGTACTTAGATTACCAGGCCCTGGTAACGGATGGTATATAAAGCCCACTTAAGTTACAGATTTGAGTTATGGATAGCTTGACCTCGGTTGGATGGATCTCGGTCACATATGCCTACTGATAAAAACTACACTCTGTATTCAACAGAGCGATTAGACATAGCTGGGGAAAAATATTTTCGGTGACAACCGGGTCTACTGATGCATACAGGCAGTATGGCTGTACAAAGTCATAAAATAAAATTCATACACGTGATCTTCCTCTTGTATATATAACATGAATGTGACTTTGTGTGAAAAAAACGAGGACAGGCGGCTTAAGCTAAGATTCCCTATGTATGTAATGCGGCATACGTGTTTAAAAATTTCGTATGCCACGGCACGGCGACGTGTAAGCTTTCTATTTGTGTCGCTTCGAGATACCATGCGGACCCGGCAAAAAGTGCTACATGTAGCGGATCGTTTTGCTGGATACGCATTCCGCATGAAATTATTATTTGTCATGTATTCTGCTCTGAGTGAGAATTACACAATAAAAAATTGAATTGTTATGTAAAGCCCTGACCTTTGGCAGAGCCTGGACAGTCGAGGGGTCATGAGAGTGTTTTTTATGGTTTCCGGTTTTTCCACCCCTACAGACAACTGAACGGCATGCACCATCTGAACCAGGGAGAGTGCCGCGATCGGTAATAACAAGAAAACGGGCACCCGTTGGGTCCCCTTGCAGAGGAAGGGTATTTTGCCGCGGAATATGTCGAACACCCCAGACCTGTAGGGTAGCGACGTCTGGTGCACCATTCGGAACCAATTATTTATGTCTTGTTAGTAATGGCACAAGGTGAAGGTCAGCAATTACGAGATGGGGAGTGATGTGATGCTGCCGGGAATTCCATTGTGCGAAAGGGCCGAATTGGTGTGAATCCTGTAAGTTAGGGCATCTGGCTGACGCTGATAGCAAAACTGACCCTCTGTCATGACCCGTTTCTGCCGGTTTTCTGGGACAAACAAACAAAGAAATAGGCTGGACAATTTAGTAGTATATAGATATATATATATACTATTTGTACAATCCATGTAAATTAAAATAAGTTTATATTAAGTTTAAATTAAACTGAACTTTCATTTTCACACCCATGCATGCTGTAGGTTATGGTTTGGTTATGCCAGACTCTTTAAGCTATTTTAATGAAGAGTACTGATGATTAAATTTAATTCCTAGCCTTAATACAAACATTTTAATTCTAAAAGGGAACACACAATTTAGAGGGCTTCTTAGTTATCAGTTATGCGCATTTTTAATGATTGAACGTTTCTTTACCATTGGTGTGTTGAACAGCTGAGTGAGACGTTCGGGTGGCCATTCACCCACGTTAAGCTCGATGTGTACTTTGCCACATCATGGACACGCATGGATCAACCAATGAATATTATAGCTTATTCAGACAAGGATTAAATCAACAATCTACAAGGTATGACCTACTAACCATATAAACCTAAGGAAACGGATATGTTTTGCGGGATTTGGCAATTTGCTCTTATTCACAATACACAATTTAACTTGCAATTGGTAGGAGAAACCCATTTTATTATATATGAATATAAAATAATAATAATAATAATTATTATTATTATTATAATAAATGATATATCGAACATTACAAAACTTCCATTTTTCCAAACTTAGAAACAGTTAAAGGTAATTATCTAATGGGCAAATAAATTCCATTAACTAATGAACACGCTTCAAGGTATGCACATTCTTTCTTGCTCGACAATGTGTACATGTTCGCACTTTTGAAGATTCTTGATTGCACCTGGTTTCCTTTCAATTTCAGTTGAGTTTTATAACGTGATCGTTTGACCTTAAAACATGCAGATCTGCTAATGTGAGGTGTTACGATTAATTTAAGGTTAATTGTGAATATCAATTGAGAATATCAAAAAGCCATGGTGTAAGCCAATTTAAATTAAGAAAGAATAAAACAAAAATAATCAGTGCTTTAAACATTTTAATGCAGCGTTTTTGAAAACTCATAATAAGCCAGGAAATATTGGCAACGTTCAGTCATTATTTTATTACTTTTTCGTATATTGACCAAAACTAAATTCTGTAAAAAAGGTTTCTTAATTTGGTGTGGATCTCTGTTGATTGTAAAACACACCTCTCCTTCTTCCGCCATGACGTTTTTTCAGCTGCTCTCACTGGGTCTAAATGTCTAGTCTATATTTCTTACTGGCCTTTCATCTACAGGCCTACTTATAAAAACAATATACAAATAAGTTTCGGTTGCATCCGGGATGGATGATGCATGCATTCAATAAAGTTTTACAGTGTCATAACACGAGGTAACACACGTTATCCTGAACTTGGTCACATAATATGAATGTAACGCTTTGTGAAACAAGTGCCCCATGGCGCTCAGCTGAATTTGACATATCTGATGCATGTGTTTATTGTAATGTTATGATCTGGTGGAAAATGTTTGTTAAGGAACCCTGAATAATGGGTAGAATAAATACCAGAGTGCTCCAAAACGGGCGTTTTGTCCATAGGCCTCAGAAAATAGAATACAGCGGCATTATTTAGGGTTTCTAAGAAGATTTTATCAAGAAATCCCCAGATGCTAAGGTCTATGTCCAGCTGCTACGATTTGTGTTTATCTAACTTATCTGGTGCTAAATGCTCAAAGAATGTTGGTCACAGTGACCTTAGTAACCTTGGATTTTACAGGGCCCTCCCTGTATATTAATTCAATTTCTAGGAAGTTTCTAGGTCTAGATGCTACCCTTTAGGGCAGTTTAACAACTTATAGGGTGCTTAGATCAAGTTCTATCACATATCTCACAGAATATAGTCACAGTGACCTTATTTTACAAACATTTAAGATTTTGAATTTATGTTTCTCAAAATTAGGTTTTTCACTCTTACCTCACAGAATATAAAACATCTTGAGCCAATCTCAGGTACTGAAGGAGGTTTGGCCAAGACCTCATTGAATTTTTAGTTAGAAAGTTCTAGGTCCAATCGTTATGATGGACCCTTTTGACTCTCACAGTATTAACATCGGTTTTTTTTTCTTATAGCTCACAGAATATACACAGTGACCTAATTTCTAGAATCAAAGGATAATTGCTAAGGACTGGTACATCTCTGGATTTAAAATAGAAGGAATTAGGTCCAACAGTACAGATGTGTGCCTTGTTTGACTGTCTGGGCCCTAGGAACCATGATTTTACCGGTAGCTCCTAGAATATAGGTCATCATGACGTAATTTCAAATTTACAAGGAGATTTGTCCAAGACGTCCCTGGATGTAAGAAGATTCCAAGGAAAATGGATAAAATTTTAACCCTGTCTGTCTGGGTGCACAAAATCATTTTTTTGGGTCCATAACTCGCAGAATTTAGGTCACAGTGCCTTAATTTCATGTTTCCAAGGACATTTACCCAGGACCTCCCAGAATGCTAAGTTAGACGATTTTAGGCTTAATGGATACAATTTGTGCTCCGTCTGACTGTACGGGTGCTCAGAATGTGTTCGATCCGTAGGTCGTAGAATATAGGTCACCATGACCAAATTTCATATTTTCTTGAAGATTTGCCCAGAACCTTCCTGGAAGTTGCGTTCGAGGATTCCAGGCATGACAATTTGTGCCCATCTGATATTCAGGGTGCTCATATGACATCTTTTTCCCTATAGGTAGCCGAACATAAGTCACGGTGACCTAATCTCATCTTTCCAAGGACATTTGCCCAGGACCTTCCTGGATATTAAGTTATAAGATTCTAGGTCTAATGGATACAATTTATGTTCCGTCAGATATCACTATCTGGGTGCTCAAAATCATGTTTTTGGTCCACAGGTCGCGGGATATCATCAACAGTACCCCGGCTGGGGTAGGTGACACGTACATCACCGAATCAATGACACAACGAGTGATGAACTCTGCTGATTGTTTATTCGTGGTTACATATGTGACCGGCCTGGCACTATGGGTACAAGGTGGCGTGGCTTCTTCCTTCAATGATCTGGCCCTGACCATTTGATAATGTCTGTTTAAATAGCCACTTACTCTCAAGGAGGATCCACTGGGCACCAATACATAGCATTGCCAAACAGGTTACCTCTCGTACAAGAATATTGCATTATCGGGGAAGTGAGAAGGTTACCTGAGGTTACATATTAAGCTAACTAAATTGCCCGTGGACCGAAATGTATTAATAAATTAATGTTTATCAATGTAATTTTCCCAAAACTTAGATATTATTTTATAATAACTTAATACACTAAAGATTACTAGTTCCTCCAGACCTAGGTGATTCGACTATCCTAGCTGTTATATATAACCTGGTCAGCAACATTCCTAGAAGTTTGAAACTAGTCCGACTGACGTCACTAAATACTGGCCATGCCTATACCTGAAATAACCTGCTAATCGCCTCGTGTACCTTGCAGCGGCCATGTCATATCAGGTGCGTGGCCGGTATAAACACTGCTAAACATCCTACAGCTTATTTCCCCCTGACCCGAAAACACGTTACATGTAGTGTATATATATATATATATATATATATATATATATAGAGAGAGAGAGAGAGAGAGAGAGAGAGAGAGAGAGAGAGTGAGAGAGAGAGAGAGCGAAGGTAAAGATTAACAGGGACGCCTTTAGATTAGACTAACTAGTTTATTAACACACAGATAATTAGTCTATCTAAAAGGCGTCACCGTTTATCTTAACCTTCGCTGCAACTACAGACCAACACGGCTATACCACTTATTACTATATATATATATATATATATATATATATATATATATATATATATATATATATATAATTATTTAATGGGTTTATATTCAACTGGTAATAATATTCAGGTTTTCAAGGAGATTGCCTTGGACCTCCCTCGATGTACAGTTAGAGGTTTCTAGGTCTAACGGTTACGATTTTTGGTAATTTGTTTTAAAAAGAGGGGTTATTTTTCCTGGTTAAACATTTTCCCTGTAGATGGCGGTATCGTAGTACGCTATCAGAGACCCCTCTTGAAAGACAAAGCGCAGTCATCATATAAAAGCATGTACTATGTATTTTGTATGAATTAAGTTGGATCGTTGGGCCCGAGGCCCTTATTTCTAGAATAAAGACATTATTTTACAAAAGCTTTGAGAGTCGGATTTTTTTTTTCAGATTCCATGAAATTTCATGAAATAATGTTTGTACAATTAGACATTTTTGATTGATGGATTACACCCACAGTGTGAGCATACCCCAAAATTATAAATGTACATATAGACCACACTGCTTATCTGTAGGAGCAGACATACCAGCAAACTGAAAGAAGCAAGCATATACATATAAACCACACCACACTGCTGTTCCTGTGGGAGCAGACAGACCAGAACTGAGTAAAACACGTAAGACAGAAAATAACCCATCACTATTGCTCAGATGATTTTTTATCATGAGTTTCTTTTTATTTCCCGGTGATAATTTATCATTATCTATAGGTCCTGACAACGGTATCTTTGACAAAGTGTATCACAATTGCCAATGTCTGTAATTTAATTAATTATAGAAATATCTATTAAAAATAAATAGTGTAAAATATTAACAATATACTTGTTGTATCTTGCTTGCTCACATAGGAAATACATACATGTATAATGATATGGTATACATACAAAACTGTCTCAGAAACGTGGTTTAAACAGAACCTTGTAGGGTTTACAGATTGACTGAAAATCACTGTCCATAAACTCTGGCACAACTGTCTCTCCTTCAGGCACCTCAAACGTGAAGCGCTGTAGAAGTAGAGCCAATATGTAGTGGAGCTCCGCCTTGGCCAGCATCTCTCCCAAACACACCCTCCTACCGGCAGAGAAAGGCATGTAGTTGGATGGTTTGGGGATCATTTTGCCGTTTTCATCCAAGAAGCGCTCTGGCTTGAACACGTCTGGGTCCTCCCATTCCTTTGGGTCATTGTGCATAGCCCAAAGGTTCACGATTACCTGTGTATCCTTTGGTATCGCATGTCCATCTATTTTGAATCAAAAGCATCATGTAATTAAGCGTCAATAATGATAATACAAAATAAGTTTTTTATTTGGTTTTAATTTGAGTCATTTAGAATATGAATGGTTTGAACGCTTTTCCACGGAACTTAAATCATAGTATTTTAATTTTCAAGGTGATAACTCATAAACATGTTTTTTGGCAAAAATGTAAAAATAAGGGAATTGTCTAAGAACCAGGAGCAAATGTCAACATGCATTCAGTTAGTTAAACCAAACGTAAGCAAAAGAAGGCGTGGTATTTGAAAATAGGATAGACCAGGTCGTGCTCTTGAAATGCTCCATATGTGAGATATTGATAAAGTAAATGGAAGTATTTAAGAATCCATACCTGTTACCCTGAATGGATTGTGTCTGTTTTCAAGACAAGTACTTGCAAATCTTATAATTTAAAGAGATAAGAAATACCACACATAAATCTACTGCGCTAGTACAGAGGTGCGACAGAATGTCAACAGTCACACTCACATACATGCATCATTAATAAAAAGCCTAGTCTCCATTCACATGGCCTTATTCAATTACCTATTGAAGTGTCACAGGTAGTCTTGTGTTCAATGCTCAGGGGGAGAAGCGGGCACAAACGTAGCACCTCGGAATACACGGCTTCAACATACGGCAGACTGGACCTCATCTCCAAGGTTACGGGAACAGTTGGATCTGAAAGCAAAAACAAAATCACATGAAATGTTTCTTGTTATATCGCCTATTTATATATTGTTATATTCACAGTCAACAGTGCGTGGATGCTGTATTTATACGGCCGGTATACGCATAGGTCATTTGCCGGTGGGTGGTATCATGCCTTCAGCAGCAAACTCTCCTGGTATATGATTGTGTTATACAGTGTTAACATTTTCAATCTATAATCATCTTTAATAATTTATAATTTTATGTGTGTTTAGGGTTGCAGGGCCTTGGCAACCGAACATGAACACTTCATCGAGAACAATGTACATCAAGCATTCAAGATCATATACATCATTTTTTTCCGTTAAGAGATAGGTCTGATACAGAAAGACAACAACAAACACCATAGGCCACATAATTAAATATCGGTAAGTGACATTGTAATTGTAAATATCACACATGTAAAGTACCATGTACATTCCACTGTTAAAACAAGAAATGTTTGGGTTACCTGAAATTCTGTCCACTTCATCTCGTGCTTTCTTCTGGACTTCTTGGTTAGCTGCTAGGTATGCAACCGCCCAGTGAAGAGTGTAACGTGTGGTATCAGTTCCAGCTGTAGAAACGCAGTCACAAAATCTCTAAGTGTCATTCATAAGAGATCTCAAGCTTAAGTATGTTCTGCATTACAAATCCCGGGCCTTCACACGGCAGCACGATTATTTTTTTTTAAATATTACACTCTGACAAAAGTCTTAAAATTATAAGATTTTTTTTCAAAAAGAAGATACTTTCAATTAAATGTTTCAATGATATAAATGAAAGATTACTGTCAATATAAAGTGAAAGACACTTGTAAACTATTAATCTCTTTGGTGAATGATGCAACCGAGATCACATGAATATAGTGGCTGGTTTCCCATAATATATATGTCGCATGGGACAAATAGGGTTCAACATGCTATGGTACGAGTTAAAACTCACCAATGAAGAAGTCATTCAAAAATTGGAACCAATGTTCTTCTGTGATCTGTGACAATGCGGCATCTCCCTCCCTCTCAGCTTCCTTCTTCACTCCGATAAGGTGGTACATTATGTCACTCTCATTGTCTGTAAAGGAGAGATCATGACTGAGATAGGATATGGCCTTATTGTTAAGATACTCCGATAAGGTGTTACATTATGTCACTCTCATTGTCAGTAATGGAGAGATCATGACTGAGATAGGATATGGCCTTATTGTTAAGATACTCCGATAAGGTGGCACATTATGTCACTCTCATTGTCTGTAAAGGAGAGATCATGACTGAGATAGGATATGGCCTTATTGTTAAGATACTTCGATAAGGTGTTACATTATGTCACTCTCATTGTCTGTAAAGGAGAGATCATGACTGAGATAGGATATGGCCTTATTGTTAAGATACTCCAATAAGGTGTTACATTATGTCACTCTCATTGTCTGTAAAGGAGAGATCATGACTGAGATAGGATATGGCCTTATTGTTAAGATACTCCGATAAGGTGTTACATTATGTCACTCTCATTGTCTGTAAAGGAGAGATCATGACTGAGATAGGATATGGCCTTATTGTTAAGATACTCCAATAAGGTGGCACATTATGTCACTCTCATTGTCTGTAAAGGAGAGATCATGACTGAGATAGGATATGGCCTTATTGTTAAGATACTCCGATAAGGTGTTACATTATGTCACTCTCATTGTCTGTAAAGGAGAGATCATGACTGAGATAGGATATGGCCTTATTGTTAAGATACTCCGATAAGGTGTTACATCATGTCACTCTCATTGTCTGTAAAGGAGAGATCATGACTGAGATAGGATATGGCCTTATTGTTAAGATACTCCGATAAGGTGGCACATTATGTCACTCTCATTGTCTGTAAAGGAGAGATCATGACTGAGATAGGATATGGCTTTATTGTTAAGATACTCCGATAAGGTGTTACATTATGTCACTCTCATTGTCTGTAAAGGAGAGATCATGACTGAGATAGGATATGGCCTTATTGTTAAGATACTCCGATAAGGTGTTACATCATGTCACTCTCATTGTCTGTAAAGGAGAGATCATGACTGAGATAGGATATGGCCTTATTGTTAAGATACTCCGATAAGGTGTTACATTATGTCACTCTCATTGTCTGTAAAGGAGAGATCATGACTGAGATAGGATATGGCCTTATTGTTAAGATACTCCGATAAGGTGTTACATTATGTCACTCTCATTGTCTGTAAAGGAGAGATCATGACTGAGATAGGATATGGCCTTATTGTTAAGATACTCCGATAAGGTGTTACATTATGTCACTCTCATTGTCTGTAAAGGAGAGATCATGACTGAGATAGGATATGGCCTTATTGTTAAGATACTCCGATAAGGTGGCACATTATGTCACTCTCATTGTCTGTAAAGGAGAGATCATGACTGAGATAGGATATGGCTTTATTGTTAAGATACTCCGATAAAGTGGCACATTATGTCACTCTCATTGTCTGTAAAGGAGAGATCATGACTGAGATAGGATATGGCCTTATTGTTAAGATACTCCGATAAGGTGTTACATCATGTCACTCTCATTGTCTGTAAAGGAGAGATCATGACTGAGATAGGATATGGCCTTATTGTTAAGATACTCCGATAAGGTGGTACATTATGTCACTCTCATTGTCTGTAAAGGAGAGATCATGACTGAGATAGGATATGGCCTTATTGTTAAGATACTCCGATAAGGTGGTACATTATGTCACTCTCATTGTCTGTAAAGGAGAGATCATGACTGAGATAGGATATGGCCTTATTGTTAAGATACTCCGATAAGGTGTTACATTATGTCACTCTCATTGTCTGTAAAGGAGAGATCATGACTGAGATAGGATATGGCCTTATTGTTAAGATACTCCGATAAGGTGGTACATTATGTCACTCTCATTGTCTGTAAAGGAGAGATCATGACTGAGATAGGATATGGCCTTATTGTTAAGATACTCCGATAAGGTGGTACATTATGTCACTCTCATTGTCTGTAAAGGAGAGATCATGACTGAGATAGGATTTGGCCTTATTGTTAAGATACTCCGATAAGGTGGTACATTATGTCACTCTCATTGTCTGTAAAGGAGAGATCATGACTGAGATAGGATATGGCCTTATTGTTAAGATACTCCGATAAGGTGGTACATCATGTCTATCTCATTGTCTGTAAAGGAGAGATCATGACTGAGATAGGATATGGCCTTATTGTTAAGATACTCCGATAAGGTGTTACATCATGTCACTCTCATTGTCTGTAAAGGAGAGATCATGACTGAGATAGGATATGGCCTTATTGTTAAGATACTCCGATAAGGTGTTACATCATGTCACTCTCATTGTCTGTAAAGGAGAGATCATGACTGAGATAGGATATGGCCTTATTGTTAAGATACTCCAATAAGGTGTTACATTATGTCACTCTCATTGTCTGTAAAGGAGAGATCATGACTGAGATAGGATATGGCCTTATTGTTAAGATACTCCGATAAGGTGTTACATCATGTCACTCTCATTGTCTGTAAAGGAGAGATCATGACTGAGATAGGATATGGCCTTATTGTTAAGATACTCCGATAAGGTGTTACATTATGTCACTCTCATTGTCTGTAAAGGAGAGATCATGACTGAGATAGGATATGGCCTTATTGTTAAGATACTCCGATAAGGTGGTACATTATGTCACTCTCATTGTCTGTAAAGGAGAGATCATGACTGAGATAGGATATGGCCTTATTGTTAAGATACTCTGATAAGGTGGTACATTATGTCACTCTCATTGTCTGTAAAGGAGAGATCATGACTGAGATAGGATATGGCCTTATTGTTAAGATACTCCAATAAGGTGGCACATTATGTCACTCTCATTGTCTGTAAAGGAGAGATCATGACTGAGATAGGATATGGCCTTATTGTTAAGATACTCCGATAAGGTGTTACATTATGTCACTCTCATTGTCTGTAAAGGAGAGATCATGACTGAGATAGGATATGGCCTTATTGTTAAGATACTCCGATAAGGTGTTACATCATGTCACTCTCATTGTCTGTAAAGGAGAGATCATGACTGAGATAGGATATGGCCTTATTGTTAAGAAACTCCAATAAGGTGGCACATTATGTCACTCTCATGGCCTGTGAAGGAGAAATCATGACTGAAATGGGATATAGCCTTATTGTAAAAGGCGCCCAATCAACTATCTGACCTTTATAAACCAAAGGTAATGCCTTGGAGCTGTTATATAAATAGGCCAGAAAACGTGGATATCACCACACACAGGTTGCTTATTTTGTTAATATCAACCGGTTTATAACATGTAGGGGCCCGCAAAATAATCAAAACAAATTCAACAAGGGCCTCTTGCAGCACGTCAGATACGCCAGAGCTTTGCAAATGACGTTTTGCAGCATGTGACCTTTCTATCTCCGCATGTATGCAACCTCCACATAAGGTAACATGTTTTTCCCGTTTGTCAACATTGCTGTGTTTACAAACATGTTGTTGATTAACAAGTGCAAACATCCTTCACGAACGCCTTATAAGAATTTTTCACAACCAAATAAACAAAGAGGAAGCCAGAACTCACATTTATTTTTTTTCAAAAGGTAGGTGAATGGGCACCTTTAAGACACTCCGATAAAGTGGTACATTATGTCATTCTCATTGTCCGCAAGAAAAGATCATGACTGAGATGGGATATAGCCTTATTGTGAAGATACCCTAATCAAGTGGTACATTATGTCACTTTCATTGTCTGGAAAGGTGAGATCATGACGGAGATGGATTATATATATCCTTATCGTTAAGATATTCCGATACGGTGGTACATTAAATTACCCTCTTTGTTTGCAAAGGAGACAGGATTATAGCCTTATTGGTGTGTTATTCCATCTTTTGTTCAGTGTTCAATGGACCAACAAAGCGTAATGAGAAAACTCCATTGGAGCCAAATAAAACGAAAACAAGATGACGACTTGTTAGCCACTTTCATATAACACATAAAATCAGGTATGCCTAGCAAACAGCTAAATTCTTTAATAAGATCACTAAAGAACACAGGTTAATTAATGCAATGTTCTTTTTCACCCAAACATATATCGACCCATGAGTCAATCAGTTAGTTCATAAAGATATTTATGGTACTCTTTTTCCACCGTTTGTGACCAAAGCAGTTATAGTTTCTAGTTTTATGCAAATTAAATGATTGCTGAACCGGTAACCCTGTTATTTCAGTCTTAAAATTACCAAACAAACATGAAATTATAAGAGTTAAATAGATTAATCCACCAGTGGTATACACTGATTAAATGTATTCATTTCCATATGCATGGCGAAATTTAAATAAATGCATACATGCTTAAAAGCTTTATAATTATTAAGTGATAACCCAAATCGTTAAAAACTGCAAAATTTGACAACTGTACGTCAATTTTAAGGAAAACTGTTTGAAATGACAGGAATATACATTTCTCCTTCGCTTACTATTTATGTTAAATGTTCCAATGTAAAATGACTGCTGAGCTGGTGTTATAACATATCTCTTAATTCTCAATACCATTATAAATTTTGAACCTGTACGTGACAAGATAAAAGCAGCGTTACTGGTCTTTAATAGATAAAACTAACATACATAGCAAGTTGTAAATCATTCAACATAGTTTCTATTAATTATCTGGCTTATTAGCTTTCAAATGGAAGAAGGTAAACTACTAGAAAATAGAAGCTTTCTAATTAAAAAATTTCCTATTTCAAATTTCATCACACTTTCAGTGTGTTCGGGGGAAAACCATAGCAAATAAAGTTACTTGCACCAAATCTTCCAAAAATGTTATTCAGTTGATATATTTTCAGCTGTATTAGTTATATTTTTTCCATTATCTGTTAGTTATTTTCTCTTTGTTTAGAGGTAGAGATTAAGTAAAGAAATACTTAACGTTACTCGGTAACTAGTGACAGATTATTACAAGATTAGTTCCTGTTATAACCGAGGTTCACAGACAAAAAATTGCGGTGTGCCGTCACTTTTCTGAAGCGATAACCACGCCATCCTTTCAAAGCTTTTTATATTCCATGTGTATTAAAACAGCAAAATTTAAACGTACCGGGATCATAGGTTGCTTCATGTTCTTTGTAATGACCTCTCAAGAAACCATAGTAATTGTCCATGAACGCGCGGAGATCCTTTTCTCTTTTAGTAGGGACATATTTGAGTATTGAAACAAAGTCTCCCGGCAGGCCTGTGCTCAATTCCTTGATAAAGTCCTCTATACTTTGTTTCAGCTTTATGAATTCGGGATCATCAAATGTCCATCTGAATAAAAAAGTCAAATTAAGACTTTCTTACAAGAATTAACATGAAGTCTGTTGCAGTTAAGATATGTCGAGGAACATACTTATATTAGCCTTATGAAGTAGTACATACTAAATGGACTTAAATTTTGTCAGCCTTTAAAAATGAGTTTATATTATTATAAACCATTTATTATATTTATCATTCAGTTTATAATTGATATCAGGCTCACATTAGTTTTCCTAAATATAATAACCATGTGTAAATAAATATGTTCACAGGTAGTTGAAATGTATATATGTGTATGTGTATACATATATATATATATGTGTGTGTGTGTGTATATATATATGTGTGTGTGTGTGTAACATTCCATTTTCATTTTATGAATATATGAATAATACGATGATGTACTCACTGTTTACCGAACAGTTTATTAGAAATAATGTTGTAGATCAGTAAGCTGATGTGCATCTGGGGATCAATTGGACCTTTCTCTTTCTTTAACAGCTCAGTCAAATTGTCCATACTCTGTCTTATTCTGTTCTCTAGCTGCTCTCCTTTCAGGAATTTCCTGCAACCGGATGATATAATACTACACGTATTTATAAAATACTTCACTGCAAAGTTAGTTCAAGATGCAGAAGATAATCACTATATATAAAGTTTTTCTATACATATTGTGTAACTTATTCAGGGAAAAACTTGACGTTACTTCCTTTGTGGATGGCATCATAACTTAGTTGCCCAAAAGAGAATTATTAAAGTATCCTCTCATTTTAACTTTACCATGGGTATCTTTCCCTTTCATGGGTACCTCTGTCCCAAAATTTTATGGTACATACATTCTTCTGCGTATTACTCCCATGTTTGGTTAACGTGCTTCCTGCTTCCTGCAATTATCGAATTTAATAACCATTTAAATTATATTTATTCTTCTTCTTAAAGAACGCGATCTTGGGTAAACTATGATTTTATAAAAGATCAAGAACCGCAACCTTTATGTTTTCTTGGAGTACCGGACCGTAAATTCCTGTATTAAAATATGACACCTAATGGTTAGCCTATTTATCAAATGAACAAGATATAATCATAATATCATTGCTAGCCATGTCCAACTGCCAGCTGTAAACAATACTGTAGCATTCATTCTCGTTTCTGGGCAAATGGTGTGGGTTTGACTAAATTAGGAAGAGCCTATCAAATGTCACACAACCTAAACAAGTGACCCATTGTTCACGGTGCTCAGTTGAATTTTGTGAAATTTTAGCAAATGCAAAATATACTTATTTCTATTGTTCCTTTTTTATACATTAGCATTTGAAAAAAGATAAGACGAAATTGCCCTGCTATCTGGTGATAATCAAGTACCACAAGTGTTGAATACAATGGACCGGACGCAAGGGACTCCAGTGCATTGCCCGGGCCATAACACCTGTCAATCAGGAGATTCCCTGACTGACTTGCCCCCAAAAATGTAATAGATGTTCCAACTGACTGAAACATCGCATGTTGTGGTGACTCAGGCCTGGGATTTAATACACGGGCTTACCCAATGCAAGCCGTACATCATAAAAAAACAGACCTCTTTAGCATGAAAATTAAGCGAGTTATTTTGCGAAACCATTTTTTCCTCTTTTCACATCGATATCGAGAGTTTGGACGACACTTGCAGTTTAGTTCCCTAACACTTATCACATGCTACCCAAAGCAACAAAAGTAACAAGAATTATAACAAGTTTCGTAAAATTGGTTTATTCTCGTTTCGCAGCATATATTGCCAGGATTTCACGAGGTTTGCAGATGAGTCACTGAGAGCTAATGAGATACTACCCTAAGTAGAAAAATAGGCATTTTTAGTATGATAGGTGACCGAGATTGAAAAATAAGGCAGATTTTTGCCGGCAGCTACAACCATCGTCTGCTACAGATTCCACATGGAATCAGCTTTTAACTTCGCTTTATTCCTCTGAGTAAATCTATGTTTAGGCTGCACTTAGAAATCACAGAATCATAGAAAGGTAACGGGGAGAGGGCAGAAGGGTACAATCTGGCATAGAAAAGTTAGCAGCAAACAACAAATTAACACGGCCGATGATTATCAGTAGGGGGAAACTGGTTCGGAGACCTTAGATAAACCATCAAGGGCATGAAGAGGGTCATGGGGTGAGTGATAAAGGAACTTGATGTACCTGATAGCTCCATGACCCAACTTCCTCTGCAATCTCCAAACTTCACTGAAATCACCATATGCGATATCTTTCCCACCGCCAGTGAAGATGTCCACTGCAATCAAAAGAGGTGAACGTGTTTCCATAATTTACATTTTAGCATTGTCTAAACATTTCTATTGTAAAATATTTTAATGATGATAATGTGGATCATACTTTAACAATGATATGTTTTTATTACGCTTATGGGTTAGAAATTTATTTACATTGACTGGGAAAGAAATAGAGGTCATAACCTGCCGTTAAGACATTAGAGCGAATTTCAAAGCGCTATCGCAGTTTCACAGATTTGTCTTCGAGGTCCTAGCGGGGATCAAATCCGAAACTCTGTTTTCGAGGTCCAATGGCTAAACCACCAAATACAGCCAATTACACTCAGGTTTGCTCAGGTTTGCTCAGGTATTATAAAAGATAGTATGGTGTGCCGGAAGTTAATTTATGAAAAAATCTGTCTTTAAATCTTCACAAATTATATTTCATTTAGCTAATTTTAACCTAGCTTAAAGATATATTTAATTTTCCAAACAAAAACTGTAATTGATCACTTGATAAATTTGTATTTTTATCAGAAAATGTCAACCAAGTTTAGTCATAAGTTCTAATGTGATATTAATTTTTTCGTATGTAATTTTATCATTTATACCCAGCTCTTCGGACTTAATAGCAGACTGCCATTCCTTTTAATCTATTTTGCTTATGATGTTTTGACATTTTACAGAACCGCGACAGTATGACATTTTATGACTGAACATATCTATAATTTGTACATTGTAAATATGCGCCATTGAGCCTACATTTTTTTGGTGGATATTGATGCATTATAATATTATAAATAAGATATTGTAACTTTTAATTAAGAACAAGATAGTACATAGCTGTAGTACTTACCAGTACGTTTTATTGGCAATCAATTTACCCATGTAACTACCCCCTGAAAATTGCCATATGAAAAGCGTTACAATCTGATCTTTTTTTAGATTTTGCAGACATTTAGCCACTAAAATCAAACCCCAATTAAAAATGCATTCTAAATAAACGGATATTAATATTTATGTTTTCTTTTTTTCAATTGGAACATACCATTGAGGGCATTATTGATTAAAAGCTCCAGAATAACATCACACATATCTAACTTTCGCTCACATTTTTTTTTTATAAACGGGGAATTTAAAATCTGGATATATACAGTTATTGGTTACTTTATAGTGCTATATGAAAGTCCCAAGAAGTGTTTTGCCATAGCAGATCAGAAGAGATTCTATATTATTAATAACACAGGGTATTATTTAATGGTCTAACTATTTGCCAGTGATATAATTAAAACAATGATAAAATATGAATCAGCATTATTATGTTATTATACATATAATGGTCATCAAGACAAGGAATAGGATTTTTCTGTTTAGTTTAATTGTTTACAGAGCTGTTAAAACTGTAATATATGGCAACATTCAAAACAATTGTGTTGAATTTCGCTGTTTCAGTACGATGCATTTACAGACAACATTTACTAACTAGTGACCCATGGGCCATGATGCTCAGCTGAATTCAAAGAACATTGAACAATGGGTTATAGGACTCCCAGAGAGCTAAAAATTATGCATTTTGCAATTAGACCCTAGATGTAGGTAACAGGGCCTTATTCTAAATCCAGCTGCTACCATTAGTGCCCAATTGACTAATAAAGTGTTAAAATCATGTTCATTGACACAGATTGCGGAATATAGGTCACAGTGACATTATTTCAGGTTTTCGAAGAATTTTGCAGGAACCTCCCCGGATCTTAATCAAATTAGAATTTTCCACATGTCAATTTTAGTCAAGATCCCTGAAATATTTTTTGAGATATCGTGCAGACAAGATTTATCTGCGGCGGCGGCGAGACCGACGTTAAACCATAGTATCCCCCGACTATGTCTGGGGATACAATGGTTCGGGGGGTACTAATGAGGATATGGGTGGGAGAGACCTTTTTAAGCAGATTTTCCATGTGCCTCCCTGGATGTCAAGTTAGAAGATTTTAGACTAAACGTTTACGATTTGTTCTCTGTTAACGGACGACTGCTTCTTTGAAGGTCTGAAAAAAAGTAAAAAATGCCTAAAATTGATAAAATACAGGTGGTGCCACCAGTCTACAGGAACTGATTAAACATTCTATGATCAATATGCATGCAAAGAATCATGGTGATCAATGCATAAGTTATTCAATTAATGTAATTTTTACAATCAAATTTCTATTATTCTGGGGTACTAACGAGCCCAATAGCTTGGAGGTTATGGGTAACAGAGACCTAATTTCAGGTTTCAAAGGAGATTTTTCACATGGACTTCCCTCCATGTCAAGTTAGACGATTCCAGGTCCAACGGTTACGGTTTGAGCCCTGTCAACGGACGACCGGAGATACGACGGACAACAGTGATCGTAATGGCTATTCAAAAATTATTGCTGAAATGTTTACATGTATACCTTATATATACTTTTAAATATGGCTGTGTGTGACTATCCTCAATTTAGTCAACTACTTTGTAGTACATGATGTGTTAACACATTATATTCACGAATTATTACCTGAGAGATATGACGGTCTGCCAGCAAAGTCATTCTGTTTCTTGACAAGGGCTTCATATATCAGCTCCTTCTTGGTAAGGACCACCATTTCCATGAGTCCTGTATAAATATATTCATATCCGTCAACATTTTAAACAGAAGTGCGAATATCTTAAATTCCATGTTGGTTTATATATATGGTCATTAAAGAAATCATTGCTGAATTGTTAAAACATATTCACAGAGAAGTGTGAATCGGGAAAAAAAACTTATCAGCGGGTAATATATCTTATGCCCTTAGATATCTTAAACTCCATGTTGTGGCAAACATTTTAATGGAATGTAAGATGAGTAGAAACAGATGACTCAATGAATGCTTACATATTTAAAAGCCTCACTTATAACATTGATCTATTTTTAAGCAGAGTCAAATACACTACCAATATATATATATATATATATATATATATATATATATATATATATATATAGAGAGAGAGAGAGAGAGAGAGAGATAGATAGATAGATAGATAAAGATATAGATATATACAGTAAACATAAACAAGTGACCCATGGGTCATGACGCTCAGCTGTCTGGGAAGAGATTCGCAAAAGGAAATTTTATCATCTGAATGGTTGTATATACCCATTCAACTGAAGCATCAAACAGATTAACCAACAGGCCAAGATTGTGTCTGTATTTATATATATATATAATTTATATTTATATTTATATAATAGAGAAAAAATGCGTACACTTTAAAAAAAATACAGGTGGCTCCACCAGTCTGCAGAAACTAGTTTAAACAGTTAATGGTCAATATTCATGCAAAGAATCATGGTGATCTCTGCATTAGTTGTTCAGATACTTCAGCTTTTGTATCAAATTTTCCATTATTCTGAGGGATACTTCGGAGTCCTATAACTTGAAGATTATGGGTAACAGAGACCTAATTTCAGGTTTCCATGAAGACTTTTCATGGGTCCCCCAGTGTGTCAAGAATAAAGATTCTAGGTCCAGTTGTTATGATTTGTGCCCTGTTAACAGATGTTCAGATTTTTAAAGGTCTCAAATAAAGAGAAAACAATTCGTAATAATCGGAAAATACATTTGGCGCCAACAGTCTGCAGAAACCGATGAAACATCTCTTGATCAATTTGTATCCCGAAAATCATGACCATCAGTGTTGTAGTTATTGAGATGTTGCAGTTTGTTTTTATCAAATTTTTCATTATGCTGGGGGGTAATTCGGAGCCCCACAGCTCATAGGATATGGGTAACAGAGACCTTATTTCAGGTTTCCATGGAGACTTTTCATAGGTCCCTCAGTGTGTCAAGAATGAAGATTCTAGGTCCAGTCTTTACGATTTGTGTCCTGTTAACAGATGTTCACATTTTAAAGGTCTCAAAAATAGAGAAAACAATTCGTAAAGAATCGAAAAATACAGGTGGCACCACCAGTCTGCAGAAACTCATGAAACATCTCATGATCAACAGGTATGCCAAAAATCATGACCTGCAGTGATGTAGTTAATGAGATACTGAAGTTTTTGTGTGAAATTTTTTACTATTCTAGGGGGTACTTTGGGGCCCCATAGCTCAAAGGATATAGGTAACAGAGACCTAATTTCTGGTTTCTCTGGAGACTTTTTATAGATCTCTCAATATGTCAAGAATGAAGATTCTAGGTCCAGTCTTTACAATTTGTGCCCTGTTAACAAATGTTCACATTTTTAAAGGTCTCAAAAATAGAGAAAACAATTCGTATAGAATCGAAAAATACATTTGGCGCCACCAGTCTGCATAAACTTATGAAACATCTCATGATCAATAGGTATGCCAAAAATCATGACCTGAAGTGATGTAGTTAATGAGATATTGAAGTTTTTGTATGAAATTTTTGACTATTCTAGGGGGTAGTTTGGGACACAATAGCTCAAAGGATATTGGTAACAGAGACCTAATTTCTGGTTTCCATGGAGACTTTCATAGGTCTCTCAGTGTGTCATGAATGAAGATTCTAGGTCCCGTCTTTTCAATTTGTGCCCTGTTAACAGATGTTTACATTTTTAAAGGTCTCAAATATAGAGAAAAAAGTTTCGTAAAAAATCGAAAAATACAGGTGGCGCCACCAGTCTGCAGGAACTGATGGAACATCTCATGATCAATATGTATGCTAAAAATCATGACCATCAGTGATGTAGTTAATGATATATTGAAGTTTTTGTATGAAATTTTTTACTATTCTAGGGGGTACTTTGGGGCCCCATAGCTGAAAGAATATGGGTAACAGAAACCTAATTTCTGGTTTCCAAGGAGATTTACAGTCAGCTTAGCTAAAAACAGTATCGGTTTAACAGAGGATGAGTAAAATCATAGGCTAATAAACTAAGACACTTTGCCAGACATACATTTTATATATTCTAAGGAAACGTTCCCAGTAGCAAAGAAACCTGATCTTAAAGTTCCATGTAAAGCTTGTTATTGATTCATATTCAGACATATATGTGTTATCTTGTAATGCTATGCAACCTGAGACACCCGGGAAAACAACAAATCGATTATTTCTTGTAGACATAGGCACCCCCGGGTGGCTACACACTGTTACGCCGTTATGCTATATGATAAGCGGTGCTAGTTATGAAGACGGAATAACATCATGTGGAATAAAATGTTTTGGAAACTTACCCAATCTGATGGTGAAGATACCTCCATATTTCTTCCCTATTTCTGCCATGATTTTAAACATAAGCTTCCCCTTCTGGTTAAAATCTGTCAGCATAAAACTTGTATTAAGCGAATATTGTTAAATTGTAATGGTCACCTTGGTCATTCAAACAGTATGCTATGCAACACTTTCACGTACGATCATTACTTTAACGCATCCCAAATGCAGTAAAAATAACAACAAAGAAAAGCCCGGTGTAAAGACGTCAGGTTAACCAGCTTTACACAGCTTATGTTACCCTTGGTAATCTGAAGTCGTTTCAAATTCCCTGGTCCTAACCTCAGTCCGATTTCAAGTAACTCTGAACAGTTCATATACCTCCTTCCCTGATTAGATTAAAGTGATAAATTCTTAATATGCTGACATCTCACAAAATGCTACGTGAATAAAACACGTGAAAACTTAGAATCGTGAAAAATTTTAAAAAGGCCCAAACCTGCCTAGCTTTTAAAAATTATCCTTTTTTTAATTCAGAAAATCATTACAAACCAAGCATATTGCCGATGAGCGGCCATCCTCGTGGTCCATGAGGCAGCTTAACCTTCCTGCTTCTCAAGGTCAGCCAGACGACGGTCAGACCGACAGCCGTCACGGCCGCAAGCACTGTCGACTCTTGTGAATACTTAGAAATGACATCAAAGGTCCCCATGGTGTACCTCAAGTCTCACTCCTGCAAGGGAACAGTCCAAATCGGACTTGGAATACAGCTTGTGAGGACTTATATACGTCTCATAAGGTTAATACCTGACAGCAAATTCGTGCTTTAAGGCCGAATGGACGTTTTGTGATCTACTATTATTTGTCATGTAAGGTGTGCATATTGCACCAACCAGGAAAATACCTTACATATTGACATTATGGTTTGCATCAAACTCAAGCTGAAATCACTAATAATCTCAAATTTCCCAATAACTCTCTAAGAACTGTACCAGAAATTGTTTTATTAAAAATATTTTATAAAACATTTTTAATATACCACATAATATATTTTACTATCCCTCCTTACCTATTGTTTGAAACAACTTTACTCGCATAGAACTATTTTGTGTTCTTTTGCGAATCAAACTTCCACATTGAATATTTTACGCTACATAATATAAAGGAGTGTGTATTTTCTGCTAATCATCTGATTTGAACAACGTCCTTACAAAGCTATAATAGTAATAAAAGACCATGATTACCCTGTACAAAACAAAACAAGAAATGACAACACCGTCTGTGGTCACATCAGATATTAGGACAATCTATTCCTGAAACATTCTATTGTTTTGTTTACAATGTCTGGACAGTGTAAACTGTTGCTAAATATTACACTGCCTCATGTATAAATGGGGAGATGTGTACTGGTATATCATATCGGAATTAGCAAAGTTACTCTGCTTGTATTCAAACTAGACACCGCTAAAAAAACAGAAAGATCTAGTAATATATACAAAAGATTTACTACTATATTGACTATACAAACGAAGCCAATTATTTGCAAGAAGCTCTTGTCAAGTAAAATAATTTCATGAAACCGATGTTGCGTTCAGGCGAAGTTCACCTTTTACAGTGTGAAGGAGGAAGCCGAATGATGAATTGGACCGCCGAACATCGAGTATTGTAACGCTACTCTCATGGTGATTAACAATGAAACAACAGTGTTTTGTAACTTTGATTGACAATAATTAATTGCACAAGAACACAAATTAAAAGCCAATCCATGGGAGGTTCAAAAAGGTCAAATATATAAACATAGGTATAATGTACTGCTCATTTTTAAATGGATTAATATACAGAATACACAAAATGTCCGATGTTATTTAAATCATATTAAGACTTGGAGAACTTTATGGTCTGCCTCTGTTTTACGGCGAGTGTCATGCACGTGTCACAAATGCATAAAAATGATCTATCTGCCCCTTTATATCATGTTTATATTAGCGACTTCGAAACTTCTATGAGACAGCTACCACACGTTTGTCTGTCATAACAAAGACTTGTTAAACTCTAGCTGTTTTCTACTTGTCTGCCCATATTTACCCTTGCGTAAATCGAAATTTTGCAGTTATTAGGCTTCTGATTATACGGTGTGGTTTTAATAATAACACAATAATAATATTATAGGAGACAGTTTAGGTTTTCAGAACTGCTTGCAAATGAGCCGCATTTTTTGGTTAATCGACTTGCAAATTAATAACAGTCTTCGTCTGTACTTTGCTGTCTTGATGATTGTGTTTAAAGGTAAATTACAATGTCTCCTGTATAAAAGAGGACATGTGCACTATCACAAGGTGCAAGTAGCAACGTTTCTCAGCTTGTTATCAAACTAGGTGCCACTCAAAACAGAGTTCATTTTTCATCCCTTTCAGGTGAGGCAGATAAGATCACCGGTTTACGTGAATCTAGAAAGGCGGGGGGGGGGGGGGGGTGTTCAGTTTATAATATTTAAACATAGTAATTATTGCAATTATTTTAGCCCAATGACAACAAAGAAAGAAACTGATGAATGTACCAAAAAAAATGATAAGATAATTCTATGAACGGTATTTACCTTAAATTCGATGATTTTCGTGTACCTCTGGTCTCAGAAACAGTGTACAATATAGCTGGACCATACCATTATTACTTATCTAGCTTTATTCGCAATGTTTCACTTGCTAACATAATTAATGAATGTACCAAGTATGTGATAATTAATTTTTTTTAGGAATAAGGTATTTCGAAAAGAACCAAGCTTGCAAATTCTAAATGTTTTTCTCTACAATGAAAACTTTCGAATTAATTAGAATCCAATATCGCGATTGATCAATAGCTCATAGAAACATTACCTATTTTCACTCTTGACTGTAGATTTCACGACTGACTTCAAATGTGTGAGACGACAACTGTAACCGGAGTATTTATAATGGATACGGTATGCGTCATCAGCAGTGAATAAACAAGACTGGCGCAGAGCAGCGGGCCATAATAGCATGGGGTACCAGTTTGTGAATAAATGATCATCTGGGCATCAGATGACTCACAGTCAGCGGAGCTTATACAAACATGCACGTGATTATATCTGATTAATAATATGTATAAATGACACGTTGCAAGTGACACGTTTACCAGTAGACAGGTTTATTCCAACATATAACAGTTATCATTTATCAGATGAAGTTTTTGCTAGTGCGGAAGAGTGCACCATACTCTTTTAAAAGGGCTATACTCATCAGAATATATTATACATGTTAATATATTTTAAATACCATTAGATAGTTCTGCAAAGTGAAATGTAAGGAAAGAATGAAGTATACGCAAATTAAGCAGAATAAAGCCAGAATCTTATTACACTGAAAAGTATTTTTTAAAATGGAAGAAAATCAGTAAGTGAAAAATGAGTTCATTTCTTTTCCAGGTATGCTGGTTAGAGCAGCTAACTGGCGGTTGTTGTAAATTTTCTATAAAGAAAGCTCAAAGTTGAGTTGGGAAGCCATGCGGCTAGTCAACAAGATCTAGCTGTACTTCCATGGCGTTTTATGAAATAAGGGTCCTTTTTTAGAATGTTAAATCTTGAGCTATAAGTAAGCAGACAACTGTTCATCACATACGTCTCTGACTCTCAAAACAAATCTGAATGAAACTGTTTGCCTGCATCATTCATGGCTTTCCAAAGCGAATGAGGGGTATTGAAGGTAGCATTTTTCAATTATATAACTGCATACATATACTTCCAAAATAACTACAAACACCTAGAACTCATTTTGATTGCAGATTATGGTCTAATACCACGGAATCTTTCTGGTCGCAGAAAATATGACAACATTACTGATGTAAACAAATGGCAAATATAATGGTAAACGAGAGAACAATAGATAAGAAGACGGAACACATCCACCAGGGTCCAGGGTCGTCAATACATGGAGGGGGGGGGGGGGGGGGGAGGTATATATTCCCCAACTTATTAGCAAGGGGGATGGTCAAATCATATTTGGACTTTAGTTGCATTTCTGAGTTTACTATGATATATTTTGTATCTAAACCTAGTTTAGAATTAACATACACTGGACATGTACCTTATTTTTTTAATCCTTATACTTAAGTGTAATGTATTTGAAATGTGTCACAGAGACAATAAAAGGTAACCATATACACCCCCCCCCCCCCCCGCTGAAGATCAACTGACGCCACTGCCATCTGTCTATAAAGCATAATATCACGGTATCGTGATCAAGGTTTTGCTAAAGAATCCATTGTAAATCCAAACCAAAGGACAGGTTATGTGAAGCAGGGGGGGGGGGGGGGGGGAGGAGTTTAGAACATGTGGCTCAAATAGCCATTTCGGCCTTCTGACATTAAAGAATCAAGCAACTCTGCATTTATTTATGTTAAATTACATATATGTAAATATATATATATATATATATATATATATAGTGATATAACTATGTATGTACTCTAATGTATGTTATACATGTACTATAAAGTATTTTAAGGTATAAATTAAAGTCACTATTTTCTCCTGGACAGGCCTCTAATAGCCAATCAGTGTGATAACACCCCCCCCCCCCTCCCCTTCTGCTCAACCCCACATTCTCCCTCTCACCTAACACACTCGATTCCTACTTCGAATTCGTACCCTGGATTCTTTGAATATCATCTATGTAATGTATGTATACATGTACCGACCCACAAACAACATATATATATATATATATATATATATATATATTACAGCTACTTACCTTTCTAAATTATTTAGAAAGGGTATCTTGTGCGTAGAAGGGAATTGTTGTTGTTCAGTTGTTCATGTTGTGTCACTAAAATAGATGAGTCATTTCACTCTAACGAATACACAGGTAACATGGCACCTGCTAGGCTTACAGCGTTCTGTGTATATATCGACCGTCCGTGCTGCGGGTCACTGGGTTGTTATGTACAGAAGCGCTTAAGTAAACAAAACGGGAGACCACCGTGGTTTGGAGCCACACAGGTCCATTTCCCGCCCCTTTATCTCTGATCTTTACTCAAGACGCCATGGTACATCTAGATTTGACCCGTACTGCACACACGTACGCAAATTCTACATGTATCGTAATAATGAGGACCCGTCATCTAATTAGCCTTTCGTTAAGCTATACTAAATGACTTGCATCAGTGATAAGTTTTTACACGCAAATGCATATTTATTGTAATTATTAAAACACTGTACATTAATTGAGTAGGCAAACTAGGCATACAGCCTTACAATTTTAATCATCTATACTTGTAACAATATGTAAATCAAACGGTATGTATCAAATGCTGACATGTAGAAATTGTCAATTTCACTACTTGTTTCCTTGGGTGCAAGAAAGTTTCAGAGAATGACCATATCTGAAAGCAATGCTCCATACTTATGTCAACCAAGAAACAGAGAATGAACACACACATTTTATTCCCAGTTGCTAGCTAAAACTATCGTAATAGCCAGTCTACCTGTTTTAATTGTTTCCACGTAACGCTCAATCACTTTGGGGACATGCAGCCATGCCGGAAAGACTTAACCAGAAGTGCAACCAGAAACCTTCATGACTGATTTAGATGTGTCTGTAGTTGTACTACTACCTGGTTATCCTTGCCAGGATCTCCCTGACTAATCCTTGGTTGTGCACTATATATTGACGCTTAAGTGACATGGCTTCACAAGGCTGGTCAGTTGCTTAACAAAAGCAGTCCCTAATACCTGTTTAAGGGAGTGACCCTAACTATTCTCACAATAAAACCCTTTTTGGTAGAGTTGTTAACGTACAAGCCAACTAACCAATCAACCAATGGGAATACATAATAAGCAAAGGTGACATGCAGCTATACAAGCAGACAAGGATTTTAAGGAACTGGTGTCAAAAAACATAAAAACACTCCGTGAATAGAAAGAGTTGAAACAGAAGGTAATATATGCGCACAACTTTGATTGACTTACATAAGATAAGGGAATTTCTCATATAAATGTTATTTTAAATTGAACTGAATGGCTGTGAATAAAAAAGGTAAAAACAAATGAATATCATAGATGCCAATGCCACTGACGCCACTATATATATATATATATATATATATATATATATATATATATATATATTGTTACAGGTGCCCCTTTTTTATTGTGTGCACAAGTCTTACAGATGTCTTTTTTATTGTGTGACACGGGCGTAACTTGTGTTGTAGCGGCCTCGCCTGGCCTGGTGTTGCACTCTCAGTTTAATCCGTACTGGTTGAACTCTCTTTGTCATGCTAGTCCGGGTTTCTCGCCTAGCCTGGCCGGGCCGGCTCACGGTTGAACCCTGGCGTGTAGGTACAGTGTTCTTTGTTCTAGTATGTTCTTTGAGCGTGTATATTATTTTAGGTTCTTTAGATTGTTCGAGAAATGGAAAATCCTTGGCTTAAGGTGAAAAGTTATAGAAAGAGGCTGTGTTTTAAAGCCGAGAGAGAGGTGAGAGAATGTTCCAGCGGACACAGAAGCGTGTAAGTCAGGTTGTGGGACCTATTCCGATAAGCAATTATACATTTTCTTCTGGATTTGTGACAGATCTTGCTTGGTCTTCAGTTTACTTTCGGGATTGTTACAAGAGCTTTACATTGGACTGTTATTCTCAGAGAGAATTTGTGTGAACTGTTCGTCCGGCTTATACATTTTCAAGGACTTATCGCTGTGACAGTGATGATATCTAGGTACTGTGAACTTTGTTTATTTTACTGTGTGATTGTATTGATTTGTTGTTATACTGTGTAATTGTATTGATTTAGTGCATTGTATTGTAAGGGTTGTTTTAAGAATAAATAATAGTAATTTGTTAACAAAAAAACACTGACTTCTTTATTCATTTCCCTAGACATTTCACGCTGCCTAGTGTACAGAATCTGATTTTTTTATCTCCTTGACAAAATGTATGTTCATCACGCATACGTGGTTCCGTAACAATATATATACAGTGAAACCCCGCCTTGCGACCACCTCACATGTGCGACCATCCCACAATTAAAACCACTTTGCTTGGTCCCAATTTTTTAGTTTATTTATGTTTATAAATGACTCAAAATTACGACCACACCTGAATTCAGAATTACGACCAGATTTCCTGGCCCAAGCGCTAATGCGAACCCGCTAATGCGACCGCCGCCGAGAATTGCTGGAACAACATTTGTCATGAGTCAATGGCTGCGCCTTGTCACAGGCGCCTTAACGAAAGATCAAACGGGTAACAAGGTTTCTCAACCCGAGTGTAAATCTGGTTCTGTATATCTTCCTTACTCGGTGTCTGCGTTGAGACTTTTTGTGGCGTAGGTTATAGATCAAAGAGGGTAACCATTGGCCTGATTACATAATGAGCCGGTCTGCCCTTTGGTCTAGGGCCAGCAATGCTAATTGCCCCTCAGTGATCACCTGTATTACAGCTACCCTAAGTGCGTGGGTGAGAGTTTAATATTTCAGCTCATCACATATTTTTCGATCCTCATTGGTCACATTTACGACGAAGTTAATCCTAAATGTGTTCATATCTCACTCACACTGAGTATTGAGAAGTCAGTAAAATGTATAAATAAAGCTTGCATTGGAGGCAAATCCCATATATTGTCTTGCATTATCTGATAGATTGCTGTCAGTTTATTTTTCTACTTATCAGTTTGCATTTAAATTGCTTGCTGTTGTGCGAACATGCTTCTGAAAGAGCACTCCTTGAAGGAGAAAGAAGCGTTTATCAAGGCGGCAACACAAGGACGCAGTCAACACCAACTGGCTCAGCAGTTCAGCGTCGGCAAAATTCAAGTGCACGCAATATATACTCAAACGGATAGCAAAATATTTGACACCCACGTATTAAGTTCAATATGTATTCAGTAGGTTAATTGTTATATTAATTTTTATCATAAATAAATATATAAAATAATTTTTTTCTTTTCAGTTATTCACAAAAAAATTATTATCGCTCACAGGCGCCTGCTTGTCATGGAAGTACTGATGTGCATGTCATATATACGTTTTTTAACAAGTCTTAAAAGCCGAAGCAACAAATATACAGTGTATTTAGATTTATAAATCGTCATGGTTATATGTAAAGTTAGAGTTAGAATGCTTTTCTTTAGCAATCAATTGATACGACCAATACAGCATGCAACGCATTTCGGTTTTCGTATCGACGTCTTGTGTGGATTCGTATCGATATATCGATATATTGATACAGCCCTAATCAGAACACTATTTCCCAAGATTGTGAAATCGTAATGATGGAATTATAAAGTTATGGAATTATGAGCTATTTTCAATTTTATTAGGCAAATTTGTCTAATGCTAATTATCTCAGAATTCTCAGGGCTGACAGCGGTTGAACCATTTTTTAAATAGGATATATGGGCTGACAAAAGTCATTGAAAGAGAAACTTGAGGCCCTAACACTAGGTAATAATAAAATATATGAAAAAGAAATATAAGAAAGATGAAAATTTGTCGCTGACTTTTATTGCTTTCTGATTCATATAGACAAAGATATGAACCTTTTAAACTGCCGTTTGTGATTTACACATCGAAATATTAATGTCTCTTTTTTAATTTTCAAACGGTGCATTTTCCACATGAGTATGGGCAGTTCTCCTGTAGTTCTATCGGAGAGTCTCCTGTTTGGCAAGAGTTTGTTTGCTGTGCCCACTTAGCACAGCGAGGGTCAAGGTCAAAACAGCATAAATCTTCATCTTCTTTCTCACAACATAAGCGGCACGACTTCCTACAGTTGATATGCATCCAAGGGTTGCGTGCACATTCCCCTGCCTTACTCAATGAATCACATCGGGTGTCGGTATCTGAACAGCCGCAAGTGTTGCATGATTTCTGACATTTCAGCCCCATAAATTCTGGATTAGACGTACACTGATTCACGGCGGCCCATGAAGCACAGTTATTATTTTCGTCCGAACATTTTACATCGGAAAACACCGGGTCATCCATGGCTTTCGGAACACCCGAGCATTTTCCACAAGATCTCTCGCAGTGGCTCATCATGTATCCTGGATTCTTCTCGCACTCCCCTATTTTCGCCCAGCCGGGACATTGGTCGTTTTCGTCTGCACATGCGCCACAATTGTTACAGGATTTCCGGCAGTTCACCAGCATGTAGGTTGGGTTCTTGTCACATTCCCCGTTAGCCGCCCATGCTGCACATGTCTGATTACTGTCGTGGCAGTACACAGCGTCGGACATGACAGGTCTACACACTTTACAGGACAGACGGCAGTTCTTCTTCATCCAGCCAGGGTTCTTCTCGCACTCACCCACTTTGGCCCAGTATGCACACTCTTCAGTGTCATGGTCGTCTCTGCAAGGCTGAGGGGCTGATGACAACATAGGGAATACAAATATAAATATACATATATATATATATATATATATATATATATAATATATATATATAAAAGACAGGAATAATAATTTATGTAACTCATCTATAAATCAGCTGTAATAAACTGTGTTGAATATGTATGTATTTTTATTTAATGAAATTTATAACACATACAATACGATCACTTAAATATCAAGGGTAACTTTCTTATTCAGAAATCTGATTCTTACTTGTCGCTGGTCCGAGGCACTGGAACGTTGCTTGCGCCATCTTGCCAACGCCTTCACAGGGGTCACCAAGTTCAATGTAATAAGCAAGTATCTGACAGGACTGTTTGCCATTGCATCGCTTCTGCAACATCTGCCATTTGGCACCTACATGTAATAATGAGAATATGACAGGTCATAAGGTCACACAAGTGGAACTACCCAGGCCTGGTGTGAAATACACAATAATCGCAAGAGAGCAACTGACTAGGATATGTCATGAAAACTCAGCAGAAAATATGAACTTTCCCTTAACATGTTATATTCTTGGGATATATATTAATATACAGGTAGCAAAAGTAAAAAACAGCTTGAAAAGAAGAGTAACCTTACGTCAAAAGTTTAATTCCTTTTCGGAACAGAGATATATGTCATAGAAATACAGCATGGCTTTTACACACAAGTTATTACATAAATTTATACTGCTTATTTACAGAACATACTATTCTTTACCATACCAGTTATTTGCTGGAAGGGACAGTCTCGGTTGTCAAGGTTACACTGTTGCCTTAGTGATGATCCTTGGGGAGGTCGACCCCACTGTACTTTCAACAGACGTATGGTCTGCCCGGCCGGACATCTCGGGTAAAACCGATTAGGAGCACAGCCTGTGACGGATTTCATTGATGCCACCGGGGCCTCTGTTAAAAAGGAACATAGTCTGAACGTCAAATGGGAGAGGTGTTAATATGCAATATTGGAATTACCCTAAGTACCCTAATTACATTTAAACCAAGCTATTTACCTACCCTTTCCGTAGAATATATGTGATTCCAGGCTTATTTTGAATACATATTAATAAAGTGTTGGTAATCACTAATCAGCAAAGTTCTTAAAATGCCTTGTGATGAATGGACCCCCCGCCGAATCCCTCGCCTACTTTGTCACGTTGTATAAACTTGTGATTTATTTGCAAAAGACTTATATTTTACTAAATAATTGTCGGGAAAAGAGGTTTTGATATTCTCTGCTATTTTTTTTATCAGTGACCAAAGTAATAATTAAGCATTTATATTGTTCGCTGATAGAAGATAAAAAAAAATATACAAAAAAAAGAAAACTTACCAGTCGGCTTTGGTTTCGGAGCGACAACTACAATGTTAAACACCGTACATGTAAATATAGCACTGAATAAAAAGGAAACGAATTAACACAGTCTACAGCAAATCAAATATAAATTATTAAGTCATTATTGCAGAAATAATAAATGTGAGCTTTTTTTCAAGTGGCCCTCTTATTTCAGTTTTACCGTATACACTTTTCTTTGCATGTTTACTTAATCTGGCTTATGCCTTTTTCACCATGTACATTGAGAGTTCAATGAGTATAGTTATGCCAACTCAATCATGCATATTATGAACTTTTTACGGTCACTCTTCCGGTGCCACGCGGGACCAGATATCTGCAGAGCGGAAAAACGGAGTTTTTATAAGATTTTTTTTTTAATAACAAAGAGCGAATTGGATTAAAGCAGGAAGTTGCATGTAATTTCGACCAGTTGCATGCACAATTTATCAGACTAAATTTTAACATAAAGATTACCCAATTATAAATTCAATAATTTTATAAGCATATATCAACCCCCTGCGGAAAGTCTAGTGCTTACTTATCATCATTTGAACTGCGCAAAATTGATTGAATCTGAGAATTGGTATGTGAAATGTGTTACTTTTAAACAGATGTGCCCTTACCAACTGGTGGTCCTGTACACAGGTATACCGCGAGGAGTACTTTGCCGATCCCCGGACATGGGTCACCAAGCTCCGTGTAGTATGCATAGATACTGCAGGACTGACGACCATTACAGCGGGCCTTCAGACGGCTCTGGTAACGAGCTGATAAAACAACAGCAGAAACCATGCATCAGTAGTAAATATCCATTAAATGTGAAGGTACTTAATAAAGTTATCACCGGGTATGACGTGCTCATTGGTGGCAATAAAGAATCTATTTTTGTGCATTTCTAGTGTCTGAATCGAAGAAAATAAAAACTGCGAAATCGACTGGAGTGCCACTCTGTAGACCGCATACCTTCGCCAAGACAAAAAAAAAACAATTGGATCCATTCCTTCATGTGGATCCACACCAAAGTTTAAGTAGGCTTTCCCTGGTCCTACCCCTCGTATATTAAGGTCATGCGAAAAACAATTTGTGTTTTTCGTGTGACCGGGCTTACAATCAAACATTCAAACATAAAAACAGACATAGGTGGACATCCTTAGCGGAAATAATAACTGCACAACCTTAAAATTTTACGCAGGCCAAAGTTATACGTATTTTCTCACTTGGTACAGTTTGGAAGGGGCATTCTCTGCTGTCCAGATTGCACTTTTTCCGTAGGGAGTCCACATAAGGTCGACCCCAGCCCATGTGTTTGATGGTCAGTGTTTGACCAGTCGGACAGGTCAGAGGCGTTTGCTGGAGGGCACATCCTACGGCCAGGTGTTCGGTAGTTACCGGAGCAGCTGATGAATATAGACAAAATTATGTAAGCAAGACGTTTTACTCAGTCAATACTGTATACTCTTTTTTAAACATGTCTGTAATGTTTTCATCAATCATGAGTGCAAATTATAAAAAGGATGAAGCGAACAATACATGAAAGGTAGTTCCCTTCACAGATGACACTAAGAGAATCTCAGCACCACCTTTGGTGATTTATAATTTAAATTAATCCCCTACATTTGCATAATGGCATTGTATATTGACAAACTTTATAAGAAAGGTTACGGAATTGTATCGTTTTTATGTAAACATCAACACATCAGGACATAACAGTCAAGTTGATTTGCTTAGATTCATTATAAAAACACCCGAAGTTCTGCCGAATGGAGGCAGTTGGGCTGTTCTCACTCATTGTCATATCAGCCAAAGTTCTCAAGGCCTGACCAGGATATGTTGCAGCCGTTAACCGCTTATTTTGTTCAAGTCACTACATTACGCTCAAGCCATTAAATGGTGAGTGAGAAACAACTGCGGCTAGACCTGTAAGGTTAAAAGGCAACCATGTTTAATACACGAATTGAATATTAATTTTTTCAAGATATCTTCTGTTAATACAGGTACATACGTGTTGTAGGTATGGGCGGAAGCGTCGGGAGTGGAGGGGGCGTTGGCTCGGTGGTTCCTGGTTTCATACAGCCGTACAGTTCGAACCTCATACACGGCTGGATGACGCCATTGTAGAAGCTCTGAGACCGCGTGCCATGACCAGACACCCGGATACGCACGTACCGCGCGGTTACCGGCGTTAACCGCTGGATGTTCCAAAAACTATTCATGGCGTAGGACAGAAAACCTTTCAATTCCTGGAGGTAAACCATAACTTGCACATAAATTAAGGTCACTGGAAAGTTTAGCCGTGACAACCCGACTCAGCAGGCAATCGGATAATTGGGCTGGTAAGCCTACTAATCTGGTCGTAATGCCAGAGGGTCGATATGACGCTATGGAAAGTTACATGTATGTGTTAAAATAATGTAAACTTCATATATTTTGTGTATATACATCAAATAAAATATATACTCTATCGTAAATATGTTATTGTGGAGTTAACTAGTAGATTCCTAAATACTGTCATTAATCATTTGGTCAGAGCAAATACTTCAGTCAGCACAAAGCACGTCACTGTTTAATGACCGATGTCTCTGATTTCAACGTAAAGGATGACCGTGTACTGAAGGATTCCCGCAAAATGACGTCAGTACAACTTTTATCAAGGAGTAGGGAGCTATTAGTTCTCCAGTTTTGTTTCAAACTGTTACCAGTTGAGGCATATACTTATGGGGTACATATCAGCGTTTTCAACTTTATTCTTCCGATTATTTAAGACATTCAGGTGGAGATTACATCATAAAGGTCACTTACCCAATGACATATTTTATTCCTGCTAATGCGAAAGTTTAACACAGGATATAAAGATCAGTGATGGACTTACATAGGATTCCCCGCCATAGGTTTTCCAGACGTGCCCATTATCACTGAACTGTAACTTAAACATATGTATCTGGTTCATCAGTCCAGTGTAACCTCCTTGCGGCTGTAAAACGATTTTAGTCAGTCGACGAGGTTGGAGCAGATCAACCTGAAACATACCTTTTTATAAAAAGATGTGCAGTTTTAAATTTACATGCATTTAATATCATAATATTGTATACGGCTGACTCAGACATTAGGCTTGCAAAACTGTTAAGCTGCTTTTCCACTTGTGCGGTTCGGATACGAATTCGGGTACGGATACGGACACTGATACTGAAACAGATACGTTAAGCGCGTTTCCACTTGTATGTTCGTCTACCTGTGGCCGCGCGGCTAAAGTCAATTTCACCTGGTTTAACTGGGCCTTATATAATTTAAATCAGTAGTTTAAGTCGCATTTTTGTGACGTATGTATGTTTAAACTAAGGATGACCATAGTGCACATTTCTGCTCTATCATATTTTAGTTCCAACCGTATCCGTGTCCAGACATAGCTTTATGAACAATAATTAATACAATTAAAACAACTACCTGAAAATCACATACAACAAATAAAAAAAGTTTAGAAGATTTACACACTTGTATCCAGTGTTTGAAGTTTGTTTCATCAGGCGTGTGCCCGCTAGGACACCAGGCGTGGCACGGAGCCCTGCCCGGGACGGCCGGGGAGTAGCGCTCCAGGCGTCCGTGACCGGGTGGACATTCCGGACGGTAGCTGGACGCCCGCAGCTGAGAGTCCTTAATTTTGCCACTCTTCATCCCTAACGGCAGCTCATGTAGCCCAGAAGAACACTCTACAGAATGCCACAATTCATAATGACAATTGATATATCTAGACGGATATCAAAATCATGGTCACCATCATCAGGAATAAGAGTAAATGCCTATAGCTCATTAAAACGTACACAGAGTAAGCCAGAAATCATATAAATTCTGAGATAAGGCAGGTGAATGGCCGGCTTTAACAGTTGATATTTCATATCGAAAGGTCGACGGTTCGTTCCGATCAGATGCGAATTTTTATTGTCACTCTTACGTTTTAAACGTTATTCCTCGTTTTTTCTAGATCCATATCTTTAAAAGAAACATGATTACCTATATTTACATGTATTGTAAATCAACAAATTGTTCAATTTATCATTAAAACATCACAAATTGTGCAGAAAGTTGTTATATATTGCTGCATTGTTATTAACACAGTGTGGGTACATATGGGTACGTTAATATCACCGGGTTTGTCCTTACTTGGTGATCTATTGGTTTCCTTGTTGTAGAATAGTTTGCCGTCTGCCCTTTGTTCACAGTTCCGTCCCTCGTAGCCGCCAGCACACAAGCAGAAGTACATCAGCTCCGCCATGCGACACACGCCCCCGTTATAACACGGGGAGGAGTCGCAGTCTGAAAAAAATCGGTTAAAGGTTTATTCGATATTCCTGAAAGCAGATTCTTACAGATTCACATCTCCGTGTGGCGCTTTTGCTTCTCTGGCAAAGTATAAGCCTACCAAATATAGGCTTTATCGGTCCATTCTGCATGCCTAGGCCTACGGGGTCATGGCTTGTCGTGGGTAGACACTTTTCACTTTTAAAGGTAATCCACACATCAAAAAGAAAAGAAAACTTTAACACATCCACAAGCACATAACGTAGCTTTTTTTCAGTTAATTATTATTTTTTTTTTATTTTCCTTAAAATCATAATGGGATTTTGGATCATTGATTCCGTAAATGCAGGGAAATGTCTTGGATTACTGAGGTTGTTACATGCAACTGTCTTGAAAAAAGAATCTACCAATGTAAAAATTGTTGATATCGACCAGTGGGCTACTGTGACTGATCTTGGAGTCAGTATAGCATATGTAACAATACATGGATGATTGCACATGAATATTTCAATCTATCAGAATCATGTTTAAAGCCCTGCGGTAGCTGAATGTATGCTGAGGGTTACCCACCTTCACGGGTCCTTGCATGGAGCTGGATACGGAAGCCTCTTTTCCTGACGGCTGGGTCTGTCTTGAAGACCAACATCATGTTGTTATATAGAGACTCCACATTTTTGGGGCGGTTACCGCCACAGAGTCTGAATGCAGAGAAATCAGAGGATAAAAATGGATATACAAGGATTAGCAATCTTCAGGTGTTAACTTTTATGACCTACACGTGTAGGGAAATGCCTTCCGTTTTAAATTTCAAATGTAATAAGCGTCCAGAAAAGGAAATAAGAACGTAACATTTCTAACTTAATTATGGATTAGTAGATGGATGTGATTCAACTGTGAGAAGGGAGATGAAAGCTGAAACTAGAAACTCCAACTTATGCCGTGCAGTAAGTTCAGGGAAGAGGTCTGAGCGTCCCAAGTTGACGTTTAACCCCCATGATTTTGAATATTTCTAAATTTTCAGGTAATCAATAAGACCAATATATAATATAGGAGTTTAATGTTTGAAGTAAAAACTTAAAATTATTTTTTTTAATGTTCGGGTACTTTAAAGCTGGTGCATATTTATACATTATGATCCGATTCGATATATTCAATATTGATCATGTATTCTGCATGTATAATATGTAAACCCGAATTCATCAATGTTATGTTTTTTCAGCCGACTGTTTCGTGTAATATTCACCTTAGCCCCTTATGGGCGAGCCCAAAATGCCGAACTTCCAGTTGGTCCTCACAATGTTTTGTCTTCGGGTCATCCTCAAGGTCAAAGTCAAGAAAACGGGCAAGCAGAGTAGTACGCGGTGGGCTCTGAAATGAAAACGGTCTGTGTTTTATTGTCAAACTAAAAAAAAAACGCATGTATTGTGATAGCTGGACTCGGACGAAAACCTTTAAAGCTAGTTCTAAAAAAGGCACTAGGCAGAGCGCAACCTGGGAAACATTCCAACTGGTTCCGCTCCTTTATCCGGGCGCGCGCCAACATTTACTAGGGACATACCTCCTTGATGTTCCGTCCATCAAATATACAAACCTACCAACAAATAAGACATGGGTGAAAATATTACCTCCTTGGCTTGAACAGTAAGCATTTAACATGGCGCAGCCACCATAAGCGTCTTTGATCCAAGCAAACAGGCCGTTTGATCCTGGAAGTCCAGCACAGTACAATATCGGAATGGCGTCATGCCAGCAGATGACTAGTAAACCAAGGGGTAAGAGCACCAGCATGCGGAGCACGAAGCAGTTTACTTGTCACGTAGTTTTACGTACCTTAATAACCCAGACACACGTCTGTCTGTTGCCGTAGGAGTTGGGATAGCCGGGGGAGGAGATGGTAGTGGCCTGACCATAATTGACATTCATGATTCCACCGCAACCTGGGAAAAGCAGAAATTAAATAATCTTAGAGATAGCACTAGAGACCTACACCGAATGGCTAACATTGAAATGAATATCTAAATATAGATTTAAAATTAGAAACAGTTACCACAATTTTACGTTTTGTTACACACCAGTGATAACTTTAGCATATCCTCCATATTTTGGCAAATACAGAAATATAAGATTTGAAACTTTAGCTGACAAATATAGAAACATAAACCGGCATATGTATTTGTTACCCACACATTTTCAACCATAAAAAAATATCGGTATAATAAAAAAAAATGAAACGTAGCTGTTACCGCGAAAAATTCGAATGTGTACTGTAAGATCACATACTAAATAATGAATTGTATAATATATATATATATATATATATATATATATATATATATATATATATACAATATAACATGTGTTTTTAAATGTATACATATATTATATATGTATATATATATGAAAATAAATATTTTATATGTAAAAATGTGTATGTTTAAATACTTTATGTATGTGTTTATACAGTATTTAATACAGCCACTGCTACTACTACTTCTAACACTTCTACCACTACTACTGATGCTCAAAAATAAATAAATAAAAATAATAATAATAATAATAATAATAATAATAATAATAATTTCATTAATTATATTTTAACTTGAAAGATCCGATAAAGGTCATTCCGATTCTTCCACAGAGTTGACAATAATTATTGTTTTTGACCCAATCTTGTAGATAACCTCACAGATCGGATAGCAGCCACTGATGAAACAGGTGAATTGTGGTCCCTGAAGCGACCTCTGGTGGAGACTACCTGAGTTAATGTGACGCCGATGTACCTGTGACGTTGAGAGACTTGCAGTTGGAAGATGACGTAAAATAATCTGGACACACACACCGGCAGTGCTTGTCCATGTATCCCTCGTTCTCGCAGCTTAACCGACGGAGGCCGCATCTGTCTAATATAAAACAAATCATTGATCCATTTGTGTATCCAATTATTGATCATATGTTTATTATGTGTTTTCTTATTAATTGATGGTCACTCAAACAGCAGAGACATGTTTACAGCATGGAGCCAGTTCACCGCAGACCGACAAACAACCTGCTAAGTCATTTCCTTACGGTTCATAAGTTATGGTTTATAAGATGTAGGATGTTCTCACCATTTATTTAACATTCGCCTCGAGCTCGTGTGTGTGTGGGGGGGGGGGGGGGGGGGGTTCTCTCCAGGGATATAAAACATTGTACACAGCATGCTCTGTATACAATTTTAACAATGTTGTAGTCCACATTAGCCGAGTCCAAGTGTAAGTGCAAGTCCAGGCCACTCGCGTCGAGGACCGAGTCCCAGTCTCTGAAAAAGTGGACTTGAGTCCGTATTAAACCCTACATGCTCACTTATCAAAACCACGAGTCGTCACGCTATATACAGTCGTATCCATTATTTCTCGGCATGTCTATTTGAATAGGGGTATTTTTAAATAGCTTCCAATTCATATCAAGTCATTTTATTTACAATTCACCATCTGTAGGTGTACAATATTAAGTGGTATTTGTTCTAGATATATTCTTACCTGCACACTTGTATATCATGTTGACGAGTTTCAGGTCGTAGAAGGTGAGGTCGTTTCCGGATATAGCGTAATTCATTCGATCATCATGGGCTTCGATGGTTGAGTGATGTATACTTTTACGGAAGGCCTGGTTAGAGATCAGAGCAAAGGTGTGATATATGAGGTCATATCAGAAACCTCTCTTAATCGTAAATGTGCATTAGCACGACCTGAACTGGAGACAGCGCAGGTCAAATAACACGCCATCTCATCAAACATTTACATGCTATTGTATATTCATAACAATTCTTATTTAAAGCGGGCATTTTATGATGAAAGGAATGATTTAAATTAACACCTTATAGTTTTTTTTCCAGGTTTACTCTGCCTTTTTTATATAGTTAACACTAATTATCGTAATCACTAAAACTATCATTTCAAAATGATATAAAGCAAGGGATCTATTGATCATCATGCTCAGCTAACGGCATGTCATTGGCTGTGGCTTTGATGCCAGATACATTTTTGTGTTCGATTACCGTTAGGTATAAGGGATATAAACCTGTAATTTATGTGAATGAGGTCATAGTACTTAATAACCCATATAGGAATGGGTGGTTGGCAATATTCAGCACCAGTCATTATGATAGTATATTGTCATGAATTGAACGTTTACGATACTATATTACAAAATATGGGTCGCCTTGGACTTATTAAAGGTTACCATTGAGATATTTTCAGGGCTTCCCTCTATTTTAAGTTAAAAATTTCTTGGTCAAATGATTACCCTCTACATATGCATGAAAGCACAGTTGTGAAGCTGCTATAATTTAGCATTGTCAACAATACAGGTAAAATGTCGAAAAACAAAACAAATTCAGGTGGGACCACCAGCCACCGTGTATACCTAGTCATGAATAATAAGCACAACAAGTTTCATGACACTATAGATGAATCTAGAGCTAAGAAACTGACACGACTGCTGTCATTTAGCGGTCTTCAAAATACAGGTTAAAATATATAAATTTTTAAATAAATTAATAAATTTATATCCGATAAAAATATCTGACTGTGATACAATTTATTTATCCATTCTTATTCTTTCTTTTCTTTTTTTACCTCGCTCTTTCTCTTTTTTTTTCCCTTTCTCTGTACACACACACATATGTATATATATATATAATTGATAAGGCATGATAACAATGATTTATCATGTTAGCTATCAGTATCCTTCACTCACATTTCTGTCGTAGTGCATGATAGAAGTCATGTCGTAGGGAACCAGGGTGCGGACGTGTTTCACATTAGAACGTTGGAACTGGGCGAAGTTGTCCCCGGAGATAGCAAACTTGTTAAAGTGAACGAAAGCCCTGCTGTCCGGACGTTTCTGCTCGTGAGCCAGTCCGATCCAGTGGCCGACTTCGTGGATCACCGTGCCTCTCTGTAACCACAAACATGGGAATTAATGACGTAACGTGTATACGCGCTCAATTTTTTTTAACTATAGGTCACGAATTCTATATTATTCCTATTCCCGTGCAAAATGAAAAAAGAAATCCAAATTTCGAAATTATAACGTGAAAATTTAATTATAACTTCCAGTTTTTAACGAAACGTTTGCAAGACCGAAACGCGGAATACAAATGATTAATTGTACACTGGAAGTTAGGAGAGCCTGTTTAATGATTTGTGAACCATAACAATATCTACCCAAATGAGTATAAAATATTTCAGCACCATGTTTGATCACAGGAAATCTGAATCTAATGAGACTCGGCGGAGGGCGCTTTCTGTAGAACCACAAGGGGCGGAGATGGATCTAAGATCCAGATGAAACCATATACCGGCTATGGCATTTATAATGATATATAACTTAATACTTTAAGTGCTAATTAATTCACGTTTACAAAGTAGAAAAAGAAAAATTATAAGTTTGGAAAGAATAAAAAATGATAATTAAAATATATAACATTTATCTAGACATTTTCGCTTGGAATACCCAATGTTCAGGGAACTACGCAAATTTCTATATTTGCAGCCAATTACAAACAAAGATATTTAGGGTAAATATGAAAAACACTCACAAATTTGCACGCGGGATCATTTGGCCCTCCTAAGTTGATGACACCCCCGCAGTAGCATCTGAAACAATGTGGATTTATTTTTATTATTATCATTATTATTACATGTATTATTATTATTATTATTATTATTATTATTATTATATATACATATATGTATAATATTATTAATTTTATATATATATATATATATATACATGTATATATATATATATATATATATATATATATATATATATATATATATATATATCCTGTGGCTGCCTCTTAGTAAGCAAGGCTATGCTGAAAAGCATAGTTTTAGGCGGACGACTCTATGGCGACTAAAAACTTGAAAGATAAAATCTATGAGAATTCAGATCTGCTCTGTACAATCTTGTTTGGCCAATTAACAGTGGAATCGGATATGGACAATGAATATACTAATATAACTACGTATAACTACTTATATTTACCCGCCACCGCTGTTCTGGAACTTGAGAAAACCAGGGTTGTTTAGGATTCTGTAGTGACGTGTGAAGCGGAGACATGTCAGTTTCTGCCACTCTGCCAGACCTAACAGGATCTGATTTGTCCATTCTGTCTTTGACGTCAGTGTTCCTGCACATGAACAGGATGCAATAGACAATAGACAATAAATTGAACTCTTTAACATATTAAGCAAATATACTATAAGGAATACAGGTATACATATAAATTATATGCACCTGTACACTAAACGACAATATATATATATATATATATATATATATATATATATATATAGAGAGAGAGAGAGAGAGAGAGAGAGAGAGAGAGAGATAGATAAATAGATAGATAGATAGATAGATATATAGATAGATAGATGATATATGCAGTCTGATCTGATATCACCGACGATGTCGTTCTAATTCGACTTTACACGTACCTTGCCTGCCTGGTCTGTCGGGCCTATTCATTCTTTTAGCTAGTTATGCCCCTTGGGCAGCATACAGCCCAAACAGGCGAAATAGGCGCTAAGGTTATTCGTTCTATATCTGGAAAAACTAGTACCCATTCACTTCTGGGTGGAGAGAGTGTACACTTGTGGTAGACTTTAGACTAACATTTGTAATCCACCGACCGGCACAGAGATCTTAAAGACCATAAAAAAACAGCTATCAGCAATGACACTTTAGTTATATATTCCCGCAACTGCATTTAATGTGTTTCTCATAAGTATGTTTACAAAACTGAATCAATCGAGAGCCAAAATAATCATCAAGCTAAAAGTTATAACATAGAACAACGCAAGTATAAAGCTTTTATATTCCGAAACCGAGTGCCCCCCCCCCCCCCCCCCCCCCCCCACCCGTGCCAATCTCCGCTTGCTTCGCCAATACCGTAACTTTGGCGGACCCTGATAGATATAGATATACAGTCGAACCTGTCTAATGCGACCACCAAAGGGACTTTGCAAAGTGGTCGTAATACAGGTGGTCGTATTAGACAGGTAATGAAAATTTAGGAAATGCACAGATTTAGATGACATGTATGACGAAAGTATGCATATCAGTAGGCCTGCCACATTTACACGAGTAAACGACTCCGTTTCGAATAATTTCTGTCAACGTTTACCGAATTCCGACCATTTACACGAAAGACAATGATACACTCTGTCAGTCCGCTTTACATCGTCGGTAAATCTGTAATACCGATATATCAGAAAATATTATTTGAAGACGCGGAAACCATTCGCGTATTCAGGTTGACTTTTGTATGAAAATTTAATTAGGGTTTTACTATTATAAACAAGAATTTTAGCCTTTGGTTTTTAATTATATAGGGTTTCTTTTACATAAGATGTACACCGGCGTGCCGCCAATAATGAATTTGACATCGCCCTTGTGAACATGCTCTCATTGTTTACCGCCTTTGTAGCCCTCGAAAATGAATGATCATTACGTGTTGCGCCAAATTTGTGTTAAATCTTTAGTTATTTGACCATCAAATGTTGATTTAATCGTCCCATTTACTCCTACGAGCGCAAGAACGCTGGTTTAGGTGACAGAAGAAATACGAGTACACATGTGCCCGAATTGGTAACCACGGTTACAGTTACAGTCACGTCATTGTCCTTTTTCAACTCATTTGCATAGCCCTAGACTGCAGTTCTTCCGAATATTGCCGACTAGCTACCGTGCATACAAGCAGGCCGTTAATGAAGCCCCACGAAAAATGCAAATTTTCAGGCCGTAGGACAATTTCGAATGGTCTAAAATCAGTCCTTAGAACGATTATGGCTGTCAAAAATTCGCGGCGGAGGCCACGTTCACAGCCAGGGAGCAGCTGCTTATTTCTCTAGTGGAGCATTTTTATGACTATGTGCTTTCTATAAACCCCCCATTAAGAAAACAAAACTGCTTTGTCAGCTACAAACCCCCATATGAATTAACGAAACAAAAAGTGTTTGGTGCATGGCGTCACTGGTTACTAACATCATTTGCTTCATAGGAACATCATAAATTAGACACTCTTTGTTATAACGCCTTTCATGAAACACTGAATAGATCAAAGACAAACCATGGGGGGCACAGGTCATAGATTAACTTCGGGGGCCCTCCATTCTCGAGTGGTCGGTGAGCCATTCACGTGGCCTAGCCGGAGCTCCGGGCGCAGGGTCGGCCCAGGGTCCTCCGGAACGACCACTAGTAAAACAAACAGCAGTGCAAGTTACCGCAAGTTCACGCATGGTCAGTCAACCGACCGGTCAGCGCTGGTAAGTGAGTAGCTCAATGAGTGCCCAGATTAGGCAGGTCAATATATAACTTTGGTTGGGAAAAACTGCCCGTAATCTGTAATAGCCAGGTGGTCGTATTTCACAGGTTTTACCAATAGGTAATATAATGGAAATTCGAAAGGGACTGATATCCAGTGGTCGTAATAGCCAGTTGCCCGCATTTCACAGGTAGTCGTTATATATATATATATATATATATATATATATATATATATATATATATATATATGCAATTTGTTATACCAGTGTACATATATCACATAAAATGATAATAGCCATATATGTAAAAATACCTCCAATATGGTAGTGAATGTGAGTATTATCTTTGGTCATGTAGCTGCTGAACGTGCCGGACTTCCTTTTGATTCTCTCGTGTACCCCATCTTCTGTCTCAGTCTGTGAATGTCATTAACAATATCTAGATAGTAAAGGTCATAATAAGTGTAAGTGATGAATGTATGGTTATATCATGAATACCCAGCAGCATTGGTTTAATATTAACACTGCCGCTAGGTCATTCAAAATCTTCAGCTAAAATTTTATATTGCATAATCTTTATATATAACAGTTATGATATATAGCAAGTTGTTATACTGGTGTTTATTCTATTTATTTATTAATGTCCTCTGATCTACCATAGGGGCCCGTTGGATAATACAGTTTGATACAGTAATGGGCATGTCAGTGCGGGCCTGTGCCTACAACAGCATCGGACATTTTACAGGTACAAGATATTTTAGTGGCACAGACCTGCTTACATGTATAAAGTATCGGTACATTTTAGCTAGTACAGGTCTGCAAAGGCCCATTCACTCACACCATATCGCACGACTATTTGATCGCACGATTGACCGCGACCTGGAAGTGGCACGACTGGGGCTGTATCAACATATCGATATATCGATACGAATCGATACGCAACTTCGATACAGTTACCGATACGCTGTCCATACTGTATTAGTCGTATCAAGGAATAACAATGACGACAAACAAAAATGGATATGTCCATCTTAAACTATAGCCTTAACTACTTATAAAGCTTTTGCCACTTTACCACTTTATATTTTATATTTGAATGTTAAGACATAAGTCAAATATTTTGCCTTATTGTCGACTGGATAAGAAATACGCATGACAGGGTTCCCGTAAAAGTCGGGCGCGTAGGAGCGATACTGACTTGAGTCATGTTTTTGTGGACATGTGAGGGGGACAATCCACAGGAGTTCGGGCAAAAGGACCGAACATGACAATGAGGACAACCGCACCTAGAATATAAAAAACTTTCTTAACATCATTTTTCAACACATAATACGGTTTCTATAATTTGGTAATTAAAGTAATTTTTGCTCAATTTTCATTTATTGAGATAAATATTTAGAAACTAGAAATTTGGTAATTAAAGTTATTTTGCTCAATTTTCATTTATTGGGATAAATATTAAGAAACTTGAAAGTGAAAATATGATCTCGAAATCGCTATCATACATTGCTATCCCTAAAAGTGAGGGGTGCCCCCCCCCCCCCCAAAGAGGCCCATGATTACTGATGTTCCTCGTGATAAATGACATCGATACTCATATTACATGTATATTGCTACCAATCAACTAATCATTTATTTTGTTTAAATTTTGTGATCACAGTAGGGCATGTATTTCGCTTTATAATTCAATCATTTTACCTCCACTTTATTCAAGTGTTAGCTCAACAATTTCCCGAGGAGGTGTTACAAATCGGCCAAAGGCCCCTGGGCACTCGGTGTTTAACATTAAACGAATGCTTTGAATGACCAATACCTTGCGGGAGTCGGGGGGGGGATCAAATGAAGTACAAAAGCTGTGTAATATCTTGATATGAGAATAGCCTATAGTGACTGTCCAGATCAAATTCAAAAGAACGATGGGAAAGGGGGAGTACAGATCGTTGTTTTAATATATTCAGTAGTCTATTCCGAAAATGATGGAAAGGAAACAGAATTTTAACATTTTTCTCTCTCCACATATTACGTATTTCAAGCTATCTATCAAACGACAAACTGGGCTCATCCTGTGACATATATGTTTTTTTATCAGTTGTTATTATTGACTGGTCTTTTTTTATTTAATTATTTAGAGTATAAATACAGAACATAATATGTAAATATGCTTAATATGAAAAAGTGAGAAACATTTTTTATTCAGAGATTTTTCTTTTCAGAAAATGATATACGACGAAAAATGGAGCGTATCGTCAATACGTATCGGGTATCGAATTGAGTGGATCGCAATACGTATTATACCTGAATAGGCAGACCGATACTCAGCCCTAGACACGACCAGTCTTCACAAATTCGTCTTGATTCTGAAGTGGTCGTGAGAATGTGAAACTGGTGGTAGGTAATCGTATGACTGATGTCACGCTTTGTTGCACGATCGACCAGTATTGGTGACCATCAGTTGCAAGATCAGTCGTGTGAAAATAGTGGCGATCATTATTGATCGTGCGACCAGTATAAGTAATCAGTGACCAGTGGTGCGACTGGCCGTCCTACGACCATTCATTCAACTAGTCGTGCCACCAATCGTGTGGCCCGTTAGCTGTAGTAATTCACTCGCCAGCTCTCATACAGTACGATATACCTCCAAAGAAAGGAAAAAGCCCTGGCAAAGGCAAGTAAAAGCTGGAGTCAGTCGCTGCCGAAGACAAATTTATACCAGTTGCTGAGCCCATAGAACATGACTAATCGTTAAGTCGTGCCGCAGGTCGGAAGGTTTCGTGGCAAATCGCATTGCTGATCATAAGATCGTACCACAAGTGGTACCGACACTCGTCAGATGGCACGAACAGTTGCACGACGAATCGTGCGACAAGTGGTCTATGATACACGACTGGTTGTGCGATGGCCCAAGACTGGTGGTACAACCTCCTTCCGAACAAATCAGTCGCAACTGGATTTTGAACATGTAAAAAAAACACCCACTATCATCCGGCGATCGCTCGCACGCTCTTCTCACGATTGTCGGGCTATCCCTCAAATTTTTCAGTCGTGGACTGGTGGTATGATGTTCGATCTTTGATGTGACTGGAGCTTAACTGTTGTATTATCGGAAATATTTCGATACTGCATGGACTGCGGCTAAACCGGTCCCGGGTAAAATAGCGTCATAGTTCTGCACAGTCAGACAAATAATGGGTAACTGAGTTGTACATATTATCAGCTAAAGATGTAACTGCCAGTTTACATTAGGATTCTAGTTATACGCCTTACCTTGCTTTCAACCATACAGCCCGCTGTAAAACCAGTGTTGAACATTTTACGATTGCTAGAAGCTGATGCAGGGGGGGGGGGGGGGTCCAGGAGGTCCGGACCCCCCCCCTCCTTTTTTGCCACCGCAACTTTATTTAAGGGTTTCAGACCCTTTTCCGGAACCGGGGACCTTTTATCAGGGTTTATCGTAAGTCCGCCTGAGTTACCCCCCTCCTTTTACTGATAACTGGATCTTCCCCTGAGTAAACCCCGTATAGCAACAGTGCTATTTGGATACGCTTCTCACGCAGCGGCTATACACTGTAGTCGTGGCAGATATCCCTGTCTATAACCGCTGCTTTGTATAGCAAGGTTCTCTGGGTTTGACCATCAGAGTTGGCACGGAGAGAAAGATTGTAATCAGACATTGTGGATCCAGCTAGATTTTAAATCTGCGTCACCCGCTGTCGTTGCATGGGATAACCGTACCAGTATAATCTTTAGTCAATTTTTTTTGTAATTATATCATAATAGATTTGACCGAACATGTGTTTTGCATATAGGCATATAGTGTCAACGTCACTGAGCATATGTTTGCATTGTGGATATAAATATTGTTCAAATGAATAAAAGTAAATGAATATGCCATTCGGATCTGCTTGTGCAGCGATTCGTTTTGCCGGATATGCAATCCGCGTGCCGGAAACGCGCCTATTGTATCTCTCTTTGTTTATGAAGTCAATATTGATTTTAATCATCATTTCGCTATTGGTTTCCACATTCCATGCATTTGGTACCTCAACTTTAAAAGGGAACAGAGACCTGCACCCTATGGGAGCTTTGGATGCCACGCCTATACATCTGTCCTTTAATGATACTTCATGCACTCAACGATGATTGCCAACATCGCCCCAGCAGAGTGAATATATGAGTAGTATTGTTATTCGATTAAGGTAAGGGATGATTATACACGATTTTATATGTAAAATAATGGTTTATATACATATACTTCTATTTGTATTTCCTAGGTCAATAGTACAAAGCAAACTGCGGTTTATTTGTTATAACTCTTTGTATAATCGAACAGTTACATTTTTTGCCTCTCCTCCGGCTCTATACAGACAACATACATATGTCCTCTTGTTCTCTTACGTCGAACGTCACGTGCCGGCAACCAAGCATAACCTCGGCTACATATGCCATGGTATTGCTATGCGGATAACACAAACACGCAGTATTATGTGTGCACATATTTTACTTCGCAAACCCTCCAAATGAGTATGATAATTACCAAAGAATTAGGGTATTCATTTCTGCAGAGTTTACATGGGAAGTATTTGTGCACGGTATATATGAAGCGTATGTCTTTATAATAAAGTTGTTGTTTATATATAATGTTGCAGGATATTGGAAAGGGGGCGGGTCCAGAAAAATAATAAGAACACCGGCAACAAAATTTGGTTTGATACCCTTAGGGTGCCTTTCCATACGTTCGGGCACCCGCGCGGGTCCCGCATGCGGATCAAGCAGTGTTGGATTTCTGCGGGGGCCCGCATGCGGATGCTACATGTATATATCTGTAGCAGGCATGTGTCCTTGAATTTGAAAAGAAAAAGGAGCTGATAGAGCTTATTTAATTGCATTAAAAAAATATACGACCATTCTTCATTGAGATACGGCCCGGGACCAGCTCTAGTTTGAGTGTGACAGTAAATAGCCACCATTTAAGCCTGGCTGGTGAGATACGATATTAATCCGCTCTAATCTGCCTCATCAGTTAGTATAAATGTTTACACTGAATATTTTCTTGAGAAATTACACTAAAATTTTAGAAATTATGATTATTAGTGCATGCGTTTATCCAAACTAATGGGTCACCCGCATGCGGGGACCCGCACATATGGAAAGGGACTCTTCGCATGCGGGGACCCGCGCGGATAAGCGGATAGCAAAATATATGACACCCACGTATTAAGTTCAATATGTATTCAGTAGGTTAATTGTTATATTAATTTTTATCATAAATAAATATATAAAATCATTTTGTTTTCTTTTCAGTTATTCACAAAAAAAATTAATATTAAGAACCCGTTAAATAAAATATTTTGTTATAATTCACATTAAAGATATGCAATTTAATATTCAATAAACAGCAGCGAGTTATACGCGACCAAGGTAAGAGTTTCACAAATACGACCACCCGCAAATTACGACCACTTTGCTCAGTCCCCAGGGTGGTCGTAATTGTGGGGTTCCACTGTATATAGGGAGACGAATGAATAGCCATGCTGGTTCATTTTATATAGAGATGGAATTGGAATACACAGAAAATTTGGTTCCCATCGGCAGTTAACCGACTTTTCTGTGTATTCTAATTCCATCTCTCTCTCTCTCTCTCTCTCTCTCTCTCTCTCTCTCTCTCTCTCTCTCAGAACGTAAATGTACATCCGTGTCATGTAAATTGAATATTTACAAAACGATACCTGATTTTGAGCGGCATCGCATAGGATAAACAGAGCCAGGAGTGACGTCACTGCATTCGACCAAAACATGATGATCCTGTCTGTAAAGCTGACGGTATGGGACCGTGGGTTTCGCGATCCTGTCTGTACAACTGACGGTACAGAACTGTCTGGTACCCCGTGCGCTGGACCAGGATCTCCCTGGAGACCACAGGATACCTGTTCTAGCCTTGACGTACTGCAAGGTCACGCTGGACTTCTGTCAGGTTAAATGATATAAATTATTTGTTTTGTGCAGTTTTGCACGTACAATTGGCGTATTGTGCAGAATTCACTTAATTGCTTCTTGCTGTATTATCTGTATATTGTTAAGTCCGTGAGTGAGGTGGCGTTGCAGGAAAGTTACAAGAGAGGTTCAATATAACTGTGTATCTGATGAAATGGGTCTAAACGCTTAAACAATACAGCCGGTTTGTATTAGGAGGTACAAAAAGGGTTCCACTTTGTCTGGCGGTAAGTTTGTATGCCATTAGTAAATTTAGTGGTACGGATTCGTTTATGAGAAATTCGATACCACTAAGACAAGGGATTTATATCTAAAGGGAAACAGGAAATTATTTTTTGTGTATTCCATATATTTTATACTTAGTTTACTTCTTTATGAAAACTTTTGCATGAAATTATGCCATTTTTGTGTATATGCTGTATATTTCGGAAACCGGTACACAAATTGTATCTTTATATACACATACTGCATCAATTAAAACATAGCTGCATGCCCACGTTAGAATTGGCCGTCCTTACTGAATTTACATCACACATCATACGTTAAAAATTTGATTTTATTTTGTGTTTTTAACACATAACAATGTTTGTTGGCCTAATTATTCGAGTTTAGTTTGACAACCCCATACACCCACGTTATACTTACATATCATATTCAAACTGACAGCTTGCCGGCCGGGTTCCGGGAGTTCACGTATTACGGGGCGTAATTGAGGCTATTGGCACGTCATTACCAAACCATCAGTGCATTAATATACGACACAGTCTAATTTAAACATTACCAGCATGGTAGTACAATACCATCGGTGATCAGTTTCAGTGGCATCCTTGTCATATTAAAATGCTAATTTTCTGATATGGCTCTGTATAGGGTCGTGAAAAGGGTATTTGGGTACGAAAAGCAACTATAATTTGAGGATTTGGGCGTGGTTACAAAAAGAGTTTTTCCGCTTTAAACTTAGTCGATAGATTCTCGCTTAGACGCTATCCTCAGGGTACTTTTTTTCACATCCCGCGCCCTTGTCAAACCCTGAGTTTTTCAAAACCACTCATTTGGGGGGGGGGGGGGGGGGGGGGGGCTGCCATTTTGTGTACGCTAAAACCCGAATGTCACTGTTCGCGTGTTTATTTTATGAATTTTAAAAGACTTTTTTCAATTTTTTTTGGCGGAGGTAGCGACCTATATATTTACTTGTTCTCACACTACCTTATTCTGTAAATTGTTAATTTTGCGGGCTCCCTTCCAAGGGTGTGCCAGTCTGGCGCCTTCCTGTCAGGTGCGCGGTAACGTCATTAGTACCATGAGCCCCGCGCTATCTCAGGTGTGAACCTTCATGAGCCAGCGAGCAGCTGTTCAAAACACTGGATAGTCATCAGACCTTCCCGAAGAGACTGCCCGCTCTGACTGTTTCTCCGGTCCCGGAATGACGTATCCACCCACGGCCCCGGTAAGGCTGGGGCCAGCCCGATATCAGTTAGCCGAACTTCGAGCTCCCCGATGTCTTCCCTATCATTTCAAGACCCTGGGTGAAAGTCTCGCACGGGAAGACATCTGCCGGTCAGGTTCGAACCCACGCCTCCCAGTGCATCGGCTGAGTAGTTCGGATAAAGCATGTGTCATACTAATTTTTCTTATACGAAATACATAATAGAAATTTTATTGTAGACAGATCTGACGCGGAACAGGGGCAATTTTAATCGTAAAAAAATTGTCATTCTCCGAAAGTGGGAACAAAAGGTGGCCCACCTCTCTTTAAAAAGTTAGGGGGACATGTCCCCCCCCCCCCCCCACCGATGCAGCCTATTATGAAGTTTCATGAGGGCTTTAGCTAGCATGGCATACTAATGCGTGCGCATGCGATAACTATCGCGTGGGAACGAAATACTGTCGCGTGGGAACGAGATAAAAAATAACTTTGTCTGTCCTGTACGAGCAACCGTAGTCATGTCCCCGTGCACTCCGAGTATTCATACAGGTCTCGATTTACAGGACATTCGTTCACACGAGTGCATTTAAAGCAAACAGGTTGTCATTCAACCAGGGACCTGAAATTGACCAGTCAGCCTGGTGTAAAGTGTCCATATCAATGTTAATTTCAGTGTCACAGCTGGTACATGCAGTCAGGTGCAGGGAAATGCAACTGATTTTGGTTTTTGACCTTGGCCTAATTTCAAGGTTGTGACAAGAGAGTGGCTGTTGCCGACCTCTATATATGCTTGTTCGGGCCTTATTTATCTGTGGGTGTACAGGCGCCTTTTATTCTCTTGAAATTGAATATGATCCCAGGCCGTGACATTCAGAGGATGAGGGACTACGGCCTATAAATAGATGTGAAAAAAAAATATATTTTACAGCTTTTGCAATCTTGTGAACATGTGACTATGGGACATGGGTTGAAAACCATTTGTTATTTATACTTTTGTAATACACATCAACTAATCAGTTGCTTTTTAATATGGTTCTTTTAGTTTATGACCCTTGACCTTAACCTTGGTCATTAGGGTTGAAATGTAGCGAAAATTAACTTTTTTTCTCAATTTTTTTATTTTATTGCGTTTCCTAAATAATTTCCAAGGTATTGTTTTAGATTTATTCTCGTAAGTTATAAGCCAATACCTTATTCCTTCATTGCAGTTTATTTACGTGAACAAGACCAAAGTTAATTCCATATTTCACCTTTGAGGCCTATTCAGTGTAATAAAGATACAAAATTAGTTTGTATGTTTTCGTACGAATACCGTGTAATATTAATAAACCATAATATTAAGGTATGGTTTTAGTTTTATTCTCGTCAGTTAAAAGCCTATGCCTGATTCCTTCATTGCAGCTTACCTACGTGAACAAGACCAAAGTTAGTTCTGTATTTCACCTTTGAGGCCTATTCAGTATGATAAAGAAAATTCTGTTTGCATGGTTTCATCAGAATATCGTGTAATGTTACAAATATTAATATCTATCTCTCTCTCTCTCTCTCTCTCTCTCTCTCTCTCTCTCTCTATATATATATATATATATATATATATATATATATATATATATATATATATATATATATATTAATATGATATATATTATGTATTTGTTTGTCCAAGCAATCGTTTCAAAGTGCTCAAAATGGTATAAAGCATGTTATAATAATTGTCATAATTTTGAGTTGCAACAAAATGTGTAAGTAACGTGCTTTCACAATTGTTATATATATATATATATATATATATATATATATATATAACAATTGTGAAAGCACGTTACTTACACATTTATATATATGTAATATATTATTAAGTTATACAGAATCCACAAATAATAAATGAAATCTGCCACAGGTGATATTGCTGCTCTATTACATTATACTGATCTATTAACAATCACAACATTGGTTGATTATAGGACTACATATTATAGGTTAATACGGGAAACTTTGATGTCCACAAAAATGCTAAGAATTATTTTGTGGCTTCGAAGTGCAGGCTTAGTAAATTTCATTTTATTTGAACCCGATATGATTAAGAAGATTTGGAAAGTCGTCAACCCTATACCTTTTTTAATTGTTACGTAATCCAGAATTCGATCAAATGGGTTATTAAAAATCTGTGCGAAGGGATAAGAATCGAAGAACCAGAACTAAACTTGCTAGGCCGTTAGTAAAAATACTTATTTTACGTTTGCCACTCATGCATAAAAGAAACCTGTATTTCATCATAATTTATGCTTCGGTAGACGGAACTGCGTGCATGGGTCAGAAACCGATTTAATTTCTCATACTTAAAATTATGCACTGAGGGCCGACAGCTGTTTAATAGTCATATAATTTGCCGTTAGATGGTGGTATCAGTCCCGCGTATTCTTTAATGTTGCAATGTAGAGGTAGAAAAACAAACCGACTGAGCTTGTTTTTATTATATGTTAAAAATAGATGTGTTTCATAACTTTTAATCTATATTCGTACATAGAGCTCCTTAAGAAATAGATCTATAATACATAAACTAGGACAATATCAAAATAATGTTAAAACGTAAATTTTGGCACAAGAATACCAGAGCAGTTAGGTGTAGGATAAGCAACGAAAAAAAGAAACAAGGAAAACAATTTTTTAAATGTTTATTTATAAATATTAAAATACAAATTACCCATATAAATCAGTTAAAGGATATAAAGAATTTCACACAGAAAATCTAAGCATTTTAGCGTAAGTGAAATACGACATGTAAACTCGTTTATGTGATATTATTTATAAAATAAAAGGTTGTGAATTATACAAACTTTATTAGAAATACAAGTTTGCTACCTTTCATCTAAACATATCATAGCGAACATGAGGTAGTGTTGGAATCCCCTAAAAATAGTTTCACCTTATTTAAAGTTGTTATTGTTTTACCGTTTCCAATCTAGTGCAAAGTATATATAATTTTTACAGCATTGTTTTTATTTCTTCAACAAGTGTATATATATATATATATATATATATATATATATATATATATATATATATATATATACACTAAAAAGGAAATTCTTGTTAGATGCGGCAAGATGGACTTTTTCTTTTCCTAGATGAAGCTGTAATTAATAATGCCATATGGAATTGAAGAGATTGGGTAGATCATACATAGAGTTAGAACTACCCTTCAGTGGAAAGTCAATTGATTGAAAAACTCTTTACAACTTTTAAAAAACAGAAATAATATAAAGAAACATAATACAATTATAAAAATGAAATTGTTGGACTTTTTTACATAGAACACTGTGCAAACGGAGTCTAGAGGTTGTTTTTTATTTTTACTATGACAGCATGTATTTTATAAACCTCGTATAATATTATTAAAAAATAAACAACTAAATCACGTAATCAAAACTTATTCCTTAAGTGCTTATATATGTAAAAAAACAAACTCTACAATTTTTCATTACAGGTTTCGAGATTGTGTCTTCTCATGTATGAAGTAAACCGGCGAAGGCATTGGCTATAAATATTCGGGATATCCAAATGCTTTTAATGTTTGCTTGCAGTAACCGTTGATAGTCTTAAAATCACTTAATTTTATTTTTTCCCTCCATGCGTAGGCCGTTTTGGTTGAATTAATTCTCATTGTATTAACGTACCCATCGTCTTTACGTGCGTGTGTACTAACATTCAACCAGGATTTTACAGATCGATGTAATGTTCTGCCTATGTATTTATACACTAAATTGGCCCATTCTTCAGGATCTTTGGCAAAATCTTCATATTTCATGAAAAGTATATTATTAGGGAATTCCTTCTGAAGCCTTTGTAATGTCTCATAGTCTTCATCCATCAGTTTACATACATATTTCATATCCAGGAGTCTGTTGCCATTTGATACTTTTGAATCAACCCACCAGGGGCCGTTCCGACGAGAAATATATATCCCGCGAGGATCCCTTATGTTATAAATAATTTTTACCGACTGGTCCTTTACCAAAATGTCTTCTGCTATGTCAAGCGGAAGTCGTATTGATTTTATGGCTTTTATTGACTTTTTAAAACAAGACTCGTCGACATGTTTTAAACAATTCTCAGTCTTGACTTGTAAATTTAACATGCGGTCGTAATGACATTTCACTTTCTCAGTCGGACAATGAGAGGAATTCAACGACAATAGATGGTTTAAGTCTGTTTGCGTTTGCCCGTTATCCGGATGACATTCAGCCATAGTTTCACAAGAAAGGTCCGTGCATTCTGACAGGTCCCTGCGATTCTTCTCTACACACCATTCGAACATTTTGGTCCATCTAGAACCCTTTTTGAGCACTGCCCCACTGTACAGTATTTCCGGTAATATATTTTGAGCCTCGGTTTCACTCAACAGCTGGAGAATGTAAAACGCCAGGTGTCGCCGCTCATAGGTTGTTAATTTTCTGTAAAATACAAATATTAAATTAAAATCCCATGGGTACATAAATATATCACATATATATATATATATATATATATATATATATATATATATATACATACATATATAAAGAAAAAATAAATTATTTAATATCCACCGGCCGATGAAAATTATGAATGAAGAACTTTATAAAAGGACAAAAATGATTTCAGTAACAATTCAATACATCGAAATTAGACGATGGAGATACCTTTAACTTGGACACCAGAAGGGGAGGGATGCAGGTCTAGGCCGAAGATATATAAACATGAGAAGGACAGTATACCAGAGGCAGAGTGGGATCGGATTGAATGGTACGCCTGGAGGGAGAGGGAGGGGGTTGATGCATTGCCTTATATGTCGTAATTGGCATGAGGAAGAGAGGTATGTAGGTATATGTGTTTTAATTTTAAAACATTGTATGAGCATTGGTATTAAACTGACGCTTATCAAGCAATGATCGTTCCAAGCAAGCAGATTTTCTAACGATTTATTTGCATGAATAATTTCTCAGAACTACCATTTTAAAATTTGCTCTGCATTTACTAACATCAACATACTAAAGCTCATGATGGAACCCAAATCAAACTCCGGAATGCCATAAAATGGATTGCGAAAATGTTTGCATTATGTAGTTTGTTCTATAATAATGTCTAAGCTAATATTGATTAATGTAATAACATTGCATGAAACATGGAAGAATTAAAACTTTAAATCTTAAATACCATAATCTTATTCTCCGAGGAAAAAAACTTAAAATGTTAAAGACATCCTTTAAGTGTCATTTTCAAATTAGCGCTAAATATGAAAGCTGATCTGCTAATCAAGAAAGATTTCCTTTTACTCGTGAGAAGTGTAGGCGAGAAAGGGTGAGAAGAAAGATGTGAGGATTTATAAAGGGGCGCACGGAAATGAGTTTAAAAAAAAACAGCATCAGCTGAAAATGATATATATGAATTTTAACATATTACGCATAATTAAACTGCCTATATAACGTCTATCTGCTGAAATCGAAAGTTAGATTTTTAGGATTATTGTATTCACTTAAGCTACCACATATAATTTGTGTTAAAAAACGGACAACTGCGTGGTGACCTTACTTTCTTTGCCCTGTGGGGGTAAAGTGAACATCGGCGGGCATGATCAGGTCGGAGCAGCCGTACATGGCGTGGAACATCGGTTCGACCGGCTCACACCAGTAGCACGCGTCGTCGTTCATGTTAAACAGCTCAGACAGGAAAGTGGAGCCACCGCGCATGTGCGCTATGATCAGGACTTTGGCTGAGGATTTAGACGAAGTGTTGGTAATTTTTGTCTTTATCACTGCTGTAAGGAAAAAAGTATGACCTGATAACAGGAAATTCATGAAAGATCATGGAGACATATTTATACTTATTTATACACAAAAATGCAAAATATCTCGCAATAGGTAGACATTTTATAATACATGTATATCATTATGTTATTAAATAAAGAACACGCAAAGGACGGCTGCACTGTATATTTTGTTCTTCAATTAAAAATTTTAAAAAATATTATTTGCATGATTAGAGTACATTAATTCAATCCATCCTGTTACATAAATCCGAAAGTATATATAAAATCCCTCCACATAAATCAAAATACTAGTATATTATGTGCTAATCATGAAGGCAATTACGCTCCCGAGGCAGCGGAAAACTTGCGCTTCTAAAGAAGCTACATAGAGCGTAGAAGGCAATATGACTGTTGAGTTTTGTTAGGGGTAGTTAGGAAAATGTAATTTCCCCCTAGTTAGCTCGTTGAAACGTGATCGCAACTGACTTTCGTCAGTTATGAATTCTAATTTGGTTTTGTCCTTCATATCTTTCATCCCTATGAAAATTATTTTTTAATGTCAGACAAGTCTGTGTCAAAAAGAGACTTTTGCAATAAAGTTGCCCTTGTCGTCAGTCCCTAATGTCATGCATAGGCCTGATAAAAATGCCTCGCATCATGACCGGAAGCTCACCGGACGACTTCAGAATATTTTAGTTCTCTTATATATATATAGTTACGAATTTTAGTTCTCTTATATATATATAGTTACGAAGACAAATAAATGAGGGGGAAATCCTGGGTCGATCCGGGAGTCGAACCCAGGTCGGTGGCGCACAAGTCCGGCGAACCAATCGCTTCATTAGCAATTCAGTCCCCTTTTATGTCACCCCGTAACACACCCCCTCTTAAGAGCGTTCTGCTATCAGAACAAGACTAATTATCCTCACTTTGCTGAGCTTATTCCCTGGGCCACAAAGCTAACCGTCACGTTAGACGAGTCCCCATTTTGTTCAGGGGAAAAATCCTGGGCCGATCCGGGAGTCGAACCCAGGTCGGTGGCGCACAAGTCCGGCGAACCAACCGCTTCCCTAGCAAAGCAAGCTTCACTAGCGAGACAGTTCGGTCCCCTTCTATGTCACCCCGTAACAATATATATATATATATATATATATATATATATATATATATATATATATATATATATATACACACTTGATTCTCTATAAAACCGACTTGGACTTGATATGCTAATTCAGATGCTGTGTTTCAAATATGAACTGTAACGTTGATAAAACGTGTCGGACAATATATGAGTTTGATATGGCCAATGTCCGCCAATTCATAAAAAGGTGTAGACGATTATAATTTAATGAAATAACACCTAAATATCTTACATATTTATACACATTCATGAATATAAACTAAATTTATAATAAGATTTAAGTTGAGGGAGAGAATGGTACGGAGACAGACAAAGTACTTCTTACATACAGACACACGAACATATATATCTGTAGTCAGTGTAGCCTATCCATAATTCACTGAGCGCGTCTACTTTGTATTGTACGTGAGGCACGTCGTCACTGATTTAGTCTTAAACGGTGGAGTAATTATTAGACTGATTTAGTTTGGAAATACGTTCAGACTGCGGTAAATACGTACAGAACTCTAATTGTACATGATATGGTATGATTATAATTTATGAGATATATGTATATTTGTTTATTGTCTAAACAACGTGTGTGTATTTGTTGTGTCAAGCGATATAAACAAACGAAGGATGACTAACAGGTGCTTAAACCGGGATCTGCGAGGAAAGTTCTGCTGCCATGTTTTTACCAGTTAGTTGTTTTGCGTTTATTCAGATTAGAAATAGGCTCTGACTTGGATTCGGTTCCAAAGGACTATGAAAAGGTAGAATTTGGCTCGAATTTAAAGGACTCCGACTTGGACTCGATTGGCCTGAAATCAGACTTGCACCCAGGCACGGCTTGTGTGGACTCGACTACCTCACTGTTATAATTAAGACATTATCCGACCGACGTTATCATTCTGACAATCACAGCTCTAAATAATCACAGATCAAAATATCCACAAAGAACTCAAATTACCCTAGAATTACAAATTTGATACGCGACGATATACTCCGAAATAACCGTCAATACTCGGATAAAGTATCCTTTATGGTAAGCTAGAGTGCAATGGAAATAAGTTGAACTTGTTTGTCGAGCCAATGAAAAGCCATGCATGCCGCGGGAAATGTTCATTCGAACTAAGGTTAAATGTAAACTGTTTATTCGATAACTTGTTGAATTCTTATCTGTAACTGATAATTAACCAAATTACCCAAATCAGTCACCAGGAACCTAGGTTATCCCCCGTAAAAATAAACATATCCCGCATGCTACCCAGCAAAACAAACACGCTGAAAGATGCTATAACCTCATAGAACGTGAATTCTGTTATGCTCTTTACACAGGGCTTTAACTATAGGCCTACTTCCAATATCGTAAGCGCTGTTCGTTATGACCTCGTATCCTGAATTGCAACACCAGAGGGGAGCACTGTATTTTTGTCCAATCAGATGAGACCTTGTGCTGGAAGACAGAGCCAAGCGAGGTATAAACGGAGCAAATCATGTTCATTTCGTTTTGAGTGACAGCTCATCGCCCCGGTAACCGTCTGAACAGGCCACAGGATCAGAGAGAATTGCCCCAGACGTGATTTGCTTAGGGCGTTTGGCACACAGAGTGCCCGGCTAGTGAGCTGTAATTCATCGGAACATAACAACAAAGGCTGCGTGCACACCTCCCTGGCTGGTTTCAGTTCTGCAGACAACAGATACATGTCTGCGCTAACACAGTCATGATGTCATAATCGAAACGGTCGATGATTCGAGAATACAGAGGGAGCAATTAAAATTCGACGGTAAACTGATATAAAGCGGCGCTTGGAGCGCAGCTATGGGCGGAGCCAGGATGCCTGTCGAGTGTTTGTTTATTGGCATCTGGTTCGCTGCTTGTCACATCATACGCACGTTTCTTTCTGTGGACAACGAACCGCCATCTGGTGTCTAAATATATCATACACGGTCAAGGCTGGCAGCGTGAAAATCAGTTGCTTCGTTAGAAGCGCAAGATTTCCGCTGCCTCGGTAGCGTAGAAATCTGTAACCTTTCCTTTATCGTCCATTTTCCTTGTTAGGTATGAAGGTGCGGGTACTGGAAAATGTTTTTTCCTTCGAATGATGTCCCCCTGACCGGAGAAATTATGAAGTCATTTCAGTCACGAAATCAACAACCGAATATGGTGTAACCTGAAAGACGGAGGACGGAGAGTATGCCGTCATCCCCATTCGTGTGTGTGTGTGTGTTTCTGTGTATTTGTCCACAACACAACTCACATTGTTTATACATGATCGGAATCTCTTCGGGTATTTCGGGAAGGGGACAATGAAGAATCGGTTAGATTTTGGTATGGATCAGGCACATCCAATCATCATCAAGGATTATTCCAAAATGTCACATGCAGAAATGAACCTGGGTTATGGGCCGAATAAGCGAATGCAAACACAGTTTTTGGAGCATCCGACAATACGGATCCCTATACGACGGAGGCTTGCATTCCCTAGAACGCTAATTTCTAGTGTTTAAATAGTTGGTTGCATGGTTTGTTTGTTGTCTGTTAACATCTTTACTCAAAAGGTATGGAATGTTTATGATGAAGTTTATTTATGGAAAGTCAGCATAACATCAAAGGAACAATATATTACTTTTTGTATATATCTGCATTATCATAATATTTATTAGTTTACAGGTTCCTTCCCCGGCTTCTGACGGCTTTTCGGTTTAAGTATGCGGACACATTTAAAATACATCAGTCAATTCAAGCAATCATACCTGTCTCGGAGACGTTGATAACGGTTCGTACGACGTGATAAATTGGACCAACGATCACGTATACACCCTGTAAAATACAAGTAACCTCTGTTGTCAAGAAGCTATCAGTGGCCGATTTTATGTATTTTATATAATTTTTATGTAACTTAAACATGCAATTAATATCACCTGATAGACCTATTACACTGAGACACCATGTCTATGTATAACGATATATTGATTTTAATCAATAACTTATCAGGGGTCGAAGGTATATGCTTATATAATACCTAAACACAAAAACCAAATTGGAGTTCTTCAAAACCTCGGCAACTGGAACCTTACGTTTTTTTTTATTTCTCATCCAAATTAAGAAATACTTGAATATGAGCTAGATCATCCGGATGCTTTATTGTACACCTATACAGTTTGTTCATTTCTAGGTGCCTTACTAAGAAACCTATGAAATAATCTTCAAGAAAATATTTTACCGTGATCTAATTGGCTCCGAGCCAAAGTAGGCAGGTGGCGAACAATTATTTATTTCATCATCTGCTTTATTTTATGATGTAAACATTTGTGACATGGCAAGCCTAAGATTTCCATTAGAGTTTTTTACGACTTCGGGTTATAAAACTCACCAATATAAAGCAGGTCAGCCATATAATACTCTTTGGTTTACGAACTGAAAAAGAAAGAAATTAACAAACACCATTAAATTTTACCTGATTACTCAATGATGACCAAATAGTCGTCCCTAGGCTAACAAAACAAAACTTTTTGTTAGATTTCATACGTTCGAGACAAAAGTACATAAATATTATATATATATATATATATATATATATATATATATATATATATATATATATATATATATATATATCAAAGCCCGCTATACAAGACCACGAGCGGAACGGCCAAGTTGGGTGAGTCAGCTTTGCAGTAAGGCGTCAGCCAAATATAGAAATATGCAATTATGCACGGAAATTTAATAAAAATAATGTCAACTTATATCTTGAAAACCTCACCGCTGTTTCTTTATTTATATACAGTAATAAAGTTATTGTTGTTGTACCCAGTAGAACTTGACTCAGTTTGGTTAGATACGTCACTAGAACCATTGTAAGAATACATATATAGTTTACTTTCTCTCAAGTGTATAATTACCTGGTATCATCCTGGGTCACTTGGCCCGGTTTATCAATATTGCCAAAATCCGTTATAGATTTTTGTTGATGAGAGCTGAAGGAGACGGGCTGAAAAAAATATAAAAAAAACTGGAAAATCATATTTTGTTCCCGCGTTTTTCTCTTTATTTAACAATAGATGATTTAAAATTGTGCACGCATTCAGACTGGCATTTATTAAACATGAAATTTAAATACTAAATGGCACCCATGTGTTCTTTTATCAAGCAAAGGATAAAGTAATGCCTAAAACTTGATTCCTTAAACTGTTTCGCTGTTATTTTCTAAGGTTTTATAGAAAGGACGGTAAATTCAGGAGTTTAAAGTAACGAATTTCCCAAATTTGTAAAATATGCCCACTCCTACCAACAAATGACACAAGATGACTGACGGCCCCCTTTTCCTGAATTCAAGCAGGTCTGAAACACCAGACAAACCTCTTCAACCTCAAGTCTCAGACTTGATAAATGTTGTTATCACTGATGCATGGGATGTGGGCACATAAAACAATACATGTCAAAACTGTCTAAAGGAAAGCCATATTTACGATATATCGATGATAACAATGTGGCATATACTTTCTTACGCCAATAGACCGAAGCTTTTAAATGTAACTCTTATCATATAGTATTATACATCCATTTTATAACCCTAAATTATGAGCAAGAATCTGTTTCTTATATAATTTACAGCTGTTGTCATGCGAAGCGAAATATATTTCCAAGATGAATATAAGGTAATTTTTTTTACAAAAAAGAGACAAATTAGGCTGGTAGAGATTCATATATTTAGGGAATAACTGACAGCGTCTGCTACAGCGGCCACCTTTAGCCAAGGCAGTTTATAAACCATAAAGTGAACGCCTGATCTCGGTATACAGAGAACACTTATGGTCAGCCAATATGAGACATACTTGCCAAGAAACTTCAAGCATATATCTAAAACCCAGAGTTCACCGGCCCCTTATACACTTGAAGTTAACCTTTATCTTTGTTTCAACATAAGTTGCACTTCCGAAGATATCGGGTTCGATGCCCATTGGAGGGAACCGAGTGCTCCGTGTATTTATATTCCAACTCTCCATACTCGATAAAATAACATGGATTGGGTGTATGCTTGTGCGGGGGGGGGGGGGGTTAGAGGGTAACCCCCTTTCGCGCAAAAGTTTTGTTTTGCAGTTCGTCGTGAGTTTTTTTTGTTCGATTCACGTTTGTTTTACGTGTTCATAAAATGTCCATGACTTTACCTGGTTGATAAAAAAACAATACTTGTGTAATTAAACTTTAACTGCAATTGTCTTACACCTACTAGTCACATAATAAAAAAAAATAAACATGTAACATGTTTATATTTAACCCATCTTTTCCTCATAAATATCAATATCCAAAATCATATGTTAACTATGTCATGAAAGATTAAAAGTCACAAAACTCAGGCAAAGTGAAAATTTTACATAACTCTTTTAAATCCCTGATAACCCAGCATGACTCGTCTCTCGAGGGCTTTTAACACTCACCACGCCTTGACACGCCGATACTTTAAAGGAATCCTATTTACCGACCTTTTGAAAAAGAATTAATGTGATCTGTGGCCTTCTCTGGGTATATATTAATGATCTAAGAGTAATTCTGGGTATGAACAGTTCTTATAAGGCCTCCATGAATGATGTATGAATTTGTTTATCAACAAGATATTTGTAAACACAGCAATGTTGACAAACATGAAAAACATGTTGACTTATTGAAAGGTGACTTATTGCAAAACGCTATTTGCAAAGATCTAGCTTATCTGACATGCCGTCAGATGACTTTGTTGAATTTGTTTTTTTTTTTTTTTTTTTTTTTTTTGGCGGGCCCAGGCAAATTATTAACACGTTGATATAAACAAAACAAGCAGCCAATGTAAGGTGATATCCACGTTTTCTGGCCTTTTTTTATAAACGCTCCAAGGGATTACCTTTAGTTTATAAAGGTCAGATTGTTGATTGCTCCTTTAACTGACACTTGAGTAAAAAGTCGACTATTTGGCCCGGGGTGGGAACGCAAACGATACTCATGTTTTTACACAGTTGTCAATAGAGAACTAAGTCAAGGGAGACTGATAACGCATACACTGTTAAAGGTGTTTACCCGAGATATAATATAATGTAAACTTACAGTAGAATCTTAAGAGCTGTCCGTGACAATATCCATGACATCCTTTTCTACCTCACCTTGGGGACATATGCTAAGCGTCCGCCGTTACTTATTGCAAAAAAAAACCCGTCAAATTTGCTGCAGCTGTGATCACACCAATATACAGTCGTCTCCGTTAACTTGAATATGGTTTTGGTCATACATTTAAGCGAGCAATTCAAACAAACGTGGTGTTAATCTTCAAGGTTGGTGCCTTCATTAGGCAATGGCAATCATGCATTTTCCCAAAGTTATTCAGAGCGTTCTCATTTTTCAGCTTTGGAAATTTTCTTTTATTGATGTTTCAATTCATTATTTTTTATAGAATCACTTATCATCTTTCACTGAATAGGGGAAAAATAATGTTTTTAGGAATATTTAACCGAGCGCTTATTAGACAAAACTTGGGTTTGGTATTAAGTTTAAAGACCTTTTTAGTGGCTCAAGCAGTTGAAAATTGTGTCTTAATTTCACATTTCAAAAGTCCTACGGAACTTCTCGTGTGGCTTAAAGTTTTTTGTGACTTTATATTAAATACAGAACCAGGTATCACTTCAAATTCAAGATAACACATTTAAACAAGAAGTAGTCAGAGACCGCAAACCCCTCCCGGACAATCATTATCAAACTTTGATAGGTGGCCTTCAAAGCTCTCATGGCTCAACAACCGCATCAAAGGTCATCTTCACAACAAAGTCATCCCTAATACCGATAAATTGCTCTATGAATTAACTGCTTCTGGCAATGGGATAGGATCCACTGAATCGAAAAATATTATGGTGACTCACCTGACGAGAGGTATAATCGATGCACTAATTTCCGGTCCAGCAAACCCTATTTCAACCGTAATCTTATACGACAAAAATGTATTTATTTCAACCACCTATGTATACATGTTAATTAATAGTTGGTGATGGGTATTACTCATTTATTTGTTAGAGCCAATGCCTCTCGGCGCATGTCCTAAGTACGGATCAGCACCATGTTTTTTGTTTCACTTGAAACTAGATATCTGTCAGGTCAAGTACGTATACTTGATCCTCTCAAATGCCCCGCCTCCGGGGCGGCGCGTGTCGTCCTGAAAACATCAGGTGCTTAAGTTTGAGGGGGTGAAATATTTCACTTCCGTGTTTATGGAGCATTCCTATTATACAAATATATACAAACGTACAACCCAACACTGTTTTCCACTTGTAGTTGAACAGTATGCAGCTGCAATTACTAATTTGCTCAGTTAAAGATAATACTCTGGGTGGATATTAATACAATCTGACTAAATATGTACTTGGTGGGGATTATAGGACAAAAATATATTCTTTTTTTTTTCATTTTTAAAGACGTGTAACCCCTGCACGTGGCCTCTGAAAATTGTAAAACCGTGCAAAAAACGGGAAAATCATCAATAAGTCACCCCCTGTAAGGATACAAGGCTTGATGAGTTATTAATATATCAATATTTTGGGTGTACTTTATTCCGTTCACCTGAGTGCAAAACTATCAGATACAATTTTTCTCATTTTTTTTGGGGGGGGGGGGGGGGGGGTGTTTCTTTTTCCGTTAACTTCCTTTTGTCCGTGTTTGTGCTAGATCTCACATATGGCGTATTTTCAGAAACTGACCTTAGGCACAATATTAGAGTTCGGACTTTCACCTAATATTTACTTTGAACCTTGACCTAGTTTTCATGGTCATAAACTTTAAATAATATACTATAAACTTTAACTATTATTCGAAAGATTTCAATATTTCCATTAGTATGATAACAAAGTTTTTTTTTAAAGAAAATACGAACGTATCGCGTGATGATGTCACTTTATTTAGAGGCGACGAGACAGTCCCCTCATCATGTAGATCATGGGAAGTGTAGTCGCAGAAGGCGGGCTATCATCTGATAAAGATACTGACTGGATTTATACTGATTACAGTTTAGGAGGGAGTGCTTCCTTGCGCCCACTCGTATGGATGAAATATGTACTTAAACATCTTTGGCTTATTCCATCGTTTTATTCCAAAGGAAGCATTTTTGTGTCCCTGTGCAAACATATCATGTAAAGCTGTTATTGTCTCCTTACACCAGGTTGGACTGTTAAACGTGAAATTGCCGGGAACCCAAAAGCTCTTACGAGAATTCAATTATATCATAATTTTCATCAACTATTATGAAATATTCGGTTTGATGCTCATCTTTTTTATGCATGATTTGCATTTGTTTTATACATTCAGCCATATAATATAATCTAACCTGTATGACGATTCAGCGTTTTGACGCATGTATATAAATATTAAATTTTTAGATGCATTATTTAAAGATTATTGAGGAAAATATGAAAAATCTATACATTGGATGACGAAATTATCCCGGAATCACTAAACATTATGCGTTTTATTCACTAAAGGTAAAATTCACACGAGTACTTAAAAAATTAAGGGGATATATGTCAGCCCCACCTCAAACCCCCCTTCCCCCCAACCCAGGCCCCTGATGCGGTCTATAAATATATAAATATTTTGAATATTAAAACACCATATATCAGCTTTAAAATATAGACTCGACTGCATCGACTGCATATACAATATTTCTGGCCTACTTTAACTCTGTTATCAAATCTGCACTCGCCACACCTATACCTGTGCAGATGAGGTTTTCATGAGGCTAACCGAGTTGATTTACAATGCACTTACCTGAATATGAATTCCCGCCGACACGTGTAGTGTCTTTCCAGGTTGGTCGTCTATTAAGCACGCTGCTGGGACGGTCACACAAGTCATTCACAAACTGATAACACAGTGATCTGTGAGCAGCTGAACTTTTACCCACGCCCTCCATGTAAACCGTGAAGTATTCACATGTGATAACGTTCTATATTGGTAGCCAGGGAAATATTGCCTCTTGAGGTTTAAAAAGATATTATAACAATATTATATAGCTCTGTATAATAAAGCAGGCCTACATAACTGATTTTTTTTTTCAAACCAGCTTGGTGATGCCTCTTGGTGATGCTTGGTGATATCCTGATATCCTGCCTAGTTATCAATCGGTTTTGAGTCGTTTGTATATCAGACAAATAAAGCTAGGAGTTATTTGATCGGGATGGATAAAGTTTTGAGTAAGATTCGTACAGCAGGTGACAGGCATGTTAGAGGATAATGGTACTAAGCCTTTGTGCTATTTTAACCAGGGAAACAATAATTTATTCAAGATGACAGCCATCTCCATTGTGAAGGGTCAACAGACAGTCGACTGTCCTACAGTTGTTTTCTTAAATTTGCGGTCTATTTAAGCGCCATCGCGGACATTAGATTACCCGTTGACTCAGTGCACTTTTATTTGTTTTAAACAGACTCCGTGAGAACAAAATCTGGGTATAGACACCAAAATTATATCTCTTCAGGATGAACAGTTAATTATTAATGGCCATGTAAAGGTAACGGCGGTCATCTTGGGCGCTAGTGACAAACGTAAGCTAAGCTAATTGGAAGTTCGATTTGATTTGGTTTTTAGTATGAGATTCCCGATATCAATGGCAATAAAACCGTTGAAATCGCTTGTTGTTGGTTTTCTCTTGACCAGACTTTACTACTAATAGTGATAACTGGTGCAATATATATATATATATATATATATATATATATATATATATATATATGCAAATATATATATGCAAATATATATATGCAAATATATATATATATATATATATATATATATATCTGATATTGTACCTGTATATCATTTAAACTGTAACTTCCGTTTCTTGTTTATGGGAATCCGATTTGCCATTTCTAATGAAAGTGTTATTTTTTATATGTACAAAAACTGAAAACAAGTAAAAATGCAAGTAAAGGTGTTTAAAATTTAGACTACTTAAAATGCTGACCTCAATATATGTAAAGTTATTTCTGAGAAACTGTTTTACTTATGTATAACAATACATCATCTTTCATTTAAGATTTTGCAACTGCGTCAGAGACACAATCCTCAATTGTCTTTAAATTTCCATGGGGACAGGGAGCTATATGGAACTGATGTTCATTCTTTTAAATTAGGTCATTTGTTTTCAAGGTTCATTTAATCTGAAAATAATATAATATAAGTAAAAGGCATATGAATGAATGAATGGATATTTATTAAGGTATGCAGGCCTCCGGCCCATAGAACCAATACAATCATATATTTATATATTAATAGGATCTGTGTCTTCTGTGCTCTGCAAGGGGTTACAGTTAAGAACTGTGCAGTGCTGTACATTTGGACAATGTAATGATAGATTATCTGAAAAACAAATAGAATTTACAGGGTTATCACTGGTAGATTCAGATTCATAGACATACATATTCTCAATTCAATGGTATTGTGTGAATAATAATACGTATTAATTCATATTGATATCATGATCACCCGCTTGATATATACACATTTGTTCATTATGTATAGATATAATTAATTATGCAACCTATTTCTAACAATACTGTTTGGGTCGTGGCCATCTTCCTTATCATTACTGCGGTTTTGTTGAACATTGCGTGACATTCTTTGTGCATTTCTCTATTCACTAAGTCTCTGTACAGGTTTAACATCATCATTTCAAATATAACATTTGATACGGAACCTAATATAAACAGATCACGTATGCGTGATGAACACAAAGTTTGTAATGCAGATAAAAAACAAATCAGATTCTGTAACACTAGGCAGCGTGAAATGTCTAGGGGAATGAATAAAGAAGTCAGTGCTTTTTTTGTTAACAAATAACTTTAATTTATTCTTAAAACAACCGTTACAATACTGTTTTGGAACCTAATATAAACAGATCACGTATGCGTGATGAACACAAATTTTAGTGATGGAGATAAAAAAACAAATCAGATTCTGTAATACTAGGCAGCGTCAAATGTCTAGGGGAATGAATAAAGAAGTCAGTGGTTTTTTGTTAACAAATAACTATAATTTATTCTTAAAACAACCCTAACAATACAATACACTTAATCAATACAATTATACAGTAAAACAGCGTTATAGCAGCAATTCAATACAATCACACAGAAAGATAATGATACAATACCTGGATACCAATACCGTCACCACGATAAGTCCTATAAATGTTGACTCTCGGAGAATGACAGTCCTGTGGAAAGGTTCTTGCAACAACCCAGAAAGTAAACTGAAGTCGAAATGTATAAAATCCAGGAGAAAGTCTTTGAAAATGTATAATTGCCGCATTCGTCGGATAAGGTCTTAGAATCTGACACACGCTTCTGCGTCCGCTGGTATCTGCTCTGCTGTCTGCCCTCTGGTTCTAAAAATCAGCCCTTTTATATACCTTCACACCCCAAGCCGGGAATTTTCCACTTCTCGAACAGTGTATAAGGTCCTGCAAAACACGCGTTTCGAGAATTCTCTAGAAAGACATAGCCGTGTGTCTCTACACACCAGGCTCATCACGTGACCCACGACCAGGCGTGAAAGCCCAAGGCTCACATGACAAGGAGAGTTCAACCAGTACGGATTAAACATAAAATGTAACAACAACACGAGTTACGCCCGTGTCATACAATAAAAAGAGCACCTGTAACACTCCCCCTCCTGTAAGAAAAAAGAAAGTTTTCACGAAAAACTTTCTTTTTGCGATCACAATCACTAAATGTTTACAACATCTCAAAAATCATCTTAAATACAACATCACATAAACATCATGTTTACAACATTTCATAAACATCTCGATAAGCAATCAGCAAGTACATTGTCTTTCCCTTTAATGTGAATGATATCAAGATTGTAATCCTGTAAGAACAAACTCCATCTCAACCATCTTTGATTTTTACACTTCATCTTGTTCATGAACGTAAGGGGATTGTGATCACTGAAGACAATGATAGGCCTGACTGATAAAGTAACATAAACTTCAAAATGTTGCAACGCCAAAATCAAAGCCAAACATTCTTTTTCAATAGTGGAGTAGTTTTTCTGGTTTGCATTAAAATTTCTTGAGAAATAACAAATTGGATGATCTATGCCATCATAGCCGTCTTGTATCAACACAGCACCAGCAGCAGTATCACTAGCATCTACATCTAAAATAAAAGGTACTGAAAAGTCTGGAGCTGCTAAAACTGGTGAACTTTGCAGAATTGCTTTCAAATTCTGAAATGCACTTTCACATTGAACACTCCATACAAACTTTTGTTTCTTCTTTAACAAATTAGTCAAAGGTTCAGATACAGCAGAAAAAATTGGACAAAACTTCCTGTAGTATCCAACCATACCAAGAAAACGCATTATTTGCTTTTTTTTCTGGTCTAGGAAATGCAGAAATAGCACTTATCATAGCATCAACAGGTTTCACCTGACCCTGCCCTACAATATGACCCAAAAATGTTACTTGTGCGTGACAAAACTCAGATTTAACTTAGTTGACGGTCAGACGTGCTTCATTGAGTCTTTCGAAGAGGTCGCGAAAAATTTGCAGATGTTTCTTCCAGGTGTCACTGTACACGATAAGGTCATCAATATATGCGTCGCAGCCCTGAATGTCCTTGGCAACCATGTAGATGAGGCGCTGGAACGTGGCTGGTGAGTTCTTCATGCCAAACGGCATAACTTTATACTGGTACAGTCCTTGCGGGGTCACAAATGCGGACACTTCTTTCGCTCGTTCTGTCAGCGGAACTTGCCAGAATCAAACTTGGAGACATATCTGGAGCTACCGACTCTATCAATATAATCATCGATCCTCGGAATCGGGAAATTGTCAGTCAGGTGACAGAGTTCAGTTTTCGATAATCTGTGCACATACGGTAACTTTCATCAGGTTTTGGCACAAGAATACATGGTGAACTCCATTTACTGTTACTAAGTTCAATAAAATCATTGTCCAGCAAATATTGAATCTCATCCTGTAGATACTTTTGCTTTTCTGGATTCAGTCTATATGGATGTTGCTTGACTGCGCTTGCCTCGCCAACATCGACGTCATGGCACAACATGTAAGTTCGCGTTGGAATGTCACTAAACAAATGTTCCGCAGCAGGTTCTTGAGGTCTTGTTGTTGTTGTGCGGTAAGGTGCGACAGTTTGGCATCCAGGTTTTAAAGCACCTCTGAGTTTTTTAATGGTACTGTACCACACTGAATGTTTACATCACACTTACAATCAGTATCTACTTTAACTGGGTCAGGGTCAGTTTTTACACAATTAACAGCAGAAACATATTGTACAACATTTGATGTGCTATTTCTGTCATAATATGGTTCCAACATGTTAACATGGCACAGTTGTTTCTTCTTACGCCGATCTGGTGTCAACAGTATATAATTCAAATCACTGACTTTCTTGTCAACAATGTAAGGACCAAAATACCTAGCTGGCAGAGGTCTGCCAGGGATGGGAAGTAAGGCAAGGACCTTTTCACCAGGCTCAAACGTCTTACTTACAGTGTGTTTGTCATACTCTGTTTTCATTTTACTTTGTGCAGATTTTAGACCTGACCTTGCAATCTCACAAGCATTGTGTAGTCCATTGCGAAAGTCTGAGACATACTACAGTAAACTAAGAGAAACAGGATTTTCACACAAGAGTTTTTCTTTAAGCAGTTTCAATGGAAGTTCCGTTCAAGGTCCATGTCCGAAAATTAGTTCAGAGGGACAGAAACCCAAGGACTCTTGAAAAGATTCTCTGAGAGCAAACAACAATAGGTGGATTCCTTCATCCCAGTCTTTCTGTGTGTCATAGCAATAAGTTCTGATAATGTTTTTTTAATGTCTGGTGAAAACGCTCGAGGGCGCCCTGACTTTCAGGATGGTATGGCGAAGAGCTGTACAGTTTTATACCTAGCTCAAGTATAACTTGTTGGAATAAGCCAGACATAAAATCAGACCCTTGGTCAGACTGGACAGATTTTGGTAATCAAAAAGTTGTAAAAAACTTGGTCAGAGCTTTGACAACACTTTTGGCATTAATTTTGCGCACTGGTATTGCCCTAGGGAACCTGGTAGATGTGCACATAATTTTCAGCAAGTATTCATGTCCAGATTTTGTTTTGGGCAGTGGTCCAACCCAATCAACAATAATCCTACAGAATGGTTCCTCGAAAGCAGGAATAGGCCTAAGGGGGGCCTTAGGAGGATTCTGATCGGGCTTGCCTACCATCTGGCATGTATGGCATGACTTACAATATTGTACAACATCTTTCCTGAGGTTAGGCCAATAGAAGTGTGTACTAACTTTCTGATGAGTTTTATTTATACCTAAATGGCCAGACAAAGGAGCCTCATGTGCCATGCTTAGAACTTCACTGGGAAAGCTTTTGGGCATTCCTATTTGATGTTTGATGGCCAACTCATCATCAGCGCATACATCAGGTGGTCGCCATTTACGCATAAGCACTCAATTTTTGACATAGAAACGAAATGGGTTCTATGACAGCTCATCTTTAGAAACTGCCCTGGGAAACAAACATGAAATATCAGAGTCCTTATGCTGTTCCGCGATAAGTTCTGACCTTGAGAATGCTGCATCCTGTACGGGCGAGTCGTTAGACGAGACACTAGTGACTCCCAGAGTGTTATTATCTGGACCATAATCCTAATGTGTGTTTTCTTGGCCATAGATCTAGTTACAGCACATGAAGGATACAAACCAGGAATTTCCTGACTTTCCGGATCAGTGTCCTGATCAAGTGACGGCTTTTCTGTCACTATTGGTACAGGCTGTACTTTATCCCCTGCAACATCATTGCCTTGTAGCAACTGAATTCCCTTAAATGGTAAAGTAGTTCTAATGCCCACAGTAATATTCCCAGAAATCATATCTGACTTTAAATGGATACTGTGAAGCGGAACTGAAGTGTGCTTGTCTGAAAACACACGATTAACAAGTGCATGTGCACCAGTAAAGGACCTATTAGAAAATGGCAAAGTGTTTGCTAACATGAGAGTCTGGCCTGAACCAGTGTCCCTCAAAATTCTAATAGTAGTAGAATCTGAAAAATCACTTGAAAGTGATACAAAACCATCATGTATGAATGGCTCAAATAACTCCATTTCAGAGTCAAGAGAGGAATCTACTACCTCAACCTCATCAAACAAAGAACTGACATTGACATTGTCAGTCATAAACTCTGTTTCAGAGTCATCTAAGGAATCTACATCCTCACCAAACTCCTCATCAGAGTCAACAGAGTCAACAGAATTTTCCTCAGCAGAAAAAAAACTTCTGTTTGTCATGAGAGGACCTGGCCTCATTTGAAATACTCCCGCAAGAGTCATAAAAGGACTTAGCCTTATTTAAAGACTACTCCTATGAGGAGTCTTGAAAGGACCTAGCCTTATTAAATTCCTCGCAGGAATCAACTTTGGTTTTTACCACGCAAGCTACGGATTCTTCTTTGGATTCAGACGGCACTTGGGCCTCCGTAGCATCAAACTCTTTATTAGAGTCAATAAAGATGTTGTACCCCTTATTTAGATGAAAAGAGCCTGGCTCTTGTACTATGCTATGCATAGACTTTGAAACAAAACCAGAAGATTACTATTTGGTTTATTCGCAAGTTTCCAGCAGTCAGATATTAGATGACCTTCCTTTTTGCAGTAATTACAGATTTTCTTCGAAAATGACTGGCCTTGGTTGAACTTAGACACAGAGGACGTGGACTGAGATGTAGCAATGAACTATCAGGACTACTAGTACTGGATGACTGCGCCTTAAACTTCTTTTGACCATACTGATTTACATTCTTGTTTGTGAATGACTGGTTTGATTTGCTGGTAAAGGACATTTTGTGTGTCAAGGGGCCTTTACACAGAATAGCGACCTTTGTGCCTCCCGTGTGAGACCACAAAATTTACGAGGTCGTCGTAGAAGGCTCAAAGAATAGTTACCTAGGTCGTTCAAAGGTGGTAAACAGGAGTTTCAGACATCGCCATGGACGCCATGGTCGCCGTGAGTTCTTGGACATGTTCAAAACAATCGCACGAAGGTCGTCGAGGATGTGGGATGCTCAAAGGTGGCCCAAAGGAGGCAAAAGGGAGGCAGAAGCATTTTCGTGGTTTTAGAATGAATACGCTGGTGGCACAGGGGAAGTAGAGGGAAGGCGGGCATGAAAATGCCCTAGTGCTGCATTTTGGGAGGTTCAAGGGAGGCACAAGTATCGCTGGAATGGTTATGGAGCAGTTACACAGAAAGAGGATTTTCTGGGGTTAGGTGACCATTGAGCGTCCTTGTTATTTTTTTGGGTCGCTCAAAAGCGGCACAAAGGTTGCAGCCCTGTGTAAAGGGGCTTTCAATGAATAATCTTTAGCTAATTGAGCAGCAATGTCAAGTGTTTCAAGACTTTTCTCATCAAGAGAAGTTTTAACATCTGCGTTAATGCAACGCTTAAATTCTTCAAGCAAACCCAACTGGCACAAATTGTCATAATCTTTCATAACATTTTTTTTAACTACACCAGCGATCAAACAACTTCCCTTTTGTCCCAGCAAATTGGACGTAGATCTGTTCTTTGGGCTTTTCCCAATTTCTGAATTTCTGGCGGTAAGCCTCCGGAACTAACTCATAACCTTTTAGAATTAACCGTTATACCAGGCCATAGTCAGCAGCAGCTTCTACTGAAAGCTCTGTATAAAGTTCTCTGGCCTTGCCAGTCAACACACTTTGTAACAGAATAGTCCAATTTTTCTTAGGCCATTTAAAGTTCCAGCTACCTTCTTATAGTGTAACAAATATTTATCAACCTCTATTTCTTGAAAAGGTGAGACAAGTCTAATATGTTTAGTTACATCAAAACTGTGAGTTTGGGCAGCACGTAGACCATGTTCTAGTTTAAGTCTTTCTTACTCTAGTCGTTGTAACTCAATTTCTTTTTCTTTGTCTTTCTCTTTATACCCTCTCATGTTCTTCCCTCTCTGTTTTAATGCTAGTTTATGTTGCACTTCTAACTTTTAATTCCAACTGCATAGCAAGGCTGTCATTTTTTTATGTTTCCACTTCACTCTCATCAATTAAACCTTTGCTAACTAGATCCTGCATGATATTAGCAATGATATCAGGCTTTCTCAAAGCTTTTTTCACACTTGGCCTTAAGTGTTGTCCCAAAGGCAACAACTGTTCCTTTGTCAACTGTTCAAGTTGATCAGGGTCGGGATCGTCAACAAATGTCTCAGGTTTGAAATCTGCCAGGTTAAGATGTTAAAACAATAACAAAAAACCACTGAGAAAAATCCTGTAAACAATGCATTGTAAACAATATATGATAAAACAATGTGTCCAGGTCAAGGCCTAATAAATTTTCCAAAAGTATTAAGCATCCCGGACGAGCCCCCAATTTTATGTTACGGAACCTAATATCAACAGATCACGTATGCGTGATGAACATACATTTGGTCAAGGAGATTAAAAAAATTAGATTCTGTAACACTAGGCAGCGTGAAATGTCTAGGGGAATGAATAAAGAGGTCAGTGTTTTTTGTAAACATTAACTATCATTAATTTTAAAACAACCCTAACATTAAAATACACTAAATCAATACAATTACACAGTAAAATAGCGGTATAACGAAAAAACAATACAATCGCACAGTAAAATAAACAAAAGTGCACAGTACCTGGATACCAACACTGTCACAGCGATAAGTGTTGCGTGTAGCACACAACATCCCCGAGTTCTACTCACACAACGAAGATGTTAAATGAAAAACTGACTCACAAATATAGTACAAAATATATATAATTATTTAAACAAACATTATTTACAATATATACAATACATCAACACAAAGTCTCTAACACATTATAACTAAATCTGGGTGCGGTACAAAATGAAGAAATACTTATCTGCTGTAAATCAAAGTCACTGGTGCTGGTTCGACGAAATAAAAATGACTCCGGGGTTGCTCTGAGGAGTCATAACGAAAGTTCAGTTCATAATCCGTGCACAACCCTAATAAAATCCAAAACGTCCAAAAAGTCTCCGCCTTATCTAAAGGAGACTACATATCATCAGGCCTGGATATCCCTTGATATCAGTTCTTGTTTGCAACCCAATTCAAAATCACTACATGAAGGGTATTTATAGTGTCTGTGGACCTTAACGCAATATCAATCGATCCACTGTTAAATTCCAGTTTAGGTTGTTTAACCGCTGTTAATGAATGAATGAAAACGTTCTCTTTGTCCGTTTATTTGTTGTTGCCGGAGTTCAATAGGTGACTGTAAGCGACACGGGTCAACGCGTTCCTGTTGTTCCTGGGTCGATGGTTCTAAGGTCCATCCGTGAGTGCCCTGCCATCGCGTACGGACATACATCACACCATCCTCCTAAAAAAGAAAATTTTATGATATTTTCATGAGTAAAATTTTACAATATCTGAAATATATACCTTTGAGTGATATGATATACATATGAGAAATATAATTATGTTAACATGAGGATATAAACTTTTATAATCTACAATATCATTTATAATTGACATCAATAGCTATCATTTCTTTTCTTGCAAACATATGCAAATAATCTATCCAATTCATTTTAACTTCACTGTGATAATACACACACTAATAACTCACAAAACCATCGAACACTACTACGACTTGCGCAAAATAACATCCCTGTGACTAATGCACAATTCATCCTACTAGCTTACAACGCATAGTAGCTACTGCTTCTCAATGTAACATCTTCATCCATACCCATCTCTAACAATACAATTCATATACAAATTTATCAATAACATCTAGATAATGCGTCAGCGATGACATTATCCTTTCCTCTTATGTGTTTCACAATGATGTCATACTCTTGTAAGAGTAGACTCCAATTTAATAACCTCCTGTTCTTGTTCTTCATTCTACTCAAGAACACTAAAGGGTTATGATCAGTATAAATCACTAATGGATGAGAAACTGATCTCACATAGATTTCAAAATATTGCAGTGCTAAGATAAGCGCTAATAATTCTTTTTCAATGGTGGAATAATTTCTCTGGTAATCTTTAAATTTCTTTGAGAAATAACAGACAGGATGATCAATCCCTTGTTCATCTTCTTGAATCAATATAGCACCAGCTTCTTGTTCGCTAGCATCAACACATAACTTAAAATCTTTGTCAAAATCAGGTGCTTTCAAGACAGGTGTATTGATCATCATCGACTTCAATTTCTCGAATGCTGCTTCGCAGTCATCAGTCCAAATATATATCTCCTTTTTCTTTAACAAATTTGTGAGAGGGGCAGTTATCTCAGCAAAGTTTTTACAAAACCTTCTATAATACCCAGTCATGCCTAGAAATCTTTGTAAACTCTTTTTTGATGTAGGTCTCTGGAAATTGATAATGGCCTCAATTTTGGCTTGAATAGGTTCTACAACACCTTGTCCTATGACATGACCTAAATAAATGACCTTGGCCTTCCCAAAATCACTTTTTGCCAAATTAACTGTAAGATTAGCTTCAGCCAATCTTTGAAACAGTTTCTCAAGTCTATACAAGTGTTCAGACCACGTATCACTATATACAATCAAGTCATCAATGTAACCTTCAACACCTTCAAGACGGTTTATACAAATATTGATCAAACGCTGGAATGAAGCTCCACTATTCTTCATTCCGAACGGCATTACATTATATTCATATAATCCGTCAGGAATAACAAAAGCAGAGATCTTTCTCGCTCTTTCAGTTAGAGGAACACCCCAATATCCTTTCAGTAAGTCACATTTTGTTACATATTTAGCTTTACCAATCCTATCTATACAATCATCAACTCTTGGTATGGGATACGTATCTGTTTTGGTTACAGCATTCACTTTTCTGTAATCAGTACAAAATCTGTAACTGTTATCTGGTTTTGGAACTAATATACATGGAGAACTCCATTCACTTTGGCTCTCTCTGATGATTCACTTTGGCTCTCTCTGATGATGTCATTTTGTAACATGTAATCTATTTCTTTTCTTAAGTTGACAAGAGTTTCGGGATTAACCCTGTATGGATGTTGTTTTATTGGTTTTGCATCACCGACATCCACATCATGATATATAACATTTGTTCTACTAGGCACATCTGGAAATATTTGTTTATATTTTCTCAACAATTTTGACAAATCTTGAGATTCTTCAGACGACAGATGTTCTAGTTTCACATCTAAGTTTGCCAATATCTCTGAATTACCCAATTTTGGTTTTTCATTCTTGTCTTCACTTGTTTCAAAATCTTTGAAAATATCAGTAGTTTTTGATATTTCATTATCATCAGATGTTATACAAACAGGTTTCACTAATGTGTCGTTCCTCTCAAAATATGGTTTGAGCATATTCACATGACATAATTGAGTTCCCTTACGTCTATCTGGAGTTTTGATGATGTAATTGACATTGTTAATCTTTCTATAAATCTCATAGGGTCCATGATATCTTGATTGTAATGGACCTTCTTTACTTGGTAGCAATGCAAGTACCTTATCTCCTACATTCAATTCCTGATGTCTTGCTTTCTTATCATACCATGTTTTCATCTTGGTTTGAGCTTTAGCCAAATTCTGTCTCGCTAATTCGCATGTATCATTCAATCGTTCTTTGAATGTGACCACATAATCTAAAACGGTTTTCTGTCTGTTTTGTTCATTAAGCCAATGATCTTTGATTATATTCAATGGGCCTCTAATAGTGTGGCCAAACATGAGTTCAAACGGAGTAAATCCGAGTGACTCTTGGACTGAATCCCTAACCGCAAATAACAATAACGGGACCCCTTCGTCCCAATCCCTCTTGTTATGAAAACAATAAGTCTTCAACATGGTTTTCAGAGTAGAATGAAATCTCTCTAAAGCACCCTGGGATTGCGGATGATATGCACTTGACAAGATCTGATTAACACCTAATTCATTTGTCAGCTGTTGGAATAATCCAGATGTAAAATTTGACCCTTGATCTGATTGAGTTTCTTTAGGCATACCAAACATTGTAAAGAATTTTATCAAAACTTTAGTGATAGTTTTGGTTTTGATATTTCTCAAAGGAATGGCCTCTGGATATCTTGTTGCAGTACACATGATGGTCAACAAATATTGATTTCCATTTTTAGTTTTTGACATTGGACCAACACAGTCTATAACAATTCTAGACATGGCTTCTTCCATGACTGGAATTGGTTGTAATTGAGCTTTTGGTGAATCATGACTGTATTTTCCTACCATTTGACAAGTATGACAAGTTTTACAAAATCTAGCTATATCTTGATTCATTCTTGGCCAAAAGAAATGCCTTAGTATCTTTTCTTTAGTCTTGTTTACACCAAAATGTCCTGACAAAGGTGATTCATGGGCTATCTTCATTATTTCTGATCTATACACTTCAGGAATCACAATCTGATTTACTGTAGCCCAGTCTTCTGTTGAGGGAATATCTTTAGGTTTCCATTTTCTCATCAAAATATCATTTAGTATGAAATAACCTGATGATACCTTGTCTAACTCTTCACCCGGTAATACCAAATCATATAAATGTGCAAGACCTGTATCATTCTTTTGTTCTTTCAAAAGATTATCCCTATTCCCTAAAGGAAAAGTCTCATCCGATATTTTCTCAGCTCTTTTCTCATATTGAGAACGAGAAAGCGCTGGTTGGTCATTATCATGGTTTGTGGCATTCATGAATGTTTGTGACAAATCTATCACATCATCATCTACAATATTTCTATCTGCTTTAATATCAGTAGGCGTTTTATCATCATTTTTGGTCCTATGAACCATAGCCGTATTGACTTTTTCATTAGTGGAATCTACGTCATCCTTAATATCGGCTTTAACAGTGGAATTCCCATCCACAGCCGTAATGGTGCTATCAATAGCCCTAGGTGCGGCCTTAACAGTGGAACCTTTGTCCACGGCCGTATAATTGGCTTTACCAGTGACATCTCTTGTCACAGCCATATCATTGGCCTTAACAGTGGAACTATTGTCCATGGCCATATTATTGGTGACTCTCCCGGCCACCATATCGGCTTTTTTAGCCATCGCTCGAGTGACTGCACAGGCCGGAAACATTTCTTCATGTTCCGCCTTATCAACAATGTCAGTACTCGGCTTAGAAACCATACAAGGATAAGCCGTCACATTTCCTCCCGCCAAATCATTCCCCAATAATAAAGACACTCCCTTTACGGGTAAGCTAGGCAAAATCCCGACCTTAACAGGACCTGACACCAACCCTGACTTTAAAATAATTTCGTGCAAAGGTACTGTAACAATAGAACCTTCAATACCCTGAGCCAATACAATTTCTCCGGTTGCCGTCTCATCAGAGAAAGGTAATTCACTTTCTAACAATAGAGACTGAGACGCTCCAGTGTCTCTTAGAATTTTGATTGGTACGGGTTCAATATTGTCCCTTTTTAAAGATACAAAACCCTCTGACACAAAAGGCTTAAATTCTTTACGAATAGCCTGAAAGTCATTATTCTTTTCCACAATGACAGGATCCTTTAAACCTACTGTCCCTGATTGAGGTTCACAAAGCAAGCCCTCGTATGTATTCACGAGCGCATTTGGTGACGTTTCCTTAAGACTTGTCTCTTTATTCTTTTTGAGACTCAGACACGTAGCCATAACATGTCCTGGTTTCTTACAATAATAGCAGATAGGTCCAGTCCTCAATCTGGGTTTTTCACTTGTCTCACCCTTTTTACCCTCAGAAAATTCTTTTCTGGGTCGAGATGGACTCCCCTTTTTGTCACTACCATTTACATTTCTTGGTCTTTGAAAACCAACTTCTCTTGATGTATCAAATTTACTCTTATGAGTCAAAGCAAATTCATCGGCAAATTTTGCCGCTTGTTTTAACGTAGTTACTTCCTTCTCATCTAAATATGTCTTAATATCATCTCTAATACATTTCTTAAACTCTTCAACTAATATCAGTTGTTTTAATTTCTCATAATCTGAATTCACGGTCTTTGAGTTACACCATTTCTCAAAAAGTACCTCTTTCTCGTGAGCAAATTCAACATGAGTTTGAGTATATGTTCTCCGTAAACTTCGAAACCTTTGTCTGTAAGCTTCAGGCACTAATTCATATGCATGAAGAATAGCATATTTGAGAGAATCATAATTTGAACATTCTTCTACAGATAAAGAAGAATAAATTTCTTGGGCTTTTCCAGTGAATACACTTTGTGCCAGAATAGGCCATAACTCTATTGGCCACCTAAGATTTTTAGCGATTTTCTCAATTTGTAGAAAGAATTTATCTACTTCTTTTTCATTGAATGAGGGAACTAATCTGATATATCTGTTAGGGTCTAAAATTCCACCCGTTGCAGAATTTTCTTTTTTATCCTCATCAAATTTTAGTTTTAGTTCTAGTTCTTTTAACTCTAGTTCTTTCATTTCTCTAGCCTCTTTAGCCATTTCTCTTGCCTCTTTAGCCATTTGTACTTCTCTATTTATTTCTAATTCTTTTAATTTCAATTGATAATCATATTGACCAGAGTCAGCACCTTTTTTGAGGTTCTGGAGGGTACAATCCCAAAACGGAATCCTCAAACAGATCATTATCCACAAGATGATCTACAATTCTCCTTTTTAATCCTGACTTTCTCATTGACTGTTTTCCTTCTATATTTAATTTGTTACAAGTTTCCAATAACTCAACTTTTTTCATTTGGTCTAAGACCTGCGTAGTGGGATTAACTATAAATTTATCAATATCCATTTTGAGTTTTTTATGAGTTTGTCATATAAAAATATGAAATAACCAATATTCTACTATATGAAATACTTATTTCTATAAATATATGACTATACAATCTACTACAATGTTACTAATGTTTACTGTGAGTCTTTCTTACTTTAGAAATTCACATCAAAAATGAAACTCTGATATTTGAATCAATACTCAAAATAGAAAGAACCCCAACTCATACCCCTAAAGAAAACGAGCCAAAAAGAGAAAAGCCAGCGGACGAGCCCCCATTTTATGTTGCGTGTAGCACACAACATCCCCGAGTTCTACTCGCACAACGAAGATGTTAAATGAAAAACTGACTCACAAATATAGTACAAAATATATATAATTATTTAAACAAATATTATTTACAATATATACAATACATCAACACAAAGTCTCTAACACATAATAACTAAATCTGGGTGCGGTACAAAATGAAGAAATACTTATCTGCTGTAAATCAAAGTCACTGGTGCTGGTTCGACGAAATAAAAATGACTCCGGGGTTGCTCTGAGGAGTCATAACGAAAGTTCAGTTCATAATCCGTGCACAACCCTAATAAAATCCAAAACGTCCAAAAAGTCTCCGCCTTAATACAAGGAGACTACATATCATCAGGCCTGGATATCCCTGGATATCAGTTCTTGTTTGCAACCCAATTCAAAATCACTAAATGAAGGGTATTTATAGTGTCTGTGGACCTTAACGCAATATCGATCGATCCACTTTTAAATTCCAGTTTAGGTTGTTTAACCGCTGTTAATGAATGAATGAAAACGTTCTTTTTGTCCGTTTATTTGTTGTTGCCGGAGTTCAATAGGTGACTGTAAGCTACACGGGTCAACGCGTTCCTGTTGTTCCTGGATCAATGGTTCTAAGGTCCATCCGTGAGTGCCCTGCCATCGCGTACGGACATACATCACAATAAGTCCTTTAAAATGTATAAGCCGGAAGAAAAGTTCACACAAATTCTCTCGGAGAATAACAGTCCAATGTAAAGCTCTTGTAACAATCCAGAAAGTAAACTTGAGGCAGGGCGCATTAAAATGTATAGTGTTAGTAATAGCTGAATCTCTGCAAGTAGATATTTCTTGGCACCGCAGGTGCCATAGTATCCCCAGACAATTAACCCCCCCCCCCTTTAAGAATAGGCCCCCCATCTTCAGCAACAATTAATATCAGACCACTCTCATAGAAAAGGTCACTCTCATTGGAAAGGTCATAACCCCAATTTATATATATAGTATAGGGGCATTTGTAGCAAATTCGTCTAGAGTAAATTTTCTTTTTAAAAATGTGACACCCCATGCATTTTTGTTCTTCACCTTTCTATGAAGCCCTAAAAATATGGTGCCATTTTTTTTATTCAGTTTTGACATGTCTTTCAGCTTGTATTAAAATAGTATTTAAAATGTTAAATTAATAAACTTTGACCGAAACATAAACAAAGTAAGCTGGGACAAGAGGATAGGAAAGGTTCTTTTTGGAATGTAATTACATACTAAACACACAAACCTAGTTCTCTGACTAGTTTGGGTTTGTCTAAAATTATTTTTTGGTTATATTAAATGTACCTATTCACATACCAAGTATATTTGATAAACACATAAAGTATTAAATGCTTAATACACTTAGCTTGGTTTTTTTTCTCCTTAAAATATTATGGTATCTGCTAATATTTCATTGTAAACCATTTGAGTACTCCTGTACACAAGTGATGTTAGGTTTGCGAGATCAGTGGTACAAATGTAAACTTAGCGCGCATGCCACCTGGCGGTCAAACCGCGCTACTTTAAAAATCAAGATTTTCTCAAGCATCCCAATAGTGTATCTTTATTTTATCTTCCATATCATTTCTCCTTGTTTGGGAGATGGCACGCGCAAGAACAGACGACCTCTAGTCATGGTCTTCTTATGGTACACAGACACACGTGGACTGTGTTTACTCACACACAGAACCATAACAATGAATGAAACAGGTGAATTGGAAATTGTAAGTCCGTGTACAGGGATGGTTTTGCCAAACTAATGAACAAATGGCATGAGATAATTTACATACTGTTGCAAATGTTTATGTACCTTGACAGTTTTCTTCAGGGGATAAGTGTTAATTGTTTTCTAAAAGCAATGGTAATCTCTAGTCATATAAGCTATCCCATAAGGTATATATATATATATATATATATATATATATATATAAATATATATAAATTAATCTAATGGTTTACTGCAATTAGCAACTGCTAGAGTGCTCAATGGTATGACATCAGAGCTATATAATCAATCAGACAGTGATGAGTGCAGCACATTGCACGAAACTACTTAGTAGTAAAAATTTCTGACAAAATTTGATCCGTCTATTTGTATAATTACACACACTTACACTCATATATATATATATATATATATATATATAGAGAGAGAGAGAGAGAGAGAGGGAGGAGGGAAACAGAAAGAGAGAGAGATGTGATGCATTCATACACAATTGTACTTTCTTGTAAAATCATTTTAAATAAAATAATTTTTTACAAGACAGGTTTTAATCTTTAATTTTAACATTTGCTTAATGAACGAACAACCTTAATGTTGACTTCCTCTATACCGGTCCCCATATTATAAACCAAACAATTTTGTTATTGTTTTTATGGCCTTTATTAAAATTACAATAACCAAAAAGAAATGCAAAAACCTTTAATTACATTCAAGGCATTTGTGTATTGTATTAAGCACGTGTCATTTTTGTTGGCTTGTGCAATAAATCAAAAGTGTTCTTGGTCACGATTTAAGGGAAAACGAGCATTAGTTAAGCAGGTATAAAATGCTTAAGTTTTTGTTTGGAGTTATTTGGTATAAAATGATAAAAAAAAACATGGGCTCCCATCAAAGATGTACATTCCGCTGTTGCATCCGACATACCCTCGTTTAATGACATAACCAGTCAGATTTTAGAAAATATAAGAATAGACTTTTCTTCATTCTTTATTTCATAATTCGCATTATATATAGATAGTACAAGCTGGGTGCTACTCAATGCCTACAGATTACTATTTTCATAAAAAAAAGGAATGTTGTACCAGTGATCTTGCTCTGACGGATGGAACAGCCTATGTAGCCACTGTGCCATCACAAGTCATATAAGGATAATGAAAAGCGACAAGAATTCAACAATAACCAGCATTTAACTTTACCATTGTTATATTTAAACTTTACCAGTAGTTTTACCATAGTTTCTGTTAAGATTCGTCCGTTTTTGTTATTGTACTGGTATAACCTGAATGCCTAGTTTTCATATTCCCATAAATGTATAAAAGGAATTGGCCCACCAAACAAATTAGATTAAAAAATAGACCATTGGGGGGGGGGGGGGGGGGGGGGAGGTTAAAGATGGGATAGAAGAACATCTGTAAACACGTTCGTTAACATTATGACTAATGACACTTTTTTGTTATGATTTGATAGTTTGTTTCCTTCAACAGGACTTTTCTAAAATTCTAAATTTTTAAGGTCCCTTTGTTTTGTTTTTCAAAACACTCTCCTTAATAAATTCTGCAGCAAAATATGCATTTCATTTAATGTTGATTATCTGTCCTTTAAATGTCTCATTCTACTGTAAATGTCTGTAAATAAATGTATGTAATAACTAATGAAAATAGCTACTCCACAGAAGGTATAATTGCTCCCGAAGGATATGCTATTGCCCGCACAGAGCTGAGGTTATATGAACAATGTTATTATTATTATTATTATTATTATTTTTATTATTATTTTGCTTCTTAATATGTACTCCATTTCACTGTGAATGGTAGACTAGGTAGAATTTCCTAAAACTTTGGGTTGGGTTAGTGAGGATCTGGCACTAAATCCAGTCAAAGTTGTCCTTTTTCTGTTGTTTATTCTTTACAAAATATGTAAAAAAATTTAGTCGTCCGCCTTAAAATTTTACAAATTATTTTTTTGGATTATGACCAAAACATAAAAATACTCCCTAGAATTCCTTAGGAACCTTTAAATATACTTCGGATGAACTAACCGGAAGAGACGGGTTTCTATACCTTCACTATCAGCAAACGGATAGTAATGTTGGTGATGTAATAATCGAACAATAGGATGACGCAATAACAAAACCATATCAAATGGAAGAATAACAGGGCCGTTTTCATATGTTATGTATAAATGAAGCAAATATTTAGTCACTGGTTAAAACCAAGGAAAGTGGAGTCATACTGTATTCGATACAGGTTGCCTGAAATCAGCAATTGGTCAGCCATATGTACTTTGCATAAAAATCCCCGAGGATACCTTGTTGTCTCTATATGACTTTTTTTAATGAATTCATCAATGAAATTTTGTAGAACAATATACTGGTGGACAAACAACAGCTGATTTTTTTTTCATGATTAGTCTGATGATCTTGATGCGGATCCATGTGTTGGCGGAGGTTTGCGCTCTACGGTCGCTCTCAAATATTGTAATAAACGTCTTAAAGCAGCAGTATTTGAGTGTCAAGTCTAAGTTATTGTGATGTTATATATCTTACTAATCATTTTGAGGTGTTTTGTTGCTTAATAACTCTCTGTATGAAATATTTATATATAATGGTCCTCAATTTTTGCTCTAAAATCAAATTTGACCTGAAAAAATGACAAAACCACTATAGAAAAATTGGCACCATATTTTTTGGTAAAGTTTAAGGTCTAAGGATCACAAAAATGTAGGGTGTCCACTTTTTACAGGGAAAAATTACTCGGTGACATATGCCCCCACATATTACAGACGTTAGTCAGGAGATTATAAGCAAATGTACGTTTGCATGTTCATTTTGTCTTATCCAATATATTAAAACTGTTGAAGGGATATAAATATATATATATATAATATCATTCCTTTGCCTTGTTAATTTCGATACTCGATTCATGGATGAATAAGATGAGATGTTAATAAGGCTACATGCGGTCATGATATCGGTTCATTTAGTAAGTGTTTGACGAATCACAGTACAAAGTTCCTTCATCTGTCCTACCACTGTGTAACAAATTAGAACGATAATCTGACACACAATATATCATCCAAAGGCGCATCAGAAGGGTCGCAGGGTACAAGTGATTCGGCCAATTTAAAACCCGGCTCGTACCTACCCGGTAATTTGAATTGGCCGGATTGGCAAGTACCTGCGGGGTTGATAGTTTTTAATGTGCCGTATACATCTATACTCCTCAGAACATGCACAGCGATATCTGTTGGTCAAGACGTGATTTATTATAAAGTCTCGTCGGAAGTGAGCCAGATAAATGTTCATAAAATAAAGGCTGAATCACGACGTCAATACTTGTCTTGTTTGGTCTGACGTAATGTCATGTATGACGTAATATCCCGTTTAGCATACTGTCCTGTATGACGTATAATCCCCTGAATGAAGAATTGCTCTTTATGACGAAATGTCTCGCATGAAATGATTCCCAGTATGTCATGATCTACTACAGTACGTAATATCCGGTACTCTTTGTCTTTGGCTATAGGTATTCAGGATAGCTAAATGCTGTTAATATGTTCTTGCAATATTCTTTGATAGTCCTGTGATCACTTAAGTTTAGATTATCCCTCCATGCAAATGCTGTTTTGACAGAATCAGCTCGCCTCGTTCCAATATACCCGGAGTCGGACCTTTCATTTGTGCTAAATATTAACCAAGATATTACTGACTCTTTCAAAGGTCGTCCTATGTATTTATACACTAAATCAGCTATCCTCTTAGCTCTTTCGCTAAGTCTTCGTATCTCATAAGAAGTATGTTTTGGGGATATTGTTTTAGAAGCTTTTTTAATGTTACATAGTCTTCATCCATTAGTTTACAAACATATTTTATATCAAGGAGTCTGTTCCCTAGTGACAGCTTCGAGTCAACCCACCAAAGGCGGTTCAGGCGAGAAATATATATCCCACGAGGATCCCTAATATTGTAAATTATTTTTACTGACTGATCCTTGGCCAAAACATCCTCCGCTATAGCGAGCGGAAGTCGTATTGATTTAAAAGCTTTTATTGACTTCTTCGTGCAAGAATCGTCAACATGTTTCAGGCAGCTTTTTGTGCTTTCTTGTAAATCTACCATACGGTCGTAATGGCATTTAATTTTCTCTATGGAACACAGAGGAGAATTAACCGACAGTTGATCTTTCAAGTCCGTGTGTGTTTTTGTGTCATTTACGTGACAACGAGCCATGGTTTCACAATCAAGTTCCTTACAATAATCCTTATGTTTACGATTCTTTTCGACGCATATTCTGAATCGTTTGGTCCACCTTGCGGGCTTTGAGAGAACTGCTCCACTGTAAAGTATTTCCGGTACAATCTCTTGACTCTCAGTGCCACTCAGCAACTGGAGAATATACAACACCAGGTGGCGCCTCTCGTAGGCTGTTAATGGTCTGTAAATTTAAAAGTTACTTTTTAAAAAAATAATTGACATTTGAATTACAAAGAGAAAAAGTAGAAAATATCTAGAACGGAAAGCCATGTATACATGTTGTTGGTTAAAGCTATATATATTTATACCTTTATGCATACTTAAACATAGCTAGCTACATTTTAAGTGGGGCCCTAATTATGAAGGTTCAGTAGTTAAAGAAGCAATTAACACTGCACAAGCCCCGATTTTATCAGTTTTTAGTGACTTTCTAAATTTAAAATAACTATCAGTTAGTCTTCTATCGAAAGAAAAAGGTGCCCAAAGAGGAAAGTCGACAGTTTGTCAGAACAGTATAAATATCAGTAACACTGATTTACACAAGTTACCTGTAGGCAGCACTCAAGACATTCTAAGATAAGTTTTATGCTGTTAAACAGTTAAATTATCAGAACAATATTCTGGCAGAATGAAAAAAAACCGAAGGAGATCATTAACAGCCAATGTTTCATTTAACAAAAAATAGGAATGCATGGCGGTCTGGCTGTAACCAGGATCACATAGAACTGACAGGCATTCTTAAATCAGATCGAACCAAAGTGGTATTTCGTGGTATCCTGCTGAAAATGGGGGTCTTACTTTCTTTCCCCTGTGGGAGTAAAATGAACATCGGCGGGCATGATGAGGTCGGAGCAGCCATACATGGCATGGAACATCGGGTCGACCGGCTCACACCAGTAGCACGCGTCGTCGTTCATGTTAAACAGCTGAGACAGGAATGTGGAGCCACCGCGCATGTGCGCTATGATCAGGACTTTTGTTGTTGATGTTTTGGATGTTATAGATGGATTTGTCTTGCTGAACTTCTCTGTAACCAATGTAGCACAAGGATCATGCTAACCATACAGGTGATCGATCAAATGTGCGATAGTTTTTAAATTTCGACATTTTGAATCAGTAGCTTTGACCACACTCTACTTTCGTATTCTTTTGCGCCCATACACACACACGTGTATTATATATATATATATATATATATATATATATATATATATGTATACACACACTGTGGAATCTTCTTAAGCGGTCGTATTAGCGGGAGATTTAATGAAAATTTACCTTAGTTCTGGACCCAAAATGTGGTAATTTTAGCGGGGTTAGTCGTGATATCCGGGTGGACGTAAGGCGAAATTTCATACAACAGTCTCCGGTCAATTTGACCGGTAAATGCACCGATTAAAGTAACGAAAAAAGATATCTGGCGGAAAACATGAAAACTACTCAGACATCCTGCCTCTGAACAAGACGACTAAATAAGGCCGGTGACTATTTAATGCCCGGCGTCTGATCAAGGTAATGCGGTATTTCAATACATATATGATAAGGTAAAATAAGGAATTATGTATCCTATCCTTTAGCTTCTGCAGGCTATTGCGTAAAACACATTATAATGTAATAACTAGTTGTATGCAATCGCTGTGTAAGAGCTTATGTTGTAACTAAATGTCAGCTATTGAAAATAAGTCATGTTGGAGATCTTGCGCAAACAGGGACTGAAATAGGCAATAATGAGTATATGCAACGGAGTGTACGATCTGGGAAATAAGGTCAAGGTCAAAAATAAATTTCAGGTGCAAATCTGTGACTAAGGACTCATATTGCGAATAAATTCCAGCTTTTGAAAACTAGCCATACTGATGCTTTAGCGGAAAGAGAAAACAACATGGCAGAGCAGAAAGAAAGAACAAAGGAGAAACAAACATTTTTTAAATCGATAGTTTTGCACTCAGGGCTAGGTAAGAAGGTCCTCCAACATTCATTACATACATATAGATATAGAGATAAACTGATCAATTTCTATAACCTACCTCCCTACGTCCCTACGGAGAGAGGCTTAAATATATATCATATATGAAAAGTGACAGTAAAGGATGTGAACAGTTTGAGATAAAAGTACTAGAAGTTTTACCCTCTTTATCTTAAGTTCAAACAGAAGTCGAAAATGAAAAAGTCACCTAGGAAAATGTGTAATTTTAGAGATTAATGCATGTAAAGTTTATTCATAACGTTAAAGGTTCCACTACATGGGGCGCTATAACCCCGGGCCAGGTCCGGAGCTAAATCAATTTAAATGAAATATTTAGCGCAACCTGGATAACTTTTCTTAAACGAATGTGACATGATGATACTTTCCGGTTCTCAAATGCAAACTTAAGTTTCAATGGGCTGTGTCAGGTCTAAACTCATGCAAACAACTGTAATCCATGAAAATAATTAACTATAGTCACAGAGTTTTGTGTTTCTGTCAACTCTCCTTAAGATACTTTTACATTGCAGGTGTTGAATTATGACAAACAATTATAACCAGTTTTTTTTCGATTTTGTCATATATCAGTTTTTTTAATCAATGTAATTCTTTATGAAAACATAGGCTTAAGAGCGATCAGTCTGATTTCATGAATATGTAAAATTTGTCAACATTAGAAACGGCTATTACTACCCAGGCTAAAGAGGATCGGTTTTAGCCCTTATCTGTGTCAGGGATGCCAAGATTTTGGTGCAATTTGTAAAAATAGTACAATTTATGGCAAGTATTGCATAATTTGCCGCCTCCACATTATGGATCACCCCTGGCGGGAACCTGGCCGAAATGTATATTTAAAAATTTTAGCTATATGTTTTAGTAGATATGAGAAACGTAATGCAAAGGACATCGCACTTGGAATATCAGAATGAGGACAGCTTTCTTCAGCTTCTGCAATATTCAATAGCCAAGGAATCATGTACCCCGACCAGACCAGGCGACAAGCATTGTTGACGTATCAACAAGCAGTGTATATTATTATAAGCAGGAAGGCGGGATATCTATAAAACAACACTCACTTACCTGTACTGAATTGTGAAACGTTCAACAGCCTCAATGTATCAAACAGGAAATAGTAGAGTAAACAACACACCTGTGAAAAAACAAGGAAATAAGCTTATAAATTCACCTATAATACAACCACGGGCCTATTCAGATAAGTGATACCCCCCCCCCTCTCTCTCTCTCTCATATACTCACACTCATTAAAAAACACACGCGCACACCTTAACACACGCCCGTACATTAAAGTAAAATTTAGTTTTCATATGTTTATAATTAGCTACAATATCAATGGTTCAATACACCTGAGATGTTTGAAGTAAAATCTTAATTATATAGCTTTCATAAACTGTGTTTTTCTTCACAGGTGATATAAACTTATTTGAAGTTGTAGTTATGAAATCTAAGCAGACTTACCAACAAACAAAAACAGGTAACCATCCATATCATTTGTTTCAGAAGCATTATTTTACCGAAGATTTGTGTCATGTTGCCTATTACGTCACTTTTAATCTGAAACAAAAACCCAAAACAAATTAAGAAGTAATGTGTACAATCGTCTTTTGGGTGGAAAAAGCAATCTGTTGATAACTTTTATAGTGAAATACTATCAATCAACGTAAAAGAAATACTTAACAGATCAAGTCTTAACTAAGTGTATACGAAGCTTTTGGGATCTGCGATCTTTTAAATTATGTATGTTGTGACAGTACTACCCCCTAGCATTGCTCTAGAGTTGCCAGGCTACCATAATATCCAGTCAGACCTGGGCTGTATGGTGGGTTGATAGACGACCCTTTTGCCAGGTCCGTGCTTCCTGACAAGAGAAAGCTACAAGTTTGACAAAATGATAACTTTTAAAATGAATTTAATTACAGTCAAAGAAAAAGAAATACTTACACAGCTAAAGTATTAACTAAATTTATACGAAGCTTTTGGGATTTGCGAAGGTTTTTTATTTATGGTATGTTATGACATCTTGATCATCCCCCCAGGCCAGTACATTTAAATACATTCTTCATATATCTACTCGCACTGACTCCTTCTTTAATTCAACGTGAGGAAATAACTCGTGGACAAAAACAGCGCATAAATGTTATAACAAAACATTTTTTTAAACATTTATAAAACATTTTAAACATTTTTCTCATACAGCGCATAAATGGGTTCCCAAAACTTTTTTTCAACATTTTGAAAACATTTTTAAAATGTTTTATAAATGTTGATGAAAAATGTTTCTTGAAACATTTATGAGACAGATTAAAAATGTACAAGATGTAATATGACTTAAATAACCCAATCCCATTTCATGGATTTTCGTGACCGCGTCATCTGTCAATGCCTTAGGTATACTTGTGAATGAAAGAGTTAAAAATGTTTAAAAAATGTTAACAAATACAAGAAAAGAAAGTTTTAAAAAAAATTTTAAAATGTTCATAAAAATGTTTACTTGAATTATTTATGAGACATTTATAGATTGTAAAAGATGTAGAATATATATTTAAATATACACATATATATATATACATATATATATTAATTAAATATGTGTAATATTAATATATATTTAAATATAAACATTTTTTATCCGTGTAAATATGTTACATACAAAGGAACTTTCTATATATATGTATATATATATATATATATATATATATATATATATATATAGTAAATATCACAGTAATGTATATTTTATTAATAAAATTTGCATCTTCAGATCTGAAGTTTAAAAAAGTGAAATAATTATTTTTTATTTGAACAAACTTCTGCTTCTCGTTCCATATTTTAAACTGGAATCCAGGAGGCAGTTTGTTCAGATTAAATTATAACTTCAGAAATTAAGCTTTAAAAAAAACAAGAATAAAACTGTGCAATAAGTGTCAAAAGTACAGCATGTTCATATTATGCTGATAATTTGGTCCTGTGCACTACAACTATCAGTATGTAACTTATCATATAACCCTCTGGCGAACTCATGTTTTTTTACGAATTGCGGCTTAGTTGACTGTGTCCCTGTAGAGACCACATTTTGGCGGGAAATTCAGCATACCAGACTAAACAGTTGAAGCGGAGGGTCTGAGTGTTCAAGCTATTGTGAGTATATTTCATTTATCTTTTCCTCTAATTTTCATTCATATTCATAATTTTCAATAACTTGTTTTATATTAATAAAATTTGGGGTCAACATATTATCCATAGTTTAGGTGCGTCTGCACCAGTCCTAATGAGCTGTCACCCAGTAACATGCCAGCTCTCCAAGCATGCATTACAGAGCTGTATTAGGTGTAAAGTGCACCACTATCAGGCCAAGCCTTATTTGTGACATTCCTGTACAATTAAATAACATACACCGACCACATGCATAATACTGTCTGCTGTGTTCTCTCTTTTCTTTCTCTCTCTTTCTCTCTCTCTCTCTCTCTCTCTCTCTCTCTCTATATATATATATATATATATATATAAAACCTCTCTTACTCACTCTCTATATGCATTTATGTAAACTCTCTCTCCCTCTCTTTCTCCCTCTCTCTCTCTATATATATATACATAAGGCCAAAACAGGTTTCACTGGAATTTTTTTTCCTCAATCATTCGTGAAAAAAATCATACATATATATATATATATATATATGTATGTATGTATATCCTACTGAGCACTAATATATACATTATATATTTATGTATATATACATAATAAAAGAAAAATATTGTATTGGCAACTAAGATATCCCTGAAACAATATGCCGAAATCACTTGATATATATAATAAAATGATATGTATTGTACTTAAGATAATGTACTATTAAAGTATTTTTAAACTGGTAACGCAGATAATATTGTGTTTTTTATGTTTTCTGGGTAAAGGGAACATTCTGTCTCATCTAGATTAACTTTTTAAAGAAGTGTACTTTTTGTATTATCAATAAACTAAATAACTGTACTCTCCTATCAGATTTGTCAGGTATCATATAGTAATATACAAAACAGTAGACATTCAGTAATTGATTTACATCTTGTATGTAATAGGATAAATAAATTCCTGTCAAATGATTACCTGCCCACTTTTGTTTAGTGAATTTCATTTATGGTAATATGTACATATCTATTTCTACAGACACAAGAGGCAAAGAAGACAAAGAAAGGAAGGGGGCCTGCTCCAGTGGAAGACATCACAGACTCTGATTCAGACTGATGTTTTTTAAATAAATCTCTGTGCCTTACCAGTTACTCTTCTCTTTGTTGATACGTGAGAATATGTTTATCTGGTGTGAAGTTGTAAACATAAATGATATAAAATATGCAGCTGTAGTTTCAACAGAGATGAATTAACTCTATGGTATAAATCAAGTTTTTGGCAAATATGAACATAATATAGATAAAATAATGGGGAAAGTGTTTTTCTACCTTTATATTCATGCAGATTTTTAACCATGTTGGTACTACAAAAGCTGGTTACCATTTTGCCATATCCTGCACACACTACAGAAACCCCGTCAATTCAAAATATGAAATAAAGACATATTCACAACGTATGATATAAGACCATGCAAAACATATCACAAATTGGGTTGTGGGGAATATGTTTCAGCATATAGATAAATGTGAAAATGTTATAAAAATGTTTCTTGGATATTTTGAAGGACACATTTCTAAAATATCAAAAAAATGTAACTCAAATGTTTATAAAATATTATGAAAATGTTTTTTAAAATGTTTTACAAAATCTTTTTAAAAACATTAAAATAACATTTTAAAAACGTTTTAGCAAAAAGTTTTAAAAAAGTTTTTTCGAACATACAAAAAACACGAAAAATCACGAAAAAACATTTTCAAAACATTTTGCTAAACGTTTATAAAACATTTTAAAAATATTGTTGTGCTAGCTGGGAAGTAACAAGTGCCTGCTTGGGTTTTATGCTCCATGAATTAATAGGCGTGAAAGACAAAGACCCGAAAGTCGGGTGAAACTAACATCGTTGGATATATCAGGTTATAAAAACCCCACCTTTCCTACAAACAATCTGTCAGAGAGATATCTGCTAAGAATTTGTTTCCCAGATAATGTTAATCTGATTATGATATGATAAATATTATTATGGAGCATCTTAGAATTTATGTAGAATGAATAATAATTCCTCTTATATATTGCTACATTAAAAAATGCATCAGCTGACCTTCCCAGGAGTGCTCGCTACATCATGTATATTGTTAATCTATCCTTCGGTATAAGCTGTATGCATAAAAATAACCGTGAATACAAATATTTTGAAATTAAACTTTACTTTTCAAACTCGATTGTCCATTATTTTCTCTGCCCTAACAGCTATAGACAAAGAGGAAATGAAAAATGAATGATCACCATGACAACCCTCCATGACTATCAAGGTGCCCATTCATATATTCTGATTTGCTGTGATTCCCAGTCATTATATTTAAGATAATATTATGATAAAATAAACCATAAATTTTTAATTACAGGTAGGCGAGTGAATCACGAGCAGGCAATGTATAATAGGCCACATTCAAGGCTGAGGCCAGGGGGTCAGCTATATACTAGGGTTTATAATATGTATTACATTGTACCAAACAGTGTCAAATAATATAGTTAACAGTGTATTCATGGAAATATGAGGCAAATATTTGTCGCATAATTCTGTAAATTCACAAGTCGGCTGAACAAAATTTGTTTTTGTATGGGGGGGGGGGGGGGGGTCAACCGAATAGCTGCTTACATTTCATCACACCTTTTATCAAACCGCGTTATAGATAGGAATTATCTGTCCCGGGGTAGTTGTCCCTGAAGCTGTTGTATGTAATGATACATTTTCATTCACATGTATCATACGAGATGGCGGTCTTCTTTTTTAGAAGACATTTATTTATATATTCAAAAGTACAAATACAACTTAAATCAGGTAAAAAAAAAGTATGGACAAATTCAACATGTTAAAGAATGATACATTTTTTTCCCATTATTAATGTTTATATGTTTATATTACACTTTGAGATTTGTGCGGACTTAAAAAATATGGGGGAAAAAATAAAATAAAAGTCCTATCCGAACATTTAACTAGCGTTAAACCAAACACATATCTCTAAGTGCAACTGGCATGCTGTATTGGCATTTATGTGTAACCTGGCTTTCTAATATCACAACATTTGGGGTTTTAAAAAATATAAGAAAATATATCTTATTCCCTCTCTACATATCGAATTTTACACTAACCGATTCGAAAGTATAATTTGAACATAAGATGTAACAATTGTGTTAATTCTGGTAATAAACAAGTGACCTATGGGTCATGACGCTCAGCTGAGTGGGAAGAGATTCGCAAAAGGAAATTTTATCATCTGAATGGTAGTATATACCTATTCAACTGAAGCATCAAACAGGTTAACCAACAGGCCAAGATTGTGTCTGTATTGATATATCTCAAAAATAGAGAAAAAATGCATAAAAAATACAGGTGGCTCCAAGAGTCTGCAGAAACTAATAAAAAGACTTAATGGTCAATATGCATGCAAAGGATGATGGTGATCTCTGCATTAGTTGTTCAGATACTTCAGCTTTTGTATCAAATTTTCCATTATTCTGAGGGATACTTCGGAGTCCTATAGCATGAATGATAAGGGTAACAGAGACCTATTTCAGGTTTCCACAGACATTTTTCATGGGCCTCCTTGCATGACACTAATGAAGAGTCTAGGTCCAGTTGTTACAATTTGTGCCATGTAAACAGATGACAGCATCCTTAAAGGTCTCAAAAATAGAGAAAAAAATTCGAAAAATTGAACAAAATATAGGTGGCACCACCAGTCTGCAGAAACTGATGAAACACTCCATAATCAATATCCATGCCAAGATTCATGGTGATCTCTGCATTAGTTGTTCAGATACTTCAGCTTTTGTATCAAATTGTTCATTATTCTGAGGGATACTTCGGAGTCCTATAGCTTGAAGGATATGGGAAACAGAGACCTAATTTCAGGTTTCCAAAGACACTTTTCATGGGCCTCCTTGTATGACAAGAATGAAGATTCTAGGTCCAGTTGTTAGGATTTGTACCCTGTTGACAGATAACCATATCTTTAAAGGTCTCAAAAATTGGGAAAAAATTCGTAAAAATTTGAAAAAATAGAGGTGGCGCACCCAGTCTGCAGAAACTGATGGAACACCTCATGATCAATATGTATGCCAAAAATCATGACCGTCAGTGTTGTAGTTATTGAGATACTGCAGTTTTTGTATCAAATTTTTCATTATTCTTGGGGGTATTTTGGAGCCATACAGCTTAAAGGATATGGGTAACAGAGACCTAATTTCAGTTTTCCATGGAGACTTTTCATGGGTCTCCCTGGGTGTCAAGAATGAAGATTCTAGGTCCGGTCTATACGATTTGTGCCCTGTTAACAGATGTTCATATCTTTAAAGGTCGCAAAAGTAGAGAAACAAATTCGTAAAAACACCAAAAAAATATAGGTGGTGCCACCAGTCTGCAGAAACTGATGAAACATTCCATGATCAATATCCATTCAAACAATTATGGTGATCTCTGCATTAGTTGTTCAGATACTTCAGCTTTTGTATCACATTTTCCATTATTCCGAGCTATACTTTGGAGTGCCATAGCTCAAAGGATATGGGTAACAGAGACCTAATTTCAGGTTTCCATGGAGACTTTTCATTGGTCTCCCTGTGTGTCAAGAATAAAGATTCTAGGTCCAGTCGTTACAATTTGTACCCTGTTGACAGATAACTACATCCTTAAAGATCTCATAAATAGACGAAAAAAAATTGTAAAAATTTGAAAAAAATACAGGTTGCGCCACCAGTCTGCAGGAACTGATAGAACACCTCTTGATAAATATGTATGCCAAAAATCATGACCGTCAGTGTTGTAGTTATTGAGATGTTGCAGTTTTTTTTATCAAATTTTCCATTATTCTGGAGGGTAATTGGGAGCCCCACAGCTCAAAGGATATGGGTAACAGAGACCAAATTTCTGGTTTCCATGGAGACTTTCATAAGTCTCTCACTGTGTAACGAATGAAGATTCTAGGTCCACTCTTTACGATTCGTGCCCTGTTAACAGATGTTCAAATTTTTAAAGGTCTCAAAAATAGAGAAAAAAATTCGTAAAAAATTGAAAATTACAAGTGGCGCCACCAGTCTACAGGAACTGATGGAGCATCGCATGATCAATTTGTATGCCAAAAATCATGACCATCAGTGATGTAGTTAATGAGATATTAAAGTTTTTGTATGAAATTTTGACTATTCTTGGGGGTACTTTTGGGCCCAATAGCTCGAAGGATATTGGTAACAGAGACCTAATTTCTGGTTTCCAGGGAGATTTATCGACCTCTTAGAATGTCAAGTTACAAGATTCTAAGTCCAGCGGTTACGATTTGTGCCAGGTTAACGGACAGACGGACAGACAGACAGACGGACGACGGACAAAGAGTGCTCGCTTTAGCTCAGCATGACTGAAAGTCAGCTGAGCTAAAAAATCGATGTTATATATAACCTAGTTCAGGATTAGTCCTTCAGCTGGCAAGCTAACATGGCAGCTGGAGAATGCGCAAATCTAAACATCATTAGGGATAAGATGCGGATGAGGACCAAAGAGATTTAGTCTTATCATATCTTGCTGTGACCAAACTGCAGTAAAATCCGAGAACTTGGCCACCTGTCCAAAATTACCCGTATATAATTTTAAACGGGTCAGGTAAAACTAAAAACTAAATTATAGTTCCATATTTTTTTTTTCTATCAGCATGTACAATTTAACAATAAAGTTTGATTGTTTGAGCAAACATTTTAAACTTTAATGCGCCAACATAGTAAAAATGAGATTATTTTAGAAATGTTGAATGTCCTGAGGAACAAAATACAAGCATAAAATGATTAACTGTTATACACTACTTCAGTGTTTGGCCAAATATGCTTCTCTACCCTTCAGACTATTTATTGGCAGGAAAGATTCTTGAACAGAAACAACGAATGTCGTATAAAAAGAAGTAGACACTGCAATTAACAGCGTAAAATACTGTTAATCACTGGCAGATATTGCAAGAAAATGTTATTGCTTTTAATAACATGAGCTGTATAATTTTAACACGTGTGTCAGCTGCAACCCAATCAGTTTCCATTGTTCTAGGTATCCCAGGTTTAGGTATGTTATCACCAGAACCTTTTCTTGTCTATTTATACAAAGTATATGTTTTATTAAAGTATTCTCCACCAAATGCACCAATAAACACAAGAAAACTGTCTACATGCTAAAATACATCGAGATCAATTTTAAATTATTATCGTTACATAAGACCTAATCATTGATTATATACAGTCTAAATAGGTCCAGAATGTAATTTTCTATCAACATGTATAATTTTCAAGGTACATGTTGAACGTTCGAGCGACTATTCGAATGTGAAATACGAAAACATAATAAAAATTAAGATTTTTTTTATTGGACATGATATTTTTAATTCCATAAAATGTGTTTTACATTATATAAGCATGGTTGTTACATATACTGATAGACCAGTAAAAGACCTTTTCAGAGATATCTTCATTATAAAGATTGGTTGATTAGAAGCAAAGATATTCACATTAAAGTAACCCCTACCCAGTATCATTTTCCTGCTTTTACGGTCAAACGTCGGCTACAAAGCAGCCAGTAGCACAAAACTGATACCATAATATCAAGTCAGACCTGGTCTGTGTGGTGCGTTGATCGACAACCCTTTTGCCAGGTCCGTGCTCCCTGACAAGAGAAAGCTATCAGTTTGACAAAACTTTTAAAGTGAAATAGAGTCAAAGAAAAAGAAATACTTACACAGCTCAAGTATTACCTAAATGTATACGAAGCTTTTGGGATTTGCGAAGGTTTTAATTTATGATATGTTGTGACATCTTGATCATCCCCCACGGCCAGAACATTTAAATACCCTCTTTATATATCTACTCGCACTGACTCCTTCTCGAATCCAACGTGAGGCAATAACACGTGGACATGTACCTAGATATTTATCCTTGCGTTCATTAGCCCTTGCATCCTGTTTGCCACCAACATTTTTTATGGTGACAAATAAAACGTGCATGTTACAATATCAGTGGCGTAAATTTTTCTTCCAGGGGGGGGGGGAGATGATTTGTATATATATATATATATATATACTTTTTTTCAGCGTCTCTGAGTGACATATTTCACTTTATATATATATATATATATAATTAATATATATACTTAATCATATTTCAAATAATTATAATGTTTAAGAAAATAAGTCATTTCGTGAATTCTAAGCAATTTTAGATATAACATTTTTAGTAAATAGATACAAAGTTTTTAATTCTATTTATTAATATATTTAATTTGCAATGTTATAATATTATTCTCTGGGGGGGGGGGGGGGTTACATTGACCATCCCCCCTTGCCAAAAAGTGGGAGGTATATATACCCCCCAACCCCTATATTGATGCCCCTGTTTATCGATCAAAAGTCATATTTTGAACGTTCACGTTTTAGAAAGGGACACTTACTTAATGATTCAGTTCCTGAGGAAAACAATCCTTTATTTAGCTTAGGTATAAATTTGCGTGAAAATTGTTGAGCGTGATGGCCAAATTGTTAGGGTGATGAAATTGGGACTTTATGGTTGTGGGTTATTCTAAAATAAGACCGCCATATCGTAAGATACATGTGTATGAAAATGTATCACTTCCTGTTTATAACGCGGTTTGATGAAAGATGTGATGAATCGTAAGCAGCTATTCGGTTAACACTCCCCTCACCCTACAAAAAAAATATTTGTTCTGCCGACTTATGAATTTACAGAATTATGCGACAAATATTTGTCTCAGATTTCCCTGAATACACTGTTAACTATATTATTTGACACTGTTTGGTACAATGTAATATATATTATAAATCCTAGTATATAGCTGACCCCCTGGCCTCAGCCTTGAATGTGGCCTATACATTGCGTGCTCGTGATTCACTCGCCTACCTGTAATTAAAAATTTGTGGTTTATTTAATCATAATATTATCTTAAAAATAATGACTGGGAATCACAGCAAATCAGAATATATGAATATCACGACACCTTGATAGTCATGGAGGGTTGTCGTGGTGATCATTCATTTTTCATTTTCTCTTTGTCTATAGCTGCTAGGGCAGAGAAAATAATGGACAATCGAGTTTGAAAAGTAAAGTTTAATTTCAAAATATTTGCATTCACGGTTATTTTTATGCATACAGCTTATACCGAAGGATAGATTAACAATATGAATGATGTAGCGAGCACTCTTGTTTAACTGGGAAGGTCAGCTGATGCATTTTTTAATGTGGCAATATATAAGAGGAATTATTATTCATTCTACATAAATTCTAAGATTCTCTATAATAATATTTATCATATCATAATCAGATTAACATTATCTGGGAAACAAATTCTTAGCAGATATCTCTCTGACAGATTGTTTGTAGGAAAGGTGGGGTTTTTATAACCTGATATATCCAACGATGTTAGTTTCACCCGACTTTCGGGTCTTTGTCTTTCAGGCCTATTAATTCATGGAGCATAAAACCCAAGCAGGCACTTGTGACTTGTTCTACATTAGTCTACCGCCCATAGCTAGTACTCATTCCATCCTGGGTCGAGAGAGCGCACCCTTCTGGTAAAGACTTTAGCTAGGAGCCTTAGCGGAGACGGCGTTCCCACGGGACACGAACCCAAAACCTTAGAATCCAAATTTCATCACCCTAACAATAATGCATCACGCTTCACAATTTTTACGCAAATTTATACCAGTTCATATGCACCTTTAAGCTTAGTTAAGGTTTGGTTTTGGAAATTGAAAATGTTACAAGTGTCGCTTTCCTAAACGCGTACGTTCAAAAGGTGACTGTTGATCGATAGATCTTGATGTTGTAACATGCACGTTTTATTTGTCACCATAATAAGTGTTGGTGGCAACAGGATGCAAGTGCTGATTAACGCGAGTATAAATATCTAGGTACATGTCCACGTGTTATTTCCTCACGTTGGATTAGAGAAGATATATAAAGAGGGTATTTAAATGTTCTGGCCGTAGTAGTCGGATGATCAAGATGTTATAACATGCAATAAATTAAAACCTTCGCAAATCCCAAAAGCTACGTATACATTTAGATAATACTTGAACGGTGTAAGTATTTCTTTTTCTTTGACTCTATTTCACTTTAAAAGTTCGGCCATGGTCAGGTTCCCGCTAGGGGTGATCCACAATGTGGAGGCGGCAAATTATGCAATACTTGCCATAAATTATACTATTTTTTCAAATTGCACCAATATCTTGGCCTCCTTGACACAGATAAAGGTTAAAACCCATCCTCTTTAGCCTGGGTAGTAATAGCCGTTTGTAATGTTAACTAATTTTAAATATTCATGAAATCAGACTGATCGCTCTTAAACCTTTGTTTTCATAAAGATTAACATTGAGCAAAAAAATTGATATCCGACAAAATTGAAAAAATAGAGATAATTGTTTGTCATAATTCAACACCTGCAATGTAAAATTATCTTAAAGAGAGTTGACAGAAACACAAAACTATAGTGACTATAGTTAATTATTTTCAAGGATTACAGTCGTTTGCATGAGTTAAGACCTGACACAGCCCATTAAAACTTAAGTTTGCATTTGAGAACCGGAAAGTATCATCATGTCACATTCGTTTAAGAAAAGCTATCCAGGTTGCGCTAAATATTGCATTTAAATTGATTTAGCTCCGGACCTGGCCCGGGTTTCAGCCGCCCAGGTAGTGGAACCTTTAACGTTATGAATAAACTTTACATGCATTAATCTCTAAAATTACACATTTTCCGAGGTGACTTTTTCATTTTCGACGTCTTTTTGCATTTAAGGTAAAGAGGGTAAAACTTCTATAGTACTTTTATCTCAAACAGTTCACATCCTTTACTGTCACTTTTCATATATGATTTATATTTAAGCCTCCCCCCAAAGGGACGTAGGGAGGGAGGTTATAGAAATTGATCAGTTTATCTCTATATCTATATGTAGGTAATGAATGTTGGAGGACCTTCTTACCTAGCCCTGAGTGCAAAACTATCGATTTAAAAAATGTTTGTTTCTCCTTTGTTCTTTCTTTCTGCTCTGCCATGTTGTTTTCTCTTTCCGCTAAAGCATCAGTATGGCTAGTTTTCAAAAGCTGGAATTTTTTCGCAATATTAGTCTTTGGTCACAGATTTGCACCTGAAATTTATTTTTGACCTTGACCTTATTTCCCAGATCGTACACTCCGTTGCATATACTCATTATTGCCCATTTCAGTCCCTGTTTGCGCAAGATCTCCAACATGATTTATTTTCAATAGCTGATATTTAGTTACAACATAAGCTCTTACACAGCGATTGCATACAACTATAGTCCGTTTGATCCCCTCATGTCCACCTGTTTTTTGCTATGAAAATTTTTATTAGGTATATTCCAAGGAAAATAATTTTAGTGTTGAGGAGAGGATTACAGAACCTAATTTTCAACTAGGTAACTAAATTCCTACCTTATGCCATATTTGAGTAACAGAATTTTCTGAAAATATGAGAAATCAGTCTATATTTTACAACATATCAGACCCACTTATGGCGGTCAAGGTCATTGGTCACATGCAAAAACAGCCTCAACTGACAGCTGCTGATTGGATGATCTCATGTAAACACTCTAAAAAATATAACTAGCTAAAACAAAGATGGCTACTTATGGAGGGACACACAATATCTGCCAGATCATGATAAAGAGACTAAAATGTTGTGAAACATGAACGTGGGATTTATTGTAAAATTCTTAACTGCCATATTAGGTTGTCCCTTCCATATGTTGTTTACTTGGAAAATATTGAAAAATATAAACTTTTAAGTAAATCATCTACAAAAAACAGGTGGACAGCAGGTGGTGAAATGGACTATAGTTATTACATTATAATGTGTTTTACGCAAGAGCCTGCAGAGGCTAGGACACATAATTCCTTATTTTACCTTATTATATATGTCGTGAAATACCGTATTTCCTTGATCAGACGCCGGGCCTTAAATAGTCGCCTGCCTTATTTAGTCGCCTGGGCAAAACAAATAAACGCCGGCCTTAAATGGTCTTGTTCAGAGGCAGGGTGTCTGAGTAGTTTTCATGTTTGACGCCAGTTATCATTTCCCGTTGCATATCGGTGCATTTGCCGGTCAAATTGACCGGAGATTGTTGTATGAAATTTCGCCTTACGGCCACCCCGATATCACGACCAACCCCGCTAAAATTTCCACATTTTGGGTCCAGGACTAAGGTAAATTTTCATTAAATCTCCCGCTAATGCGACCGCTTAAGAAGATTCCACAGTGTATATATATATATATATATATATATATATATATATATATATATATATATATATATATATACGTGTGTGTATGTGCGCAAAAGAATACGAAAGTATAGTGTGATCAAAGCTACTGATTCAAAATGTCGAAATTAAAAAACTTTTGCACATTTGATCGATCACCTGTATGGTAAGCATGATCCTTATGCTACATTGGCTACAGAGAAGTTCAACAGCAAGACAATCTTTATGTTATGACCAACATTTGTAATTTAGGGATTTCGATACAGAATGTTTTTAATTCTCATGGCAACAATTTTCTAATTAAGGAATGGTTGATGATTTGTAAAGCGCCCGAAGAACCCTGATTCTATTTTGCCCGTCCACTTTTTCTATAAAAAATCCAAATATCATATATTTATCGTCATCTTCATTCTGTAGACGACTCCACCTACAGACCATGGAACCAACCTTAAAAAATCGAAGATTTCTAATTCAGGATGGAAATAAGCAATAAAGTGCGTTGTCATTTGTTTGTAGTGTAATGCAATGGTCTACATTTTCATTTCCCAGAAAAGCTTCTTATGGCCACAGTGCCAATCATATGTATGGAAAACAGGAAATATATGTCCATATATAATAAAATCCGAGATAATTCCATGTACTATTAGATAGAACACAAGGTTATAGGTTTAAATCATAAATGTTTATAGGGTTTCTATTCATAAATCGACAAGAAAGTTTGGCGGAATTTGAATGAAGGGTTTTTGCCAGAGACACTACCTTAAATGGCTGTTACTTAAGTTGGATACGGACACTTAACACTTGGAATGAATATACACTTTTATTCAGTATTCTTTAACTTAAAGGGGCCCAATCACCTTTCAGACCTTTATAAACTAAAGGTAATCCATTGGACCTTTTATAAAAATAGGCCAGAAAACGCTAATAATAGCGCACATAGGCTGTTTGTTTTGTTTATACCAACGTGTTTATAATATGTGGGGGCCCGCCAAAATAATCAAAACAAATTCAACTAGGACATCTGGCAGCAATTCAGATCAGTCAGAGCTTTGTAAATGGTGTTTTGCAACAAGTGACCTTTCTACCTCCGCATATATGCAACCTACGACCTTAGTTTACATGTTTTTCTTATTTGTCAACAGTGCTGTGTTTACAAACATGTTTTGAGAAACAAGTTCAAATACCCTTCACGAAGGCATCATAATAACGTTTCACAACCAAAATTTCCCTTAGATCATTAATATATACGGAGAGGAAGCCAGAAATCACGGAAATTCTTTTTTATAAGTTCGGAGATTGGGCACCTTTAAGATATTACAATAATCGCAATGTTAACGTCGCTGAAAGGGTAAGAAAAGACGTTTGTGATAATACATCATTAATCGCATCATTAATAATAATTAGATAAAATAAATATAAACAAAAACGCACCAAATTAACCAATAAAAAATAAGGCAACAGTTAAGAAAAATGAGAAAAAGAAATATTTATCATTACAAAGGATAAGTCGAGATCTCGAAATATTAATTAAAATTATTATTTAATTATTCATATCCGTCAGGAAGATGTCAAAGCCTAAAGAAACTGAAACATTCTACCTGAACGGCGGATTCGAAGCCATGGCTGAGTAATCACTCAAATAGATATGTATATGACCATCATATGTAAATGACCATCATAAATGCTTAAAATGATTATTGTGTTTTCGAGTAGGTTCACTTGGGGGGGGGGGGGGGATGTTGCTTCAGCCCCTAAAGCTCCAGTCTTGACCCACTATAGCTATAACTATAGCTCAGATTACCTTTATTCAACCTATCTTCATAAATGTTTTATATTCATAAATAAACGGTTCAAATATTTAGATTTTCTCTCATCATAATTTCCGTCAGCAAAATGCTCTGTTTTGGTCTTAAAACCACTATACCGGCTAACTCTGCATATACATATTAAAAAATTGAAGCTAATCCTTGCTGGTAAAGGTTTTTATAACGCCACTTGGACGTATAATCATTTTATCTACAGGCTAATTGTACACAAGATGCTTGAGCCAGTGTTAACATACAGATTAAAACATGTAACCGAGTTATTGAAAGATCCCTAGCTGATGTTCTTTAGAGCATGTGAAGCAATGCAATGTATTTCATTTACAAACTCTGTACTCTCTGAATTGAAGCCCAGATGTCTTTGCCAGAAGTCTTTCTCTTACGATCAGTGGCCATTTCCACACCCCCCACCCACCC